>CM038349.1:21305505-21950505 GCA_021464625.1 Proterorhinus semilunaris | reverse complement strand
ATAAATAGGGCTCTGGTTTAGCTGTGAGACATCTCGAAGTCCCCTGAGTCTACACATATGCATACATGCTTTAATATACATTATATACCGGGGTATTCCTGCATAAAAAGTTAGCTTGAAGAGGTTATTTATTTATTTATTTATTTGAGCAGTTTGTCTGCTCAAAGGGAGTGGGCCGAAGCCAAAGGCTTATAAGCGCCCATCCCAGAATAAAACAATAACATATACATATAACACATCACAAACAAGGGAACATGGGCAAGGCAAGAACAAGCAACAAGAACAACAATTAAATAAAGAAACAACAGCAAAAGAATGCAAAACGAGATCTTGATACTTCCCAGTTGTCATTACCATCCTCAGTATAATTTTAATTTGGGTTTAAATTATCATCATCATTATTATTATCATTATCATTATTATTACCATTTCCACCATGGTGAGGAATTTCCCAAATCCCTCACCCATTCTTCACAAGTTTTTAATTCACACATTCTCTTACCTTCGTATTTGGGTCCGCGACCCTTTAAATACTCTTTATTTGGGTCCGCGACCCTTTAAATACTCTTTATTTGGGTCCGCGACCCTTTAAATACTCTTTATTTGGGTCCACGACCCTTTAAATACTCTTTATTTGGGTCCACGACCCTTTAAGTACACTTTATTTGGGTCCACGACCCTGGGTCCACGACCCTTTAAGTACACTTTATTTGGGTCCACGACCCTTTAAATACTCTTTATTTGGGTCCACGACCCTGGGTCCACGACCCTTTAAGTACACTTTATTTGGGTCCACGACCCTGGGTCCACGACCCTTTAAGTACTCTTTATTTGGGTCCACGACCCTGGGTCCACGACCCTTTAAGTACTCTTGTGGGTCCTCGACCCTTTAAGTTCTACAGTCCCCAACTCTGTAGTATTTGTTCCGTGTGTCCACGGATCTGGGAGGTCCTAGCCACGTACCTTACGGCTTTTAGAGGGATGAACCCAACGCGTAGTCCTATAACTCTGTTACCTTAACTCTTCCGTTATTTTTACGACTCTTCTATCTTCCACCATCAATTCACAGATTTAAACCATTCAACTTATATATTTATTTAATTGAATTATATGTGAAGTATGATGTAAGCCCTGCATAGTGTAGTGCATTAAAAAGCCAGAGTGTAGAGCGGGCCAGTTGAAGAGGGCAGTAGCTCCCCACTAACAAACCCCCACATGACTGCCCCAACAGCTGATTTTGTAAATGATGTTCCTATGCTGAGTGGTGCATCCGCCAATGTTCCTTTTTTGACTACAATAGATTACCAAGTTTCCGCCTGGTTTTGTGCCTCTTTGACGACACACTCTCAGGTATTCCGCCTTTAGCTGGGGAAAGGGATGTCCCCTTACTAGCCCCTCACAACTGTTTTGGTCATCCACCCTTATCATAATTGGTATCATTGTCATTAAAAGACAAGGTTTAGAGCCTGTTGGGAGGATTCCTCTCAACAGATCCATAACCTGCCAACCCTAATTCTCCATTTGTAATTTGAGCGATAGAATGACAACCGTTCCAAGTAGCAACCCTCTTTGATTATAGAGGAACAATCTTAATTATATCTGACCTTTACAGCACTTTGTAGCACCCATTAGCAATCAAGTCAAGTGCTCATTTCCTCCTTCTGGTACTTTGACCATACAATTTTTTTATATCTTGATTTGAAATTATGAATATTTGGACATTGTTTTAATTCTGCCCCCAATTTGTTCCAGAGTTTAACTCCACATACAGACACACACATACTTTTCCTAGTGGAAGACACTGCTTGAACCTTAAAGTTATCACACCCCCTCAGGTTATATCCCCCTTCTCTGCGTGCAAAAAGCATTTGCATCCTTGCAGGTAGTACATTTTTGTTGGCTTTAAATAGAAGTTGAGCAGTAGAGAAATCAACTAAGTCATTCATTTTTAACAGTTTAGACTTCAGAAATAATATATTAGTGTGATCACAATATCCTACTTTGTGTATAATTCTTACAGCCCGTTTTTGGAGCATAACAAGGGGGTGTAATGAGCTTTTATAGTTATTTCCCCAAACTTCTACACAGTAATTTAGATATGGCAAGACTAATGAACTATATAATAGAAATAATGCATTGTAATTTAAGAAAAACTTTGCTTTATTAATGATTGAAATACTTTTGGAGACTTTACCTTTTATGTGTCTTATGTGTGGTTTCCAGCTTAATTTACTGTCAATGGTGACTCCTAAGAATTTAATTTCTGATACTGTATCTAAAACTACACCGTCTATAATTACTGAGTCTGGTTTTCCATGATAATTACCGAAAAACATTACTTTTGTTTTATTTAGGTTAAGGGACAATTTGTTATTGTCCATCCATGTTTTTAATTTCCTTAATTCACAGTTTATGTTAGTTACTAAAGTACTATAATTGTCATTTGAATAGAAAATGTTTGTGTCATCTGCAAAAATCACTAATTTTAATAATTTAGACAGGTTAATGGTAGCTTATGCATGAGAGTGGTTGTGTTTTTATCCATCATGCAATTGTAACTTGTTATAACCCTCAAGGCCCACAGTTCCTCTAAACAGGGGAAAATTATGCGCACAGGAGTCATAATTTCTGCATGTACTGTCTATTGGCTGCATAGTACAGTAGGGATCAATCAATTGACGGTAATGATGGGAAAGCTTGATGTTGAAGTTAAATTACAGCAGATGTACGCTGAGAGTGGGTTAGCATAGCTTTGTTCTGAGAAAGATTGGAGCCAGGCACCGAGTGGAACTACACAATTTCATGCAATGTATTTCACAAATGTAGCTTGCTTGGTTGTTGGTTGTTGTAACTTAGACTGAATTACAGACAAGTCACTCGCTCAGAAATATTCAGTGTTTATGCCACTTTTAAGTTGGGGAAAGAACAAACTTACTTACTCACTCACTTATTTATTTAATGCTCATGCCCATGTCCATGGTATGGAGCACAAATAAACAAAACAGAACAAAGCAAATTTTAACACATGTGAACATTTTTACATCATTAA
Organism: Proterorhinus semilunaris; assembly: GCA_021464625.1. Taxonomy (NCBI): domain Eukaryota; kingdom Metazoa; phylum Chordata; class Actinopteri; order Gobiiformes; family Gobiidae; genus Proterorhinus; species Proterorhinus semilunaris. Next base: position 21,947,456 of record CM038349.1, on the reverse strand, counting down.
ATAAAGGCAATAACTACGAAAAATCAACAACTGTTAACTGTTAACCGTGAATTAATTTTCCTTTTATACCCGTTTTGAACAATTTATGCAACAAAGCTTTTCGCCAAGCCATATTAAATACATTTCAAAAAACATTAATGTGCAGAACAACTTTTTTTTTAACTACTTGTTTCAAAAGAAAAATGTGATCCGTTGTTGAATAGTCTTTTCTGAATCCAGCTTTATTCTCGCACAAGATAAATTATTATTACAGGATTGACATAACCGTACATTGGTAAATTATTTTCCCAAACCAAATCATCATACATCATAATCTTAAAATATAACAAATAAAAAAATATCCAACACCAATCATCTGTCTGGTGAAATACTGCTGTAAATCATATAATTACAATTACCACTTTGATTTCCTGAACTTAAATCTAAACAAGTGTATATAAAAAAAACGCACATATATTATTAAAGCCACAAGAGTAATCCTTGTGGTGGTATCATGCACAGATAAATAGACCTGGTTATGCCAGGAAGGACATCGAACCCAAATGTGATTTGATGTTTTTTTTTTAAAGATGCCACATAGCCAGACAGTGGGTTCATTCGCAGAGCTTATTGGACGCTTGCTTTCATATTTATGTGAGTGCTGCTGGGCTCAGTGCGGTCTGTGAGTCCATTAGGTGCAAACATCGGTCATTACTCGCCTCCCCCTCTGATCTACTTCTCCTCTGCTGCCCTCTCCTCGCCATCTTACCCCCGCTCAATCTCACTTCATCAGCGTGTGACAGCTGCAGAATTACAATCAATATCATCTATCCCTCCAGCTGAGCCTCTTTGACCATGAGAGTTTGTGTGTACATCAATATTTCTTATACGGGATACTGAACTGGTCACAAATGTAATTCGAAATGTCTCGGACACTGGCAGGAAGCGAGGCTGTTCTTCATGAGGACAGAGCGCGGTCAGTGGACACTTGTGGATGACTGACCATGTTTGTGGCTGAAGGGCACAGGGAGTTGCGTGGAAAGTGGGTCAAACAAGAAAGCTGCTGATGTGCAATGATGGCAGCGAGGAATGAGGGGAGGGAGAGCAGTGAGAAGTCTGAGTCAGTCGTGTGAAGTTGGGACGTGTTTCAAGGATGCACACACACGTACTCACACCCAAGCACACACATACACATATAGAGACAGTTAATATGGAGAAATATGGATGAGCGGGTGAGTCAGTGCAGCTGTAAGAGAAGGCCTGACAGTACAGTTGACTAAGCAGAACGGTCTTTCCTCTTGTGGCCTCCTTAAATCAATTACATGTAATAACAGTGAACAGGTTGTGTACATCAGTTGTTAACATCTAATCAGATTGTTTTTGTATACACTAATATTGCTGGAGGAGTTGCCTCACAGGCTTGCATGAATTTTACTGATTTGCGAACTGGAACAGTTTGGAAGATTGATTGTTTTACTGTGGTCCCTGTCCCTAGACCCACCTTTCCTGCAAGGAAAAACTCAAGAACCCAGTGAGAGAAAAAGGAGACCTCAAGGAGAACCACATTGAAGTAGAGATCCACTCCCATGGACAGGCAGCCTACAGATATGCCCAGAGTTGAATAGGGAACTTCTGCAGATAGGGCCAAAGACTGTGGAGCTAGCGTCCGGTCCATGCTGGAGCCTGGAGCTGAAAGTTCATGTTAAAGATAAAGGCGGTTATGGTTCCTGCACGTATATAGACAGTAGGAATGACCATTCACCAAATCATTGTTTCATTGTTTCATTATTTACTTAGCCTAGTCATGCTTTTAGGTCCCACTATCTGTCTTTCCCGGGTCACAGCCCCGATAAATGAATTTACGTTAAATAAATACACACTATGACATTTTGACCCCAAAAATAAATATTGCGTTTTTCAAAGACGGACTCCACTGTACAAGTTTAGGACAAGGACGGTGTGTCTTTGGGGCTTTATGGAGAAAGACGAGAAGACGGAGTACCTATTTATCATCATAGTGGCTGGGTGTTCTTTTAATATGCGTGAGTGCTGAGTTGTGCGTGTCTGCGTGTGTGCCACGAGGAAATGGAGAAGATTAAAGATGAGGCAAAGTAGGTCAAAATCCCATATCGGACACTGTGCCATCATGTAGGAGGCGGGAGCAGCTGATGGTTTTGGTCTCGGCCCACACGCTTTGGCTGAAGTACAGCATTATTGATGCTAAACCAGCTTTCTTGAATGGTGATGTTAAATATAAGTCCATGTGGCTTCAGGCACCGCACATGGCACGGTGAACTGGCTAATGTCCTTTTGTACTTGTCATGACAGTTTAAGGGCTAAGCTTTGAGGTTGTGTGAGGCCACTGTTTTGCATTTATTGTGTGGTTACAGTGCAGGCTCATTATATACTCACAAACCCATGGCCACATGGCTGCAGTATGTAAATGTATTGAGTTCTATCGCACAATCATACTGAATACTTGAATAAATGCTGGGTTCCTACAGTGATCCTAATTTGATCTGTGAAATTCTGACAATGTTTTGTTATTTCGCGCAAACTCTGCAAGTGCATTGTGACTTAATTTTGATGGACACTTTTAGGACTCGATCACATCAGTAAGTACGTATGTATGTGCTAGACTGTTTTTGTTTTGTGTTACGTTTAATTAAAATGTCGATAAATTATTTTGAAAAGTGAAACAATTCAAATGGACATGTGTAGTTAAGTTTCACATATTGGAACAAATAATGCTAAAATATAAATCATAACTCAAGAATAAGTCTTAATATTTTGAGCGCAGATGATCACTAATATGTAGAAAGCATAGTGTAAACGTTCTCAAAAAGTACCGTTGCCACAACACTACTGGAAACCTTTTGTTTATAACTTTTATGCCTGTTTTTTACATCTGTACAATTGTGCAATATAGTGCAATGCCAATAAGAGTGAAACATTATTTCACATGCGGGTGTAGAGGTCAAAGCGACCATGGTTTACTTGACTTGACTGGTCAGTGACAGATCGGAGCAGACAGGCAGACAGGCCCATCAGTGAAGGGACGCTGGCTATTACCCATCAGATATCTGCCGTTGCGGCGGTGGCACAGTGTGTGGGGTGCATCTCAGATAGAAGACAAAGCTCACACTAAAGCCTCATTGTTCTCCTGCCTGTGAGATGTGTGCCCTTCTCTCTATAGTGGCTGACAGTTCGGCACTGGCTCGGAGCGAACATCACCTGCTTGTGACAGAAGTCGGCTTTAGAAATCTAACCACAATGTCCCTGTGTTCACTTCTGTTAAATCACCTGGCAGGTTTTGTCCAGTCCCCACAACAGTACAATATAAATAGAAATGCCAGCCTTTTGTTTTACAAGATGCAACAAATATGAACGGACAAGTCTAAAGACACCAGGAAAACGCTGGTTTGCAGGTCTATAAACCCCACCAGAATGTGGGCCACTTAGTCATGAGTCTGTAAGACAGGTCACAGCCCACTGGCTTTGACGCCTCCCAAATGCCAAAAGATGAAGATGAATTTAACAGGCAGCAAAGGTCACTAACGACCTCCCTATCAATGCTTTGATGAAAATTGGGTTTGAAAAAGACATGTTAATTAGTCAAGTTGCCTCTATGACCTAAATTGTGTGTGATGTTCGCATTTGCCAACCCCAGTGCTCATCTTTGTTGTTTGCACTTACTACTGATAATTGTCATTTATTTTTATCCGAAGCATTTACCACCTTTTATTGTTGAAAACCGTAGTTCCCTACCCTGGCCAGCCGGACTTTATGCTTTTCTTATTCTTTACAAAGACGTGGTCTACACAAAGTCTGAAGGGCGTTTTTGACAGGTGGATAAGGTGGCAGCTTAGTTGTGATAATATGAATAATTACAAATGAAAATTGCACTGAAGATTGACAAACAACACTATCTTCTGTAAAATCAACTGACGAAACTCTTTTAATTTAAGTTATCCATCTAATAAATGAATTACAAGTGAAAGATAGTTTGTTTAGAGTGATAGGGATTTGTGAGAGTTGTCTGCATTTGAGTGATGTCGTGGAATTTCTTACCACAATAAAGGAAAAAAGCTGGAAAGATATTTGTCTTATCAAAAAGTGTAGGTTTATTTAACACACGTGCGGAGAGCCGACACACACAGGTCGAGTGTACACCAGCTCTGGGGAGCCAAACTCTTGGCCTGGCTATATAGCTACAAACATGAAAGACAGTCACAGCATGGGCATGGGAGTGGTACTGCTCAGATGTAAATGCAGGCGCTCAATTGGCGCCTCGGATGATCATGCAGACAGCCCCTTTTGTGATGTTTAGAGGGCAGGCCATTTAGAGCAAGACAAACTTTGTTTCAGGTGTGATGGGGCAATCAGCAGAGTGCCCGCGTCTGGGCGGAGCAGGAGGCCGGCACTTCAATAGAAACTCAGCATGTCTTTCAGACGGAGAGAGTCTGGCCTAGTGTATCGTCATAAACTGCCATTACAGTGACGTTTTAGACATTTCAATCTGTGATTGGAGCCTGAAACTTCTCTTGCACACATGATTGTGTTGGCGCTACAGTTTTGTTTATGAGAAGTCACAATATAAAGTTTGTCCACAAGAGGTCAGTGTTCAAACAGACTGAAACAGCTCTGAGACTTCGAACCTTACGAGACTTTTTGATTTGTGTGTTACAAGGCTTCACTCGGCCATCACTTTCAAACAGGCTAATGAATCACAAAACTCAATGACTGTCTATGTGTTTTTGGTAATTGTCTGCCGATTGGAAAAAAAAGCTCCCGGCCTCCTGTGCGCCGCCCATAGATTGTTATTGAAGGGACTTCTGCCTCACAAGTGTGACACTGCTCGCGAACAACACGTGACTGCAAATAAACAAATCTGACAAATCTGCACGTATCCGTTTTGCAGCCGCAACAAACGAGGGCGCCCTGCCCAGACTGATATCCCGTGTATAAAATATACAGAGGGATATCATTCTGGATGCCAGGCTAGTAGTGCCCAGGGTTTTCAGCACAGTGTACTGTATTTATGAGTAGTTACTGTTCGTTCTGATCACATTTATCTCTTTCATTTTTTAAGCCCTTTATTTGTTCAGGATTGGAGGATATTGCGCAGGTTTTGCTTCAATAAGAGCCTGAGTCACTCTAGCATCGGCAACAGAAAGTTTGACGGACCTAGCAACAGTAACTAAGTGGCTTTTGGGCTTTTGCTAAAGGTCAATTATAGCATTAGCGACCCCTTAGTGTGAGATACATTTTCATATCTTTGACAAATAGAGCCTATCACTGATTTGTCTATGTTTTAGTTTTGCTGTTAATAGTTTAACATTAACTTAAATTTTTTATTAAAAAAAATACAAACTTTACATTAACAAACACACGTGTGTGTGCTATGAGCGGCTCATGTCTAAGAACTAGGTAGTCATTAGGAGCATGTTTTGTATTATTGGCCCCAGTATAATCCAAAATGTTACACAGTGTGCCTTGAAGCATTTTATTTGTAACAATTTAAAGACAAAAGTATTCCACACTGTGTATTCAGTCTTTATATGAGATACCATGCTTTGAATTGTTCTGTCTCTTCTTTTTACAGTGCGGCAAAGCAGCAGAAAACTTCGATAAGTTCTTCACTCGCACGCAGCCGCAGCTCACCCCTCCAGACGAGCTGGTCATCGCCAACATCGACCAGGCCGAGTTCGCCGGCTTCTCCTTCATCAACCCTCAGTTCATGTACCCCTCCCTCGACAACTGTCTATGAAGAGGCCATAACATGTCCCCCTGCCCCATCCTAAATTGTCATTTGACTAGTTTTACTTAAAGTAGAGAATAAAGCATTTCCTCATTATCAATAGTGGTTTTACTAATGAGAAGCATGTAACTATGTCCTATTTAACTTAAAGTGGTCAGACGTGTGCCAGACCTATCCATGCCAGTATCAGAAACGTGATATCAAAGGGACATTTAGCATGACTCTCTTTCCATTGTGCAACTAGCCTGAAAATATCAGTAAAGAAACTAAATTTACCAAAATGAAAATTATGTAGGTAGCTCAAATGTTCTAGCCAAATATGAAGGAATGGTGCTGCGCGCAAAGAGTTCTATGTGATTATCTTTTTCCTGTTTATTGTTTACCGTTTTTTTATTTCTAATTTTATCCTTGAATTTAATATATGATTAATACATAAAGATGTTAGCAGACGATGCATATGGGGCTTTATAACTGGTTGGTAGGGAGTTCAACACATACCATTATGGTCAATAGGACAGTGGTTATTGATCGGTGCATACAGCCTGTAAACCACTGTCATATTGGACTGGACGATGGAAAATTTCATATATATTTCTTACAGTTTTTATGGTGGTGGTACAGTCACCAGATGATTTCAATAGGTTGTGCACAAGGCCATTCTCCTGTTTACTTTTTGAAGCCAACATGAAATGTTTACAGTATGTTTGTGTTTACCACAGTGTCCCCTCTACAGGAGCATCAAGCCTCACTGCGCATGCCCCAAACTGAAGCAGTATGGCATTGTATTTAACCTGACCTTAGTGTAGCTGTGGAGTATTTTACCCCCAAGTAATGCCAATTTTTTCTTTCTTGTAGTTTTCTATTGAATTAGTGATTATTTCTCCTGATTTCCTACATATATTTCCATCAGAAAACGTTGTTTTCTGTTATTGTAACAGGCATCAATGTTTTACATCTTTGTATATAGTCATGAGTTATTTAGACGATTACTGCAAGTTACATTTTTATACCAACACTTGAATGTGCTTTTAATACATAAACTAGATGTAACAAATGTGTAAGATAGACACTAAAAAGCGGGAAAACTGCCCTGTCCAACTGCTAACATCTGGATGTCTATGTCCAGATACGATGAGGTTAGGCACATTTTATGAGAGCTCTTACAAAGCCTTTACTGTGACACTTATATGGTTTATATCTTTGGATGTGTGTCCCTCTGTACCTGCATGCGGTTGGTGAAGACCATTCTTGCATGTGACCAGATGAATGCTGCATGCTATTGCGTATAAACCCCAAAGATGTATGCACAAATTACCCCAAATTGAAAAGGTTATTCATGTCACCTGAGTAACTACAGGATAAGTGACTGCATATGCATCCATTAATAAATTCAAATATGTCATTAATACATATTTATCAAGCCTGGTCATAATCAAGTCTTCCACTGTCAACGTCAACAAACGTTGAAGTTGACAAATTAAAGAGGGTTAGTGCAAATTAAAGAGGGTCTTTTCCACGTTTGTCATGCTACAGCCATATTGAGTGTTTGTTGATGTCAGATTGGAAAGTCTGATAATGTACATGCTAAATACCAATTGTGATGTTATAGTAAATGAGTACAGGTTTACCTTCTTGACCCCGGCTTTCAATACTTTTGCCAGACATCGTAATGTTATGTTGCTGTTCTACTGATTATCTTTTGCCCTTCATTGTTATTTGCTCAAGGAATGAATATTAACGTGTGTGATCGTAGAGGCGGCCCTCTCCAGCCCTCTGCATGTGCCAAACCCATCAGTGCAGCGCTTTAGATAAGCAGAGATGCACTAGTTTAGTCCCGCTGAGGCCTGTCAGTGGCACCTTCACCTGCCTGTCCTGTACCTTATCCATATCCGTATCGCTTCACCAGACTTACACATCGAATGTCTTACCGCTACTGTTCTTACCAACGCCACTGTCATGTATTAGTTTATTTTGAATTGAGTCTTTTGCGCCTGTCCAGCCTTAGACCGTGAATTTTACATTTCAGTATTTCAACTATGGAATGACTTACACTTGAAAATGTGACCAGTCCCTTTAATAGTTGTTACACTTATCAGATCTTTTTCCAATAGTGTGCCTTTCCTATTATCATAACGGACACAACACATATAATTCACATAATATCTTTACTTTTTAAAAATAATTGTAATGAATGTGGAACATTATCATTTTTCTCTTTAAAACACAATTCGATTTGCCTCCGGGAACCGTTTTCGGTCAGCCCAGCTGTTCCTTTTCCTCCCTGTGCCTGAAGACTGAAGTGCTAGCTCTTCATCAATATCATATCACTGATGATAATGAGTACAGCTCGAACAGCTCTGTCGTCTTGAACCCTCCTCTCTGCTCCTCAGTGCCTCAGATCAGTCCTTTTAACTAAAATACTCTCTTGTTTACCTTCTATCTCACTGCCCAGTGTAAAGCCATTAGGGGGGGGGTGGTTATTTTTCCCAGTTTCTTTTTAACATTTTATTTGTGTAAAAATAAACAAAGAGGCCAATTGTTTTTGTTGTTTTAAATTATGTTTATGTCAGTGCATGTGCTTGAGCTCTGTTGATAGTGTTTGGATGCCCCTATAGGTGTAAGCAAACTCACATCTGATTGGTCATACACAGGATGGATGCAGAAATGCCTTATCACTGAATCCTTCAGAGTTCGCTTCATTTCTTTAATAAAACCAAGGCCTCTCCGTCTCTGTACATAAACAACAGAATGTAGACACATGCATTAGAGAGTATAAAGAGAACATACTGTATTTTGCATTGTTTCTCCATTGTTTGCCTGAATCTAATTAACCAGTCTGCGCTTCTTCACCTGTAACTGATTGTGTTATTTGTACCTAATGTTTAATAATGCAAATAAAAATATACACAAATTAGGTTTTCCCTGAATGTGCTTATGCCCAGGACTTGTGGTTAATCAGACCAGTGTGGCTCTGACAGCATGTGCTAGTTTGACTGAGTGGGCGTTCGGTCTTGGAGTAGTCTTTACTCGTGTAGTAGGAGGTTGTGTTGCAAGAGGCAGAAGAGCATGAGACCTAATGATTGTGGGCAAGGTGTGAGTACAATGAATATCTTTATTTTATGTAGGCACAGTCCCAGTAAAGCACCAGACTTAACAATAGGTAATTCAGCTCACGGGCACAAAGTTTTAGGACAATTTCTGTGGATGTCGTTCTCTTCCAAGATAAAATCATTCAAATAAAAAAAACTTCTAAGAATTAATTTTGAGGCTAACGTCGAATTTGCATTAATTTCAGCAAGGATAAGAATTTAAAATAAATTCACCACTGCTGCTGAATGCACCTTTTTTTGAAAACACAATACCACATCAGAGCTACTTTCCCAGAATGCCATTGTAATGTAGATCCAGTTGGGCCGGCTGATTGCGGTGCACCCTGCGTCCTGCGTACAGCTGGTGTCGGCGCTACTTCGTTTTTCAGTCCACTTCCTCCACTTATTGTCTTCTACACATTCACAGTGTAAAGGCAAACGCTGATGTCCTCTTAAGAAAAGCAAGCGCCATCATTGAGCATGAAATTATCTACAAATGTTGTCTAAAGGTAAACCGCCCGAAGACCCATGACATAGTGAAGTTTACAGTGTGAGGCCACTGATGAAGTATGTCTCAGCCATCTTTGTGACTTCATTAGTCTCATGCACAGAGGAGCGTTGTACAAGTGTTGTACCTGATGCAATTAGAAGAACATTTGCTCTCAGACACTTTTATTGCAGCAGAAAAACACTGACAGTTCTATGTAGCGAGAAATAGAGAAACAAAACAAAAGAGAATCAACATGTAAAATTGTGCATTTCTATTTAACTCTCTGGGCACCTTTAACCTTTTCCAGTTTGGCTTTACCCAAATCTAAAAGCTTCTCGACTGGAGAGCAAACGTGTTTAGGCCTCATTTAAAAGCTAAAAGTGATCGTCTTTTTTTGGTCATGTTTTTTTTTAAATAATAGCCTATCATATAATGTTTTATGCAACACTGAGACGATGCTAGGGGACACAAATGGACTCTTGACCTCCCTCTGCACATCTTCAACCCAAATGCTATAGTATACAACCTGTTGCAATCGCTGTGCTCGTGCACAGCTGCCAGGATCCATACAACAGCATAAACAGCCCGGGGCGAGTGGACCTACTTAATTGACTGGACAGCAGAGGTCTCTGTGGCGCGCGGACAAACACAGACAAGGTTATGCGCGCAGAGACGTGACGGAGCATTACCGCTCACATGAACGCACCAGCTCCTCGCTCCCTGGCACCGGGACGATCCCAATACGAGGCGCTTAAGCAGAACTAGAGATCGCAGCACGTGCCTCGCACCACGCGCTGCACTCGCGCTGTGCTCGCGCTGCTTAGTGGATGTCGTGAACATTTCCAGCTCAGATCCTGTTCGGTTTTCGCGCCAAACGCGAGCCATAAACAACACGGACCGGGAGACGGTGGACGAGCTGAAACAAGCCGAAAGGAGGACCAGCCTTCAAAGCATCCAGCTTCTCCTTAAGGAGGTACCGTTTCAGGTTTGAGAGCCATTCCTCCTATTTGCAAACATCGGTGAAGTTTTGTGCGGGGCTTTTTTAGTTAGTTCTTGACTTAATAAGGTACTTTGAACTTCATGGCATTGTACGGTTTTTCTTTTATCGGTAAAAAAGAAAAAGAAAAAAGCCCATTTTGTTTTATTTTATTTATTTACTGTTGGATTTGATGAAATCGTGTACTAGAATTGCAGTCGCCGTTTGGACAGATGTGAGGCACAGTTCAGCACCGCGGACAGCGACCGCAACTGCTGCCAAACATTCACACGTTTAGAGCGCGCTTAGTTGGACTAATTGATCGTGACTGCGTGGTGGACGATTAACTCAGTCACTCCAGGAAAACACATACTATGAAAACTTATGACCAAGTCAAAACGTGCTCCAAACACATTTCATAATGCAACCTAACGCCAGAGAGATGCGCGTGTCTCTGCTCAGATTATGCGCAGAAACGAATATATTTAGAGACAACATGCGCTTTGTGATCTTAATTTCAGTATCCTATCCCCCCAACTGCACACTTTATTGAAAACATCTCGACATATCCTTTTCATACTGAGGGGGACATTTAAATTAAAAACATCGAATTAACGCACTTTGTGTTAATTTGACTGTGGAGATTGAAATGTGATGCTAGTAGTTCTTCTGACCTTACCGTCAAATGTAGCCTACATGGTTTAATGGCTCAAGAGCTGACAGACGTTATTACATATTGACTGAGCATTAAGGATTTAGCACAATCTGATTTCAGTCTACTGTTGTGCTTTATGTAATATTCAGTGCAGACAGGAGGCCCTGTTTTAGGACGGGCTCATCAGTCCGTTCATGCTCGTCTAATTTGGACCTCCCTGTGTCATGTTGCCTTGACGACCGGTCTTGGCCAGGCTGAGCTAAAAGGTTCAACAAACACTACAAATAACTTTGCCTCATTAAACTCAATACACGCTTTTTAGTGACGGTGAGACAAATGATTTGGATTTCCAAGTGTCAGCCCTAAGCCCAGTTGCAAATGCTTAGAGACTTATTTATGCTGTACTGCTCCATGTAAGCTCTGAGTCGACAAGAAGTTGGTTGAAGGCGTTTCAAATTTCCTTGAGTATGAATTGTGCTCTAAAATTAAGCTTGCATTGCCTCTCTTCTCTGAAGCTTCTCCGCGCTCATCTGATTCAGAAGCATCGCTGTATTTGAACACTCCCCCTTCTTAAGTTGCCTCTTGTTTACAGGCAACAGCTTTGAACTCCGTAACTACAGTTGTACAGCGTAGTTTACGAACACAGAATATCTTATCTCCGCAAAGTGGAGGATGGATGGATGGATATGTCAGTCTTCTCTCAAAAGCGTGTTTAAAGTGTGCACAGTGAGCAAAATTAAAACACATTTAATAGTTTATATTTTAATATTTTGCAGCCTTAAACCCAGTGTAAAATACAACTAAAATAATGTCCAAAGGAAGTAACATATAGCATTAGTGAGGGCTTTGCAAATCCTTATGTTTTATTCATGACCGAGCATAAGTGAAGATGTCAACGTGCCGTGCTGATTAGTGACGCTGATGAAGACCTGAGCAGAAGCCAAAACACATTTGCTAAAAAGACATAAGAGAGCTGCCTTTGGACCCACGTGAAAAGGGCTCGGTCTACATCCAGACAGCTGCCCCTTTCAATTAGGATGATGTGATGTTCCAGCAGCTTTGTTGTCTCCAGGAAATACGCCATGCCGCCCACTCACACACGGGGTCAGCTGCTCCACGGGCCACACGCGCAAGACCAGCCCAGGTTCAGAAATTATTCACTTTTGTTATTTGCCATACTGTTCTAGTGACCGACTGTTCGCGTCAGGCTCTGGCAGTTGCTTAGAAGTGGTTGTGTCGCTCGTTATCTCGCCACTGGAAGCCTGAGGCGTTTCGAGATCGCAACACAACTTTTGGATCAACAGGGAACAAGGAGAAAGAGAAATTACTTTTAGCTGAGACGCATCGAACGAACGAAAAACAGATGTGCCTCATGAAGTTCAAAGTGCTCAACATAAAAACGTTTTTACAGCTTACATTTGTTTAAATACATTGGACCCTAATAGATTACACTAATATTTATTAAGTATTGTACATTTCCATTATATTCTTATGTGAAACTTTAAACAATCAAACTAATGGTAACTAATGGGTTTAAAAAAAAAGCCTCATTATAGATAATATACAATGCAGAACAATAAAATAGCATAACTGTATGACCGATACACAGATTCTACTTAATATTTACTCCTGATTAATTCGTTGCTTTCATAGTGCAATACAAATTAATATATTTTAGTTGGGACTAATCTTTTTCCTACAAACAGGTACAATAAAACAAACAGGTGTTAAAATACAAATTGAGATTCCATGGTCGTAAGACTGTTGAAAGAGTTAAAGAAAAGAAACAGGGGTACTCGAGCAAAATGGGAAATTCACAAACAGTTAGTTTCTGAAATTGCTAAGCAGGTACCCCTTAAATTCCTCCATAGACCCAAGCGGAGTGACACAGCCATAGTCCACAAGACTTACAGCTACTAATAGAGCATTGTTTTTATTTGACTTTTTGTGCTAACACTATGTCCACTTTTTAAAGCATGAACTTGGATGAAGAGTGGAAAGACATCAAGCAAATGGTCAAAAGCAGGAGTCAAACTCATGACACTAGTGCCAGCATATGTGCTGCAGCCTAAACCCCATTGCCATATGCAGTGCACTATGGCATTGTTATTAGGGTTGATTTATTTTGTGGAAAAGTGTCTATTTGTGACATGTATTGCTAATATATTTCACATCTTAAACATCACAGAGCTTTATTGCGTTTCAGAACATGCTCGGTCAGGATTACCTGCGACAGGGTTAGCCAGTTTTAAACAGATTTTATTGTTTGTAGAGAACATCATGTTGCCAAAACAATTAGCGCACTTTGAGCTACTTGCTCGAAGTGTAAAGAGGCCAGTGTCAGATCAGCGCTTGTGCCTGGCCACTAAAGTGTTGGATATTGCTTCCTTTTGGGCAGCTCGAGGCAGCGTCCACAAACCTCAAACAGTCATGGTTTGGTGATGGAGTGAGGAAAAATAAAAACACAAAATGCAGGACTGGAACGAAACTGGTGATATTTAATAATTGACAAAAACCAAAATAACAAACTCCAGAGAAACAAACCGGGCCTGACGTAGACAATGAGACGACAAAGGACAAGGGAAACACAGGGGTATAAATACATGAGGAAACGGGGCACAGGTGAAGCACGTCAGGACGGGGCAGGCATGTAACACAAGGGAAGCAAAGCAAAAATCACACAGACCAAAAAGACATGTCAAAATAAACCACCAAGGACAGATAAACACAAAAGCAAACCAAAACATCACAACAAAATACCAAATCGTGACACATACAGTAAATGGTTGAAGTTACAAGAACTGGGTCGAAACACATCCCTCCAGCTGGACTCCACTCATCCTTCACAATAAATGTGCAAATCACAGCAACTCACAATTCTGGTCATGACTCAATGTGAGTCACTCGCTCACTCGCTCGCTCGCTCACTCTGTTATTAGAACATTTAAAAATATTTATGGTTGTCTAAGTATGAACACAACAATAAAAGCTTAACAAATAAAAAGCATTTTCTACATAAAGTCAGACACCACTTTGGGATGTGCAGATGGGGAAAGCTTTTTATGGGTTATAGTTTTATTCATGCTGCAAATGTCATCAATCGTACAGAGAGTTCAAAGCCTTTTTACAGTCTCCCAGAGGGAAAGTCATTCAGTAAAATGTTTCTGTTCAATAGGCGTCCCTTCCCAAAGCACAGAGCAGGGCCATGCGCTGCACAGACACTGTACCATCTGTCTCTCACTTCTGCTCCGCTGCAACAAGAAAATGGGTTTAATTCATAGTGCACATAAAAGTTCCTGTTTTGACTGTGTTTCAAGCTGGAGGCAGGGACAGACAATGTTTGCATATGACCTTTGCCTTTAAAGGGCAATGATGTTTATGTCAGCTGCAAATACTGTTAGTCCACAACAGCAACAATAACCAGTGGCTCAGGAGCTACAGCTCTCCAGCCCTCTAGGATCACCAAAGGCTTTCTACATTTCCACATACGCATTATACTGAAAGTCATATTTTAGATGCATTTTTATTTTATTCTGAATATGTTAAACACAATCTGCCAATGATTAAATAAATAAAAGTTAAAGACAAAACTCAAGTTTCTTTAATATCATCTTGGATACTAACTCTCCAGGATGAACTTCTCCTAAATCCTCCTAACCCTTAGGATTTTTGGCCTGTAGACTTTATTAGACAGGACAGCTCTGGGTGAAGGTGAAAGAGGATGAAGACCTATAAAAGCCCTCTGGCTTTTCATGTTCGCCCTCTTTGCATTTCCTGGCTCCACCTTGTTGGGAGTGGTGCTCTGTGGGAGCAGGTGAAGAAACTTGTCAGTATCACTTTCACTATGGATCCGGGGGGAAACGTCATGGCACATACTGTGACAGTGACTGTAGATTGGGTTGTGTCAAATCGGTCCGGGGCTGGAATAGCATGGCATCCCTTCTACGGATTTTGGAGTGGTGTGTGTCTCAAATCGTAATGTACTGGTTATGGTTACTGTATGGAGGTTGTAACTGAAACCTCCATTTGTGGGTAGTCCTGCCTGAGCCCTTTCCCAGCACAGATGCCACCACTGCCTTTTTGTCCTTCCTGGTGCTACCTTTGGTTCTGTGAAAATGGACGTTTGCGCATTGAGTTGCCTTGTGTACGAAATATAAGTAAAGTTGCCTTGCCTTGTATGAAAAACGTCAAATAGGGAATGTGAGAAACTGTTTTGAGAAATGTGTAACATATGGGTCACAACAAACAAAAATTAACGCTATGTGGGGCTCTTAATTTATGTTGACATATTGGCTGTTGGCCTGTTGCTAATGTTTGTTTTCTGAAACAAAAGCAAAAAAGTAACTTACAGTAAATAAATCAATGGTTATATTTTTGGAACTTGTATTCTAGCTAGCTCCGTTCCATTTTCTAATATAACACTGTCAAAAACATTCCTAATAATAGCCTACCATTTTTACTTTATAATAATGTGTTTAAGTGTCAAAAAGGGAAAACATATAAAGCATCGAAAAAGAAAGTAATAGTGAGTCACTTTTCTAGCAAGTTAGACCCCATGGTTAGACCCCATGGTTAGACCCCATGGTTAGACCACTGTATATGGAGCCTACCCCTACCATAAGACATTAGCGCCATCCTTCTAACCTATTTTCTTCTTTTGTCTCTCTAGCTCCCTGTTTTCTTCTGGCAGCGCCCCCTGCTGTTGAGGCTTTGGTATGAGCCTATGTGGCAGGAAGGTGCTGACGTTGCTGAGCAGCGTGTTTGCTGTGTGTGGACTGGGCCTGTTGGGCATCGCCGTGAGCACGGACTATTGGCTGTACCTGGAGGAGGGCGTTATCCTGCCCCTAAACCAGAGCGCAGACATCCGCATGTCGCTGCACTCCGGGCTGTGGAGGGTCTGCTTCATGGCGGGTATGAAACAAACCTGAAGGAGAAGAGTCAGGAGTCTGGATTTAGTCTCTTACATCCATCAATCCATCCATTTTCTTCCACTTGTCCGTTGCCGGGTCGTCACATTGCACCAGCCCCTATGGCTCCTCCTGCAGGTGGTGGGTCCACAGAAGGACGGCCTCACGGTTCTAACCGGGCCGGTTGGTCTCTCATAAGGGGCTTCTCTTACAGTAGAGGTTAAAGGTGCAGACTTTATGACATGAATATTTTAAATGCTATGGATGGCACCTGGGCCGTGTCCAGACTTTTTCATTACTTATTATGGTGGGACCCAGGTCTAGGCCAGTTCAGGCTTAAGCAAAAGTTTAATTCAACACTAAACATTTGAGCATTTTTGCATGAATAGCGTTGTACTTATTTCTTATCCATTTCCCTTTAATTATTTCATATTGATGAATTATGAATGAAATTCAATTAAACTTGTTATTTCAAAATTGATCATGTAAAAAAAGGAGAGTTTTATCCTTTACAGTTTAAAATGGTGTCTCAGTGGTACTCGGTCACTCCCAGTCTAGTTTTGTCCCACTGCCCAGTTAGCCTGAACTGTGAAGTGTTTGATACATTGAGTGGCCTTATTGTCCACTTAACTCCTGTGACGTATGCTGTTTGACCCAGAAATGGTCACCGCTCACCATCTACATACGGTCACTCAGTAAATAGGTTTGTGCTGTTTGCAGCTACTGACGTGTGTGGGGAGTATCGAGTGTGAGCCATTTGTGTTGATGTATGGGATCAATACCAGCACTGAGATCCACTGAGGCGGCTGCTGTGTAGCTCCACGGAGCTCCTTCCACAATGCTACTTTTGCTTTTAATTCATGTAACGACTTTTGGGAGGTGTTTGCAGCGGTGCGCCTTAGCTCTCCTTGCACCTAAAGTGTGTGAAGTGCCAGACTTATTGTTAGAGTGATGCAGGAGAGGCGCCAAAGATAATGCTGGTTCTTTCACACTTTTGAGACGCGTTGTGTTGCAACTGTAACATTGACATGTTACACCTTCACAGCTGAAGGTGTAACATGTCACAAAGGTTTGCTTTTCAAACCTTTTAATTGTACCTCTCAAATAAAAACGACTGTGTGTCATATGACGACATTTCAAAACACAAATTAATCACAAACTCAAACAAGACCAAATAGTAAACTAACTATGAGTAAAATTGCTAACAAGGAATTGTTCATTAGCTTGTCGGCTAATGAACAGGCACTTCTGTAAATCTTATTTTACAGAAAGATTAATTAATATTTGTGTCGACAAACTAGGCCTATGTGGAAACTGGGGACTGACTTTCATTTGTGTTTCAGCTTCATAAATGACAGAAAGACTATATATTTTAAGGCTCAGCAACTATCGTCAGTACATTTATTTAAATGTTCCTTGTTGTTTTCTTATTGTTTTATCCTATTTTTGTAATACTTGAACCATTTTACTTAAGTAAATATGTGTTTCATTGAGTAAAGTGAATTGCAACTTGTGTGTTATAAGTGTCATGTCAATGTGTACTTTTAGGTATTACTGAGATTTACATCTGAGTTGTTTTCAGTATCATCAAGCAGTGTTCTATAATTTTCCTGCCTCAATACATCGAACTTCCAACTTTGTTATCGTGACAGGCCTACGACAAACAAGCAATCACACAAAGCATTAACGATCTCAAGTACATGATTGACTAATTAAAGACTAAGGACAACTTAAAGTAAACATCAGTATTAAGTATTTATTATTTCTTTCTTAGTTAATCATGAGTGAACATGTGTTTGTAAAAGCCGTATGAGGTGTTGCCTAATTTTCAACACATGCCACTGTTTTTGTTTTTAGGGGATGAAAAGGGCAGATGTTTCACCATTGAGTACGTGATGCCAACCAACGTGCAGATCACCTCAGAGTCCACCGTCAGCGTGTTGAGTAAGTGTCAGCGAAACCAAACGTGCTGCTAATGATCCCTCGGACACAGATAACATTATGTGTTATTGAAAAAAAAAAACATTTGGAAGGTGACCTAACGTATGTAACTCTCAAAATCTCCTTGTGGAGGAACTGGAGATGTCCCGCTCCCAGAAAAGTCACTATTAAAAAAACACCCGAATTCAAATAAGCCAGGGTGATGCCTCATTTGAAAGCTAAGACCTACAAAACTCATTTAAAAGGATCTTGTTCCCGTGTTGTCATCACTTTTTGACATTTTGGTTTCCATCACTTTTTTTGTTGTTGCTCATTGTTTCATTTTCTTCTGTGTTTTAATCTAATTTTTGTCGCTGTTTTGACACTTTTCTCTAGAAGCTTTTAGATTTAGGTAAAGCCAAGCTGGAGAAAATGTGCTCGGTTCAGGAGAGGGGTAGGAGATTAAAGGAAGTAAAGTGGTATTCACTATTACCTTCGATGGAGAACAGGAGCAGCGTTACCCAGTGAAAAGTCATATCTCAATTCAAATGACTGGAATGAAGAATATTTTACTGTCATTTGAGTAGTTTTGACTCACCATGTCGACAAATCTGTCAATGGAATTAGTATTTTTGCATTTAAAATAAAAAATATATTAAAAAAATGTCATTAAGATAAGACTTTATCTCACAATGGAGAAATTTACTTGTTACATTCAGCTCTCAGAAACACTCAGGGTGTGCAGAATAGTGTGCAAACACTTAAATAGTAAATAGAGGTACATTGTATACAATGACTACCAAAAACTGTAAGGGGGCAAAAAGTATAAACAGTAAAAAAAGAAAAAAAGAAAATAAACAGACAGTAATAGAACATGTCAGTATTAGCAGGTTTACAGTCAAGTAGTTTTGCATGTAGTTTGTATGTATAATCTAATTTGAAGAGCAATAAGATATTTTGTATACTTGTTCCATTGACTGATAATTTTACTTACCTACTAAAATCAAGGGAAATATACTTCCAATTTTACCAATTTGTAGATAACTTTTATATTATAAAACAGTTGGTTGGGTGTGGCTCCATCGCCTGATTTCTGCTGTCGACAATCATGCCAGTTTTATTAACTTTCACAACCTTTTTAAGTCTCGCGCACCCCTTGGGCCCTTCACTCTGAGAACCCCCTGCCTCAAGGGTATTGCGAATATTTAGAAAGTGACCAACCAAAATTGGATTATTGTATATGGTTTATGTTTAGTGAAACTCTAACTCACACGGCAACATCCAGATTCCAAATGAACTAACCGTAAATCAACTGTTCATATTGACGTCGTGATCTTTTTTGTTTTGTTTTGTTCTCATATTATTGTGCAGTGAACAGAGATGTAGAAGTTTCTGATATCTGTACTTTTCCATTAAGTTCACGTGGGAGTGTTCTGGGAAAGCCTGTGGAGCAGCTTGATTTGGGACACCCCCCGTTGTTAAGTGCCGCTGTGTTTGAGTGCAACGCTGTGGGTTCGCTCAGAGCCTGCTGTTCTGTCAGGACGGGTCAGCCTCATCGCCAACTCTCCTACAGCACATGGGACATTTATGGAGCTGGGACGACAATATCCACAAACACTATTCATAATGAGTCCGTCAGATGTTTTTTTTAGAAAGATGCATGTGAGGCGATTCGGTGCGTAGTATAAACTTTTCTTGTGGATCTCTTCGAATCAATGAGCACGAGAAGGGGGTTGTTTTGTAAATATTGGCTTCACTTTGCGCCAACTGTGACGGGTCCAGTTTATTTTAGACCAGTGGTTCTCAATGCGTGTGTGTCTAAGGTTGCAACAAAAAACAAGATGTTACAAGGTTAAATAACGTTGTGTGTAATAAAAGGAATGTAAAGGGGTCAATTTGATGAAGCAAAACCTCAAATGGGGGCATTTACAGTATAACAGTAACAGTTGTCTCCAAACGTACAAGTCACATTTGGCCGACGATAAAAACGAGTCACTGACAAAATGAGACACAATCTAAATGAGTGTCTCTGGAAAAAACACAAAATCATTACTGACACAAAGAGACACAACACAAAATAGAGTACTGGCCACAAAGGCAGCCCAGACAGTTCACATGGTGTTCAGGACAGGAAGCAGCAGACAACCAGTGGTGAGAAGGGTCTGAACGCTGCTGATGGAGGGGCATCCACCGTAAACTAATCCAAACTAAACCTTACCCCAACCTTAAAGGCCCTATACCTGATTTTTTTTTTTATTGTTTTAATAACAAACAACGAAAGGGGAAGCCGCTAAATTAAAATGTTTGTTGTTGTCTAAATTCGTTCTTAACTTTCTTAATATATTTGTTGCATCCCAATTCTTCACAGGGACGAGTTTAAAGGGACATTTCACAACTCTTCAGGGTCACGGTCACAGAAATGCAAGAAAAATTGCCTGAGAGTTTATACAATTTATTCAAATTCTGTATATTTAGATGCACAGTGTTTTCACCACAAATGTCAGAGTTTACAACATACAAAATACATTTCAGTCCACACCTTGGAAAAATAAATCGGATATAGTGCCTTTAAGGATAGTGTTGTTTACTAAAGGCGTCTTATTGAGATTAATTTATATAAGCTCCACTGATCACGTGCCTGTCCATCGGCTGTATTCAGACACTCTTGGAACAGAGCTGGACATCGGTCCTTCAGTCTCAGGCAACGGCTCGCACAGGCAGGTTAACATAAAGGGAAACCAGAAATCAGCCAAAAACAAACTACCAAGGAGGGAGCCAGGGGCCTGGGGCTGTAACAGTGGGGCTTTTGGACCTATCCTCAACTCATTTTTCACTTTGTTTTCACTTTAAAATAAACATAATTTTAGGCTTTGGCTCGTTATCAATTATGACATCAAATGCAGTATATTTTGTTCAAGTGTCAAGAGGGTGACAAAATCTATCAAAACTCTTTCAAAACCATGGCTTTATACCACATGAGTACAGTAGAATCTACAGCTCATGTTGATGCCTGCTCACACGCTGTAAAGACAAATAACAAGAATCTCGTGTGTCTTTTTCAGAGATGATCCGCTCTGCCACGCCGTTCCCTCTGGTCAGCCTGTTCTTCATGTTCATTGGTTTTGTCCTGAGTAACATCGGCCACATTCGCCCGCACCGCACCATCCTGGCCTTTGTGTCTGGGATCTTTTTCATCTTGTCAGGTTTCAGAGCTCATCCAAGCATTTTCAAACTCCATGTGGTTCAGTTTGTATTCAACAGCGATGTATTTTTCATGTGCCCTGCCCAGGTCTGTCCCTGGTGGTGGGTCTGGTGTTGTACATCTCCAATATAAATGATGAGATGCTGAACCGGACCAAGTCAAATGAGGCTTTCTTCAGCTACAAGTACGGCTGGTCGTTCGCCTTCGCTGCCATTTCCTTCCTCCTCACCGAGGTAACATGCATATTTAACACTCACTGACTGGCCTCGCCAAGGTCTTTCTAATGGTTTAATTTGCTTTACATCGTTAAGTGCGTACAGTATCTGTTGGCGCCATGTCAAGAGAAGCCTGTGGTTCTAACTCTTAATTACAGTGATAAAAATCCTTGTATAGTTTCCTTATTTTGAATCAAAGACTTGTCTGTGTAAGCTATCTGTCATCCAGCGGTACTGAAGCACAAACAGTCTGGATTAGGTTTGAGTTGAGTTAAAGGTAATGCTCATAGACTGTAAAAAATAATAGACATCGTCTGCTCACTCCTCCCCGTTTGCCATAATGACCACGTTCGAAAGGGAATCCGTGCTGGATTTACAGACTCTGCTCCGACCGAGCATGTTCCTAAAAAGGGCATGAGGGCGGGATCTTCACTGTAGACTCGGCCCTAGGGGCGCGTAGTTCAGTCATAGCCAAACCCGCGCCATTAGCGGCACTCAATAATATATAAGATTTCTAACATTTTTCTTACAAAAACCAGCCTGGTTTCTTTAATTGTAACTAACCCAGCGTTATCAGAGGAGGAATATCTAGCGGTAGAAAGTTTTTAAAAATTAGAAACCAGGCTTTACAGTGGTTTAGAATGTGTTTAAAGTAGGTCCGGGACTCGATTAAAAAAAATAATTTAATTAATTAGAGGCTTTGTAATTAATTAATTGAAATTAATCGCTTATAAATATTTGACCTGAGAACAGTGAGAGGTAAGTTTTGTATTTTTTTCATAAGGATTTTTAGTATACCATT
This sequence comes from Proterorhinus semilunaris, assembly GCA_021464625.1. Lineage (NCBI taxonomy): Eukaryota > Metazoa > Chordata > Actinopteri > Gobiiformes > Gobiidae > Proterorhinus > Proterorhinus semilunaris. The sequence continues at coordinate 21,925,460 of CM038349.1, read as the reverse complement.
GAATAATGACTGACTACATAAGCTTAAGCAACTAAATATTGTTTATTTTTGTTCAACCAAGTCCAACAGACCAGTGCAATATTGCCATTAATTGTGCGTCTGCAGGAAAAAAGGAAACTGAAGTGTGGAAAGCAAAGTGTGATTAATTTCAATTAATATTTTTAATCGCACTAAACCTCATGTATAATCATAATCATAATAATAATAAAAATACATTTTATTTGAGGCGCCTTTCAAGACACTCAACAAAATACAAAGGAATTACGACATTAAAATCACCAAATCATCATCTGTCCTCTTCTGCCCGTTGTGCCCCTGCAGACGGCCGGCGTGATGTCCGTGTACCTCTTCATGAAGCGCTACACTGCAGAGGAGATGTACCGCCCCCACCAGGGCTTCTACAGGCCGCGCCTCAGTAACTGCTCCGACTACTCGGGACAGTTCCTCCACCCGGACGCGTGGGCGGGGCGTGGCCGAAGCGCCTCCTCCATCTCCTCCGAGGCCTCTCTGCCCATGAACTCCTCCGCTTACCCCGCCCTGCTCAAGTGTCCCGAGTACGAGCAGATGTCCTCCTCGCCATGCTGAAACGTTACATCTCAAAGTGGTGTTAAACTAAAGAGGGGCGTCTGATGTTCTTTTGGCATACACCTGTAATTTTAGATTAACCGTGTGCTAGAGTTGACCTCCCTGGTTTCCTTCCTGCTGCAGATTTTAACTTTTGAGTTGAGGTCACGGTGAAGTGGAGGGTTTGCACAGTTCAGTTTATTTTCAGTTCAGAGTGAGAAGGAGCTGTGAGGAGACGAGACGAGAGATGAATGTGTTTTTTATGACAGCTAGAAATCTGCGATGGAGGCAGAATGAGCTCCCACCTGACAACACCAGAGCACAGTGCACCGAGCGAGAGGTTCAGAGGAGGCGAGCTGCAGGAAAATACTGTCCAGTTGACCAATGTGGTATTCGGTCATTGTACAGGGAAATGTAGGCGGAGTCACCTTAGAAATGTTAAATAATTTGATGTATTATGTCAGAATGCAAATTGTCATCATTATACGGTTGCGAACAGTCTGTGTCCAGTCGTTTGCACTTTTTTCAGAACCGGCCTGGTTGATATGATCAAAATGGATTCATGATCTGATCCCTGGGACGATCTGCCATTTTGGAGAGATGGTTAAATCATGATTTAAAGATTTTTCTGTGTAATGCAGCTCTAAGCTCAGAAGCACTTCCCCCACCCGCTCCTATTGGTCAATGAGGGACACATCAATTTAACCAATTTGCTTACTATTTAACATATGAAGCTAATGAGTCCAAAATGGTGATTCAATCATGATTGCAATCTAGGTTCCAAGAAAATCTTGATATGCATTATTATTTGGCATTTCCCTCCCTCCTAAATCAGAGCTTGGGTATAGACAAATATATAAATAGACAATATAATAAAGAACAGCTGATGTTTCCTGCTTCACATGTTCCAGAAAACATGTGTAATTGAATGATTTTGACAGAAATGTTTGCTGTGTCGTAAGAAGTAAGATGTTGTCAATAAAAGCAGAACAAATGTAGGCGTGACATGATGTAGAATGTGACTGAGCACATTTGGATTAAAATATTACAAATTAGATTTTTAGACAATGTATGAAATACAATTTTTAGGCAGAAGCTACAATGTTGAATATATATTTCATGCAGTAATGTGAGCACACACTAGAGGGCAGTAGAGTTATTGACTTTTATACTGTGTGGTATTACTGACTTCACTGTTTTATTATCTCATTCGTTCATAGATCATGAACGTCTTGTAGTTTAATGTAAAAAGGTGAATTTTCAAAAATATTGTTGCATGATCTGCACTCCCAGTACAATACTGTACTTAAAGGCATGTAAACATCTGTCCAAACGTTTAGCTGTTTTTATATTGTGTAAATATAGTCCGAGTGTACATAAGACTTGTTTTGTATAGACTACAGTACAGTATGTACAATATGGTGTTTTGTGATTAAGTTTGAGTATATTTGTAAAAGCTGCTTTGTCTGCTGCATCTCGTTGCAAATGTGAGCTTTACATAAACTATTTAGATGCAGAGTGTAAAACGATAAGAGTCATGTGCAATACAAATGAATACTTGTATTTTAGTTTACTGTGTATTTTTTTTACAGTAAACCACAATGTTAAATGTATACTCCAATTATGACAGAGTTTACTAATAATAAAATGATGTTTTAAGTTTTCTGTGTAGTTTTCTTTCACCCAAATAGTTTCCTTGCAGACTCTGCTTTTGCAGCTTCATTTTTACAGGCACTCAATCAATAACCGGGGCCCCTTCTGTAAAATGTAATATAGATTTATAATAAAGAGTGCCACATATTTAAAATCTGGTTTATTGATGTTAGCTTGGATACTGTATTTTGATATTTGGTTTAATTTCACACACACATATGCTGTTTCCAATCAAAAATAAATCAAATTCAATGTCAAAAATGGAAAACTAAATTGTCTCAAAATCATCCTGTGACCCCCACTTCAGTGTCCCCAGACCCCCACTTTGGGAACCACTGGTGTAGGGTATAACTGTTGCAACGATAGACTCGTGTGTTGTGGCTAAGAGTTGATTTATGGTATTTTTTAGGTGAGAAGGGGAATAAATAAAAGAACATATGTTGGTACACGTTCACTCTACTTTCCAAACAAGCCTAACAGCCTTAATGCAGGATTGTGCTGTTTTACTGCCCAAAGCTTTCAGGGCCGATTACAAATGAAAGGTGTAAGTGGAGCGCAACTACAACACATGGGACAACTTTAAAAACAAACGTTAAATGGTGGTGAAATGACACTAACATGATTTGGAGATTTCCTACGGTTCTCAAACAGTGATGTATGTGTATATGTGTGTACTTCTGAAGATTGGTACTTGCGCTTCTTCTGGTGATTCGTGGTCATTTGCAATTTTAGACTCAATCACTATAATTAGACATGTGAGCTTTAGAGGTTTCCTGACACCCTGAGTTTAGACACAACGTCCAATAAGGCCTATTTTGTCCCTTTTATAGACCTGGTCTAGCCCTGGTCACGTGGTCCTTGGAAAGTTAGATATTTTATGAGGTTGTACTTGTTGAGAAATGGTTGAGCACCACTAGTTTAGCAAGTTACCGCAGCTCCATCTAGTGTTGCTTTTTCTGAAACACACTCTTTCAGCAGTGAATTCACAAATCTGAGGGCGATATGTGATTCAGTTACATAATGGTTTCGCTGTAAAAAAATAAAAATAAAAAAACATCTCACCCTCTTCCTCTCCTAAATATGCATTACGTTGACACTGTAGGTTGAAATACATACTCATAATGTGGGCTCTATTGCTCTTAACCTTTTAATGAAAAGCCTTTAGAGAGAAAAAGTAAGTATTCGTAACACAAGCAACAGCATTGCTCAATGTGGAGGTTTTGAGTTAATTTTTATTTTTTTATTTATTTGAGCAGTTAATCTGCTCAAAAGGAGTGGGCTGAAGCAAAAGGCCCCACCCCCAAAAATAAAATTAACATTTCCATTTAACAATCAAAGCAAGGAACGTAGTGCAAGGTAACAAATCATAAACCATCATAAACAAGGGAACATAGGGCAAAGTAACAACAAATAAAAAAGAACAATAATAAAGAAACAACAGCAAAAGAATGTACTGCAACACTCACAATATCTATATCCAGTCAATTACAATTAGACCATACTCACAAAGCACTATTTTAACTCATCCAGTAATAAACAGAAACGAGTACATACAAAACACAACAACAGCTGTTAATCACACCAGCTATTCAGTCAGTACACACTTTCCAATAGTAAGTAGTCTAGATTTTATTTAGCCTTTTGTAATGTATGTTTTATTAAATTGTCCCTCTTGTTCCGTAAAGCCGTTTGAATCACTTGTGCACAAAATATGCTCCAATACCTCTCAACTCTCTCTTTTTTTATTATTATTTCCTGCAATATTTTAACCCACTAAATTAGATAAATAAAACCAATAACTGAATATATATTTTACACTCACATGGCCAGTTTGAACTAAGAACCTCATGTATCACAGCCCACATCTCATCTCACTATGACACTTGGAGACTCCTGTGTGCAAGTAACACAAGCTGAACATGCATGAAGAACTGAGGAACCAGTAGAATTTATAGTGTAATGTGAGATTTTAGATCACACCAGTGACTGAACTATTAATTCTTTGCCCATGTAAACATAGCAAGTGTCCATCCATCCATTTTCTTCCGCTTTATCCGGGGCCGGGTCGCAGGGGCAGCAGTCTCAGCAGAGATGCCCAGACTTCCCCGCGCACACCTCCTCCAGCTGTACTGGGGGGACCCCGAGGCGACACCAGGCCAGCTCGGCGACGTAGTCCCACCAGCGTGTCCTGGGTCTCCCGTGAGGCCTCCTCCCATAGCCAGTGTGTGAAGTTGAGGACATTTTGCTTCTAGTCATAAAAGCTTCTTCTTAGGTCTTCTAATTTGCAAACCCCAATCTGGCTTTTTGATGTTTCTTTTGGAGTAAGGGCTTCTTTCTGGCAGAGTATCCTCCGTCTGCTGAAGGGCATGTGGCCTGAAACGTCACATATACTTATGGTGCCAGAAGAAATGAAAACATTGCGAGCTTTCACTGCACCCTTATTTTAAATCAGAGCGCCCTCTCAGCCCATGTCGGTACAGGACTTGTCTCACTGTGGATAATGACAAACTCTTACCAGTATCAGCATCTTCATCAGGTCTTTTGCATTTCTTCTTGGGTTGATATTCACATTTCAGACACAGCACGTTCATCTCTGGGATACAGAACCCACCTTCTCTCTGATCTGTGCGATGGCTGGACATTTCCATCTTTTTTATACTTGTGTTGCATATAATTGTTAGAACCAATGAACGTGGCACCTTCGAGCGTCTTCAAATTGCACCCAAGGATGAACCAGACTTTTGCTTCCAAGGTACAAGACTTCAACATCTGGGTTTTCCCAAATATATAGTAATCTTAGTAAGAAACAAAAAAACAAAAAATTCTAAAAATAAAAGTCTATATCTCATTCGTCTGGCATTAAGCAAATAGAAATTATTTTTAAAATTCTAATTGACCTAAAAAAGTTAATCCTGGTTTGATGTCAGACAGTGAGAAAAAAAATGAATGGGTCATCAGGTTTCCACTGTATATTCACATTTCCCTGTGTTGAACTCACTATCTATTGTCAGTTCTTAATCAGTTACAATTAAAGAACTCATCACAATGAAATCACTGTACACCATTATTCCATAGTTCATATCAAATATCAGATTCAAAACAGTCAAAACAGTCTTAGTAATGATAACAGGCTTATTATTACTGGTAATCAACGTGCTTTTCCTACAGTTACCTGCATTAAATTTTACACCGTTTTAAGAGTCGCCCTCAATATATCAGGACAATACAGTACAGGCCAAAAGTTTGGACACACTTTAAAAAAAAATAGTTTTTCCTTTAATTTCAAAACTGTTTTCCATGGTAGATTTTCACCGAAGTCGTTCATTTATGAGTGAACACATACAGAATTGTGTTTTAAATCAAACCAAAAACGTTGACATAAATTCTTCCAAATGGAACTCAATGAGGTTCGCGATGGCCCAGAAATGGTTTTGACTTCTCAAACATGTTGAAAACGTATTTCAAGACAACCTCATGAAGCTCATGGAGAAAATGCCAAGAATAAAGGGCGGCAATTTTGAAGAATTTAGAATATAAAACATATTTGGAGTTATTTCACCTGTTTTTGTTTCCTTCATAATCCCATGAGTTCATTCATAGTTTAACGCCTTCAATGAGAATCATAGTGTGTTAATAATGTTGAAAATAAAGAAAAGCCAATACATAAAAAGTGTGTCCAAACCTTTGGCCTTTCTTTTATATTGCCTCATGTCTGACCACCCCCAGTGCCACAGACCTCTCAGATTATAAACCCCCTTTCTATGTAAGAACATCTTTTTGGCAGTTTATTATTATTTTCTTTGCAGATTTCAAGCACTGTTAGATATTCCACTAGATCCCAAAATTTCAATATTCTTGATTGAAAAAACACATCATCGCAGGAGACCTACTAAGGGTTGCTACGCAGTTTTACAATTGTTCCCAAACCTCCACACAATAACTCAAGTATGGTAACACTAATGAACCTTATAATAGATTTAGAGATGTTTCAGTCCAACATTTGTCGTGTGCCTTAACTCCAATACTTCTTGCTAGTTTTGAATGCACATTAATATTTATAATCCCATTTCCAAAAATCATGAATGTTGCTTTGCTTAAATTTAGAGATGATTTGTTACTATTATACCAAGATAGTAGTTTTCCAAATTCTGAAGCAACATTGTCCAATAATTTATGTAAATTTGCCTCAGATAAAAAAATATTGGTATCGTCAGCAAACAGTAAAAGCTTCAGTAGCTTCACTCGAAAAAATAACGTTGAATGAACGTAAAAACAACATGGGCAGTATTTCCACATGATTAAATGGCTTTCTTTCATCATGTAGCAATTGTGTTAGTCCACTTGACTATTAGGGTTGATTGAACTTATTGACTAGGTTTTGGTCCTGTTGTTGTTTCATTTTCCCCCCCTTTTTTTTTTATGACAATCTGGTGAAATAATACACCACACTGCTGAAGCTGAAAGTGCAGAAAAAAAATTGCTGCTCAAATGTCGCTATTTTTAAGCTCAGGAGACAAACATGAGACTCTTATTGTTGTCTCATTGTAGTCTAATTTTTTGCCTTAGTATTTCTTATTTTTCTCTCCTAAATTGCACTAGGAGCAATAGATGAGACTAGAAGAGACCTGCATGAGACACTAGGGAGAAACTGTTCTTATAGTTCCTTTGTGTCTACCATGGAGACTAAAACTAGTTCAAAACAAAAGCCCCAATGGAAAAATAAAGATCAAATTTGCAAACAAGGCATTTTTTAAACGTCAAGACTTCCTTCTTCACCAGTCGGTCGGTGACAGACTGAAGAGCAATGAGGCCTCAGCTTTTTTAATTTAATATAAAGATCACACTTTTTAGCATAATGTTTTAGCGTCATGTTACTGTCACTCACGGTGTCTGACCTACAGCGTAACCGAAAGCTCTTTTGTCTCAGAGCTTGGATCTTGGTCACACTCTGAGTCAGTGTGATTTGATTGGCTTCAAAGTTACACTGTAGGTCAAACACCATGATTGACAGTAACATGACACTAAATAGTGAGCTCTGAGAATCTGCTTTAGTCAGAACTTTCATACTTCTGATGGATGTCAGAATACAAGATTGAAATTCAAGTATTCCTTTGTAATAAGTGTGAAAAATCCTGTATATAATTAATATATTACTTAATTAATTACTCTCATTCTAAAAAAAAAAAAAAAACATTGTCGTTTGTATCTGCTGTAGAGTCATGTTTGTCCCAGTTCCTCTGAGTCGTGGTGCAGCAGGACTGATGTGGACAGATGTTACAGAAGAAGCTGATTTCTTCAACAGTTACTATAGTAACTATTTTCTCCAAAGTAAAAGTAGATCTACCGCAGTCCTGTCCACATCTGTCACGGTCCATCATGACACGTAGGGATGGGACGAAATATCGTTTGGCGAAATATCGCGATACAAAACGTGACGAAATGCATCGAGTTAAAAAAAAATGGATCACGAAATTAAATTTTTTTTTTTTTTTTTTTTATGTAAACCAGGGGTGGCCAACACGCGGCTCTCGAGCCGCATGGTAGCCTACATATTCCCCATAAACTGTAACAGTCTTTAAGAATCCAAAAATCCAACCATAGTTCATGTGATCCCATCTCTACACGCATGAATGTCCGTATCTCCCTCCTTTTCGAGGCGGCGTGCAAAAGGCGCCCGTGCAGCAGCCTCACTCAAAGCGGGATGTAGGTTAAACAACAGTCAGGCAGATTGTGGCACTGGGATCAGCTTCTGTGCATTTCAAGTTTCTGATTAGCCTACTCTTTATTTGATGAAAGTTGGCCTCATATTCACAGAAAAAGATCAAAATTAGGAAATAGAAAAAAGCGGAGCTCTAATGAAGCATATGATGCGAAGCGCGACATCGTAACGCGGAAATACGCAAAGTCATTGTCTTTTCTGTCACATGTGCTGCAACTGTAACAAATGCAACATAAAACAGAATCTCAGACGTCCTCCAGAGGCTCCTGATTAAAGCTTATGAACTTTGTGCTGCCTAAAGTTCGTTCTCTGCACAGTCCAGTCAGGACCAAGCTGCGGGCATTGAGCGCACAGGCCAGGGGCGAACCAGAGGAGGGGGCTCAGTGGGCAGGGCCCCTCACACTAACACACTCCAGCATTAAAAATAAAAAAATATAATTCTATCCCAGTCAAAGCAGAACAGCACAAAATGTCAGTTTATTTAATATACATTTATTTCAATCTTGGTGAGGAGTAAAACTATTACATCTAATACAATTATTAAAACAAAAGAAAAAGGCCAGGCATAAAGTTATACTTTATTGTGATTAAATATAACGGTCATATTATATTTAATCACAATAAACTACCGCCCCTGGATCTCGCGAATGATCGGTGCCTTTGTGGCTCTTCACAGGATCAAGGTTGAACATTTCGGTTCTTGGTCTCCGACTAGTTGGCCACCCCTGATGTAAAGCGTCTTTGAGTGTCCAAAAAGCGCTATACAAGTTCGATGTATTATTATTATTATTATTAAATGAAAAAAAAATATATATATCTGGGGAATGGTGCATTGCGTCGTCATGTCAAGTCACAGGAATGATATGTTATTTTTTTTGAAGAAGAACCAGTCCTGAGATACATTAACCTCGGGTTAGAGCAGCACTAAGGGAGTGTTCTTGTGTTTCCCTGTGTTCAACTGAAACAAAAATAAACAAGTTGTTATTATACAGTAATATTTTTTTCTTTTTTGATATCGTATCGTGACGTATCGTATCGTGACTCTGACATATCGAGGTGCATCGTATCGTGAGTTTAAGTGTATCGTCCCATCCCTAATGACAGGATGACTCTACATCAGATACAAATGACAAGGGTTTGTTTTTTTTAGAATGAAAACGTTTAATAATTAAGTAATATTTTAATTATATTAATTATAATTAAAATATTATAATTAATATAATATTTTATATTATATTAAGATTTTCCCACTACTAAGGGATTTTTTTCTTCAGATAAATCAGATAAAATATATGGATATTTTAACCTTCATGCATCGATCATGTGTGTGCTTTTTGTAATATATATTTTATGTCTTTACTACATTATTTGAATTTCAAAATATGATTAACTCTTTATTTTATTTTTTTAAAGGCCACAATGTATTTAGCGTCATGTTAAATTAATTGCGCCCACCTCCCGGACCATAACTGGCACCCGATCAACCCTAATATATGGCGTTGAAACTGGTCAAGTGCATCAAGTGGACTAACACGATTGCTTAATGCTGAAAGAAAGCCATTTAATCATGTGGAAATACTCTCCATGATTTTTTTTTACATTAATTTTTTCTGATTTCATGCATCCCATCATGATTTAATCATATTCATCTTGTAAATATGAAATTATTGCTTCCATAATACATGTTGCAATTTAATTGCAACATGTATTATGGAAGCAATAATTTTAGTTAACGTAACAGCCCACCAGTTTCCTTATTTTGAATGTTGGAAACATTACATAGATCATTAATGGATACAAAGAAATTGGTCCTAATATTGACCCCTGTGATGTTGATCTATGAGCTCTAAATCCATATTGACATTTATTGCCTGTTTTATAAAGAGGAATAACCTTTTCCCTTTTCCTTTTGGCGAAGAATATGTCAGTTTGAAATGATAGATTGAACATGGTTAATGGTTTGGAAAACCTTTTTCACCACCATCATATCCACTCCATCACGTCTTGTTGTTATATTTTCTGACTACATTCACACACTGCTCTTAAGAACATTGAATGAGGATCTGCTTTTATAAATTGATTCACACCATTTCTTATTTGTCCAGTATCCAGAATTTTACCTGCAAGTTCAGGTCCAATATTAGCAAAACAAACTAATTAAATCTATGGGCCACAGCCTCCAAATTATATTCCTCTCAATCATTATTAAGGACGTAATTGGGATAATTATTTTGACATGCCTGTATTCTTCTTTTTGTCTACTTTTTTTTCATTTCCATAGCAACCGTTACGAACTGTGCAAGTGATCTGTGACGTCACAAACAAGTATTCCACTTTCAGACATTGTTACTGAATATGTTGTCGATCAGGGCAGCACTATATATGAGAAGTAATAGTTGGTCTGGTGATTCGAGGATATAAGCTCATACTATACATTGTATTAATAAAGTCGTCAGTTGTTTTATGATTCTCAGAATTTGTTAAATCAATATTGAAATCACCACAAATTAACATACTTTCATGACTCATCTGTACAAATGTTTCCTCCATCCATTCTCTAAATGTCTCCACATCAGAACCTGGTGTTCTAAAAATGCAACTAATTATTATATTTTTGGGTTTCTCATATTTCGATCGTAATACACTCTAACATATTATCAATAACTTTTGTCATATTTTCAATGAATATGCGCCCTTGCTTATCCTCACGATTCACAAACCTGACGACAATGGCCGGGTTGTTGACCGTATTATTGCCGGTCTTCCTCCTGGGTGAAAGGTGGCCTGGCTCAATTGTTGCAGTCCAACTCCCTTCCCTTGGACCACTGAAAGGATGCCACCTGCATCTACATTGAGGTAGCGAGGGCATCCTGGTCTCCTGACACCCTCTCTCTTCCGCCGCTCACTGGTAGCATACGACCTGATGGTATTTTGAGACCGGTGACGATGACATCGTTTCTCCTGGTGCACTGCTCAAGGATCTCCGCGCTGTTCTCCAGGTGTGTGATTCTTTTATCCTTTTCATAGAGTAGCGTCTTCAGAGATTTCACTTCCTTAACTAGTTCCACTATCGTTTTCTGCTGGGTTCTGATTGTTGTGACTTCCTCTGAGAGAAAGTCGAGTGCGGCCTGGATATCCTTAAGATTCTCAGTTTCTTCCATCGTAGGAGTACTTTTCGGAATGTCAGGGCTCGGGTTTAATAAAAACTACCAACACACTGGATTACAAAAGCACACCCATCCTCCTGACCTGCACACCACTGGCTTTAGTTATATTTGTGTTCAATAAACAGCACATTATAAACCCCGCAGACTGTAGGTCTACATCTGCACTGGTTCAGACATTTTCAAACATGAACTACCGTAATGTTACGAAGACTCACCCTCCGCAGCTACAGCTCTAAGTCACAAATATAAAAATGCTCTTCAAAGTGCCGCAGGTCCAGAGCCCTCTGCTAAAGGCTGACCATTCCCAATGTGAACCAAGCAGGAGCTTGGTTTTCCAGCAGCTAAATCAGACCTGTTCTCAGAGCATGTTGTCTCCAGGGCTGCCCTTTGCATCAGTTCTGTTTATAGACAGAATTTCTCGGCGCTGCCGGGGTTCAGAGGGTGTCCTGATTGGGGACCACAGGATCTCATCTCTGCTGTTTATAGGTGATGTTGTTCTGTTCGCTCCATCAAATCAGGACCTTCAGCACGGGACGGTTTGCAGTTAAGTGTGAGGCGCCTGGGGTAAAGGTCAGTGCCACAAAACTCCAAGGCCATGGTTCCCCACCAGATACAGGTGCTTGCCCTCTCCAGGTCAGAGAGTATTTTGGGGTCTTGTTCACAAGTGAGGAACGGATGGAGGTGAGACAGACAGATCGGTGTGGTGCCGGCAGTGATGAGGACTATAGGGGGCTGGGTTGGGAGGCAAAGCTCTCAATTTACCGGTTGATCAACGTTCCTGCTCTCACCTATGGTCATAAGATTTGGGTCAACACCAAAAATCGTCATTGGTCAAACTGTGTTTCCACCGCAAGGTGGTTGGGTCAGGACTTCTACCTTGGAGGACCTTGGAGTAGAACAGCTGAGGTGGCATGCCCGGTGTTCCGGGCATGCCCCATTGGGGGAGTTTCCAGAGAGGAGTTACGTCGCATTGAGTTGCCTTGTGTACGAAATGCGCGGTATAAATAAAGTTGCCTTGCCTTGCCTCTCGGCTGGCCTGGGAGTGCTTGGGATCCCCCATAAAAAGCTGGAGGAAGTGTGTGTGTTCTAGGTATCTTTGCTCAGACTGCTTGCTCTGTGACTCAATTCTGGTTAAAGGGACAGAAAATGATTGGATGAGTGATGGAGATTTGAAAGGCGGAAATGTTCTTCTTTAGGCCATAGCACTGCGGACGTTCATCAACTCTCTGCCTGATGGATTTACAAGATATAAATAAGAATCTGCCAGAAAGCACTGTGTCCCCAAAGCAATTGATGCAAATGCAATTGACAGGCAAATGTATTCGTACAGCTCAATTTGTTCACAAAGTACTTAAGGATGCTTTGTGTCCTTGGCTGTAAAAGCTAGAATATAGCTTACACTTTTATACATATTGTATATAAAACACATTTTGCTGCTTAGCGTCAGGAGCCTCAAGGCTTCGTAAAGTATTTTCTTTCTTTCCCCACCTCTTTATATGCCTTTGTGCTTTTGTGTCCGGCTCAGTCCTCACAGCAGTCTTAACACAGGCTCAAGTTCTGAACACAGACTATTCATTTGTCTTTTGTCGAAAGTAAACTGTTTTGTGTCAATGTCATCCAGTTGAGATAAGTCAAGGTCAACCTCTGTATCAGTAGGGCTGCCCTAATTCTGAATTAGTCTGCACTTCATTAATAAAGGAAAGTATCTTCGAGCAGTCTAAACTTTTTTGAAAGCCTCAAAATGCTGTGAATAAGTAGACTTTCACAGGCATTTGTGTTTAGTGGATATATGTTTGTTTTTAATTAAACTCGACATATTTCACTATCCGCATGAGGATGACGGGTAAATGGGCTTTCACTTCTTGCAAAGATCTTGTCAGAAAAAGCTATTGTTGAGGTCCTTTCTTGGGAAATGACTAAGTGTCTGAGCGAACGTAAAAAGACAAATTAAAAGCTGAGTCTTGAATAGATGATTGAGAGTTTACTTCCACATTAGCACTTTTCTGATCTCGACTCATCTGTGCATTATGCATATCCAAGTTTTAATATTTCCTCTCTGGTTTTGCATCTGACTTGGACTCGTTTTGCAGCATTCACTTCTCAAAGGAAACATGATTCAAACGTTTTCTTCCTTACCCTGCAATTTTGCCAAAACATTTTCTATTTTGTCAAGACAGCTTCAGAAAAAAAACAGTTACTTTTATCGCAAGTCCAATTCTGTGTAAATAGCCTTGGCACAGTGACACATGCACAGTGCTGTGTGCGGCAGGCAGCAATTAATTTCTCTTGCAGAAAAGCCTAGACAGAGCCGGTATTAAAAGTAGCTGCATGACAATTATAGTTAAAAACAAGCAACACAATAAAGTGGCATAATTACAGAGCTTGGCCAAGGCAACGACCAGGAAACTACCAGGAGAAGAGGCAGAGGGTGCATCAATTACGGACAGAATACAGGACCGTCCGAGGCGCTATGAGCCAAAGCAGCGACAGCGAAGGAAAGGTGGACATAATGAGAGGAAGAGCCATTCAGAGGGCAAAGGCCGTGAACTTCAGCGGTTTTTAAAAATTCATTTATGAGTAAAGAAAAACCAGCCGTTTTCCTGTGTTGTCGCTGTACACAATAAAATAGTACCGCTACGACGGCGGTTACTTTTTCCCTATTTAACATTACCTTTAATTGACAACACCGCGTATTCAAACTGGAGGAGGAGTTGAGAGTCGTCAAAAACTACTCTACATAAACTAATAATTAAATACCAGGAATTGATGACACATCAAGGAGTCAAAATTAGAAGTTTTATTCCCTTAACATGTCATCTTAATACAGAATTCTGTTTTTCCTATCCATCGTGAGTCTGCCTTCAGCCGTTCCCATGGTCAGACTGACTCTTCCTGGGGAAGCACAGCACTCCACATTCCATTGTCCACAAGATTTCCCATTGGCTCCCCAAAGCTGTCCATTCAGTTCCGTCGTAATTTGACCCCTTCTGTCCAAATGGCCAGTGGACCGGGTGGGGGTTGCTGTGTCTTGAAACAAAAGATTCTGAGGAAACCACACCTTTCTGCACTGAATGACAACTTTTGGTTAGTTTGCTAAATAGCCAAAGGAACAAAACATCGTATAAAAATATTATATCTCTTCAGACCCCCTTTTTGACCTCCCAAAGGAGGACAACAAAACCATAATATTTTCAAGTTCACAAAAGTACAGCCTGTATCAAAAATCACAGTACAATTTCACATATTATAACACCAAAAAAAAACATGTTCACTGTATGTAGGGCATACTCAACCAGCCGCTGAGTGGTTTCAAAATCATCTCTCTCTTCCCATGTGTAACGTCCGCTTACTAATCTTTCCAGGCGGAACTTAGCTGGTTTTTATCCCGTGTCAACGGTACATGTCAACTTTTACGTCCCCCTGGGACCGTCTCTGATTGACACAAAAATAAACATTCCTGCACACAAAACACAACAAGCACAACAACACCGAACAGTGTTGTTTAGATATTATCTCCACCACAATATTCTCCATCACAGCCTTGTCGGGGGTCGTTCCATTCATATCTCAAAGCCTGCCGTACTCTTTCCAAGTACAGGCTGGGACCACCCCCTTCTGGCGTTTCCCTTGTCCCGAGCTCCGTGTCCCCCTGGGACGCATCACCCATCGTATAGATGCCCCCAGTGGAACCCAGAGCTCTGGAGACCATGCTGCGAATGAGAGGCACAACACAACAAAACAAAATACAACAAAACAAGAGTATTACACCTATAAGAATACCCACCTTTTGAAGGATATGGATCCAGGAACCGGAATTTAACCAATTTAGCCAGGTCCACTGAGGACCCTGGTCTTCTTGAGACGCGAGGAAGTCTTTGAGTTCCTTTACTTTATTTTTAATGGCTGTCCAATCGCCAGTTTCGTCGGGGAATATATGTACAGCAGTGGTCAAGGCCAACTGCTGCGCACATACCACCCTGTTCAGCGTACATGGCGTCTAACGCCACTCTATTTTGCATAACCACAACAGCCACTGCCTTAAGTTCTGGACTCCGTTCCATTTGGTCCAAGATGTCGCCTATTACCTCAGTTAGGTCCTCCAGGATCCACCATACCTCATTTAGACGCTGCATGGAGGACGCCACACCGATCATAGGGATCAGCGTGGCGATAAATCCTTTCCCATCTCCGAACAGGGGCTTACGGCCGCCGTCATCAGAGAAAGGTACGTATGATTGACCGAGGGTACGGTTTCCCACCTGCAGGGTTGAGTTGGTAATCATGGCCGTGTGCTTAGCTAATTTTACCCATTTATTCTCTCCTGGTGTATGACCCCCCATATTGAAAGACCGTCGCTTCCTAGATCCATCTCCCTCTGTGGAAACAGACATGTTAGATACATCATAAATCACAGGTTTCAAAACAGCGTATTTTGTTCCTTCTTTGTTTTCCCATGTTTTTATCATTTTTTCTGTACAATGGGTGATCCAGTCTAGGGTGTGTTGGTCCGACACTGCTTCTCTCATTTTCACCAACATTGTACCTGCATTGTTGCAGTAGATGACCAGATTTTCTCCAGGTGTTTTACCTACTTCTTTGCATACCTTGTAGAGGGCCAATTTCAATTCTTTGATAGGGTGTCCTCTGACCCGTCCCTCACCACTATGTGGATCGTCTATTTTTATTACTGTTGGTATGATGAGCAAGCAAAGAGCAAGTGTCAGGCCCCACACCCCGTATGGACACCTTAAAAGGTCCTGGTTTTAAAACCCAGGCCTTAAGTCCATATTTGTTAGTCTTTTTTATGTCTTTGTGACCGTGTGGGTCGGGGTTGGTGTCCCCCACCCCCTTCAGTGGGGCTGTTAGACCCACTACCATATTCGTCAGGATGTGTCAACCGTCCGGGATGCGTATGAGTCCAGTAAGCCGGTTTTCTCAGAACAGGGCTTCAAGTGTGACCAGTGGTACCAGTTGTCACGCCCCTCTACCTTAACTGCGGTGGCAGTCCTTTGAGTCACTTCAAAAGGTCCTAAGTATCTGGGAGCGTCCAACAGGTCCTGGTGTTTTTAATGTAGACCCTCGATGGTAAGTCCGCTCAGGCAAGGTCGCTGAGTTAGACTTAGGCGGGCACCCGGGCATGGCCATTTTTATGCTCTTCCGCTGATAACAAGTTCGCAGCCGCCACGTCCACCAGTCCATGAAGGGTTATTAACTGGGTGTAAAAAGTGGAGCCGAACGCCCCGCTCTGTACATATGGAGGAGGGGCCGATGGGGCCAAAGCGGGAGCTCCTCCGCTCGGGAGGGGCTCTCGAATTCTTCCCCGTATTGATTCTGTCAGGTCGTTGTCTCGGTTCATGCTCCCTCCGCGTCCGCTATATTTTCTACATCACTATGCTTTGGTCAACTTTGATTATTGTAAGGCGCTTTAGAAATAAAACTTGATTGATTAATTTGGGTCAAAAACTCACAATTACGACCACTCACAAGCACCCACCGAGACAAGGAACCAACAGAGATCTGTAACAGAAACACAAAAGAACAGACGAAAATTACAAAAACAAAAATTCTCATCAGGGCCGCTCACCGTTAGAACGACCATGCCAGCTAATCTTGCAAATTATGGCTGGACTCAAAAACCTATTTAACTTAATTTTTCTGTTGGAATGCTAGGGTCAATTTTATCTGGAAAATTCAGAAATTCAGGTTTCATTAATCTACAGAGAAAAACTCTCTTTTAGCTTCTGTTTCCCACATTTACCACAGATTCTGTGTGCACTTCAGAATCACAGCAAACGTAAAAAACAGAGTATTATAAATTGATTTACCTATCTGAAACTGAAATCTTAGTTGACCATAACATTTGTCAATTCGTCACTTTATGTTTTCGTTTGTCTTGTCATTTAGATATATGTGTATCAGTTCCTTCTCATGCCAAAATAAACCAAATTATAATAATTTCCCCACATAAGTAACACCCCCTCTTGGACTGAGGACACTCAGTCCAAAAAAGAGTCACGTAACATGCATAAACAAGTGAGACCTCAATCCTTGTACAGGAAACACAACAAACCAACTCAAATTGCACTGGAGGTAAATACCTCCGGCACCTACATAACACAAAGAAAACAATAGCAAAATAACAAATGTCAGGTGCAGGCCAGGGAGGCTGAAAGTGGGAAGAATTGGGTCGACAGGGCGAGTGAGAGGTGGACACCACTCGTCAGGTTCGCGACCCGGACAGCATGTGAGGTCCTGGGAGTGGCCTCAAAAGGGATCAGACCAGCACTGGTTCAGTCCAATCGCGGCAGAGGACCATCAGACAGGCTGGGAAAGAGCTCACAGCGGCTCCCAAAGTGAGAATAACAGTCACCTCCAACCTGAGTACACAAACTAATGAGTGTAGATGGTTTCAATAGGGATTATAACATACAATCTTAAGATCAGTGTCCACTGGATTCCCGTGGAATCAAAGAGGAGTCTGATCTCAGGCCCCAAAATGGCCTGTCAAGTTCATAAAAGTTTCCTCTCGATCTGCTCACGAATTGACGCCAGGAGCAGAGCAAGAGAAAGGATCGAAACCCAATTCACTGCAGCTTTTTTTTTTTCACAGTTCTATCACATGTCAATGCCCTTTAAGGCTTCAAATTCAAATTTTGTATTAAAACATTCAGACAAATGCATTTAATTGTAACTTAAAGATTATCGATTCAATTTAGTAAATAAACCAGCATCAGTAGGTCCTAAAGACCATCTGTATCTGGTGCATTAAGATATTTTCAGTCAGTTCATAAACACATAATTCTCTATCATGGTGTCGTGGAATGATGTTCCAAAACGGACATAAGTATAGCATCAATGTCTATAGAGTAGGCATACATGGATGGAGAGTACAGGACATTTTAGAAACTTCAATTTCTTACCAATCTTTTGTTTCACTCACGCTTTGGTCATGGAACAAATTCTTTAGCCTATTGTCCAGGAGAGAGAGCAAACGAGTTATAAACACATCATATTATTGTTCTATAGGGTGTAAACAGTTCGCAGTCACACCTCGGTTGCCTAATTAATTTTGTTATTTTAAAAGGACCATTCATGTCCACTAAGGTTAGCCTTAAAAGCTTTTCCATATCATATTAAAGTACAGTGATCAATGGGTGGGTGGCTTTGGCAAAGTAAATGTTGGATCCAAGGTCAAACGTCAGTTGTACAGTCCTTCAGCTCTTCCCAGTAGATATATCTGCATTCAGCAACCACTGTCAGACAGCAAGGTGTTTGTCCAATCAGGGAAAAGTCACTGTTAGTCCATTCAGAGAGCACAAAACTGTTGCTCTCACTGTCATCAGCATATCACATCCGAGGAGAGAAACAGGAGTCAGAGTTGGCGTGTCAGATTCAGTCCTGTGAGCTGACTAGGCACTGGCTTGGTGAAAGGTTTTGGGTGGTCTTCCTGTATCCACCCAGTAGATGGTGTCCGTTAATGATCACAGTCTCATAGTTCACAGATGAGTGTTGTTCACCTTTATCCACCAGCACGTCAAGAGTCTGTCCGTTCACCTTCACAGGTAACAGAGTTCTGCCGTCCCATGCCACTGAACCCAGCAGCTGCCAATGATCAGAGTAGCATGGTTCCCATCAGCGTTGTTGTAAACGCCTCGATCTCCTCGAACGTTGTTGGTCATCTCGTCTGAAACAATCCTTGGCCACAATTACCAACACCACACCCACAGGTCACTGCACATTCAAGTAAACTCATTATTACTCTTTTTTCATTATTACTTTCATTACTCGCTCCTTTAAGCTGCACCTGTAAAAGTTGCACTCATTTCTTTCAGTTCAATTTTGCTCTCGCTTCTGGTCAAGGGCATTCTCAAAATGTATTCATTAATTTATTTGGTTGTCTTTAACAATAATTTGAATTTTGCATAATTGCTCCTTCATAACTTTTGGTAATGCGTCCAAAATGGCGCATAAAGATCAACTTAAACTCTAAATCAATAGTGGTTTGTACTTTCAATCAATGTATTCAAACTCACGACAGGTCTTCCCTGCTTCAGTTTTTATACCACGGCGCCACCGTGTGGAGAGAGGTTCTATTTTTTTTAGCAACATCTCTCAGAGCCCTAAATGCTCCGTCAATCACAGGCTTAAAAAAAAAATAGCATTTTTCTCACACTGATTTTGGATACTCGTTCTTCAAATGTATGCTGTGGAGACATAACTCTACCACCAGCAGAAATGTTCCTCTTTAAAAACAAAACAAAATAATAACTTTTAAAACAATAACCTTTAAAACAAGAAATTTGGTCAAAAAATGTTCTTTTTTCTACTTTTTGTTTTGCAATGAGGGGCGGAGCAATCTCTCCACTTACCCTCCTACACGGATGTCTGGGCACAAAGGAAAATGGCCACTTTCCCAATGCGCCCATCACTTCCCGTTTAATCAGTCCTTTGCTGCGTCTACACAAATGCAGACACAGCAAATGCACTTTTAGTTTCACTCCGGACACACTCAGTCACTCTACAATAAAGAGAACATTACACAAAGAGACAACAAGACACAATAATTTCCACAAACAAAACAACAGTTAACAAAAAACCAAACAGACTAACAAGAACAACCAAAACAATTTAGTATTCTCCCCCTCCGATCAACAAAATCAGATAAGTGTATAAAAATAAAAACACGCGTTAAATAGTATAATGTGCCTAAAGTCCGATGCCTTTCAATGAAAACCTAGAGGCCATACGGTTGCACTACAGCGATGGCGGCCAGAAACTGCGGTATTACAAAACAACAGCCAAATAACAGTACCACATGGAAAAAACTAAATGCTAAAGCTAATCCTTTGTTCTCAGAGCTAACTTAGCAACCTCGCACACCAACAGCAAACAGATCATATTGAAAACAAACCATGCACCACACTTCAATAAAATCCAACACTACTACACAGAACAGCCTTCAGTGTCCACACACCGAGCTGGGTTTAACACATGTGTGGGTTTAGTACACGTTTATCAACAATATGCTGTATGCTAACTCACTAAGCTAACCATGCTGTATGCTAGCGCACTAAGCTAAAGAAGCTAACGAAAGCTAACAAAGGCTAATATATAGAATTCAAGAAACCCCGTTTCTCAGGCCTTCAACCTATTTATAGAATCACCGTTCTAAGGGCCTTCAACCCGTCTTTTAGACAGACCCCAAATCTGTCTACGATTATTTCAACGTTTTATTTCAGACCGTGCGTCCACGGCCTTGGGCGATTCTGCCTACGTGCATTTCAGCTTTTACAGGGGTAAAACCCAACGCGCAGCCCGTTAATTACTCGTAATTTCAGTTTATCCCACTTATTTTGTCTTCTGTGGTATCTAAGATATCAAATTATAACGTTTCTTTCCTTAATTCCACCATCAATTCACAGATTACACCACACAACAGACAGCTCCGTTAAAAAGTAATCTAAAATTTGGAAAAATATGCCAACTAGACGTACTTTGAGACTCACACAATAGTAGAGGTCAAAAGCAGTCTTACCTTAAGCTAGAATGACGTCCATGAAATTGTTGTTGTATGATGTGGAAGAAAGAACCTGGTATTTCTAACGCAAAATGGGTTTTTTTCTCGAAGACCGAACCTCGTCGCGTCTCCGTTTGACGGCTCTTCAGCACCCCCTGCAGTTCTCCCGGGGTCACCACATAAAGAAAAACCAGCCGTTTTCCTGTGTTGTCGCTGTACACAATAAAATAGTACCGCTACGACGGCGGTTACTTTTTCCCTATTTAACATTACCTTTAATTGACAACACCGCGTATTCAAACTGGAGGAGGAGTTGAGAGTCGTCAAAAACTACTCTACATAAACTAATAATTAAATACCAGGAATTGATGACACATCAAGGAGTCAAAATTAGAAGTTTTATTCCCTTAACATGTCATCTTAATACAGAATTCTGTTTTTCCTATCCATCGTGAGTCTGCCTTCAGCCGTTCCCATGGTCAGACTGACTCTTCCTGGGGAAGCACAGCACTCCACATTCCATTGTCCACAAGATTTCCCATTGGCTCCCCAAAGCTGTCCATTCAGTTCCGTCGTAATTTGACCCCTTCTGTCCAAATGGCCAGTGGACCGGGTGGGGGTTGCTGTGTCTTGAAACAAAAGATTCTGAGGAAACCACACCTTTCTGCACTGAATGACAACTTTTGGTTAGTTTGCTAAATAGCCAAAGGAACAAAACATCGTATAAAAATATTATATCTCTTCATGAGTTTCCAATGTCAATCAAATAAAGACTCTCAAGAATCAAGCTTAAAATGATCTAAATATTTTTCTTTCAGACATAGATTGAAGAGGCAGGTGGCTCGGAGTTAAAGCAGCCCAGTTGGTTTCGTCCACAGATCCAAAGGTCAGTGGTTCGAATCCCAGCTTTGACTCTTGCAGATTGTCGCTTTGGCAGGACACTTGACACTTCTTGCCTGTATGAGGCAATCTGCTGGTGTGAATAAAACAGTAACTTATCACAACGTCACTATCAAATTAGTGACGTTGTGAGGGGGTGGCACCAGGCTCAAAGTTTTGTCTAATGAACTAGAAATGAAATGAACTAGAGTTAAGTCTTTTCCCATTAAACAGGCATTTAGTGGGAGCATTAAAGCACAATGTTGTTGGTTGAAAGGATTTAAAGCCTAGAGCGATTAATTCGTGAATTTGTGGATGAATCTAAGAGAAAATGTTTTGAATATAGGCTTATGTTAAAACTATCTACACTCTGATACTTTACATATTAGAATGAATTAGTCTAGACCAGCCATTCCCAAAGTCCGGAACATTGCGGCCGCCTTGTCGATCCGAAATTCTCTCGGTGCCCCCAAAAGAAAATCATTTATCCTATTCATTGGAATTTTCTTATTGTTTTACAGCTAAAATTACATAAAAAGCAACATCTAGCAACGAGTGGAGTTTAAAACTGGTTTCAAGTAATACATTTTAGCAAAAATAAATACATTTTTCCTTTTAAAATATATATTTTTTCAATGTACTTGTTTTCTAGACAAGCTTTTTGGGGCCCCCCAATAGTGTCTCCAAGGCCCCCCAGGGGGCCCCGGACCCCACTTTGGGAACCATTAGTCTAGACTGATCGGAAAGAAGAAGTCATCTTTGTAATACTAAAAATGTAACATTTTGGCAACTGGATACAAACATGTCATTGACCCCTCAGAGCACTGTGCCTCTGTCACCTGCTGGGACCAGCCCATTCGTCCTTTGTTATTGCCATTGAAGCCCAGTCTCTGTTTGTTATGGAAACAGATCTGAAGTATTTTAATTGGTACATTATCTTGATCTAAAGTTACTTTCGATTTGATTACTCTGTTTTTAATATTGTTGAACTTTCCTACAGGGGAGTCAGACTGGGGGATAAAGGCTACTCTATCAAGAGCAGAGAGGGGCCCTCGAAAAGCCTGTTCATGGCTTAAAAACATTTAAGAAAATGTGGTATGGGTCCACCAAAATGGTTTATGCCCAGAGCCCACGATTTCGTGTTACACACCAAGTGAAACTTTGTATTATGTCCCATTTAGACCTCATAATGCACACAATTATGAAAGCTGGTCCTCCATAAACTTCTGGAAAGTGTCAAAACAACATTGTGTTTCTGAATGGCATTATTGCACAACCTTTTTGATAATGATATCCACTAATTCTTTTCTGCTGCCATACTACAGATCTCGTCTGAAGCGTCGTAGGCCTGATCTAGTTTGTGGATGGTACATGGTAATAGCTTGGGGCTACAGTGGCTCAGAGGTTAGAGCATTCGTTCATGGGACAATGAAGGTAAATGAGCTGATATAGAGTCAGTCCGTGTTTCAGCTACTGTATGTCCATTACACATGGTTCTGACCACATACAAACATAATATTACTTAAGGAGCCATGAACAGTGCACATTGCAGGGCTGGGTCTTTCTCACACAAGAAAGAGCAGATACCTCCTTTAGACGTGGTGGCTGCTAACAGCCAGGGGCTTACAGTGACAGGGTCAGGCCTGTAAAAGCTTTTAGACAACTGCATTCATCTAAGAACATCAAATCGCACTTCCTCAGATTTATGTAGCTCCTTCAAGCGCTGTGTGATTTCCACCAGCTCCAACTTCAAAGTGAGTTTGATAACAGTTTTAGGGAATATATCATAACTGCTGGAGGTTTTTGCTTTTTTCATGTTGATATATTTTATTTTATTTTTCAGTTTCTTAACCGCACTTTAAATGCCGCTAATCTCAGTGCGACGAGTGAATCTTTTTGGATGTCTTGAGAAAACGTGCAAACCTTTTTCATACATTTCTATTTTAATGATAGTAATGGCTTGCATGTGTATTGCGCTTTACAAGCTTGAGTTGACACGTTTCTCAAAGTGCTGGTCATTATTCATTTATTACAAGAGAAAATTATATTTATAATCAGCTTTCTGAAGTCACATCTATGAAAGAGTTTAACCTAAGAAGCCTAGAATGAACGACGTATCTTTTTTATAGGCAAATAGCGTTGGCCAGGCCTGTCACAAAGCTTATAGGCCTTCAGTGACACATCTATTTGAGTATTATTCCCCTCCCCACGTTTTCTAATAGCCTGCTATGTCTTTGCACATATTGTTGATGCGTATGATGTGTTCCTCCTCGACCTGCCCCCTTACGATTGGCTGGGCAACAGGCTTGGAGGGTGTGGTCTGGAAGAACGTCGCTGTTTCTTCTCTTCTGCCTAAGCCTGTATTTTAAATGGTAAGGGTTACAGCAGCGTATGTGTCATTGATCCAGATGTTTTTATACTTTTATAATGGAGATCACCTGTTGATTGAAACATTTTGATTGGGGGAGAGTTAAGTCACGGATGCGCGGGGTCTAAAGTTGATGAGAGGAAACTCATGGAGTGATGTGTTCCACGCGCTCCAGCTCGCGCGCCTGAGCTGCTGCTGCTGCTGCCGTGGACGTAAGTCTTTGCTATGGCGTGGTGTGACCGCGGGGTTCAGACACTGCTGGCCATCGCGGGTGCGTTTGCCGCCTTCAGCCTCATGAGCATCGCCATCGGAACCGATTATTGGCTCTATTCTCGCGCCTACATCTGCAACGCCACCAATGTTTCCACGGACGAGACCCAGATGCAAACCAAGAAAGTGAAAGGTGATCTCACGCACTCGGGGCTTTGGCGGATCTGCTGTATAGAAGGTAAAGAGCCAAAAATCCTGTCTTTTGGGTTTCCTCAACTCTGAAACTTTGGCAGTATAATAACTCTCTCTCTCTCTGTCTTTAGTACGGCTTTTAATAATGGTAAATTATAAGTTACTGAAAAGTTTTTGACACTAGATTCACTGTAGCCTATTATTAAAGGCGCAGCTCTGAAGCAAGAAACGAATCACTGCTTGTTGCGCGCACAGACTGCTTTGTGCGCGTAATGCTCCGTTTGCATCAGTGCCGTTATAAATTATTCAGCACTGTTAGAGATTAGACACTGATAATGAAATGCCTTAAAGAGGCAGAGTTACAACTGTTCAAGTCACAAATTAGGTATTATTTCCAGGTGCCAGAAGAGTTTCCCCCAGCTTTTTGCAGAGATTATGGCTGAAGACGAACATTGATCTTTTCTCTGGTTGCAACAGTGATAACAGTCTGGCCGTTTTGAGGTCTGAGATTGATCGTTTTCTTGTATAATGTTGCACATCACCAGACCTCTGAGTCACCTAGAGAGGGATCAATCCACGAACACAATAGAGTTATCAAATGACCCGTTTCTTGGTGTTGTCCATGGTCACAGGTGCTGAAAACAAGTCCAGTGACAGAATGAGATTTGGAGTAAATTTCACGGTTTTATTAATTCAGTCGGCATGTGATGGGTTTGTTGATAACGTATCTCTTACACTAAGAGCTACTTTTTTGTTAGTTAATAATAATAATAATAATAATAATAATAATAATAATAATAGCTTATACGTCACAAGCCTGTATTACCAAGTTTCTCAAAGCGCTACACTGTAGTCATCGTTCAGTCACTCCATACTTGTTGGTGGTAAGCTGTTATTGTAGCCACAGCTGCCCTGGGGTAGACCGATGGAAGCAAGGCTGCCAATCTGTGCCATCGCCCCCTCCGACCACCACTCACTCCTATTGTACATGTTTTAGTGGTAGGGGAAACCAGACCATCCAGAGCAAGCCTACGCTGACACGGGGAGAACATGCAAACTCCACAGAGAAAGGTCCGAACCCGGGACCTGCGAGCTGAGAAACACTTGCGAGCTGAGAAGGACTTCTGTGCCGCCCGAGTTAGTTTAGCAATATGGTCATTGGCTGTTGTCGGAACCGCATCAACTTCTTACATTTCAGCATAATGTCATGGTGTGATGGTGTATTGAGGAAAATAAACCCAAAATGCAGGACTGCCACAAAACTGGTGACGACAAAAAACAAAATAACAAAATCCAGAGATGCCCAAAAACTCGAACAAACCGGGGCTGACGTAGACAATGACACGAAAAAGAACAAGGGAAACACAGGGGTATAAATACATGAGGAAAGGGGGCACATGTGAAACACATCAGGGCGGGGCAGGCAAGTAACGGGGAAGTCAAACAGAAAATCACAGACCAAAAAGACCAAAAGGACAGATCAAAATAAAACACCAAGATACAAACACAGGCAAACCAAAACAGGGTAACAAAAGGCTGAATCGTGACACATGCACAGTTTAAAGAACACAAAACAACAGTTTACATACACACAACATGGCACTTGTTTATGGTTTATTTTCTCCAGGAGAAGAGAGTGTGAGTGTGGTGGCAGTCAGAGATAGGAAACGCTAAATGGAAAGAATCCCAAATACAACTAGTGTGGTTCCTACGTTTAAATATTCATATTGTGCACTTCGACAAGTTTTTCTGTTGCTGACATCTCAAAATGCACTTAAACTCTTACAGTGCAGTCTTTCTAAAGACACTTGCTATCATCTCGTCTATAGGATAATCAAAAGAATTGTCGGTGCCTCTTCACGCCCTGCAGAGCACCATCAGCAGCAGCAAGATGGAAGGAGCTCTTCTTTAACTCATGCCATCTGTCCCCACTTCCTGCTACACTTTCTGTTCTGTTTGTTGCTAAGACGAGAGCGAAGGTAAAGCAAGTGTTCTGTTCTCAGCTCCTCGTGCAAGCTCACACCTACTGTAAGAGGCGCTAAGAGCAGCCAACCAATAATGACAGGAAATCATTTCTCTCCAAGTTTCTCTAAAAATGTGTAGGAACCTCGTAAATTTAAATTTTCTTGGAAGCGACTTTTTAACTCTTATCATAGTTGAAGCATACAGTTGTGGTCAAAATAATAGCAGTGTGTTTCAAAATGTTAGTTAAGCACAAAATCTTCATAATAGATTTATTTTGATGCATTGCATCAAGCAATACTTTTACATACACAGTGTTTCTAAATCAAAACATGAAGTTATATACATGAATGTATAATTTCTTCAAGTACTTTGTAGAAAAAAAAATATTAACATTGGGCTGTTTAAAAAAGTAGCAATGTCTGCATTTGTCTTTACAAGCTCAATATGTACTACATAAAAAATAAATTCCCCATAGGATTTAGCTTTCCTGTGAATCAATAAACTAATATTTAGTTGTATGACCACAGTTTATTAGAACTGCTTCACATCAGTGTTGCATAGAGTCAACCAACGTCTGGCACCTAAACAGGTATTCCAGCCTAAGATGCTTTGACAACATTCCACAATTCCATGGTTTTGTATCAGAAACTGCATTTTTTATGTCACCCCACAAGCTTTTTATGGGATTAAGGTCCGGGAATTGGCCAGGCCACTCCATAAAATTAATTTTCTTGGTCTAGAACAAAGATTTGCTTACTGGTGTGTTTGGGGTCATTGTCCTGTTGAAACACCCATTTTAAGGGCATTTCCTCTTCAGCACATGGCAACAAATATTTTTATATATCCAAACTAACCCATGATCCCTGGTATAGAGATAGGGTAGATTAGCTTCACACAGGCGTCTTCTAACTGTCACAGTCCTCACAGGTAACTTCAGACTGTCTTTGATCATCCTGGAGCTGATCATTGGCTGAGCCTCTGGAGTTCTGGCTATTGTTCGATCCATTCAAATGGTAGTCTTCCATTTTTCTTCTGCGTCTCTGTGTTTTTGCTTTCCATTTTAACACGCTGGAGATCATTTTAGCAGTTTTAACCCGTCCAATCAACCTTTTAACAAAAGAACACAGTACTTCTGAACAATGTCTTGAACGACTAATTTTTCTTCAGGATTTCAAAGTGAAATGCATGTATAACACGTGCTGACTTCCTAAAATAATCACCATCTGATTCAAACCTGTTTTTCCACAGAATGATTGACCTCAACAATTGAATTCCCCACTGCTATTGTTTTGAACACACCCCTTTCAATTGAATATTCAACTACATGCAGAGCATGCATTACATGAATGCTGGGTCTGTCTGTGTTTCTAAGAATCTGCTGCACCTACTGGTAAATTGTTGTCCATGTAGTTCTATGATTTATACCAAAAACTGAATAATTGGGTTAGCCATGTTGGACTGATTTTAATGGGATTCTGTAGCTGCTCATACCAACTTTTCAACTTTTTTAAATGATCGTTACCTATTTATTTGTGATTCCTGACAAATGCATCAAATACTACTGCTGCTTCACTGCCAATTCTGTCCCAAACACAGCCACTCAGTCATTACATCATCACAATTATTTTCTTTGTTGAATTAGTTAAATTTCAGATTTTTTGCATCCATCACATCCATCGTTCTTTCTTTATATATCCCACCCTTTCGCTGCTAGATTTATGTTACTCTTCGTCTGAGATTGTTACATCAAACAGTGTGAATGCGGTCAGTTGCTTGCATTTTGATTATATTTCAACCTATCCTGATACATCAGCTTTAAAGTCCAAACTACTTAGGAACATCTTGCTTTATCCGTTTGATATTCAGACCTCCATATTCATCTCCAAACCTCAAAATTGTCCACCTCACACTCCCCCCGTGCCTCGGTCTCTTAACCACACAACATGGCCGTGCATCTTTCGTTTGGAGTAGGATCTTAAGTGGCTTATCACTTCCAAAATGGAACAGAAAGTGTGCTTTGACACGTTGCGAGTCAGGTTTGAGAGTGTTAATGAGATGAACCTGCACAAGACATAGCATGCATATAATTTCCTTCATCACATAGCTTAGTGCTTGAGCAACACTGGCAATAGGCTTTCAGGGGCAGACAAAGTAAAGTCTTGTTCTGTGCTCAGTCAGTCATGCTTAAACTTAACACAAACTCCCACTTAAACCGTTTGGTCAGGCCGATAACACGTTTGAAGGCGGGGAGAAGCTGAGAGACAAAGATAAAGGATTCTTTGATTGAAACATCAGAACTGATTGAGCAGGTGTATGTCTGTGAGACAGGAGTGTATTAGGCTCGTGAATGCATTAGTAAGATGTCAAAGGCGTCCTCAGAGAAGAGGAGCTAAAATGTGATTCTGGGTTGCCGGGGGAGATCGTGGGGGTAGGTTGCCATGGCAAAGGGATGCTGAGTAATAAAAGATGGGCTCCACTCTCAGACAGATGGGCTCCCGGGACATACCTCCCCTACTGCTTCTGCTATCTTTCTTTTCAGCTGAGATCAAATCACAACATGGTTTCTTTTCAATTCAATACAACTGTTTGTTCCATTATCTTAGGATATTATTATTACATACACAGTGTTTCTATCCTACTTGTCAAGTCAATATTGGTGTATGCCTTGTGACAAAAAACTCAACGATATTACTTAGTGAAGCAGTTACAATTTATTGTCATTCAGCCGTTTGATCAGAGAGAAGTGAGTCTGTCATGACGTATGTGGACTGCAAGTCTTTGCTTCCTTTAGACTCATTTAGTCATAGTTTAGGCCAAGTTTAGCCCTGGTTTAGTCCTGTAAAAGACTGGCGTCTTTTCTGATGGTACGCAGTTTGTTACATTTTTTGTTCTGTGTGTTAGGTTAGAGAACCAGAGGGTACTGTCAGTTTTGAACCCTCAATGTTCAGGACTGAGTTGAAAAATCATTCAGCGTCTGTCGTCGTGATGTTACCTTGTTGTGACATAATCTTCATACCTCCTGTTTAACTAGGGGTGCCCTACAGAAAGTACACGCTCCATAGGATTAGGATCGGCACAAAGGCGCAGTGACTGGATTATCTCATTACTCATTAAATGTTTTGGTGAATGTTTGTTTTACAAACACATTTAATTAATTGATCTTCATAATTCTACGCATCACTCTAAAGTTACCCTGATGCGTCATACTCAAAAAAGTTTCAAACTGTTCCAAGCTCCTAATCCAAAGCTAAATTGTTCAGTATTCATACTCCCCTATGTTTTATTCTGTTAAAAGTACAGAGACTTTCACAGTGTAGACAGTAGGTCTTTGGATAGAACTGGCCCGGGGGCTTTACATCTACACAGCAGTGCAGCTTGACCTCCAAATGTGACAGAACCATTCACATATACGATCTTCAAAGACACTACTTAACGTGTGTAGCGTGTTTGATGACATCTGTCTATAGTACAGATATACTTTTTATTTTCACTAAGTACTAGATTTGAAGTTTAAACCACTGTCTGAGCCCCATGAAGTGAAACTTGATGAGCCATTGTTTGTTTAGCTTATTATTAGCCAAATAAAGATTTCACAAAGCCAGAATTTTGCTTTTAGGTTGTACTATGTGGACAACTTAATACATGTTTCTATTGATTCCACATTTTAACATAACAAAGCACGCTCAGTCTAGCAATAGAACCTTGGTTAAAATATAAATATAAACTGGCCAATGTGGCTAGTGAAGGGAAATAAGTTACAAAACAAAAATGTACCAACATTACTCTGTGTAATGCCCCCTGATAGCCATGCTGCTGTCCTCCTTCCGCTGTTCTCACCCTGTCCCATGGTTCTCCTGGCAGGTATCAACAAAGGCAGCTGCTTCCGGATCAATCACTTTCCCGAGGATAATGACTATGACACGGACAGCTCCGAGTACATCTTACGTAAGTTTATCTCAGACACCTCTTCCACCTTTCAATATTGTCGCTACGATGATGGACTTATCATAAACACCCGTAATGTGTCATGACATGCCGCGCCCTCCCCCACAAAGGCCTGATGTCATATTGAGGCAGGGGATGAGATGGCGTCCCTCTCTGGCTTAATGAATACGTCAGTGAAAATTGGCACAGCTTCAAAATTGTCCAAACTACGTGGGCTGGGTTTGTTATTACAGTTCCGACAAAACCATTTCGCCTCCTGGCAACACATTGACTTTAAATTAACTCCCACGCTCGCCTCGTTATCAATGGGACGTCTCTGGCTTTGTCTCATATCCGGTGTTTCGGTGAGACATCATTAACAGGCTGTGTCATCGCCTGGACATGATTTAAATTCATGTTTTAGTGTTGCCCGAATGTTCATCCCGGTCTCTCAAAGAGAACCTCAACATGTTCAGCTTTGATTTCTCGCTCTAGCTCTGACCTGCTGTGGCTGTTTTTCATGATGCGACTGTTTTCTTTTTTTGTTCAGCTTCTTAAATTTTTTAGGGGTTGCCACGGTGAGCCAGTCGCATGGTTATTTAGAAGGATTTTTACGCTTCATGCCCTTCCTGTGGCAACCACACATGTTATTAAAACTGGAGTGGTCAACGGCAGGAAGTATTTTATCCAGATACACAACAGTGTGTGCTCAGGCTCAGGGTTGGGTTTGATCATTGCACTAAACTTCTGCCACACATTTACAAGCTACAAGTTATTTTGATGCCAATTTCACACCTAAACACCTCTCTTGAAGTGGCATGTACTCTAACTTTAACTTTTTTTATGTGAGCAACACAACGCACCTCTACAAAATTTAAACATAAAGGCTGTTGCAAATCAAAAAGACAAAAGCAAACTTGTTACAAATGGACATGTCCAAAAAGGAGCGGGGAGAAGTTTAACTTATTTAACCCCGCCCCCATTCCAACACAATTAACAACATCAATTTCCTGTTCCTGTATTAAGTTTTCAAAACTCAAAAGAAAACAAATAATAATAATAATAATAATAATAATAACAAGGTAAACACATTTTTGAAAAATGAAAAAGACGACACACACATGAGAACAAATCACTTAGAATCTATAAGTTCTTTCTTCTCATATTTAAAATTGTTTCTTTATATTTCTTCTTGAACTGTTTCATACTTGAGGATTGTTTTAGATCTGAACTTCCATAATTTGGCACCTGAAACGGAAACACAAAAACTTCTCATAGTTGATTTGAATTTTTGAATTGTTTAACTTAAGTCCCTAAAATGCAGTTGGTTACTGGATGTTATTTACTGGATGTTGTTATTGATCTCACAATGGAGAAATTCACTGGTTTCATCTGCTCTCCACAGCACATATGACTGTCTTGTTCTGCATAATAAGGATTGCATTTCTCATGTGGACAAATTTGGACAATTCTTCTTGTGTGTGTACATAGCAGCCGCCTAAAGTACTGGTCCAAAGTACTGCGCCTTCTCCCCGAACTATTCGCGAGACCAATGAGACAGCGCATGGGGCTGTAAAGTTTTGATACAATTGTGCATGTTCTTGTTCAGGGATCGTTCGGGCCTCCAGTCTGTTCCCCATTCTCAGCACCATCCTGCTGATGATGGGGGGTCTGTGTGTCGCCGTGGGACGTATCTACAGCCGACGAAACAACATTCTCCTCAGCGCTGGCATCCTCTTTGTAGCTGCAGGTACCATTACATTATCACCATCATCTGTGACCGCTACGGTTTGTGGATTAACTGGACAGACAGGCCAGATAACGCTTTGTATGTATTTGTCAATCAGCAAATCTGTCTATCAAAGCCAAGTGAATGAATGCCAGAAGGTTATGTTTTTGTGACGCCTCACCTCACACCAGGAAGGTCCTTGGTCGTATGGCAGTGGTTCTCAACCTTGTATGTCCCACGTACCCCTTGAGGCATTAATTTAAACTCCGAGTACCCCTAACTTGAGTATCCTGCCAAGAAATGTAACAAAGTGAGCGCCTAAATATAGATGATTATGTATTTAGTTTGTTCAAAATGTAGTTAAAATAATGTCTAAAGTCTAACCTTTTACTGAAAAACATCATTAAAACTGAAATTCTACTCCGTTTCACTTCTTTTTTGGATCTGAGGTCATTCCAAGTACCCCCTGCCAAATGCAGGCACTGCCATGTCTGCAAGTAGCACTGTGTTTGTGGAATCATTTTTTTGCCCCGTATGATTTGTTCATGAATGACAAATAAACCAGTTTTATCTTCTGCGGTTGTTTCCTGGCAGGTTACAAGAATCCCCATCTAAGTATTTAAATGACTATTAACCTCCCCTCCCATGAAATGTGTACAATTGTTTCTCTTCATACATTCAAAGAATCTCTCAAAGTTTCTTAAGTCTCAACCTTAATAAACTTTTCCAAAAATAAAAAAAATTGCATGTGAGCTTTAACAACAAGGAGCAACGGATGATCATGGAAATAGGGAGTAGGATTACTGTGTATGAAATATAGACTTTAAGACATCTGTGGTTGGAGTACATTTTGCATTCTTCTTTGTACAGTATTTATTTTTCTTTATAATTGACAGTGACTGTAAAATGTTTTTTGTTTATGTTGCATACAAATGTACAACAAAATGAACAGATTAGATGTTAGTCCTAAACTGGGTCAACCTGACTCACAGGACCCACTTGAAGACAAACTACACAGTCACGGGAGGAAAGGCAAACTCCACACAGGAAAGACTTGGTTGGATTGAGACTCAAACCCAGGATCTTATTTTGGGGCCACTGATATGATATAGTCAGTGTGATTAGCATGCAGGCATGTTGTATACCTGCGATTTGTAATGTCTCAAATTATCTTCCTGCATAATTGGTTGCGACAGTGGCGCCATGAGTCTTGTGACCAGAGGGTCGGTGGTTCGAATCCTGCAGGTGCACACTGTAATTACGTCCTTGGGCACCTTGCCTCCAGTGTCTGCGTACACTGATGTGTGAATGAGTGTTTCTTGATGTCAAGCGCTTTGAGTGCCTAAAGCAGGTAGAAAGGCGCAATATAAATGTGACCATAGTTGTAATGCAGAGAGAACACAGGAGGTGAAAGGGTGGAGGAAAGGTGTCAATATTTATTGTAATAAAGTCAGCTGTAGCATATTCCTTCAATTAGCACAAGTGCTACACCCTCAATGCAACTCTCCCTTTTGAGGTTAATGGATATTGTACATTGTCCCTGTTCAAATAAACAAACAAACAGAAGTGGATATTTCATGCAAATGATTTCAATATTACACTCACATATTGTGAATTATGTGAATTTCTTCTTAGTCAACTCCAATCTAAGGGCCATTAATGCTATTTGACACACGTTCAACCCCCCTTTTTTGCTTGCATGAGATATTCTCAATAATGCCAAAGATCCAATGAGTTGTGCTACTTATTAACTGGGAGAACAGTAATTAGATTTATTTGTACTTTTTAAATTCTATATTCTTTCTATTTTATTACCATAGGGGAAATGTGTCCTTCGTATTTGACAATCCGACTGCAGGGACCCATCTCCTGGTTTTGAGCCAAGCTCTTAGTCAGGACAATCTATTGTACCTAAAAAAGAAGAAGAAAACCGAAAGCCCAAAGGAAACCCAGACTGATGTGGGAAGAACTTGCAATTCAAACATTGGACCTTCTTGCTGTGAGGCGATAGTGTGTTCTATGTAAAGCAATACATGTGTATCTTGCTGTAAGTCTGCGAAAACGTTACCCTGATTAAAAAAGGGCCTTAGATGCTTTTTATTTTCATAAGGTTGGTTTAAAAATATATTGTGAAAACCTTTTCCCACCAGAAACCTTCAGAAACCTCTTTTGTTTTCAGGTCTGAGCAACATCATTGGCATCATTGTATACATCTCGAGTAACGCTGGGGATCCCAGCGACAAGAAGGATGAGGACAAGAAGAGCCAGTACAACTACGGCTGGTCTTTTTACTTCGGGGCTCTGTCTTTTATTGTGGCCGAGTCTGTGGGAGTGCTTGCAGTCAACATTTACATTGAGAAAAACAAAGAGACTCGCTACAGAGGGACGAGTGACTTCATCAAAACCACCTCTTCCTCCTCACCATATTCCCGAATCCCAAGTTATCGTTACCGGCGGCGACGATCCCGCTCAAGCTCCCGGTCCAGCGACCCGTCCCGAGAGTCGTCTCCAGTCGGTATGAAAACTGCAGGAGGTCTGGGCATGGGTTTGCCTGTGGGGGATATATCTCTGTACTCACTTCCCCGGGACAACGTGAAGTCCGGGAAGAAGAACTCCGGGCCCTATAGTCCAGAGCGGGAACGAGAATCGTTCCTACAAGTGCACAACTGCTTCCAGAAGGATCTCAAAGATGGGTCTAACAGAAGAACCACACCAGTATGAGCCATGTTCTCCTCTAAAATGGAAATTATTTATGTTGTAGGTTTGTCTGAACCAAACAACTGTCCCAGAAGTGATTCATGGAGATTCTTGAACCATTGGAACAATTCTGCTGAATACATCTGTCGAAGTTGAAAATCAAACCAGAGACGCAGCAGTAACCCAAGCCAGGTTTATTGACGACAGTATCTAGAAGTTCAAACAGGCAATTCAGAGGCAGTCAGTAGAGGCATTGTAACGTATACTCATCATCTCCCATGTCCTTTTCTTTTGACAAAGTCCACCGATCGTTTGTATATGCTATATGATGTGTACAATGTACATGCGATACATGATGTTTTGATTTTTGGTGCCACTAGTGAGATAGTCTGTCCTTGGCACATATTCTAATTGTCTAAGCGAAGGTACAAAGCGTTATATGTCTATGTCATCTTATCCCAGTATCAGTTCATGACGTATGGCCTAATTTTCTTTTGCTTAAAGAAAACATAGTTCCAATAAAACATGAGTAAAACAAATGAACGTCATCAATGCAGGACATACAGTACACATTAGGTCCATTTTTGAGCTGATTCCATAGACTGTATAAAGAATAGACATCTCCTCCTCACTCCTCCCCGTTTACGAAAATGACCACGTTCGTGGGGGAAATCATGGCGGATTACGCAAGATTTCTAAAATTCTTATCTATGATAAAAACCCTGGTTCCCCATATTGTTTTTAACCCAGCGTAATCACAGGAGGAATATCTAGCTCTAGCCACTTCTAAACCATTAAGCACCGGGCATTAACGTTGTTTTTAACGTGTCTAAAGTCCAATGCATTGCAATGGGGGAATAGCGGTCATATGGAGGTACTACAGCAAAGGTGGAGCAATGGCGGCCTCCAGTGTCGTAGTCAAAAAGCAGAGCAGTCAGCGGCCATTGGCTGATTCACAACACTTCAATTTGAGTTCACTTAGAAATTAAATTATTGCCTCAGTTTGGCAGCCTGGCCCACCAGACGTTCTGTTCAAAAGCAGGAGCTGGCTCAGGGTAAACAAATTCTCCCACAAGTTTGGTGTCAATCCAATCACAGATGCTTATTACTCTCTCACTTATGATTAACAGTGTTTAGTGCTTTGCCTGTTGATTCTGAATTATTTGTACCTGAGTAATCTGCCACGTTAGTTTTAATATAGGTTTCTGTGATTGCTTAATCTGCTTGTCAGTCACGCTCAACAGAACCCATGGAGACAACACCAGGTCCCAGATTACATAACTTTGTACCAAACAGAAAAAACAGAAAAAGTATGTCTTCATCCAGGCTATTGCAGATGCCAATTCAAATGGAGAGAACGGGACGCACTTAAAAAAAAAAAAAAATACACACTGTAAAACAATGTATGTGATTTTAAATTGTGACATCAGATATGTCAGTTAATTGTCATCCACGGGTCAATGTTATTAGTTAAAAAACAGAGTGAATAATTCCCCACTTTCTTTGTTTAAATTAACATTCTTTGCTTGCCGTTTTTTTCTTGACTTCTGGACGAGAGTAAACTGGTGTTTTCTCCAGAGCAGCACAATGTTTTGAAACATGTTATGTGGCGTGTTATATGGAGCGTGTGACGGTGATTTGTGACTTCTCAAACGCTGTATGCATTTATCCTTCTATATGGTGCTAACTCCTGCACACCTTTGATCAAGTTAAGCCTTCTGAGACTTTCTGTAGCACTAAACGCCAGTACGACTGTAAGTAGTTAATGCTTTCTCTTCTATCACTGCCACACTTTATCCTGGGTGTACATACAGTTTGTTGAAGGCTGTTCTTGTGAGAGCCATATTTGTACAGAGAGGAGTTCAGTTTGTCTGTTGTACGCTCAGGGATGACGTACAAAGCCAATCACATGTACAGAGCGTTTTTTTTTTAAGAATTACCAGACTGTTATTGTTAGACGTTAGTGTAGATTGAGGTGAGAACTCGCTGTGCTACTGTTTATTTGATTAACATTTAGTTTTTGCCTGGGTCTTACAGTTGTTTATGATGTCACAATGTTTACATTTTGTATTTATAATGTGTTAAGGTGTGCACATGCAGCTTTGTTATGAAAGTTTTTCCATTTTAACCTCTTACCCCCTGCCTGAACCGAGCACATTTTCTCCAGTTCGGCTTTACCCAAATCTAAAAAGCTTCTTGACTGGAGGGCTTTTATTTGAAAGCTCAGACTTACAAAAGTGATCGTAACTTTGTGGTCACGTTTTTGCCACGTTTTGTCCCTTTTTTGTCCCTTTCTTTAAATTCTCGTTGCTTCGCCGGCACATTTTTTTTGTTTCGCTATTTTGACGCTTTGTTCAAGATGCTTTTAGATTTGGGTAGAGCCAAACTGGAGAAAATGTGCTCGGTTCAGGCGGGGGTTCATTGGTTAAAGACAGATTTATTTGTTCTTGTAGTGGATAAAGTTATTTTTTTTGAGGATTAGGACATTTGTTTTTGTTTTGGGCTTCATGAGTTTTCATCATTGCATACTGTTCTGTACAAACAATAATGTTCACCGTAAAAATAGGTGTTTTTTACAATCGTAAAGCAACTATAGGCCTCTATCAATACAGAACAATTTACACGTTTACTGCTATTTTACTAGGTCTTTATTTTACTTTATGGTATGGATGGATCAGAGTCAGTGTTAGTGCAATTATTATGATGACATTCAATAAAGTGGCTAAATGATATGACATGTATTGCTGGTTTCTAACCATCCGCTTACATTAAGCATAATATAGTTTTTGTATTTCTTCTTTTGATAATCTACAACTGTCAGAGACATTGTCACTGCTCACGGACATATACTATTATATGACTCTGTGCATTACTGCAGGTTTTATAGTAAGATATTCATTATTCAACAAAGATATCAAACAAAAACACTTCCCCAACTAGGTTTCCATGGTTATAAACTAATTCATATTGCCCATTAATAATTTTAAAGGCATGAGACAGAAAGATCTTACGACTTAAATTGACTGAACATTGAAAACACTGATGAAGGAAGTGCACTGAGTGACTAGTGGCCATTACTCATTCTGCGGCCGCATGCTTGACTGGACCTCTGTCAGCTCTTCCGTGTCGCTTCCACATTGATATTTTTAGCTGTGGCTAAATTGGTTTAATTTGGTTGTCGCTTTGTGAATGACTGAGTTGCCATGGGCGTTTAAACATAACGTAGCGTAGATAGCTCGGGGTCGTGTGGCCAATTCCAGCTACGGCTGTCACTTACGGCCATCCAACAAAAAGGCAAGACATGGTCCGTCTTGGTGGTCGTTTAAATTTTCTCTATTTGAAAAACTGCAAAGGTCTTGTTTCTACGTAATTCACATAAAAAAGAAAATCCCTGAACTATGCTCAAAAGTCAAAACTAAAAGTGTTAATTCTTTCTTTGCTTATCGTTAACTGCTGTTTTACCACATTTCCCCATGGAGACAAAACCAATATCATATACAGGATTACACGAGAACACCCAACCTAATAGAAGCTGGTAAGAAGCTGACCAGTGCAGGACACCACGCTCTGAAACAGGGACAAACCCAGGAGGCGCTGCATCGTTTCAGAGGAGCACTGAAGGCTCAGTTTCCCCGACCTCCTGGTCAGGTTGACCCACGGCTCAGTCGCAGCAGCTCAGGACTAACACCCGAACACTATTTCGTTGTACGCTTGTTCAATGACAAATAAAGCAAAGTGGAGCTCTTTTCACTATGAACGGAGGGGAAATCAAAAACTTTGTCTGACTATGCTGTGTCCCAGTCTCATGATCTATCTCACGAAATAGCTAAGAATTTCTTGTCCTTGGCTTATAAATAGCTTTTCTCGACACATGTGATAAAAAAAAGCCTTGTTCAACCGCAGCGAAGCGAGGCATTTCACCCACAGTCACAAAAGGTACCTGATAGTCACAAATGTAAAGGGCATCCAGCGTCAAACAGAAAGACTGATTAGTGTTGTGAATAGTTAACGGAGCAGCCACAAAATTAGAAAACAATCGAAAACTTTCTTTAAAAAAACAAAACAAAACCTGCCTAAAAGTTTTGCCCAGTGTGCCGGCCAGTTAAGCCATATGAATGTGAATGTCTGGGACCCTCGCTGATATGTTCATCCACAATAAAGCCTTGTGTCCTCAGCCTGTCATGCACCAGTGAAATGTCTCGCCCAGTAATTGAGAGGGAAATGGCCGGGTCACCCCTCCGTGTGGCCACTAAGGCAGCCAGCGCGCTTGTTAGCATCTGAAACTTGCTGTGCTGGATAAATAATGTAACAAGGTCTTATCGTGGGCTCTGCTTTGGGAGCTTGGTGAAGAAATCTGGTAAAGTCTGACACATCCATAAAAATAAAATAAAAAAACACCACAAATGGAGGTTATGTTACCAATTAAGGAGATTTCAGTGTCAGGCCTAAACAAGCAGATGCCAATTTACAGTTACAGTCAGGGGGTCATTTACCAAGATGGTGCTAAATAGCGAGTGCAAGCTGGAAAACAGGATCTGGCTATTTGTGAGCAGGTTGCATCTAATTTACCACTTGAAATTGCCTACATTACAGTAATTGAGTCCCGAATCTGCAACGTAAATGAGAGAATATGAGCTTTACACATAGTAATACGTAACTTTTATAAAACCAACTGCTTGAAGTGTTGTGACAAATATTCATTCATTTTTTTTTTTGCTCTCGTGGCGCTCATAAGCCTCTACTACTGTATTTCCTGTTAAGTAGATTACCTCAGTGTCAGGCTGCGGATAAAAGAGCCACTCAGGCGCCAATAGCCCCGTTTTGTACGTTCTCTCTTTGCCTCCTCCAGATTCTTTTGAACTGTGTGAATGGGTGACATTTCTCACTGCTCCCTGTTGATATGGAAGCCACGCTGCGCAGCCAGGAACCGCAGGTGTCCAGCAGGATGACATCTGATGCATCTGACGCTAAGACTGGATTTTAACTAGCTCGAGTTGGCGCTTAAGCCTCCTCGTCTGCTATGGCACTTAAACAGCATCTGATCATGGGGTTTGGGGGTGGGGATCTCCAATTATTATAAGCAATGTCTGCACTCGCTTCTTCACTCGCCTCAAGAGGGTTTGGTAAAGGATGAGGGGATTGCAGGTTTGCATTAAGTGGCATACTCCACTGTGACATCGCCGGCTTCATATAGAGCTTGAATGTTATTTATTTAATGTCATCACAGTCCTCCATTTCTCCCTTTGAGAAAGAGAGTCTGGAGACGCCTGGGGACATTTATCCATCTGTTGCTTCACTGTCACTGGTGTTTTATACCACCCAGTAACACATTCTATCTAAAGGTTTTTATGTGAACAATAATGCTAACATTATACATTTTAAAATCTTGATTGATAATGAGGACTGTACACCTTTTCCAAGAATACTTTAAGGTTTATATGACACAATCCTAAGCTTCTCTCTTCTCTCTCCATTAGCTAGTGGAGAAGCTAAAACCAGGTACCAAATATTAATGAAATGTATGTAAACGTTTGGTTTTGTAAAAAAGTAATAAAACATTATGTAGAAATTCTATCTCTCATTCTTCTGGAATTTGACAAATATTATTTTAAATTCTAATTGACCTAAGAAAAATAAAATTCTGGTTTCATGTGTAGATCATCAACAAACCATGGTTAGTGTTCCATCCATCCATCCATTTTCGTCCACTTGTCCGTTGCCGGGTCGTGGGGGCAGCTGTTGGAGCTGCCCAAATCACATTGCACCAGCCCCTATGGCTCCTCCTGCAGGTGGTGGGTCCACAGAAGGACTATGTTCATCTTCACCTTACGGATGTGCAGCAGGAAGGCCATATGTAAAGTGTGCGAGTTTACCAAAAATAGTCACTTGCCCTATAAAGGGTTAAGATGAAATTGAGAAACTATTGTGAAATTTGTGTCCTGGGCAGAATAGGTAAATCTGAAATATTGTTCCTATTTTACTCATTTATACATTACTCAAACTTGTGCTCATTACTTAAGCTCTGAGACTTTGAAACCAATCAGTTTTACCAATTGGGCCATTTATTCCCTTAAAAGCCCTGTGCAGGTTCCTCTCTCATGCATAATGGCTCCAGACGATCACAGTGACTGAAGCCAGTGTTGAGTTTTATAAAAGTTGATGCCCATTCGATGATCTGTTCCCGCAGCGAGCCCCAGGTTGCGCTGCTGTAGTCATGTCACCTTAAATATACATGAAGTGTAAAAGCGCAGACAATCCCCAATGTAGCTTACTTTTATGGTTACCTCCAAAGACGACGTGAGCGTACAATTGTAAAAGATGTATATTTCCTAGCAATAAATAGAAATACGCAGGTCACACATTAGACGTACATAGGCGCCGATCCCGTGGGTGCTGCGGGGCTGAAGCACCCACTCAAATCTTTGGGCACCCAGGCGAATTTTCCCTGATTACAAAATGATTCAATAAATAATGCCTAACCTGTAAAGCCGCCACTCAGTTTCCTCCAAATACACAAACCCGGGTTGCGTCATAAAATTGATATACGTGCGTTTGCTCCATAGGTAGAGCGCATGGCTCATATGGCCGGGGTCCCAACCACGAAAGTGCTGGTTCGATCTCGCCTTTTTTTTTTCTTCCACTGGGCACCCACTGGGAAGAACATAAATCGGCGCCTATGGTCACGTAAATTAGTTTTTATGGTGCTCACATAAAACCAAATGGGCTACATGAATTAGTAAAGACACCCTCCACCACAGTGAAGCTCAACGATTAAAAAAATTCCAAAAGAACCATTTTCAAAGCTGCGCAAAATTGATAAAACTGACGACTAGTGAGAGAATGTGAGTGTGTTTGTTAATGAACAGCTCAGTCCA
Organism: Proterorhinus semilunaris; assembly: GCA_021464625.1. Lineage (NCBI taxonomy): Eukaryota > Metazoa > Chordata > Actinopteri > Gobiiformes > Gobiidae > Proterorhinus > Proterorhinus semilunaris. The sequence continues at coordinate 21,884,001 of CM038349.1, read as the reverse complement.
ATCTCTCTTTGGGGAGGGGTTATGATCAGTGCTGCAATTACTTACTTTTTTGAATAACCCGTACACACAAAAATAAACCAGATTAACAAGCACAGGTGATACTTTAATGTTTTTATCACAGCCCTCACAGACAAAGGTTTCTTTTGTCACATGAGTTTCCGCCAATGACACTCCAAAGTCGTGTAGTGAGAAAATATGGACTGGCAGCTGCTGCTCAGTGTGTTGCATAATTACACCAGATTGAAAAAACTAAATTTGCGAAGACAATAAAATGTACTTACTAAAAGAGCAAATGTTTTACAATATTCAGCTACTCACCGACAGACAGTCCAGGCAGCCATGACAAATTGTTGCAGCATTATTTGTCATTAAAGGCTCGTCCATATTTGGCCATCAAATAAAACACATGGGTCTACACTCAACAATAGCATGCGAGGATTGCAGACACAAATGTGAACACACGGAGGGGAATACACACCAAATACCGTGTATTTCAAAAGCAACATAAGCAACAAGGTGATGGCCACAGCACAGCATATCACCAAAAGCAAACAGAGATTAGCAGCACTTGTTCAGACAATGCAGCTCCTTCTCTACACCGTCACGGGGCTGGTGTCCATCTCGCTTCTTTGCGTCGCTTACTTTTGATTTCCATTTGAGAAAACTATAAACGAGTTCAGGAAGACTTGTACCTACAGTGATCACATAACACTGTTGACCAGTCCAGACACACGCATGCTCAGAAACAGTGGTCCTTACTGGTTTGGGGAGTTTAATCAAGTTACCCCCCTCCCCTACTGATTGTACCAGAAAGCTAGCCTGGCTAATGCCAGACTAAAATCTCAAATATTTAGTCTGGGGACCACCCCATTTTCTCATAGAGGTGTGGTTTACGATTGTCCGTGGCCGTTCATTGGGCGCTACAAATGTCTATCATGTGTCTGCACGTAGCCATAGCCAATCGTATCATCGTATCAGATGACGTATAACGAACCCGCTGTAAACTTTCGAGCTAAACTATTTAGAACCTGGTCTAAAGCTTGATCGAAAGATGGCGTTGCGTCTGCTGCTGCCATGTTGGATCCGTAAATAAACTTGTTTTATTTTTATTTATCCGTAAACAAACTACAAGCTTCCGTATGTCGAATTGTGCGTCATCGTCTTACCGTCCCTCCTCGTTCTGTGATTGGTCCACAATTACATTAGTGTTCTCTTTGAGGAGCAGAGCAGCAGTCATGATAAAGGCAAACCAATGCCCTGCTGTGTCCGGCGTAAATGCAATCAATGGTTTAATGGTTCAAGTTTTGCTCACACCATTAGTCCTCGGGGTTGGCTTGTGTCTGCGTATAGAGACGTGCAGCAGCTCATGCCTCCCCTGTGAGAGTAGTTACTCTTAAAGCAGCTTTATGTTTGTAAGACAGCTCAGATGTCAAAGAAGCCAATGACTGTGAAAGGTCAATATCAGGATGCTGCCGTTTTGGCATCGGTACTACATCCATTGATGCAGTATCATGAGGTTTGCTCCAGAATCCATCTCAAAGTCAAAACATTTTAACAGGTTAGTGGATAAAAAGAATGAATGACCATAACAATTGCAACAACAAAAAATATCGACGCTTGATTCAGTGATGACACTCAATACTAAATGAGCCCAAAGAGAACAAATGAATGCACCCAAGAATAACCTTAACCCTCATAAAAACTATAATGTCATTTCACTCAGGTTTAACCTTAAAATAGACATAATAGACATCTGTATATATATAATAGAGTTCACTGTGGTTTGCTCAAGTGCCTGTAAGCACGTCTATCTGAACAATACTTAACAGTGCTTTCATTTCCAAAAATGTTTCTCAAGTTGCACTGAGCACTTTTTGACTTTCACTTGTTCTGTGCTCACACCAAGGGGAAGTGGGTCCAAGTGCTTATAAAGACACCCAAAGTGGGCCAGAGCTTAAAAAAGAAAAACACAGATGCACCACAGCAGTTTACTGGAGCGCATTTAACACAGGGATTATCGCACCTTGTAGGGTCCACTGTGAATCACACGTCTTTACATGGTTGCTTGTATATTTTCACAAAATATGAACTGACGGAAATGTTTTTTTGTTTGTAAAATGTATATTTTCCTGTTACAGACTGGATACCTGGATGACTAATATTCTGGTTTAGCATGTTTTTACCAGTGTCAGTTTGTTTGTTTATTTGGAATATAATAATAATAATAATAATAATAATAATAATAATAATAATAATAATAATAATTTTTATTCCAACACAGCTGGTAGTCTATAGGCTACTGCCATGTACATAGAGCCCAGTTCCAATATCCATGTTTTGGATTGGAGTCTTGGGTCTAACCATTGCCTGCATATTTCTGCCTGCTCTTCACTCACTTTCAGTCCTATCCAATAAAACCTATGAGCTAAAACAGCTTTTTAAACAACAACAACAACAAGAACTTATTTCATTGAATGCCAGATTTTTACTATTTGAATTAGTGGTAAACATTAACCATGAAATGAAAAGTGATTAGTGTCTCACTTATGTGGTGTGACAGTCAGGAGTTGCTGGCTATCTTTAGACAATTTAACAACATAACAATGTTGTCTGTCAACTGGGGTCACATGCATTTTCTATTTACATCAGTAGTTGACAGTCTACAAACAAGCATCCGTGTACTGAGCTATCCCGAAAACAGCAGCTACAGAAACAAACGTAGGTCAAATTAAATTTTGTTATGACGCTGTATGTAAACCACGGCTGCAACAGTTTATTTGAGTGGCACGTTACAGACCCCCGCCCCGTGTAACTGAATCTGAGGCAGCTTGACTCACAGCTTACATTTATAGCTGCCCATTTAAAAACACCTAACTGCACAGGGTGCTCCACGCCCATTTCCACCATGACAGTTGGTTTGGTCATCAACTTTCCTGATCTAAGTCAACAGCTGTACTTCTAAACCGGCAGCCTCTCTGAGAGTGGGGACTTGAAAGTAGGACAGAGCTGTCTGGCCCCTCTCCTGTTGAACCACAGGCACACATTATCAACAGCACAGAGGACACTCACCACAGAGAAGACACTTTTTGGGAAGCCTGCTCCTTCACCCACAGAAACATCCTCAGGGAAGTCTGTTATTTATTTCTCTGAGTGAAGTGAGCTGAGGACCCTGAACCATGCACAAGCGCACGAAAATCAGGATTGCCATCTTCATCCTGACGGTGGGCATGGCGTGCTTTTTCACTGCCGTGGTGACAGACTACTGGGCTGTGCTGAGTCCGCGGGTGGAAGTGGCCAACACGACCTGTGAAGCAGCGCACTTCGGCCTCTGGAGGATCTGTAAGAAACATGTGTACATCAGCCAGGATATCTTCCAGGAGGGCAAGGCCTGTGGACCCATCAGCCTGCCGGGGGGTAAGACAATTCCCTCAGCTGCTGTTAAACAGCATCATGAACCTTTTTGCTTCTATAAACAAATGTACGTGAGGAACATGAAAGAATAGAGGAACATCATGTTGATACTTTAAAGTGACTGCAGGTTATTGTTACAACCTGAGGACACATGTAACTCTCTCTAGTGACTTAGATGTGTAGATGTTTATGTTCTGCACATTTCCAAAAGTCTAATATGAGGTGTTAGGGCTTGCATTATGCAGGTCTACTTGTACATCTGCCAGTTATTTTTATTTGGTAAACTGCCTGCTTATCACTGTCTGTTTTGGTCGACAAGGCACTTGCTATCCCAGAGAAAATGTTAGCATGCAGCCCTGAATTCTTCTTGCATTTATATCTACATTGACGGTATCCTAAGAGTTTTTCTTTTGAAATTCCCAGCAGGCCATTAAACATAACTACAATCAAACAGCAGGAGAATGGTAAAATAGTCACATTTATATAGGGCCTTATTATCTGCTTTAGGCACTCAAAGTGCTTTACATCAAGGAACCAGTCAGTCACCCATTCACTCTCTCGTTCATACACCCGTGTATGGAAACACTGGAGGCAAGCAGGGCAAAGCGGCAACCCCCCAATGACAAGATGAACTGCTCTACTACCTGTGCCACCATTGCCCCAGGAGATTAAACATATGCCTTCGGTATTCACAACTCAGTACATACACTGCCTTGTGAAAGTACTAATACACCTTGAACTTTTGCACATTTTGTCATGTTTACAACCATAAACTTAAAGATTTTATTTATTTTTAACTGAAAGTTCACACACAAGTAACAGACAAGTGTAAAGTGAAAGCAAAATGATACATTTTTGTTATTTTACAAAATATAGAAAAGTGGGGTGTGCATAAGTATTCATACAGCATTTTCTGAGTGCATTAAATTGCCTTTATAATATTCCTAATGACTGCAGAAAGTTCACACCTTGCCCTAACCATTAAATAGAGGCCACCTGTGTGTAATCTACTCTCAGTATAATTCCAGCTGTTCTGTGAGGGCCTCAGAGCTATGGTCAGAGTGTATTGGTCACTAAGCAACATCATGAAGGCCAAGGAGCTCACCAGAGAGGTCAGGGATAAAGTTGTGGAGAAGTTTAAAGCAGTGTTAAGTTATACAAAGATTTCCCAAGATTTGAACATCTCACAGAGCACTGTTCAATCCATCATTAGGAAATGGAAAGAGTATAGCACCACTGCGAACTTACCAAGACACGGCCGTCCACCTAAACTAACAGACCGAACAAGGAGAGCACTGGTCAGAAATGTAACCAAGTGCCCCAAGATAACTCTGGAGGAGCTGCGACGTACTGCCACTGAGCTGGGGGAATCTGTACATGGGACAACTATAAGTCTTACTCTACACAAATCTGGCCTTCATGGACGAGTGGCAAGAAGAAAGCCATTATTGAAAGGAGGCCATAAGAAATCCCGTTTGAAGTTTGCTAGAAGTCATATGGAGGACACAGCTACCATGTGGAAGAAGGTGCTTTGGTCAGATGAGACAAAAATTGAACTTTTTGGCCCAAATGCAAAACTTTATGTATGCACAAACCTAGCACTGTTCATCGTCCTGAGTGCACCATCTCCAGTGTCAAATATGGTGGGGGGAGCATCATGCTATGGGGCTGCTTTTCCTCAGCGGGGACTGGGAGGATTGTAAGAATAGTTGGGAAGATGGAGCCAAATACAGAGACATTTTGGAGGAAAACCTGCTGGAGTCAGCAAGAGAATTGAGCCTGTGGCGGAGATTCACCTTCGAGCAGGACAAGGACCCTAAACACAAAGCTAAATCTACAATGGAATGGTTTAAAAACGAACATATTAATGTGTTATAATGGCCCAGTCAAAGTCCTGGCCTAAATCCTATTGAAAATCTTTTACAAACGCTCTCCTTCTAATTTGACAGAGCTTGAGTTGTTTTGTAAAGAGGAATGGGCTAAAATGTCAGTCTCTAGATGTGCAAACCTTGTAGAGTCAAACCCCAGAAGACTTGCAGCTGTTATTGTAGTCATGCTCTATGAATATTTGTGCACACTCCACTTTTCACTTTTCTATTTTTTGAAAAATAACAGAGTCATGTATCATTTTGCTTTCACTTCACAGTTGTCTGTTACTTGTGTGTGAACTTTCAGTAAAAAATTCAAAATAAAATCTTTATGTTTAGGGTTGTAAACATGACAAAATGTGCAAAAGTTCAAGGTGTATTAGTACTTTCGAGAGGCACTGTATACAGAGACTATTATGGGTGTCTCTCATGGGCTCCATGTGGCCTACTCTCAGATGCTACCTGCTTCTACCACTGACTGACCAATCGGGATGGGCACCATATTACTCTTAACAACTATAACCCTTAAAAAACAAGAACAAATATCATATTAAATTCATAAATATTACAACATATTTTTGATTGGCAGAAACCTTCGCAAAACCTTCATCTGTGTCATGTTGGTGTATGATTGAGTTCATGAGTGCAGAACGATGGATGGAAATGAATCCATGGATCATGGCTATAATCTCGGATGCATGAGTTTACGATAAGATTCAGCGTTCACAATTCCAATCAAATTAAGGACATGATAACAGGCGTCATCTGGAACACGTTTTCTCTTCAGATTCAGCTTTAAAACTTATTGCATACATACTCCTGAGACTTTTTTTATGACATGGCTGAACAGCTCATTTCATTGATGTCTGTCAGTCAATCACAGCCTCAGACACATACCAGGCACATGAGAGTCCAGACCGGACATACAAAGAATCCAGAGGGAAAAGAAACATCATTATTGTTGAGAAAGTGCTGCAGACTGGGACACATTGCAGTAAATTAGCAACAAAGTGCTTTGTCGGCAGAACAATTGCCAATAAACTTTGCATGGAATGATTTTAGAGGTTGCAAAAAGACTTCCACTAAACCAGTCGGAGCGTGTGTACCATCGCTCAGACACAAATTAAGTTAGGTGTGCACTGCTCTCGGCTCTGATAGACTGTCTTAGACTGTGGGGAATCCCGTCCGGCGGCGGCTGTTCTCAGAGCAGCTGAGATCCTGACTCATTTGTCCTGGCACGGCAGACATGCGCCGAGTTTGCAGAATCTGTCCAGCCCACACAAGCACGTGGGGAATGTTTCCAAATGTGTGTGAGATTTGTTCTAATCATGTCTCTTTTTCTTTCCCTTTCCCGTTTATCTGGCTCCACTTGAACTCAAAGTCCACTTAGGTTCATCAGTCTTTCTGGACAATTCTTTTATTTGGATACACCCGTTTCTGTTTATTAGAACTACATGCCAGCCAAGTGGTGTCAAAATCCAATATAAAGCAGACCCTAAACACAAGGAGACTGCAGCACTCATCTGGAAAATATGCTAGATCGTATCGGGGTGCTGTGTACTTTTATTTATTATATTGTTGACCAAACCTTTGTGTGTACAAAATGTCTGTACAATAAACTTAACCCATTTGTAGCAGATGTAATCCTTCATAGACATGCACAATGAGGACACACAAACAAAAATGAGAAACTTGCCTAAACCAGTTACTTTAGTTACTATAAATAAAAGTGTGTAAATACCCAGCTGCCTTTGAGCCAAATGTTGATGCCAAGTGCCGTGTAGCTTTGAGTGACAGGGCCGTGTGCAAACGTCAGGGATAGTCCCAGTTCTCACAAATTGCTCCCTCAAGACACTTACTGTCTTACAGCTCCAACCAACAACATAGGAGCTGATACCTTATACTCCTTTGCAGACGGACAACATGCAGGACATTATTAAGCAAGGAGCCCAATGGTACACCAAAGTAGGATGGGGAGTAAGTTCTATGATTATACACATATAGGAAATACTAGAGAGGCTTCTATGTAAAGCCAACTCTTTGATTGGACACAGGCCAGACAGTTATAGCTTCAACATCCGGGGTCAGAACTGCCGCACCCACAGCTGTTGTCCGGCTAACAGTTGTTATACCATAGCTTTGAAATTCAGCCTAATCCCTGCCATAAAACGTGTAGATAAAATGTGGTCGTGTTCATTTACACTGAACAAATCTCCACCTGTTGAGTCTTCTAATTTCATGTGTAGTGACGGCCATTGTTTTTATGGACTGCCCGATTAAAAGTGCCAAAACCTACAGATATGCATTCAACAAACGCATGGTGCCAGGGGATCAGGGGTACATGAGCTGTTGTGTGACGGGACACGAGGCAGACCAGGCGTTAATCCAGTGTCCTTGCGTGATCGTTTTACAGGCGTTATATTATCAGGAGAGGCTTTATAGAGCTTGACATCACTGCCAGACAGGGCACATAATAACATGTTTTGTTTTGTTTTGCTTCTACTGGAATTTTATCACAAACATTTTCATTCTAAATAGGTAACTCGTTTTCTTTTATTGTACTGCTGAGGTGTTATGGAAGACCAGGATGCTTCAGTAGCGGCCTTCAGCTCTTCTGTATTGTTCGGTCTCATGTCTCTCATCTTTCTTTTGGCAATGCCCCATAGATTCCCTATGAGATTCAGGTCAGGTGAGTTTGCTGGCCACTCAAGCACCGCAATCTGATGGTCATTGAACCAGGTTTTGGTACTTTTTGCAGTGTGGGCAGGTGCCAAGTCCTGCTGGAAAATGAAGTCAGCGTCTTCATAAAGCTCGTCTGCTGAAGGAAGCATGAAGTCTCTAAAATCTCCTGGTAGACGGTTGCGTTGACTCTGTATTTAATAAAGCACAGTAGACCAACACCAGCAGAAGACAAGGCTCCCCAAATCATCACAGACTGTGGACACTTCACACTGGCCTTCAAGCATCCTGGATTGTGTGCTTCTCCTTTCGTCCTTCAGACTCTGGGACCTTGGTTTCCAAATGAGAGGCACAATTTGCTCTCATCAGAAAATAGAACTTTGGACCACTGAGCAACAGACCAGGTCTTTCGTTCTTTAGCCCACACCAGACGCTTCTGACGTTGTTTGTAGTTCAGGAGCGGCTTAACAAGAGGAATGTGACATCTGAAGCTCATGTCCAGGATCCATCTATGTGTGGTGGCTCTTGATGCACTGACTCCAGCCTCAGTCCACTACGTGTGAAGGTCCCCCACACTTTAATTGCCTTTCCATGACAATCCTCTCCAGACTGCGGTCATCCCTGCGGCTTGTGCATCTCTTTCTTCAACACTTTTTCCTTCCACTTAACTTTCTATTAATGTGCTTTGATACAGCACTTTGAGAACATCCAACTTCTTTTACTTTTACCTTTTGAGGCTTTCCCTCCTTATGGAGGGTGTCAATGATAATTTTCTGCACAACTGTCAGGTCAGCGGTCTTCCTCATGATGGTGAATTGTACTGAACCACTGAGAGACCATTCAAAGTCTCAGCGTTTGTACAAGCTGTAAGCTAAATCATCAAAATTAAAACAAATAAAGGCTTGACATATGTCACTTTGCATGATTCTAAATCAGATATTAGTTTCACATTTTAAGTTGTATTACAGAAATAAATTAACTTTTTCCACAATATTCAAATGTTTTGAGTTTCACCTGTAGGTCTATGCAATAATGTTACGTCATGCCTTCAAGGAGGATTTTCACAACTATCGTAGTGCAACCATACTGCACTGATTGGCCATGAGTGATTCAGAGTGCAATGGAAGCCTCCCTCTTTATATGTCACTCATATTTAGTAAAGCAGTGAAGGTTCGGAGATGCAAACTAGTGTGTTCTGACACCACAGTGGCTGTATTCACTAGGAGAGTTAAAGTAGTTACTCAGCACAAAACAACAACAAAACATGGCAGCCTATTCATACTCCACAAGATGCGAGAACTTCTCTTATGGAGTATGAATAGGCCTTTAGCCGATGAGGATAGTTTTATAGATAGGAACAAATTTGAATTTGAGAAAGTAGAAGTGCCAGTTGCTTAGAAACAAAATTATATTTTTCACTTTTGAGTGTTAAAATATACTATACAGGCACATGAGTCATCTGGCATGTCTTTAAGTCTGTTTCAAAGGTCAGAAAACAATCTATGATACAATATGTATACACAGGAATGCTGCTAGTGAGAAAAGACAATGTAGAGCAGATTTCCATGAAAGCCCTCTGTATGTCCCTCACAGAGTGTAGAAATGTCCAGGCAAGCATTAGAAAAAAGCACAAAACAGGAGCTCCAGATCAACGCTGTATAAAGCTTTGCGTGAAGCTGAGAGTAGCATGTGCTGATACATTCTTCATGCACCAACTTTACACGTATCTCAGTCAGGTTATAGCAGGACAACAGTAGATGGCTGTACTTTCCCATTTTATTAAATTATTATTAATATTATTTTACCCTTGTATTTCCAGAGGAGAACTGCACGTACTTCAGGCACTTCACTCCGGGAGAGGATGCAGAGATATTTGAATACAAGACACAAAAAGGTATGTCTTGAAAATAAAGATGAAATAATAATTTTTTCATTCATTTATTTAGTTATTTAGTCAGAAAGTCGCTCAATTCTTCCATCTTTCCACCCATTTTCCATACACACTTCCTCCTGCTCTTCTGGGAGGACCCCCAGAGAGGACTGGGCAGCCGTCAAAGGCAGATGGCCTGGTCCACGTACACAGTCAATTAGTCAGTTAGTTTGTGAGTTAATTAGTTACTTAGTTGGTTAGTAAGACCTGGAGGTGGTCAATTGTAGACACCTTACCCATAGACCATTGATATGCTCCACTTTGACTGTGGCAGTCCAAATATGTAAAGTTGCATGCCTACATGGTGAATTATGTGTCTCATGTTATATGCAGTACTATAAACTGTACACAACATTTGTGCAATTCCCAGTATCCTCTGACGTTATTAAAAGCACACACTATAAGCCTCCATGGATCAAATGTGTACATGAAACACCCATCCCCCCATGCCCCCCCATTCCCCCTGGGTGATCGCCCTACCATTATGGCGTCTGCAAGGTTTAATAAACACGCTGTATGTTTATCACCATCGGCATGTCTTTCTATACAGTCAAACTTGCCGCCGTCAATGAAGCGTAAGCAGACAATCAAAGAGGCATTAGAATTGTCTTGATGTATTTTTTTCTACATAATCCTACATTGTGGGTTAATAAACCAAAAGTAGTTACAAATATATTAGCCATGCAGTTCGTGCAAAAGTTCAATGTCAGTTTACAGTGCATATATAGAGTTGAAAGTGCTCATTACAAATATAGAGCTGGCTAACTGAAGCTCGTTCAAGATTGCAATTTGGCTGGATTTTTGGAGCAGGATCAATTATTTAGAATTATGAATAGCGAAAGGAAAAAATAGGACGATGTTGCAAGTGTTAATACAAACACGTGGAGGTAAGAATGGCAAGCCTGTGTTTAATACTGACATAAAGAGGGGCAAAAAGGTTTAGATGGAAAGGCACTTCTGGAGCCTGCCCCCATTTCCTTACTGCTTCAGGAAGAATCAGGCTAGAACGAGTCCATATATTTCTATATATTTCAAGCGTAACGTTTCCAACACAGGACTGCGACAATGCCGAATATCTGCCACCGAAGTATCAGACTCTTAAAGAAGAGGAAAAAAAACTTTTGCTCGGACAGTTTTCTATACAGAGTACCAGTACAAGATTCTACCTCTCCCTGGGGCACCGTTCACATGCAAGCACGCGCCAGATCAAACGCATCTCTTTCGAGTCACCTCGCTCTCACTCACAAAAGCGAGCAGCTGCTTTACCACAAGGAAGTAACAACTGGTACTGTTGGCTCCGAAATTTTGGAAACCGCTGTAAGATAATTGCACAAACTAGTCTTTCAATCGGTACATTTTCAAGGACTTACTGACTGAAGAAGGTTGAGCTTGTAGAAAAATAGGTTTCTCTCGAAGATCCTTAATCACAACCATTGCTGGGCATTTATACTGCTGATGATACTTAAAGGAAAATAAAATGTGTAATTATTTTGAGCTATTTCCAGTAAAAATTTAAATAAAAACAACCGGCCTTACATTTAGACACCAACATTCTCACCATCTAGGGAACTTCCTCATGGCAGTTTTTGGAATTTTGCCACCCACGCCCTCATCTATATCTGGTGGGTTTAGGGGTCAACACATACTGCCAGAGGAAGCTCCTTAGATGGGGAGTCGAATGTTGGTGTCTAAATGTAAGTCCAGTTGTTTCGATTGAGTTAAGCTGCTGAATTACATTGGGCTGAATTACTAAGGCTGAGGAAATAAAGTACTTTATTGATTCCCTGCTGACATTTTTTAGCAGTATGTGTTGTAAAGAACATAAAAAGCATTCTTTAAACTTTCAAATTAGTCAAAGTGGATTTCTTTTGAGCTGCTTTAACCATCACACCAGCGGAAAAGAGAGTGCAATCCCATGGCCCGTAAAAGGATATTATTCCTGAAAGATTGCACATTTGTAACGTCGCTGCTCTTTTCCAGAGTATAACATCTCGGCTGCAGCCATCTCCATCTTCAGTCTGGCCTTCATGATGCTGGGCACTCTGGCTGTGTTATGCTCGTGCACCGGACCGAAAGGGAGGGACTACCTCCTCAAACCTGCTGGCATGTTCTATGCATTCGCAGGTAAGAGGATAATGACGTGGGGGAACTCACACGATCTCCTGGCACGGCAGGTATCGCATGGAACGTTGTGTTTTGCAGAGGAAGTAACTGGAGTAGTTTTATCATACAGTACTTTTTACTTTCACTTGAGTAATATCATCATTTTGAATTATTGAAATAATTTTGACGGGTTAGGGCCCCTGAATTGAAGTTAAATAATTTGATCTACAATTCATTTCCTTGAAAATGAACATGACATTTTTATGGTGTATTCTTTGGAAATCTCTGAATTTTCAGGTTATTTATGTTTTATCTGTTACATCAGCAACATAAATACAACGTTTATGCTCAGTTACTCTTTGTTCAAGTGCACCAAGACTTTTTACTTTTACGTTAGTAATCGTTTGTGTCAAAACTTTTCACTTCTGCTCGAGTGAAATGATTTTAAGACAACATACACTTTGTGAAGCGCTTTGTGTGACGTGTGTCATGTGAAAAGCGCTATACAAATATGCACCGACTTCAACTTCTGGACAAGGCAGTGACTTAGTGAGTAGGTTTTATTACCTTACTGTATTCAACACATCACACGTGCAGATGGAAATGCTCATGTCTGTATCTGCATTAAACACTACATACACGCACTGTATTTTCCAGGGCTGTGTGCGTTCATCTCGCTGGAGGTGATGCGGCAGTCGGTCAAGCGCATGATCGAGAGTGAGGATACAATCTGGATGGAGTACCACTATGGCTGGTCCTTCGCCTGCGCCTGCACCGGCTTTATCCTGCTCTTCCTCACCGGGATCGCCCTCCTCGTCCTCTCCATGCCCCAAATGCCTCGCAATCCATGGGAGACTTGCATGGACGCTGAGCCCGAGCAAGTGGAGTGATTCCTCAGGGCTGTGCTCAAGGATTGTGGGGTGCAAATAGAAGTGAACACTTGGTACGCCCAATCAAAATGCTTGGGAAATAAGAGCTAAATATAACCTGTGGCTTGTACCAGCAAAGGACTAATGCATTTGAAGTTTTTAATTGCATATTTTATTGAATGGAAACGATTTTGTATCACATCAGACATGAATCACCATGTACATATTTTTCTATGCTGTAATGTCAAAGTAGGAGAAGTAAACTATGGAACGATTGGTTCAGAGGCGCACAGACCAAGCTTTGTGCACGTACGTTAGGCAGAATATAAATATAAAACTGAACTGTGCTGTACAGGTTTAGTTCTAGCAGCTGCACACAGACAAAGCTTTGACTCTTTGTTGCTTTGCATTTCATACACAATTTGAGGAGTTTGTCTCCTAAAATAATGTCTGTATTGTATCAAAACAAACTCAAAAACGGTCTTGGTCATATAGGCCTTCTGTGGTGTTGCTTAGAACTGGTCTGACTAAATTATGTGTAAACTAGGTGTAAAGTGGACTGAATAAGAAAAACAAAAACATAATTGAAGTTGATTACTAAAGCATCAATGACAAAATGTTCATTTAAAATGGTCTAAAATTTCAGATGACCCCTAGTACCAGAGTTTGGGAACAAGGCTGCTGCTGTGTACATGAACCTACTCACACTTCTGCGTCATGGGTTCGAGACCCAGCTCCAACACTGTTCTGAATGCGGCTACTGCTCTTCACCCAGAACTGCCCTAATAAAGCCTTCAGCCCAAAAATACACTGTTTCATAAGACAAGGTTTACATGTCAAATAAAACCATGGCTTCATATGACATTTAGTTTCTAATTGCAGTCGTGTGGTGTTATGAAATGAATTTGTAATAAAAATGTTACGTTGATACAAGTTAAGTACTTGAGCTCCATTTCATCATTTCGAATGCCAGTGGCACGAGAGGCAATGAAAAAGACCGAAGCGGCTTTCAATATAAACACTTTAATAAACAATAAAAAAGAAAATAATCTTTTTGAAACAGAGTAAATCCTTTATTATAACCACGACTGATCGAAATAGATCTGTGACCCGAGGATGAGAAATCAAGAGTGCGCTATAGAAACTGCAACAGAAGAGCAGGCAAACACAGGAGGGTGAGAAGGATGCGGCAAGAACACCGTGCTCCCAAGTGGTCGGGCACGAGGTTGCTCCCATCAAATTCAGCTTTTCAAGGCAACTAAAGTTCACAGAATCCCGTCCAAACACAGAAATTCAGCGGAGAGAAAATCCTTTCAAAATTTCTTTGGCTCAATCTCCTCTGCTTCAAAATAAATACAAAGAAGCAATGTATTATTAGTATTGCACAACGTCAGAAATTAGCCAACGACACGCTTCTGTTACTTGCAAAATGGCAGGGAGCAACCTCAGCATTGGTTCTGCACGAAATAACTTAAATAGACTAGTACATAGCATCTACATATTTGTAAAATATTATAGTTTTGCTAATAATGTCACAGGTTTTTGTACATAACATAATCTACTAAAAGATTTGGCTCTGTTTAACCAAAGAGTTTTTTTTTCTATATATTTGTTTTGTTTACACAAATCCATACAAACTGATAAAACAAATTAAAACCAGCCATTTTCAACATGCATGAAAAAAAGGGAGAAAAAAATGAAAGAATTGATTGTTTCATAGCTGTGAACTTCAGACAAAACAAAACAAGACAATAACGATACCTAAATATAAGTACTGTACAGTGAAGAAACTCATACAGGTGCAACAAAAAGCCTCCTCCTCCCCAGACGCCTTTGAAAAACCGAAGTGTGGTTACTAATGTCCACTTCTAGAATCGTTTTAATTTGCATAATTAAAAAGGGGCCCCCTCTTCTTTGAAACAACGTCTACAAAATGGAGGTGCTCCCAAAGTACAGGTTATCTAGAAAATGCATATTTACAAGAAGGTGTTGTTCTCTGCCAAGTCATAAATCTGGATTAAGCTTTGCCTCGCCCACAGTTCAACTATTATGAAGAGCAACTCTAAAGAAAACAAAAAAACAAAGTCAGTTAAAAGGAAGGATGAAAATCTAAAAGGTATGTTTTATTTATGATCCTTAAAATTATTTCAAAATGATACCCACATTGTTTAACACAGTTACAGTGACATTACCAAATCTTTGACCCGTTAAAAACTTAACTTTTACAGTCAGACGTCAACTACAGTTGAAGATTAGACCAAAAAAGTAATATTTGCTCGAAAAGACTGGCAGCGTAAATGTATACTCTCCAACACAACCGTCAACTTTCTCTTACCATCAATGCTGTCCTTAAAAACATTAGCAACAAAACACCAACATTTCATTTGTCAAACAGGTGTTGCCAGCTGAATAAACGGTCTCAAGCTAGTGGCTACAAAATAAAATAAATTGTTTCAATGTTTGGAATTGGGTCTCTGAATCAGTTAATTTTAATTTGTGACAAAAACAGGCTTCACGTGTGTTCAGAATATCTGTCCCATCAGGTATTCAAGAAGTCAAAGCCAACAATTAAAAAGCAATCAAAGCGCAGCTATAGCATGATAAAGGTATTATGAACAGATTTATAGAGAGGCAATTCAGTCATTTATTTTCTTATGTACAGATTAGAAGAAATTGTATCTACTTTACACTATTCTGTTTAGTTTCAGTATCGGTTAACGACTTCGCTTTAATAAAATTTTCACAGCTACAGTAGAATGAAAACAGACGTCCACTCAAAATGTAAAGAAAATTCAAATTAAAGAAGCAAATAAAAGCAACTTCAGTGAGGAGGATGAGGGAGGCGAAGTGGCCGACCGAGTCTTGACCTTTTTCCTGTTTTTAAGTTTTTTTAATCTTTACTTATTTTTTCATTTTTTATATTTTTTCTTTTTTATATTTTTCTGTTTTATTACATACATATACAATTGTAGATATATAATAAGTATATATTCATATATACATAATGTATATGTATATATTTACTAGTAATGCATTCGTTATATACTTATTTATCACAGATATGGATGACTGATACAAAAAAGCAACTAAATTTTGAAATAAAAACTATTGATAGAAACAATTTATAGATGCACTATTTTGTGATTAGATTTTTTTGTTTGTTTTAAAAGAAAACATTTTTCAATTTTTATGTTTTTAATTTTTATGGTTATTTGTTGGAGGTGGGAAGGTGACACTCTGACATGGGGAAATAGGAGTAATACCCATTGCTACTATTTGAGCCTCTTATACTGAGCTCCTGCAGTAAGGACAGGGGGTCACTGTTCTTCTTCTGCTCTGGGCGGGCTGCTCTGGGCTTGGGCGGGGCGCGCAGGGCACTGGCGTACGACATGGTGGGGGCCTTGCTCTGATGAGGAGCCTGGCCCGACTCACTGCTAGGGGATTTGTTTGGGTGAGGACCTTGGCCTGATTCAATGGGAGCAGGGGGAGGGGGGACTTTGTTGTTGGACATGAGGGGTGGGAACTGTCCGAGGTGCTGGAGAGAGCCCAGGTGTGCCTGAGTTGCTGCCTCAGCTTTCACCTGCTCCTCGCTGGGACGGTGGCCTTTAGACACTGTGGGCCAGAAACAGACAGGAGACAATTAAAACGTTAAACTCTGGTCCTACAATGACTTTCAACAGTGACGTTAAACTTGAATACGTACCCAAAAGGTCCCGATGCTGTCCCAGAGTTCCAGCTCCATTACAAGGTACATTTTGAAAAGGGCCGGGACCACCTCCGTTGGTGGGCCAGGGCTCGTGTGGGTGAAAGGGGTGGGGACCATGTGGGTGCGGATGGTGCTGGACATGGGGACCTGGATTACAGGGCTGTGGTGGCTGGGACACAGAGGAGTCTTCTGGGTAACTGGAAGAAATCCGACGCTGATAGAGTGGCCGACCTGGGCCTCTAGGCTCATACTGCACAGAGTCGAGCAAGAGAAGTATGCAATAAATCCACAGCTCCAACAATTCATCTTAAGTAAACATGGACATAGATTTGCTCTGAGACACATACCAAGACGTCTCAAAAAACACACTTGAAAGTATTTGAGTAGAAGGCTCACCTCGTCTACACTGTGCAGGGCACTGGGTGCAGATGTCCGGGGGGACAGTGGGTGGTAAGACTCCTGCTCTGAGCTCTGACTTCGCTGTTGTTGCTGGTGGAGGTGCATCAGATGAACCTGCTCCTGTCTGCTGGCGTGTGCCATCATGGGCAGTGCGTAGGGATTGGGAAGTCTGTGGCCCTGGTTGCCTAGTACTGGGTTATTGTGCTGTGAGGGACTGGCTGCAGCAGTGCCACTGAGAGGCCACTGGGGCTCCTGCATTAGATATTTGACCTGGGGCGGCGGAGGACTGGGACACTGGCTCTGAGAAGGAAAGCCGTCACTGTTATAGAGGTGATTGACCTGGTGCTGTTGCAGGGGATTGTTCAGGAGAGGGTCATTGAGGGGGGTGCGGCTTGTGTCATGGGGATAGGGTCCAGAAGGAAAGAGGTTCACATGGTTTGAGGCAGGGGCCAGGTGAGAGGGGTCTGCAGAGGCACGAGACTGTCTGTACTGAAGCAGCCGTGACTGAGGCGGCGGCTGGAGCTCGGACATTTCCCTCGAGTCGGGCTGTTCTTGTGAAGTCATCTCTCTCAGCAGGCCAGGGTACCTGCACACATTATCACATTATCCTTAATGAAAACATCTACATGTTTACGGCTTTGCTTATAAAATTAGGTAGAGTTAACCATTATAGATAAACTTCACCGTCACCAACCTGCTGAAAGGCGGCCCGGTGGCGGCAGAAAGACCTGCCTCTTCCTCCGCGTTGGCACTGAGGCCCCACCCTGCTGCGCGGAGTAAGTGTGGTGGAAGGCGGGCCATGCCCGGCTGAGTCAGGTGAGCGAGCGGCTGGGGCACAGGGAAGGCCACTGGGCCCTGAAGGAGAGGTCCTGCTGCCTCACCCCACTGGCTCAACCGCGCTGCCTGCTGCTGCTGCTGTAGGCTCAGTGCCTCTACAGAGATTACAGGGAGAAAGACATGGGATTTCAGTGACGGAAAATGATTAGAGATTAAATGTAATATTACACTTGGCTTGCAGAATATTTAGTGAAATTACTTGTTACTTTGCTACTTTTACTTTCTGTTGCCATAACTGCACTCACAGAGTGCTTATCTACACCAACTGCCTTTCCGACCTCCATCAACACACTATCACTCACACAGGCATACTGAAGTGTCTTGCCCAAGGAATAAAAACACATCACCTGTATGAAATAAAAAGCAACAACTCCCCACTCACCCATATTATCTCCATCCTGACCATCTTCTCCAAAACTGTTGACTCTGTGATTCTGGGACAGGCCTGGATGGTGTCCCCCTGTATGACCCATAGGGGTCCTAATGGGGGTGTCCTCAGCAGCCCCAGACTCTGTCCCATCCATAGTGGGAGAGTGAACAGGCCTGTGAGCACCCATGGGTCCGCTGAAGAATGAAGTGCTGTGGCTGTTACTAGTGTAGGCCGGACTGAGCTGTGGTGGAGGCGGATGTTGGAGTCTGTAAGGAAGCCTGGACAGATACTGTGGGGGGAACGGGCGCCCGCTGGTGGAGTGAGGAGGGAAGCTCGCATTGGGTGGTGCCAAATGGTAGTTGACAGATCTTTGGGCAGCAGAGGGGTCTTTCCGTTGAAGCACTGCGTTGTGAAATCCAAGGCCATCTGTCTGAGAGTCTAAACTCCGATTTTGGCTGGCGTCCAAATCCCCCTGGAATAATATAGCAAAAATCAAGTACATATAGACTACCATTATCCACCCTCTCAATGTTTTATAAAGTGCTATTTTTTGTCTTAATGTCAGAGCTTGCCTGTTTGTCTTTCATGTCTGCGATTTTCCGTTCTGGTGTTTGAAGACGACTTTGTTCTGATTTTGGACAATTATCCATCTTGCCTAAATTCAAAAGAAAAATCTCAATTAAAGATGACTTCAATTCAATTCCAAAAATAACTAATTTGACAAACCATTTCTGATAGGTTCAGCTTGTACTTCTTTGTCTGGGCTGGGCTGACCAATTCCCAAAGGAGAGGGGTGGGCTACGCCAGGGTATGGGACAGGGGAACCCCTGTTTGGAGCTTGTAACAAGTTCAGGTTGTAAGCCATGGCTGCCGGGTGGTTCATTATGCGGGGATCCACAGCAAAGCGGTTCTGATAGCCTGGCCACGGCAACTTCAAAACAAAATAGTAAAATATATTTAGCCAAGTTTTAGTAGCGACAGGAGACGGGCCACACATGACTCAAAATGACTTGATAGAAGCAGTACTCACTGGCAGAGGCATGGGCATGATCCCACCATACACTGCTGGGACATACAGGATGCTGGCTCCTGTGTGAGGGTCTATCCTCTGAACAGGACTAGGGGACTTGCCCATACCAGTCTGTGCACCCCCGAGAGGTGGTGTGAAAGCTCGGATAGGGTTTCCCATGAGCACAGCAGGAGTGGGTGGAACTTCGGTAAGAGAACACACAAGAATGCAGTCAATCCAAAAATGTAATTTCACGAAAGGTTTTCATAGCATTCAGTGTGTTTTAGTCATGTTGAAGTCTGGAGCGTCTACAGGTGGTTTAGAAGGTAAACGGAACAAAACAGATCCTCTTGTTGGCACACACAACATTAAACAACCTAATCTCTTCGGGCCCGTAACATCTGATATGTGCCAATGTTAGGAGATGAGAAGTTTGTATAAGTCTGAGAATGCAGGAAGAACCAAAGAGTCTATGCAATACAGTAAAAACTAAACTATGGCATTTTCCACTCACCAAATCCATCTGGAGGAAGGTGGTCCGTATGATTTGGATGTTTTGCCTGTAATGAAAAAGTTTAGGTAGAGTAAACATGAATAGAGTTAATTCAGTAAAATTCAGAAAACATGCATAAATGAAATGAAAGGAAATATACAGGAATCTCTCATCGGTCACAACAGCTACGAGAGGGAGAAGTGGAGTGAAAAACCTGCACCACTATATTCTTTATTGTACACATTGTACCTGAAGACACAGTCTTACAGTCTAATGGCTTAGTGTTAAACAAGCAGTGTTTGTTGGGTAACGATGTTATTTTTTCAGTAACCGAGTAATCTAATTCATTACACTCCCCGTCGTTACAACGTCATTACTGGGTAAACAAAGTGGCACGTTACAATTCGACCGCATGAGCGCCGCGGTGTCGGCAGTGGGCAGAGCAGCGGAGAGGGTGGGGTCTCATGGAGCAGAAAGTAACGCGCACATCTGAGTGTTAGGGCTGAACGATTTTGGAAAATTGCGATTTTTTTCTTCAATATTGCGATTGCGATTAAATATGCGATTATTGCTGCAAGGTCCTATTCTCATGTATTTTTCACCTAACACAAGCAAGAAATCAGTCTGTTTCATAATAAACAATATTAGATTAATTTGCAATAATTGCAACAATAAAGCAAACTAAATTGTTGCCTGACGTATTCAAAATTTGTGAACATGTGGACTGCACTTCTTAAAAAGAAGTCTATAAATAAATGAAAAAGATAAATTATATAGATATAAAAAAAACAAGTGTGACGGGGCGCCAGTAACTCCCGCGTCACTCAGACCCCGTGTGCCTTTTTCTCTCCCATGGCCCGGGAGATCGCGCGCGCGGAGTGCGCTCACTCTTCCCCCTGACTGTGTCCCCCCCCCCCCCCCCAGACTCGTTGCCTACACACATCACATTCATACTGGACACTCCCACCTGTTGCTGCTGCTGTCGGCCCGTCTGCCTCTGGTAGTGTGACCAACCGAGGCGCTTCCTGGTTGCGTGTTAAATAGCGCATTGTGGCGCGCTCTGGCAACCAGCTGGTCACGGACTGAACCATTGTGTTCATATTGTTTACTTGTCCTGATTTAGTGAGTTATTGTGGTTAATTTAGGTTGTCATATGTAGGGCATTGTTGGTCTCCTTATTTCTGTGTAAATGTTTCTATTGTTTGTTTGTGTTTGGTGAATGTTTAATACCCCCTTCAATTATTGTTGGTTTGCCCGGGGGAGGGGCTAGGGGGTATTAAAGGGGAGCATTTGGGCTCTGCGAGAGAGTTGGTTGTTGGGACTGGAGATGGCACTGTGTGGCTGCCGCAATTCCTGTAAATACTTTGGTTTCATTTCATTTATCACTGCACTGTATATATTCACGCACTGGAAAATAAAAGACTGTGGAGCGAAACCTTCGACCTTGCCATCATTTTGAAGTGTCGAGAAACGAACCCGTGACAACAAGATAAAACCCACTGATCCAGTCAGTAACATCACCCATACTAAAGTGCAGGAAAAGTAAGAACAAACATCTTCTTTAACTGGTTGGAAAAGTTTTAAGAAATCAAACTCCCAATTAATAAAAAAAAAACGATTTATTATTTATTATTTCGGCCAATCAAATACCGGTCTGAGCTGTGACTCGTAGTTCCTTCAGATGCGCGTTATTGATGGAGAGGCCAGATGGGGCACACGCCAAAACACAGTGGAATTAGGAGCAGCATTTTGGTTTTGTGATGTAACTTTGGACAATATGAAGAAAGAGAAGAACATTGACGCGAGGAGACGGAGACATGAGGCGCCAAACCGACACGTCTCTTTGACTCGCAGCCAATTTGTGACATTTAAGCTTAAACAGCACATTTCCTCAGCAAAATAAGACATGACACGGAGTCCTGCCTTGGATCGTAGTTTCCAATCCTTTTCATACAGCAGAATCGAGTTGGTGATTGTTGATCAATAGTGTTGCGTCTTTCCCCCTCCTCTCACTCTCTCTCAGTACCTTTTCTTCTTCCTCTCTCCCCGCTCCAGAGAAACACTACAGGCCGCTAACTTTCTGTTATTTGCTGATGGTTGTTTTCCGTTTTGCCTGATGAATGAACGGAGAGTTTTGCACAATGCCTGTGCGTAAAGTCTGCCCTGATCGTTGGCCGCGTTGGCACATGTGTTTTTTTACTCCTGTTCCTCCTCATTCTCTGTGAATACGGCCGTATTCCTACATTAATAAAACAGCGACGCAAATACTGGTCAATACCATTCAGTCACAGGGGCCTCCCCCACGCTACCCCCTATTCAGTTCATTCAGTTACTATGAACATATTTTACAGGATAGTACATAAATACAAACACCTGTCTGTTTTACTCATTTACACTGACTTGTGAAAACTGCAAAAAAATAAAAAATAAATAAAAATTCTTTAATACATAGGAACTTTTTTTTTTTAAACAGTAACGCAAATAGTTACTTGTCCTGGTAACAAATTACTTCTATTATAGAGTAATCCAGTTACTTTTTGGAACAAGTAGTGAGTAACTATAACTAATTCCTTTTTTAAGTAACGTTCCCAACACTGTAAACAAGTTACATGACTACAAGTGTTACATGATTGTGAGCAAGTGAAAAGAAAAGACAAGTGTCTGGGGCTAGTGAAGCTGCTGAGCTGCAGCTCATTAAACCCAGTGGGGGCTGGCGGCAGGTTGGCAGCTGTGGTGATTTCGTTAACCTTTACCTCGGGCGAGACAGCGAGGACAGACACACACATGAAGGCGTCACAAACCCAGTAAAACAACACAACCTGCCAAGTTAATCCCTAAAATATGTGTGGGGTTCTCGGGCGATAATACGCTATGTGGAATAAACGTCATTATCCATCAATTTGTTGAATGAAAAGTGTGTGTATATTAAACGGTAATAAAAGTAGTAATTAAAAGAGCATTGTGATTCTATAACTGAGACATGAGCCATGTGGACATCATTGCCTACACTGGTGCTGTACCTTCGGTGGTGACTGCTGTGACTGCAGGGGCTGCTTGCTGGACAGGGGCAGGGCATGATGGTGGTGACTGTGGAGCGGCTGGGGCACAGGATGGTGACCTTGCATCGGCCGCAGGGCACGAGGGATGAACTCGGGGGCAAGAGGGTTCAGCACATATGTCTTCTTCAGCTCCAAGGCCTCCAGCTGGGCCTTGATCTGCTCAAAGGTGATGCCGTGGAGACTGCAGTTTTGGTGGCAGATGGAGACAAAGTGCTCCCAGAACTTCCTGTAACAGATCAAGGCAGAATGGAAACAATCAGACAGGCATCGAAAACGTTGTAAGGGACCAGGGAGCTGGGCTTCTAGAGCTGCAGGATGCCAGTAAGAGGCACAGATTTGTTGTTGGTTTTAGGTATTATGATCTGTAAACAAGCCAATACATGGATGCAGAATGTTACTGGCAGCAGCAAGTCACATTTTATGCTTTTTTAATGCCATTTAAATTCTCAAATACTACGCTCTAATGTCCTAAACTAAATAAATACATCCCTATTGTATTTCTTAAGTTTTGCAAACATTCCATCGGACAGAGGAATGGGTGGACATTTCAATAATCAAAAACAAATTGGACCCAACTGTAACCTTTTGAACAAAACATTGTTTACCATTTTAGTCAAAACTGCTGCTGAATGTGTTTTAGATAATTTATGCAGTAGAAATACTCAACCAATGTAATTATTTTCCAAGAAATTTAGAATTAATGCCATTTTGAATCCAATGTAATGCTTTTTATTGAATAACTTTTAATACTTTGTGCTTTGATAAAGTACAAGTTCAGTGGTCAGGATTAATGCGAGTGTGTTTGAGAGTGTTACATGCATGAGTCCCATGTATGTTTATTAACATGCACTGTCCCAACCAAATAAAGAAATAAATACAAATAAATGACAAAAACACAGCAATATGCATGTGTTTGATTAGTTTGGATTTACAGCAGACCTACAGTTACCCTGTACTAATCTTAACCGCTTAAAATAATTGTTTTTGTGGCATTGCTTGAAAATGCAAACAGATCTCAAAATGTTGAAAACATGTGTACCTGCAACGGCCGACTGAGCACAATGCTATGGGGTCTCCCACAACAGCGACCAGGGACTGTGCTCTGGTGATGGCTGTATTCAGAAGCTTGTAGTTGGAGAGAAATCCATAGTCGAGATCCTCAGTCGAGTCCTCCACAAGCTGCTCTTTCCGCTTGATTGCCGTCTGTTTGTGCTTGCAGGTGTGTCGCGTCCGCACGGTGCTTAGAAAAAGCACTCGAAACTGTTTACCTGAAAACACGGTTTAAGACAAGTTTGGTTATTAACTTGTTATGAAGTCTTAACTTTGTTCTAATATTTTGTACATAACCGCTGTCCTTCATGCATGTACATTATTTCCATGGACTATTATTCAGATTTATATGCGTTTGTGTGGAGAAAAACATGGAATTACAAAGTTTGTTTTCTTCTATTTACTATATTGTCTATCACACACAAACCATAAACTACAGTGACTTTGTAAGTTTCCAATGAAAGGGTTAAAACGTTTTTTTTTTTTAAATGTATGTTAAGAGGAGAGTCCAACCTTCAAGCCTTCA
Source organism: Proterorhinus semilunaris (assembly GCA_021464625.1). Classification (NCBI taxonomy): domain Eukaryota; kingdom Metazoa; phylum Chordata; class Actinopteri; order Gobiiformes; family Gobiidae; genus Proterorhinus; species Proterorhinus semilunaris. The sequence goes on along the minus strand of CM038349.1, from coordinate 21,859,692 downwards.
TTGTGTCATAGCTTTCTACATCTACAAGCACATTTTTGTGAAAGGCCCACAACACAACTTTTTAAAGGGTGATTGATGGTAAATGATCAGTTGATTACCTTGAACATTGAGAACCCTTTCCACACTGACTTCATGCATCCTCTTTTTTCTGAGTTCGGCTCGGATCCGAAACACTTGGTCGGCGTACGGCGACACCACTCCAATACTGCCCTCGTCCAGCTTGCCCCAGGCTACAGGCCACTTTTTTCTCAACTCCTCAACTCGTTCCACAATTTCAAAAACCTGTGAGGATGGTGCAACACAAGAGGCCAAACATTTTAACACTTTAATAACAGGCAGAATCATATAGTTTATTATGCCCAGAGTATTTCTACTATTATTTTATTTCAATTGTTAATAATTATCTTGGCACTTGCTGCCATGCTTTCAAAAGCCTACACTTAGGAAAATGTGCTGTACCTCTGCATTGTTGTAGTAGGCAGTGCTGTTCTTCTCCTGTACATCTTCACCTCTGGCTGTGAAAAAGGTCAGCGGGTAGAAGTCCTTATGTGATGGCTGCTTCCCACTTGCCATCAACTTTCCATCATAAAACAATTCTGACGTGTAGCTGCGAAAAAAGAGGTAAGAGTGGATCAAACAAACGGGGTAGATATAACGGTAGATACAGTTGTGCCAAAAGGTTTACACAACCTGGTGGGGCGTGTAAACTGGAGGTTCATATTTCACAGTAGGTATCAGTGATGATCCGAAATGAGCGGGTGACTGCGGTCACTCACGGTTACGAGTCATCCAAAAATATTCTTAATGATATTCGGGTCACAGTCGGTCGGATCGTTTGAAATAATTAATTAATTGAAGTAATTTATAATAGTACTAGACACAATTTTCTATGAAATACATAGGCCTACACTTTACTGGCTGAATAACATCTACGGCCCAATGACGCTACGATGAGCATTTACTACTTTTAAAAAGTGCAGGGAGCGAGTCGGGTACAATATTTTCTTCTTTTTTTTTTGCGGTCCGAGTTGCAGGCTAGTTGAAAACGTCGGTCGGGTGCGGGTTATACATTGACCCGCGCATCACTGGTAGGTATGGTACAATTTTTATCATAGGCCTTGTTGACAACGAGGCCTGTGATGAAAAGTGCACCATGAAGGTGAAATATGGAGGTGGTTCGCTGATGCCACTGGCTCCAGCAGAATAACGTGAAGGCCCATTAGTGTCCATCTCAGTCTCCTGGCCTCAATATCATTGAACCACTGTGGGTAGAGCTCAAACGCACTTATCGTGCAAGACAGCCCAGAAACTTACAGGAACTGGAGGCTTTACTATCAGCTTATATACAGAACCTTCTCTACCACTACCACAAAAGACTACAAGCTGTCATTGATGCTAAAGAGGGAAATACATGGCATTAGGAGCTGGGGTATGTACACTTTAACAGGGTCGTTTTGGTATTTTATTTTATTTATGGTGATTTTTTCTTCAAATTAACAAATGGCTTCACGTCACTGACCATGAGTGAAAAAAACGTTTTGTATTTTCAGTAAAATTCTTAGAAAACGGTCTTATTAGCACAACTGTAAATGTATTTACAATGCCTTTATTGGCAGAAGGAATATAGGCTGAGAAGTATTATGTTGGTTTTAATTTAAGCTAAACCCTGCAATGTGTGAAAAGAAAAAAACAGTGATGACAGAGTTACTGTTTCAGATGGCTGAAGAGGCTCATGTCAATTCAAGGGGAACCATTTTGTGTTGCATCATACTATGATAAATCATCCATAGTTGTGCTGTTATGTTATGTTTAAGTAAAGGCCAAATAAAAAATAAAAAAAACGGTGGCATAATTCGCTCCACAGATGTGGGGCAGAGGCACAGGTTGAGACTCACTTGATAATGGCTTCATGGGACCTGTAGTTTTCGCACAGAAGGATTCGACAGGGGTACTCAGAAGGGTAATGCTCGTACAGCCGGTCCAGAAGAGACACGTGGAGATTACGCTCACGAGCAAACTCACTGTATACAAAAGGACTGAGCTGCAAAACAATCACAAAGAGGGGATATTAGTAACTATTGTAAATAAATAAATCTGCTCACCAATTACAATTTAAATTGCTCCAACAAAAGCCTAAGCAAAATCTTGACAACTACTTAAAAAGTATTTTCTTTTGCATATGCAAGAGATGACTCTTTGCTCACTTATTGGCAACTCGTGGCCCTGTCTAGGAGGAGGCAAAAGCTTGAGTGACAGAGGTTTGTCTTATCCGTGGCTGTAGCGGCTACAGTGCTTTTGTATTTGAAATAGGAGACAACTGGGTGTATTCCAGTTGCTCTCAATTCTTAAGCCAAGTTGTCTGTCTTTGAGCTCAATTACCTTATAGAGACAAAAGTATTTAAGCATTGATAACTACAGATCACAGTCCATACCTGCATATGGTCTCCAGCTAACACAATGCGAGTAGATTTGTTGGCTAGAGCAAAAGGCATGATGGTTTCACACTCCATGGCCTGGGCTGCTTCATCGAGGAGGATATGACTGAAGAGTCCTGACAAAAACAAACATTACTTTACATTAAAGGTCAGGTCAGCGCTGTGATCTGACAGATCAAGGTCTAGACGTGGAATAAATTCATAAAAAAAAAACAGATTTAAACAATGTCGACTGGACTTGTAGTAAAAATAATAATGGGTCACATTTGTGTTGCGAGAAAGAGAGAGAAAAAAAAATAAAAAATCTAGTATCTGCTTTGTATGCCACGTTTGCTTATTTCTGTATTCTCTTACTTATTGCAGCTAAAAAAAATAGCCAATTCATCAATATTTCATTAAGAGCAAACAAAGTGCATTATCATCTCGTCGCGTACGCATTAATAATTATAGTTAGGAGAGGTCACATTTCCAGTCTACAGTAGGTACATGTTCCTTCTTTGTAAATCAAAAGCAGACTTTTGTGGAGGTTTTGAACGCAGAGGAACTGTAGCCTAACCCTGATTTCCAAAGCTCAAATGGTGCTCAGCAGAGTGAGGGATGAAACGGCATGGCAAATGAGTACAGGCGCAGTGAGTGAGGAGGAGAGCGGCAGAATAACAACCAGCAAACAGCCTCCAAAGCCAAAGCACCACTTCTCCGGCGAATGCAGATATGGGCTGTGACGGCAGGAAAAACTATAAACTCAGACTGTAGATGAGTAAACAACACGACATGGGCCTCACAGGAGAGAGGCAAGAGTCATCTTTCAACTTCCTTTGAACACAAATATTTTCCCCTTTCAAAGCACAAAATAGCAATAGCAAAATACTGTTGATATTTGATATTTTTTTATAGTTAACCTAAGCAATAACGATATCACACGTGGCTGTAAAGTAGCTCTTTGAGGAGCTGGGTGTGTGGTCCTGGGTGTTTTGTCTGGCGAGGGTTTCGGGGCAAATTGTTGTGATATTTGGCTGTGTAGATTGAACTGTGCAGACAATTTTGTAAGACAGAAACAAAGCAGGGCGAACCCCTGTAGAAATAAATTGCGCTGATGTGCACCCTTACTCCCGTTAGCCATAATTAAAGCACGTGCAGTATATTTAGTATCCTCCACATATTGCCGGGTTTACAATATAGGCCTATGGTGGGAAAATACATTTACTGTACAAGATGATAAATCAGGTTCCCCGGCTTTAAAAACACGCCTTAAAGATTTTAATTTGTAATATATACATTTATCAAACACTAATGTACAGTGTTCAGTTAATAATCAAGGCACCTCTCTTTATTTGGGAGCTCTGTTTAATGAGTCTTGTGATGGATACATTTGAGATGCACTGAAATGGAGCTAATGAGTCATTCACTGTGTGTGCCATCCCCGAGGCAGTGGAGAATACAGATTAAATACAGGCCGAAAGGAGACAGGAATGGTCTATATACGACCTCAGGGCAACAGACGTGAAGGAACATAGAGTTTAATGTCTCACCTGGGACACACCTGCCCAGGGAACGCATGTCTGCAACAAATTACATTTTCTCACAACCGCGCTATGATCTAATAATATTAGCTCCATGTGAACACAACCAAAGAAAACAAACAAATGTTGAGGACGAAAGATGTTTAACTAAAAGATATTACAATAACAACAACAAAAGAAAGTGAAGAACAAGTTGCCAATGTTTGAAACACCACCGTACGTCACGAGTTGTCATCTTTTTGCAAACCAAACTCCTGGATAAGACGAATGATTGCTGTTCTTATTCAAACCGTCGCAGGCAAAGACGCAAATGGAAACCCCAGAAGAGAAAAGTGACAGATCTTTTCCTAACATAATTGATTATGCCACACTGCGTGTGAAATACTCAAGTGGAAGAGGATGTTGTCATCTATCCAGCAACTCTGCATTTTAATCAAGTTTTACTCTGAATTAAATCAGATCTTGTTGGGTCTGATCAATGTTGAGATAAAATAGCCAAAGCTTCTCCATATAACTGCTTTAGTCACAGAGTCAGTATAGGTAAAGGTGTGGTTTGCGTCCATACCACCACAGTCCCTCAAACAGGCCCGGGAATCCAAATAGTTTACTTTTCACATGAGGGGTGATGAAGAACCTAATTAAACATATGCCATTAGTAGAGGTCTGAAGCGAACAACACAATTGATATATCATTGATCCTCTGTAAGACTTTAACCTACAGATAAATAACACGCAACTGACCCACAACTCAAAAATGAAAACAAAAATACCCTAAATGATTTAACTGGAGACGTTTCAATTGGGATGTGCTGATCCCAAGGCCGAGAGGGAAAGACGACGATAAAACATGGGGAGAAGGTTTAATGATGTGAAGTACATTAGAGACAGATGGTGTTCCCGAGCAACACACAAAGCCCCCATTGCCTCCACATTAGAGCTGGATATTAGCATGAGCTGATAAATCTGTTTGAGTTCTGTCTCTACTCCACAACAGTGAGTTTTGGACCGTTTGAGACTGTGCCCCTGCCAACAGGGCACAGATAACGGATTAACCAAAGCATAGGTCATTAAAGAAATACATCTACGTAAAGTTTATTTCAAAAATATATATGAATAATGCTTGATACGAGAACCCGCTGACTACATCCTACTGTTATATTTGTCTTGACTTATTGTGACAACTGAGTGCAGGACTTGAGGAGCTCACCTGGCTCTAAGTCGAGCTGGCAGAGGTACTGTGAGGTGCTGAGGGTGACCACCACCACGCGGTGCCTCAGGACGTCCTCCCTGGTGGGCATCTGGAAAGTGATGTGTGTGCTAGAGATGAGACAGTACTGCTGGACAACCGGGTGGACCGTCTTCACCCAGCGGTTCCTGAAATATACCCTGAAAACCCAGACACCAGGAAAATTACTTCAAATAAATCTGCATTTGAAAACCCAAGTGTGACATGATATACACCCTAACGAAGGTGCAAGCCGACATGCGTTTGTGTGCTTTTTAATGTTTCCGGCCCATAAATAAAGCCCTTTCTACTTTTGCAAATGATGAGTAACTGGACCCGATTTTTCTCTGCATGTGACATGATATTATTGGAAAATCATCAACCATCACATCATTCCTATATTCTTTTGAGTAGATGGTATTTCTGATACAAGCAACCATATGTGCGGTAAGGACCGACAAAAAACAACAGTACACTTGCTTCTGACTTTCAGTAGCTTTTCACCTGATCGGGTGACTGGTTATATTGAGATGTTTTGTATGTCTGAAGGCCAAGAGTTGAGACTGTGCACTAATGTGAAACAAGCTCTAAGAAAGAGCACATGGCCTCAAGACCGGCGTCTAGCTGTCAAGTCAGGACAAAAGACACAGCTTCTGTACTTTTAAACCTTTACCTGAACACTCTCAAAAGGGCAGGATGCTCAAGAAAATGAAATAAGCTTAAAAAAAATATATCATTTATACAAATATTAGTTTGTTTAAAGTCAATAAGTGAAAGTTACACGGACCTCTTTGATTCATGGAAATGAGATTGAATAAACAGTGAATAAATGAATAAACTTTTACCTGAGAGGTCTGGCGTGTGGATTTCCTGCGTCAACATAAGGATGAAGATAGTCTTTAATGTAAAGGTCAGCTGCACTGTTGGAGTGTGTGCAGATAAGGACTCTGTAGAGACACAAGATGATAAGGTCACACACACGCACTTAAAATGTTGTTTTGTTTCATAATTTACTTAATTTACTTTTACATAATAAGTTTTAAATGAGACCGCACATTATGTTAATTTGAATAATTTATTTATTTGGACACTTCAGTTAATATTGGTCTGAATTGTTTTACTTACACTTGTCTTTTGTTTGAGGTGCTGTGGACAAAGACTAGCTGGAGGCCATCTTAAAACATTGGAGTGTACCAAGTCACAGTGAACTGTGACAAATTATTTGTCTTCATCGATTCATTGCTTGGCTGAGAGGTGAAATAAAATTTTATTTTTCAAACCTTTTTCCACAACACCTTTGAAGTAGAGTGTCTCTAAGGACCTGCTCACCCCAGAGTTTCGGTCTACCCTGCCCTATTCTCAGCTCATGAGATTTGCATAAAGTGAAGATTGATTAAATCGGAGCCCGCCATTCTGAGATAAAGAAGAACGTTGGTTTGAACGAGGACTGAAATAAGTTATTTTTGTTATGAAAGAAAATCCCTCCATGAATTGAAATGACGGGCTCCGATTTAATCAAACCTCACTTTATGCTAATCTTATTCGCAGCCAGCCGACAGGGCGCTGTCATGTCAATGAGGCAGCACCTCAGCTAATGACAGATCAATAGGCAGGTAATCAGCAGTGATCAGCTGAGAAGAGGGCAGAGCGAAACTCTGGGGTGAGCAGGTTGTTAGAGACGCTCTACTTAAAAAGGTGTTTACCCACAGGTGAGAGTAGAGGGGAGGAGCCGGGCCAAGTTCAACTCCTCCTTGTGGTCTTTATTAGGACTGCGGACTGAGCTGAACCTTAGTTCACTGACAAAGCCTTTTGGATGAGAGGCAAAACGTTCGAGACTTCAACAACAACTACTTTCGTTGCTGTTCTTTTTCGAATGACAATGACAATGAACGTGATTGATTGATTATGTACAGAGTACAGAAGATGACTCAAGAACATTCAATTGAAGATGGACAACTCCTGTACGAATGAGAGCCTTTTCAGAGACATCCCTACTGTAGATTATTCCTCACTTTGATGTTTATTTAACAATATATGCAATATGATTGTGTGTAATACAGACCAGAACAATTAAAAGCTATGTTTTTATTTATGTTTAATGGAATCTTATACAGGTGAAATCTTGCAATAATAAAAATCAATAAAAGATGGATGTGTCGGAGCCAGGAGTCTACTTGACTTCATCCCCAGAATCTACACAGTGAGGGGAGGCATAAGCCCCGTTAGTTCATCTCACTTGCCTTAGCTTTTTAAACCTCAATAATTCATGAGAAACATGGAATATGTAATGACTGTGGAGTGAAATAAATATTACATTGCAACACATTGTGTGTTACATATACTGTACATCATTCCTTATTTAGGAACAAAACGGTCACTTCAGGTCTGGGGGCACTGTCCAATGTATTGCATTTTTCATAAAGACTAGGAAACCATTTAGATTAGACATCCACTGTAATGCTTTTCTTCTAACTAAAGAAATAACTTTTTCTCATGGACATCTACCCATACAAACAAACCTCACTAATGAAATGAAAAGAAAAAAGCCAATACAAATAACGTTTTTGTTGTGGTGGTTGGAAACCCCGAGAAAGTTCACTGAGGCGGCAGTAGTTTACAAGCCTGTTTGTGTAACCCAAGAGACGTGTTGATAATCAGACTAACCATGTGCGCTGACCAAAAAGAATAAAGTGGCCACTTGCATAATCTCGCAAACATGAGCTCCACTATTGGCAACTCTGACATTCTAAATTCACATGCAAAACAATGGCTGCCAGTGTCCTCGAGGCAAAAAGCAATCCCATAAAAAACACTCAAATACTGCTCTGCAATTCTCAATCATGTCCCGAGTTTAACCTCACAGGCAAATTTTCACCAATGTCAAGACGCTTCTACTGAGCAGCAGTAAAAGTGTATTATGGGAAAAGGTAGATTTTTAAAGAAAAAAATACATGTAAAAAACACACTGAAAAACACTCAAACCTGGAATTGTCCTGGCGGAGGATATGCTTGACAGCCTGAGCCAGAGTGAAGGTCTTGCCTGTGCCATAAGGCCCTATGAGGAGGATTGGAGGCAGGGATGTGGACACAGGTGTGGTGATGGCGAGGATGGCTTCCTTCTGTTTGGCATTTAGGCGAGGATCCAGCTGTTCGTCCCACTGCCTGCAATATTAAAAAAAAAGAAGAGAAATTTAGATTACGAAGAAAACCCATAAATGTATACTCAGTGCTTGTTTTAGGGATGTCAAGATTAACAGTTTTTTTTTTTTACAATTACCGCCGTTATAAAAGCTCACGGTAGGTTAATCGAAAGAATTTTTAGGACCCACGGTAAACCGCTGTCACGTCTCATGAGCCGTGGCGCATGCGTATGTGTGCCAAACAGTGCGCACTCACCGGTAAAGGCTGAAGAAACAGCATCCGGTGTTAAATCCACCCCAAAACACATGAAGTCAGTGGCAGGTTAAATAATCCAATGTGCAGAGACAGCAAATCTTAACCATTTTTGCATGATAGTTGCATAACGTTGCGAAAATAACCGTATGCAGCACAGCGTTTGTTATGTCACGGTAAAAACGAACGTGAAACTGTGCACATGGAAATCAGCTGAACGTTTTGTTTCTTTAGGAACTCTTGTATTTATAGTGAATTCATGAGACAACGAGCAGACGGAATATCTCATTATAGAACTTCTGTTGAAAACATTCACGGCAATTTTCTTCCATTAGAATCGGCTAATAATAATATTCTATTTCCTATTTATTATTTTTAAATCATTATTTAATTTAATTCTTTTTACATTAGGGAAAAAGCAAGATAGATAAAAGATAACATAGGGTGAACGTTCACGGTTTCAATTAAAACATTCCTTAAGTAAATATAAAAATGTGCATAATGTCTCGTTTCTTTTTTGTGAACATTTAGACAGTCCTCTAAAGAACGAGAAATTCTTTGCATTTTCTTCCTTAATTTTGATAATCCTGAATAATCATAAAATCGCAATATTTTCTCTCAATAATCGTGACTCAGAAATTTAGAATCGTGCTGTCCCCATTTTCAGTGAAAGAAGAATTTAACACGAGGGGCGGCCAGAGCCAGCAGCATAGAATTATTTGCAAGGATTAAATATTGATATAATAGATGAAAACGCAAAATCAACACATTTTGATTATATTATCCACATTACTTATCACCTCACAAAATCAGCAAATTGGCCATTTCTGAGGCCCGCTCCCCAGGTTGAGAAACACTGATTTAAAATATCTATGTAGTCAAGTATTTAAGTCGTTTCTCTCCGTTTACTTGTCACAGTTGTGGTAGATCAAGGACACTTTTCCAAAGTTTAAAATGAGCCCACCAGGATGCAATACGCTGACTTTCTAAAATTCCAATTAAACAAATGTCACACAATCAAAGCGAGTTGGCAGGAAACAGCTGCAGCTGAGAAAATGACTGAGGATTATTTTTAACTCCTGCTCTTGTCAATAAGGATTTCTACATGTGTCGGCTCACCTGCCAAAATCGGAGATATCTAAAGCCTAAAGGAGCTGGCAGCTTTTCAGTGAGCAGAGGCAACTGTACATTCACTCAGGTGTCTAATATAGGCTTATTCCTTTGCAGGAAGTATGTGCATGTGGGCACTTAACGGTTAGTGGTGTTACATGAACTTGTTTTTTCCAACATTTTTAATTTAAAGCAAATGTATTACATTAATTCTAGTTGTCATCCTAAAGGTCTGATTTTAAGATAAATTTTGATTTTATTTTATCTTTCTAATGAGCTTTTCTCATCGTTATCCTGACAAAATGTTCGGCAGTGTGACACATGAAAATAACTTACAGGGGGCAAAAAAGTATTTGGCCAAAATCCAATACGAAGTCTATGGGGAACTGACCAAATACTTTTTTGCCCCACTGGAAATTGAAATAAATAAAAATATCAGTAGGATAATTATTACAATTTCTCTGGGATCTTAATGCAAACTAAATGCAATGGTCTTAAATTACAGTTTTAACTTGATAACGCAAACAATGGGTGTCACGTCAATTACCCGTATGCCTGTTTAAAGTGTCTTTTCAAAGATTATTTACAATAAATGAACAAAATAATGTTTGTTGCAAGATGAAATTAAAGAAACTGATCTTGACCTGTTGGGGCTCCAGGGGATTGTTGGGGCAAGGTTGATGTCAGGAAACAGAATAGTATTGTCTTTGATGCGGTCCAGAGCATAGTGCATTTCACACAGCGGCAGCCTGTTCAGCTGGAACTGAAGCTCCACCTGAGACAAAAAGCAGAGTAACAATACAAAATCATAGATCAACCTTTGCAAAAACTATTGTATTATAGTTACAAACTGGTAGCGCATTCACTATAATGTTTAACAATAGCTGGTAATTTTATCCTGAACCTTATCTCATATTGTTACTTACTGACTACTGATATGTTATGATATCCAGATTTGAACAATAAAAAAAAGCCAGGGTGTAGGGGGAAAAAAGTATAGGATTTTGTTATCAAATAGTGATAATGAAATAGAATAAATAAAACAAACTGTGCAGCACATGTACGTTTGGACACAGTGCTGCACAGTTGTAAGCTGCGTATCAACACTATATTGTCCTGTCTAATAAAGATTTTTAAAAAAAGGTCAAAAAAGTTGTTGAACCCACAGTAAATCAACCTTTAGTCCTTAAAGAAGTGAGCCTATCAAAATTAAAATCGGCACCTGTATTTCTCTGTCTGGCTGCAGCCCTAGCTCGTCACAGCACCCCTTGCAGATCCTCAGAAAGATGTAGTCCTTGGTCTTCTCCTCAATCACAGCCTCATAAACGCGCTCTTTGACCCCAGGAGGTGGGTGGCAGCTGGCACCCTCCCGACCCAACGGCAAAAGGAGGACCGAGTTCACCTTGGTCATCACGAGCCGTCCAGCTAAAGTGTCCTGGATTGGAGAGACCGCAAAGTAGAAACAATTTAGATAAAGTCATGGGGCATAATGGGATGTATTGAAATTGCACTACCTCGGACAAGGTTTCTGTAAGTTTGAAGCGTGCAAAAAGTTGTCCATTTTGGGCATACTTTGCTCCGACTGAAATGCCCGTCAGCATAAAGCTTGTGACAAGCTGGAGGTTGACTTTAATGTTGAATCTGCATGGATAGACATTAGAATATCAGTTACTACAGGTATTCTGCTTTATTACAGTTGATAAATTGTCATAAACACTGTAGGAGGAAGAGCCTTTAGCTACCAGCTCACGTTAAAGAAGCAGACACAGTCCTTACATTTAAGACTAGGCTCAAAACTTACCTCTTCGAATTAGCTTATGATCAGGTCAGTTAGGTAAAGCTCTAACCCTCAGCCTGAAGTAAAGCTGCCTTAGAAGAAACACTGCTGTGGGAAGTACGGCACACTGAGCGCTATCCTCTTCTTCTTACTGTAAACTTTGTCTTATTATGATACAATATTTATTTTATCTGTAGTCTGTTCATTACTATTCCCATGGTGTCTCCTGTCCCACTCCCCCTCGGGAGTGCCTGTCTAGATCGAACGGAGGAACCCGGCTGAACGGAGGAACCCTGCCTACTGACAACAAGGACTGGACGGTCTGTGATCTTGGCTCGTCTGCTGAGGGACTCCTTCGGCCCTGGGTCTATAGCCTGTCCGTCCATGGGATCTCTCCTTCTGTGGTTCTCCCCAAGGTTTCTCGTTTCTTCCACCAGGTTTTTGAGTTTTCCTTGCCATGCTGGAGAGTCTAAGGACAGGGGACACCCGCGCCCCTCGTCGCCACCCACTGCTAACGCTTATTTGGACATTATGTTTGCCTGGATACTTGATTCGCCTGAACTTTACATGGTCTTATTTACTGCTCTGTTTTATTGCCTTAATGTTCGGTGCAGCCCTATGAGGCAACTCCTGTTGTGATATTGGGCTATACAAAACCATTGAATGATTTAACAGATTATTTTAAAGCACATTTAAAACCCATTTTTAATAAAGGATAGTGAACTATTGACTGGCACTCTGGCTGTTGGAGGAAAACTCAAAAAAAAGGGTAAGCCTGACACCTTGTGGTAAGCAATGTCAAGCATCCTTCCAGAACTCAAATGCAGAGAACAATTTGGGTCTACATACACCTCAACATTTATTGGGTGTGACTTAATACTTTTCTTGAGTGCAACAATGTGACCAGTTGGATCCTCATCATCAAAGTAGTACAAGTTATACTTTATTAATCCCCTTAGGGAAATTTGTAGGAGTCAGGCTAATGGTGAAAAAAACCTGGCCAGAGGATAAACCTATTGTTCATGTTTTTAGTGGTAGGGAAAACCGGAGTCCCCGGAGGAAACCTACGCAGACACGGGGAGAACACACAGAAAGGCTCTGTCTGGGGATCGAACCCAGGACCTTCTAGCTGTGAGGCATGCGTGCTAACTGCTGTGCCACCGTGCCGACAAGTATTGTAGTCTATAGAGTTAAAACCTAAAATAATATCTGGATTTCTTATGTTTAGTCTGACAGCCAAGGAACTCACTTGCTAACTTCCTTGTATTGGGCTATCTCCTCAATATAGAGCAAGTCATGCAGCCGGGCTTGGTAGTTGTCTTTGGTGAGAGTCTTATCCAGCACGGACTGGGTGAAGAGCTGGTCTGCTGACAGGGGGATCTGGTAACGGGACAGTAGGCTGCGCTCCATCTCAGCCATGGTCTCATTCTGAGTGAATTCAACAATGGTCTTACAGGACGCATCCCAGCGCTTTGCAGTCATCAGAAGCTGTTGTCTTGCAGCCATCAGATGTTCCAGATCTGATAAATGAAAAAGTAAATTTCATAAAAAAATTTTTTTTAAATCAGACAAATTGAAATCTTTTCAACTGTGTTTATTTATTATAGATAAATATAATAGCGCATTTTGCAATTAGGTTTTACCTTCAATTGAGGCAGCATCCACCATTATTCGCTTCATAAGCACAGGTTCTGACCCAAAGTCAAAAACCACTGTCTGTCGAAAGGTACCAAAGATCTCTGTGGTAAAACCGACAGCTACCTTGTAGACACAGTGGTCCAGGCCATTGTCTGTGAAACACAATGTTCAGATTACTGCAAGTAAACAAGTTACAGCAAGATTCTGATTACAGTGAGAAAACACTGATGTGTTTGTTTTAAATAGAGAGCACAGAACATACCTGATGCTTCTTCTGCAGGAGTCCACTCTTGGCACCCTGCGGGGACAGAGTGAAGCTGTTCGTCCGCTGACACGCCGCTGATGAAGAAGTGCGGTCGGTGTGCGTCATAGAGCAAGGCGATGCGGTACAACTTTCTTGCAGGCTATTCCCAATTAAAAAGATGTTAAAAACCAAAATGACATCACAAACCTTACATACTGACAACTAGAATTGAAAGTACCTTGCACAACAAGGAGAAGGTCCAGGAATGGGATGACTTTTTGGTAGTGACAGTAACAGAGAGGCCGGAGCTGGTTTCCACATTCACCCCTTCTAAATAGTCACTTAGCTGACACAAAAAAGGATCAGTAGAAAGGATCAGTAAAAGCAAATATTTCCAAAATGTTCATGTGAAATTATTATGTTCCTAAAAAGGACAGGCAACGAGCCCCCACAGTTCTCCCGCACCTGTAAATCAAGGCCCCAAGCTAAAACTGTTTACTTCCATATAAAAAAAACAGCATGGTTAAACAGCAATGATAAGCAGTGTGGTTAATCTGCATCCCAAAGTCAAATCTAATACCTTTTAAAGATATTTTTAAGACCTCACGGCAACGCACCGTAACCTGATACAAGGTTGCATTTTAGGGTACATTCCCACCAGGCAAGTGGCAGTTTTTTTTTTTTTTAACTTTTACTTTTAATATTAATATAAATGTAGCTAATGTGCATCAGGATTTTGACGGCAGACTGCGTAACATTTCTGATTCTACTTTTGCCAATACAGAACATGCTCCTAATGACCAGCCAGACAAAGAAAATTAGATTTCTGCCTTGTGTAATCAAATGAATTTGGATCAGGATCTAACCTATTTACTCCTCCTGGAACCGCCACCTTGACGTGGCGGAGGGGTTTGAGCACCTGAATGATCCTGGGGGCTATGTTGTCGGGGGATTCGTGCCCCTGGTAGGGTGCAAACAGGTCCTAGGTGACGAGTCAGACAAAGAGCGGTTCAGAAGCCCCTTATGAGAGACCAACAGGCCCGGTTAGAACCATGAGGCCATCCTTCTGTTTACCCACCACCTGCAGGAGGAGCCATAGGGGCTGGTGCAATGTGATTTGGGCAGCTCCAACAGCTGCCCCCACGACCCGGCAACGGACAAGTGGAAGAAAATGGATGGATCCAACCTATTTAAATATCATATTTAGCTGCCTTTAGTCAACATCTCCATGGAGACGAGCTGGGGACGTCCCGCTCCCGTTTGTTTGGTTATTTTTTTAGGGATTTATCAACAATAAAAAATATCTATAAAACAATAAATGCTTGTATTTAACTCTATTTGTTGAGTGAAATGTTACGCAGTGTGACTTTAAGCAATGTTCCACTCTAATTTTGTCATTTCAATAACATTTTTCATAATCTTTCTTGACAACTGTTTGTCTCTTTCTTTCCAAATATGCATTATCACTGTCACTGGCAGTATATGCTCTTGGAGAATACAACTCTGACAACATCCGCAGCCGTTAGCTTTTTGTTAGCTCCCCGATTACCTTGAGACTGCGATGAAATCAGAGCGAACCCAGGTAGAAACAATCATCGCTAAACTGTTTAGCAGTAATACTCGCTAGTTATCTTCAAGCGGCTTCAACCAAGGTTTAAAATTCTTCTTCTTCTACCGAGGAAGCCTCATTTTGTTTAGGGGTAGTTTCGTGCCAGGAAATGGTGGTCAGCGGACACAGACTTAAAAACAGGCTACGTCGCGCATTTTAATGGATAAATAAATAAACAAAAGTCAATGCAAAAACCGAAATTAATACAGTAGAAAATCACTTTAATAAGTATTAAGAACTTTTAAAGGGCCTAGATGCAGGTTGGTCATTTTATACTCACTACTGCCACCTCGGGTCGTAACTATGTTAAGCTTGATTCGGACCTGAATAAACAACTTTTTGAGTGACAGTGCAGGATTTTAGAGGCAGTTGTGGTGAATAGGTCTGGGCTCATTCTACACATTAGGGCATGTAGGGGGAGGAAAATACATAGAGTACAAGTTACTCCCATCATTGACCAAGGAACATGTAGCAGCTTTTGTCAGTCTTTACACTTTGCCACTTACCACTTTCTCGGGTGAGAGCGAGTTCATCCACTTTTCTATCAGTGTTTCCATGTAGTTCTCAGTGAAGTGTTTGCTCTCTTGTTGCTGTTTGAGGCGAATGAGGCGTGAGGCATAGCGCTTTTGCCACTCCATTAGCTCCTCCTGAGAGTGGGCCGATGTACACTGGGCTCCATACCGGCACAGACCCTGCTCCAAGTACCTGTATCAAAAGCAGGGGGGGAAAAACGTTTTTTTTTAAATACTATCTAAAATGTACCACATATGAGGAAGCTGTATTTTTGGCTTCTCCCGGTCTTCATTTACCTTTTACAGAGGGTGTACTCCTCACTGCTGGTGACTCCTCTGGGAGGAGGGCGGAACTGCCAGCCATCTTGGATTTCTGCTGGCAAACAGACACAGAGTCAGAAGGTTAATTTCAAATTATCTCATATTGTCAATCATTATTTTGTTCAGGTTCAGATATAGCTGCACTTAACCTTCTTCGTGGTCATCTCTGTATTCAGGACCCATCTGTCCATTCACAGCCTGAAGAATACAACAATAAAGTAAAGATGAGATTTAGATTCTGAGGGTGCTGGTGACCTTGCAATTTTCTTTCAGGAAAATGACCATACCTCTACTTCTGTGAACAGCATTTTTAACCTGGTGAGGTCTTTTGAAACTATACCATTCTGTGAGGACAAAAAAAAAATCTGTGATTATTTGATAACGTTACTAGGGCCTAACCAAATTTTTTTTCATTTTAACATATACAGTATAGGCCGCAATGGTCTATAAGCTGCAACTGTTCCAAGCAAGTTTGAAGTGCCATCAGCACTAGCCTGGCCTTTGCCATCCGTAAACTCCGGTCAAATATTTTTCCCTGCATGTACGTGCGTTAAGAACTTCAATTATATTATTTTTTAAATGTGCGTATGTTCACTGAAGCCAAAGCGCTGCCCGCACAACGACTGAGCTGGGTTCGTGGTGACCGCTCACGCCTTACTTTTGACGCCCACGCGTCGCTGGACCCTCCATATTTTATTTGCCCTTTTAGTTTATTTTGAGCAATTTACATTAATTTTTCTTTCCAAATTGATAACTATACAATTATGGATGCTCAAAATGGAGTAGGCAGAAGCATTAAAGCTCATACTGCATGTGCCTACCCCATTTTCAATTCAATATACACATTTACGCAACATAATAAATCATACGGTCTACATTGCATTGACTTTGGGAATAAACAATTTCTTTCTAATGTTAACAGATTGAGATTAGCAACGATACAATCATCAGTTGTAAACTTAGACTTAGCAACTTTGATGAAGAAGATCATTTAAATGCATATCAATGTATCTTAATATTTCAGCGGTGAGAGAATTAAACGCATTTATTTTGCACTCGAAGCCACGTTAACTATAGTGCGAAAGGGCATCCTGCTGCCCCCGCTCTGGTGGACGGATGTGGAGCAAGACAGCGATAGTGTAACACATAACACAATATTCAGTATGACCATCAAAATCTATAAATTAGGCGCACCGTTGTAAAAGCCACAAGGTTCAATGGGTGGGAAAAAAGTAGTAAGGAAATTACAATAGTTAAACATTTATTAGTATAGTAAAGGTTTCAATCATAGAAATAGATCCGATAGAGGTCGACCGATGAGTAGGGGTGGGAGATATTGAAAAAATGAATTTCGATATTTTTTTTCAATATCTCGATATCAATATTCAGACAATATTTTTGCAATCCTTCAAAGAAATGTGTGCAAACTGGCAAAGAAGGTCCAGTTGGTTTTTTGACTTGCTGTATCTGACCTATTATTGTATAGAGTTACTAGTACATAACAATATGAGACATTATTGATTTAAACATTAGGGCAGGGCGAAATGAACAAACATGTATATCACGGTATGAAAAAGAAATATCACAATATACGTCATAGTGTCTAACATGAAGGGCCAGACCTCTGTAATGTATTGCCTTACGGCCTGATTTTAATTTATAAAACAGCTTTTTCATTATTTCTGTGTAAGAAAAATAAATAAATAGAAAAATAAATAAATAAATAAAGTAAGTCTCCGACGCGCCTGTGCTGTTCCGGTAGGGTAAACAAACGCACCCCCGGTGGATCCAAACAGAAGTAATGTTTGTGAAGATGAAGCTCTTTCTAACCTACTCTGGACACCACCTGTTCTTTGTTCTTACCCAACGATAATGTCACGGATGTGCGTTTGGCTACGAGAGGAACAGAACTTTATTCAACCTTCCTAAAGAAGAGTGCACCCGCCAGAAGTTGGGATTTCTTTCCGGGATTCAGCTACTATATCAAACAACCTGATGGATGCTTGGTGAACTTTGGCCAGCCAACGCGAGTGCCATAACATAAACACTCGATAATGGGGAGGCCAGGCTAAGCGGTGAGTCAAAACGTGTGTTAGCCATTTATGAAACTGTGTTGCACATGTCAACTCCTTATAACAGCATTATGTCAAGTATCGTTTTGCAGCGATATTCATATTTATAATACTGCAAATATGGAATGAGCGGAGAGAGTGGCGGAGTTTACTGAATCGAAGCGTCTTGTCTTCCGGGTTTGGAAAATACCCCCAGAAAACACTTATATTTCTCTCAAAAATGAGTACTCCATAGTGATAGAAGTACAATATATCATATAAATGCCTATAGTTTACTTTGGAATGGCTAAAATAGCATGAAACAGATCCTTTAAAGCCATTTTATTCAATTTATTCATCTAAATCTCTACCTTCATCACGAAGATAAGGTAAATTAATATTGCTACAATATTTACAACTTCATCTCCATCACAGTGAAATGCCCCTGTAAGTTCACCTGCCTCTGGGCAGTTTACTTGCGTTTTATTGTCAGGAGACTGGGGATAGACCTGTGAGTGTTAACGCGTTTGGGACATGTGCTTGCCAGCAACATGAGTCAAATTAATTGTAGTTTTCATCGTTTTCAAAAGGATCCACAATTTTTCTCTACTTTTCGAGTCTCTCCCGATGCACGGTGGGCTTGTCCGGGGAAGACGCACAGATACACACTCAGGGGGGAAAGAGACAGAGAGGGAGACGAGTTTGTCACTTACGTGAGTACTGAAGAAACAGGTTAGAAGGATATTATTAGCCTTAACGTGTTTGTATCGTGGTTTTCTTCACCGTGTTGTTAGTTAGCGCCAGGCTACAAGTTAGGAAAGTTAGCTAGCTAGCAAGGCAGTGCTACAACTTGTCCAGAGCCCTTTCCTCGCAAATATGAGCAACTCAAGTGATAAACTTAATTCATATCATTAGATTCTTCATCTCTGTAATCGCTCCACGCTGCCGTGTTGTTGTTTTGACTATGTTACGCAGGGGAGGGGGCGGCTGGCTCAAACCGCGCTACGGTAACCCGCAAGGACAACGCGACAAAGTCCGAAAAAACTGTGATGAAAAAACAAAAACATGTTTGGGGGGTCGGATTGTACAAATTGCCGCCATTAAAATGTATTTAAGTTAATAACGCGATATTATAGACAGCACTAAACTTAACTAAAATGTGTAAGCAAGTTATGAAAAGTGTAGGGTGTATTCATACCAGGGCTTCGCCATACAAGGCTTTTGAGAGAATACTGGCCACCTCCCGCAGACTGCCATCCAGCAGCATGGCACGCAGGCTGGTTTGAAGTGACCCATCTCCCCTGGATAGGTCTTCTGCCAAGACTGGGGAAATGAAGGGAAGCATTTCTGTTAATCCACATCAATAATCCAATTAAAGAAAACAAAACAACTAAATACATTTTAAGTAAAATTAGAGAATAATTATTGTCACACCCACAAAACAAAGCTGTTTTAAGTCAAAACTATTGCATTTACAATTATTGAATGTAATTATTAGTAATAACAGTAAATAGCAAATAGTAAATAAATAGTAATTTAGGTTGCCATATTGGCAGCCTTGCTTCCATCAGTCTACCCCAGGGCAGCTGTCACCACCGAGTATGGATGAATGTGGATGAATAATGCACAAAATTGTAAAGCAACTCTAAAAGCGTCTGGAAAAGATATAGATACATAATAAACGTGAGATTAATGCATAATTATTCAAATTAATATTGTCATAGACAAAAAAACAGCGAATTTTCAGTTTTTGTCTGATAAAGACATCCTGATTGCATTTTTTATTGAGAAAAAAAAAGATTAAATTTTCCTTCCTTAATCACTTACCATGTTTGCAGTCTTCATCTGCATCGTCATATTTTTTCTGTTGAGAGAAAAGAACAAAAATGTAGATCTACAACATACAGACAGGTAGTGTCAGAGGAAGTTACTGTTTTACATCAAGAAAATTCTTGATATTGTGTAATCTAAGTCCTTTATATATTTAACATTGACATCATGCTATACTGGTACCACAAGTTGGAAAAAAAACTAGCCTGGTTTATATAACGGTTTGATGTCCACGTCAGACTAGGGATGTAACAATTCATAAACTGCTTAAAATGTGAATCAATGTAAAAAAAATAAAATAATCGATGTTCATGTGTAATGTAAAGTTCTCTTACTAAAATAGTTATAAAATGAGTCATATTCTATGTCAAATTGTTGTTGTCTTTATCATATGTTACTTTTTATTTATTCATTTTGCCCATATAGCATTATAGTTTTAAAGTTGTCATAGCTTATTTCTATCTAATAAAATACTATTCTGATATTCGTTTTGTAAAAAAATAAAATAAAGGTTAAAATCGAATCGGGGCTTGAGTGCATCGTTACATCCCTACTTTACTTCAGACAGGAATGATTTGTGGACTATGAACATGCCCTTCCGTAAGTAGAGCATACACATATTTGTAATTATGTCACTTAGATGCGTTTAGTTTGAATTTCATATTTAGGATCAAACAACAAGCTTTACTCATACACTATCATACACTATACCTGATTTTTCTTTTCCCTAGTTATGGAATGAAATTTGTTTTGCCCTCATTTAGTATATTCTAAACTCCCTGTAAAAACACTGTACATACAATTATAAAGCATTTGTATCAATTTCCTGATCTCGCAGACTAGGTTTTTAAATTTTCTTTTTTTTATAGCATTTCAGTGACAGTGACCCTGAAAAGTTACCCCGCAAGAAGTGAAATGTGCCTATAAACTTGTCCCTGTGAAGAATTAGGATGCAACAAATATTAGGATAATTAGGAATATGTTCAGATCACAACTAACATTCTAAATTAGTAACTTCCTCTTGCATCGTTTGTAAAAAATAAATAAAAATCAGGTAAAGGGCCTTTAAGTTGATTCAATTATCACTCGTCAATCAAAGCTTTGTTGGTTGTCAATGTATTATCAAAATGTACAAAATGTTAGAGAAGTCCATACTCACCAACTGTAGAGAGGCAGCGATGCGGTAGAGCAGGGCGCGGTTGTGGAGGGGAGTAGTGAGGACTGGAGAACTGGGCGATGCCTGCGCTGCGGGAGCTGAAGTTTGGGGTGCAAGGGCCACCAGGGCAGCTGAGCTGTGGCTCACAGCCACATCGTACTCCCGCCGGGCTAACGATCTACTGGCTTCTTCACATGACTTCTCCGCTCTCCTGTCCGCCATGACTTAGGGACAAAACACCTGGAAGACAAAGATCATAGGAAATTAAAAAATTCATATACGACTCTCACATTTGTGCAACATTATTTCAACATAATAAAGTTTACCACTTTTCAGAAACGCAACTTACCAAAAGTAATAATACCAAAACAAATGACACTATTCCTCTGTTATTTCAGAAAAGTGACAATAAAGATAAAAAAAAAAAACATGTTCAGCCCCTTATGTATAGAAATGTTGTTTAGAGAGTAATTAAAAAACCACACATAAATAAATTATTGTTAAATGTACTATTACTTGAATATAACAGATTCGGTCTGATGGCTCCCATCCATCTAGTCTTGTTTACAAAATTGCAGTGAAGAAAATCACAAAAATTGCCCTAAATGTACTATTAGATTTAGATTAGAAAGAGCATCGTGTTCTTACAGACTTTTACTGACATAAAACAACAACACTTCAAGATATAGAGTACAGTGTGTGTGACCTGCTCCAAAAAACTGTCACACAAGCGCCCAACCTTGGCTCATAAAATGTTCTCACTCCCATAGATGACGGATTAATTAAAAATTATCCCAAAATCAGGACTACTCTCTGAATAACACTTTTGATTTGCAAAAATAAATCAGCTTTTTGTTTTAATGAACCGGGCACTTGTGTCAGTGTGCCCTAACTGTGCCGTGGCTAAAGAAGCTTGCTATGGAAGAGTGAGACTAATTAAAAGTTATTTTGAGCAGTAAGAAATTGAACATTTTAAGTGTTTACAAATTACCAAAAAGTAATGTCGGCCATAAATGGCATAATATAAAAGATAGAGAATTATATAATATAAAACGCTTTTACAGTACACGATTTCACCTTCCATTTGGCGTACGCGTCTTCATTTGCTTACACATTGGGAATGTTGGGAGTCTGTCCGATTTGTAGACAACCCACTGGTGCATATTGGTTTCACGTTTGAGAATGTGAAAAAAATAATAATTGGATCTCAATGTAGCTACATTTCACTGCAATTAAAGAGCAGTTTCTATATCAACTGACATATCCAAGGAGGCATTTTACACCTCTATTTATAACTCTTAGTACCCAGTACATTGGACAACAACTAGTTTGGCGGGACTGACTTACTGTAAACTCGCGATCTGTGATAGTAAACATTTGAAATATCGATATCGTGGATCCTGTCACATTGTTGGGACTTGTAAGCTATTTGACCATGTTACAAAACTAGATAATGCTGAGGCCACAAATAACAAGCATCCAAACTGATATTGAGGACCTTTTCGTTTTAGGTGAAAAACGTAAGAATGTTTGAGGTGGAAACTTGTGAGGACGACTGTAGGGTCAGTGCTTGACGATAGCCTTGGGAAAAAAACGACAGAAAAGAATGGTTCTTTACAATAACAATAATAATTTGTCCGAAATAATACATCGCACTTAATAATTTGCTCCACGGCACTACGTGGTCTTTAATACCACTAACAGGCTCACAGCAACAATTACGCTAGCTGACTGGTTTGTAAACGTTAGCCACCTAGCTAGTAGCTTAGCTCACCGAAACAAAACGGGATTGGGCCTAAAATTTTGGCTCGATGTTTGTGCGCATATTTTTTTTATGGCATTGCACTAGCATCTTTGCGCTAAACAAACGCGTTAATGATAATCTTAAATGTTTACACAGATGACTGGCTGCTTTAACAATGCACAGAAAGGGACAAGCGGTTGGGTTGAAAATGGGAAGTCAACACTTACCTAGCTTTACTTTCTACGCCATCTTGGATCCACTTGTCAGACCCATCGCAAAGCATAGTGGGATGTACACTCTGAAGGTTGTAAGTATATGCGAAAATGATGTTTAGTATGCATTCGTTTGAGTATTTTTAAGATTAAAATTATCATGAAATTATGTCAATTTGCATTCAACTTAAAGAATGTGATGTTTGTCCTAGACGGTTTACTTATTACAAAAAAAATAAAAAAGTAGGATACCCCCTAAATAGTAAAATATATATATATATATATATATATATACACAGATAAAATAGAAAGTGTACTCAAAAAAAAAATGAATTGGTAAAACGTTCTTTATGTTTAAAGTTTAATATTAGAGTAAACTGAATAAAATATATTAGAGAGAAGTTAAAGTATTTTGAACATTTTTACAAATGTTCAACTGTTTATTTTAGAGTTTAACAGACAGTACAAAAGAACATGACATGGCGTTGATGTTGTGCAGCATCACCTATCATGTTACAGAGGATCCAGCGTCAACAGTCACTGGTGTAAAGCATTCTCTATACATTTTAATGAAGGAATACGACAAAAAGAAGATACAAAATAATGCACTGCTTCACTCTCACTGAAGGTTATGGATCATTTCCTCCTTTGCAATGAGATGCGTAGTCTTATTGACCAATGACATGAGAGAGTTGAGTTTATGAGACCAGTCATTCAGTAGATCATTGGGGTCCTTGGGCCTTTGAAAGTTAATTATGCCAGCCAGACGGTCAACTTTGGCATAGATGGTCTTGTTCACAACAAGGTTAGAGAGGAATTCCTCTGACTCCTGTAAAAGGAGAGTTGACATAATCAGTGAAAATAAGACAATACTTACAATAACCTTTTTTTGTAGAGCATGTGTACATACATCTATTGAGAGATCAAGGAGTCCTTCCATTCTTTTCATTGTGATTCGTGTGTAGTATTTGGCCATTATTCTAATGTTCTAGAAGATAATCAGGGGCACATTTTTTTTTATGTCAAAAAAAAAAAAAAAAAAAAAAGGCAAAGTTCAATTTATTGACAAAAATTAGACTCACATGCTCCACAACTCTGTTTTTGAGGTCCTTCCACCTTTTCTCTCCCTCCTCAGAACATGAGAAAACATCGGTGGCAGGGCTGTCAGGAGAGCCCTCCCGCAGCTCTTTACCATAATCGTCCACAAGGGAAGCCCAGCGCATAAGCTCCATTGTGGTGAACTGTTTCAGAAGGTCCCTAAGGTGGGAGGGGAATTATTGGGAAGCACAAAATCCTGTATGTAAAAAATTTCCTTTTCCTTTTAAAAATCATAGTGGGCCTATATACACATACACATTTCCGCGCGCACGCACAATACAACACAGTGTTGCAATTTAAACAACAAAAAAACATACTTGTATTTGGGAATTTCTTCGAGTTTCTTGTCAGTGCTGATTCTGTGCACCAAGTCAGACTGTTCATTGTCATATGGTGAGAGAATCACATACAGCACCACACTTTTCAGGGCCTATAAACAGTAAAACAATCAAAATTGGCATTGACTATAACAAGTTTAAATGTCAAATTCACAACAATAATCGTGACAAATTTCAACAATAGAGAGATGTATACCTGCTGCCACTTGCTACTGTCCTCCAAAATGCAAGGAGTGTCATAGATGGCACGATAATGTTTACAAATCGCCAGATATGATCCCTCATGTTGATCAACATGAATCATCAGGTCATAGTACTTCAGTTTCAACTCCTGAATTGATAAAAAAAAATAAAAAAAAGAGATCACATTAATGTAGGTATTCTAATACAATCTAGTATGTACTCTGGTAAAGCAAAATTGCTAGTAACTCTTCATTTTGTCTTACCTCTGTTCCTTCCTCTTGGAAAAACTTGGTATTAATTTTTTTACTTATGATTTGTGTTCGAATGTAATCTTTAACAGCAATACAAAGTCTCATTTGTTCCAAGATGAACTCTGCTTTTTCTTTCTTCTCCATTGAGCCATAGGTCTCCACCTATATGGAAAAAAAGAAGCAAAAACAGTCAAATATATTCGGTTGCCAAAAATGTAAAAAATGCAATATATATATATATATATATATATAAATATACACACACACACACACACACAAACTTTGTGTTCACTTCCAAAATCCAAACCAAGTAATATCCATCTACCTTTCAGACATTTTCATACCTGTAACTCTTGAAGAATGGAAGCTGCCTCTTTAACATCTCCACTCTGTTCCTTGATGTTGGCTAAGATCTTTGTCAGCCTTGCACGCTCAATCTCAACATAGATCTATTAGTAGATGGACAAAGGTTTTGAGCCATTAGTCAATATCTGACATAAACAAGGATCCAAACTATGTCAAATGCATGAGTTGTTGGTAATCAGACCTTTCCAGCAGTTACAGTGCGAAGTGTGTCAATGAGCCTGAGCTTGATGGTCAAATCAGAAACTGTATCCACATACTTGCAGCACTCCTGAACCATCTTGGCAACCGCCTGGATTATCATAAAGTGAAAAAGTTTAGTTGAAAATGACTTAACACTCATGCTTCATATAGTTTTTTCTGTGCGACCACAATCTCTACCCAGTCCCGCTAGGATTTCGCTGGCTTTTTCCGTGATTGTTGCAGGCTAAAATGCCTGATTTCGCGGGCCACTTTTCCAAAAGTTGCAATTAATTTTTTTCTGCTTAAACTATACGTTTTTACATCCAAATCAAACTTTTCTTTGCATTTTACATCTTTTTAAACCAAAGAGACTCTGGAGAATAAGACAATACCTATAATGGGCGCTATTTTAAATAGTTGTATAATCTAAAACACAACATTTTACTCATTAACATTGAGCTTCGGCTCCGGTTCAATAGAACGGTGACTCCTACAGTTCGCGCAGCAAAGAAAGCACCAATCCCTCACACAAATGCCACCGCATCACGGGGGAAAGAAGCGATCTAAATTCACGCGCAGCGTTTATCCGTCAGATAAAGCCTATATCTCCAAATCAAGATCCAGGAGCAGTGAAACGAAACTCGGACAGAGGGGGAAAGGGGCACACAGCGGCCCTTGCTGTTGGTCAGACCAAAGTCCTCACTTCAGTCTGAATAACCTAAACCCGCAGGGGCGCTGGGCATGACTTACTACGCGCAAATATAACAAGTTAAATGGATTTAACTGATCAAAAACTCACTTTACTTGCGCAGAAGGTTTACTTGATTTTGGGTTAATAGTTTCGATCGCAACATCGCAAAATCCTGGAGGGGCCGTCTACCTGTTTGAGTTGACTTCTCCTTTTGGACAGCAACATAATATTCTCATTCAGGGCATCCCAGTCTTTAGCCTGATAGCAAATCTGGACCACAGCAACAAGAATTCTGGAGGTGGAGATCATGTCTGATGCCTGCAAAATTAAAAGTTTACAGGCAATCCAATAATTCCAATATGATTAATTTACAAATAATTGTAGTGTCTTGTATATAAAACAAACAAAGAGACAAACAAGTATATATTGTGCCTTTGATTAAATATTATGGCATCTACCCACCGTTCTGGTTTGTTTCTCCAATGAGAGCAAACTTTCAACTGCTTCCTGTAGTTTCCCCTCCTAGAATATAAACGAAATGTTACATTAATGAAGGGAAAAGAAGTTAATAAATTACCATTGAAATTCTTAGCATGACTGAGCGTAATGCCTCTGGTCATTAGCATTAGCATTAATACAAAATTGCCTAAAACATACAACGCAGGCAACATATAGCTTAAGCATGTCAATATTTAGAACACACGTCTATGCATTAATAATAAAACCAATGATAAAATAGTAAAAATCTACACAGTTTCGCTAGCTAGCGCTCTAATGCACCATCATGACTCAGCCGCTAGCTCTCATTCACACAGCGCTTACTTTAGCCATTTTCTCGCTTTCAGGAACCCGCTGGTCTACAGTTGAACTGTAGTCAACCTCCATCTTTACAATCCGTCCATCGGATCGTTCAGATCGTTCGTCAGACATGTTTGATTCTTGTATATTGTGTATTTAGCAGTCTGTTTCTTCTGAAGCACAAATAACTGCGCTTCGGACTATTTTGCTTGTTGAACGAATGGTGGAGGAAATGACCAATCAGAGAGAAGAGCACCGCGGCTGTCCCACGCGCCTGAAGGACCCGAAGAGAGGGCATACAGGGCAGGGTCATGGCAGGATCTACCAGGGTATAGAAATGGAACCTTCAACAGCAGCGAATTGAGTGAACTTTCCACTCAATTTGTTACTGTTGCTGATGGAATACTAGCTGCAATGCTGTTGCTAATTTAATTCATTTAACAAAGTTGTACACCCAGTGAGAGAAAAAAACAAACAAACCAAACAACTCACCCTGCATAAATAAATCTTTATTTACATTTTTAATAATAAAAAAAAAAGCCTAATAAATCATTAATTCAATCAGTAATTAACAAGTTTAGTTTGACGGATTTCTTTATCCTTCGATTGTTGGACAAAATGTAAATAATTATACTGTATTATACTATATTTCGATGCAGGTGCAGGAAAAGTGTAATGTGTTCTTCATTTCTCACATTTTTGCCCCCATATTTAAAATGAAAGTCTGTAAGTTTAAAAGATTGCATATAATTAACCGCCTGGCCCTGCAATTTGATGTAATGTAAGTAATATTGAATACAAATTTTCTAAAGTCCCTATACCTTTGCTGATTTCAGCAACTAATCAGAATACCCGGTGCCATAACTTTGACCAATGAGACGAGTATTCCTGTGAACCGGTCAGTCACACCCAATCAGGAGCGAGCTTAATAATTTACTTTTAAGATTTTGTTCACACTCTTCTCATTATGCAAACTAGGAGTGGCCTTTTGGTCCTATCATGAGGGTAGGGGGTAACTTGATTGTTTACTTTGATATTTAGCTCTCTCACTCGCTCTGTCTCCTTCCTCATTTTTGTCACTGAACAGATATGCTTTTTGACAGAAACTTTCTGAGCACTGACATTTGACTTGGATTATTCTATTATGGACTTGTTTGGAACATGCAATGGCATTTCTGTGCAATTTTCATGGATGTGTAACACCCTTCTAGGTTCTAAACACCAGGGTACAAGTAAAACACAACAATTGCAAAAGTCTGACAAGATTTATTGGAACAAAAGTTAAGAATTTAAAGTCTTTGGTTAAAACTACTCCCCTCCTGGAACCGCCACCTTAACGTGGTGGAGGGGTTTGAGCATCCGAATGATCCTGGGGGCTATGTTGTCGGGGGCTTCGTGTCCCTTAGGGTCTCCCATGGCAAACAGGTCCTAGGTGACGGGTCAGACAAAGAGCAGTTCAGAAGCCCCTTATGAGAGACCAACAGGCCCTGTTAGAACCATGAGGTCGTCCTTCTGTGGACCCAGGAGGAGCCTTTAGGGGGCTGGTGCGATGTGATTTGGGCAACTCCAACTCCCGTCCCCACGACGAAGAAGATGGATGGATAAAACTATAGGTGGCCTTGATGAGGTGAGGAATAGCAGGGGTCTTGTTGGAGTTTAAGGGCAGGGGCTGTATAATGGAAAAGGTTTGCATAGAAAGCATTCCAAGGATCCAGGCAGCAGTGTTTGCTATATACTGTCCAACAAAAGTATAGATTGAGCTTTTGCAGCAGCAGGCCCTAAACTGTGGAACTCCCTTCCTCTGAACATTAGACATGCTACTTCAATAGAAAGATTATTTTTTCCACCGTTTTTCTCTTAATGTTTTATATATTGTTGTGTTTATTTTGGTTTTCTTAAATGATAGCCAAATGTAAGCTACTATTGTAGCCACAGCTGCCCTGGGGTAGATTGACATCTGCGACAGGAGCAGCAGTCCAGCGCAGCTACAGGGCACTGACGCCACACCTTCACCTGATCACCCACACAGCCAAAGCCAAAAGACTTTTGAAATATACAGACAAGAAGAAATGTGTTGCCACTAGGGGGAGCAGTGGGATTAATTATGTGAATTTTTTCCTCTATAATCAAGGAAGAATGTTGCTGCTTGGAACGGTTGTCATTCTATTGCTCAAATTTACAAATGGAGAATTAGGGTTGGCAGGTTATGGATCTGTTGAGAGGAATCCTCCCAACGGGCTCAGAACCTTGTCCTTTAATGCACCACTCAGCATAGGAACATCATCTACGAAATCAGCTGTGAGGGCAGCTGTGTGGTTTGTTGATGGTTGGTCTGTGCGAATGTAGCTGCTTGAAATGTTCTTTTTTTATTTAGTGCACTTGGGGGTGGGGGCTCATAAGCTTTTTGCTTCAGCCCACTCCTTTTGAGCATAATGTATACTGCTCAAATAAACAAATAGACTAAACTAAACTCCCGAGGCAGAGGGCCACTTCAGAGGAAACACTGGGAAACCCTAAACATATAAGAAACCATCTAAAACGCTCATAAGAGTTTAAAATCCAGAAGTAAATGCAACTAGAAATCTTTGCAGAATAGATCTAATGCAGAAATGACCTGAAACTCTTAAAATACTTGATACATCTTTGAAACTCCTGAAGCCCTTGAAAATCCTGATATCCTTGAAACTGTTGAAACCTTGAAACTCCTGAAATCCTTGAAACTGTTGAAATCCTTGAAACTCCTAAAATCCTTGAAGCTGTTGAATCCTTGAAACTCCTGAAATCCTTGAACATTTTGAAATCCTTGAAACTCCTGAAATCCTTGAAACTACTGAAACCTTGAAACTCCTGAAATCCTTGAAGCTGTTGAAACCTTGAAACACCTGAAATCTTTGAAACTCACGAAACCTTGAAACTCGTATTATTGTAGAAACTGTTGAAACCTTGAAACTCCTGAAATCATTGAAACTGGTTAAATTCTTTTAACAATTGAAATCCTTGAAACTCCTGAAATCATTGAGTGTCCTTGAAAGTGTTGAAATCCCCCACACCACTGAAATAATTTGTTTTCAGTAACTATGGAAACCTGGTCGGGACTTGGCCTATCTTCTGTGGGTTACCTGGATATGGTTTTCGTTCCGTGAACTATGGTAACTTGGGGAACCAAAGAAGCCGGACCAAAACCATATCCAGGTAAACCACAGAACCAAAACGATGTAAACCTTATTTACGTTCGACGCATTTACGTGGAAACACGCGATGTTAATCCATCCATCTTCTTCCACTTGTCCGTTGCCGGGTCGTGGGGGCAGCTGTTGGAGCTGCCCAAATCACATTGCACCAGCCCCTTATGGCTCCTCCTGGAGGTGGTGGGTCCACAGAAAGACGGCCTCACGATTAACCGGGCCTGTTGGTCTCTCATAAGGGGCTTCTGAACCGCTCTTTGTCTGACCCGTCACCTAGGACCTGTTTGCCATGGGAGACCCTACCAGGGGCACGAAGCCCCCGACAACAGAGCTCCAGGATCATTTTAAGGGCACGTTAAGGTGGCGGTTCCAGGAAACACGCGATGTCTGTAGTTTAATTTGATCAAAAGGTTTTACTCAAAAACGATCAGAAATAGTTCTAATTTCCATTACTTAGTTTTATTGAGAAGTCAAGTGCGGGAAGAGAGGAAAGCCGTGTGTTCCTTCAATAGACTGTAAGCGCAGCAGTGAGGGGAGGGGCCAAAGGGAAGGAGAGACAGACTTATGTATCAACAAATACATGTATATATTAAAGTAAATTGGGACGTGGAGAAAAAGCTTTTTGTGGATTGTCCCCACCAACATTGACACCAAACCTACGCCCTTGGGTTGAGCCCCAAATTTCCACACAGTAAGTTAAATATGGTATTATCATTGTGTTGTATAAAGTAAGTAAAGCGGATTGATTTAGAAAGAATTTGACTTTATGTAACACCGCAATGGATTTAGCTATTTTTCCTTTTGTGTAATTTATATGTGACTTCCATTTGAGGTCCTCATCAATGATGACTCATAAAAATGCCCTTTGAATTTCCATACCTTCAATTTTTATTGATACATCAACTGTTTTTCTTTTGTCATTGAATATGACAGCACGCTGCTGCTGCTACATGACCATAGCAACAACCGCTCTCTCTATACCATAGTCATAGGAGTGGATTGGGGGGCAAATACTATTTTAGGGCCTCTCCATGGCCCCCCCGGAGCCGCCTACTACTACTTATAACTACAGTTCACTATGCACCTGTAGGGGGAGACATTTGCTTGATATTCTCTTAGTAAGCTAACAAAAAGGCCAAACCATAGACTGCTCTGAACTATTTTGTTTATTTCTTTATTTTAATGATGATGGGCTTGTTCTTTTTTGATTGCACATTTCTTGATTATCTACACAGCCCCTTAATTGTTCTTAAGAGCTGCTGTAACAAGTGCATTTCTCCATTGTGAGATGAATAAAGTCTTATAAGAGGCTACTATAAGTTACATCTGCTATAAAGCAGCTCTGCAGTTGTTTAGCTTGTGGCTGAGAAAGCCCTGAGTTCTGTCTGTGTAATAATTTTCGATTGTTATCACCATACTTACCGGAAACAGAATATAGCAGTCGACACTAAAATGACGCACAGCAGGTACTCTGACAGGCCAAAACTATGTTTTCCTGAAAAAGCATATGGTGCTGCTGTATACGTAAGCTCTCTCTCTCGCTCTCTCTCACACCATGGACCTACTAGCTCTCACACACACACACGCGCGCAATATTTGCGCCTTTATCCGGTGCGACAATTTTCAAAACAAAGCTTCCTAAATATATCAGACACAAAACACCATGGGCCAACCTTAAAAAAGAATTAGGAAAACACAGTAAACAAGTAATCAAAGGAATACGTGAGTAGCATGCTTGAAAAAAGGAAGAAAGAAAATATTGTTTTTGTTTTGAAATGATTTCGCCTTGATACTTGCTCTAGTCAGTTGGAACTTGACGCACGTGCGAAAGGAGGGGACGACAGACCAACCGCTGGACCACCAAGCTCATTTCTGCTGTGAGGGTGAGTCGCTGAGAAACGTTCCTACGAGTTTGTGTGAAAGAGAGCTGGTTCCGATGAAATAAGTGAAGCGTTACACGGGCCGTGTTTGCAAACCCGTGAAGAACTTGCCCACGCACTGACCGAACCACGGCACGCAACATCCCGCTTCAGCAGACCGCAGACCGAGTTGATAAGTGCTGCACACTGAGCTGTATTTTAACACACTGAGCACAAACAAACGCAAACGGCGAGGAGGTGGAAGATGCTGCTGAAGGAGTACAGGATATGCATGCCACTTACTGTGGAAGAGGTGAGTTTAGAACTCTTTTATGTCATTCTTGGCGCTATTGCTTTGTGTGTTCACTGTTTGGATTTGTTGGACGTGCTGGCAGCTGGGAACTGCGTACAGGCATTTTAAAGAGACTGCTCACTGCTGCTTAATGTCTTGCATCACCTTTCTTGAGTAACGTCAAGGTTGGTCACGTGACCAATAACCTACACAAAACATCTTAAACCATCGTAGACAGAGGTTACTATTAAAACGTTGGCGAACAGATCTGTAAGTTAAGATGATGGGTTTAAGAACCTTATCTACGGTGGAAAACTCCTGTAGCCTACGTCTGACAGCTTCCACAAAACTGAACACTTCCCTGCGCATTTTCAAACATTAATATCCAACACAAGCGGTTTGTCTGATTTTAATTCTATTTATTTGTGAAGTAATGGCGTACAATAAAGCTGTCACAGCTGCAAACGGTGTGCAATTTGATTAATCACAAAAATAGTCATATCTGTGTTTTCCCAACTTCCTTCAATCGTTCATAACGGTCATTCGGTCATGTTAATCAAGTACTGCTTAGAAATAATGGTGCTTAGATATTTTTTGCAGATGACCTCAGTGATATTTTTATTTGTAAATATGTTGCAGTTTGTCAGTTAGCTCAAAGCTGCATGCTCTTAGGTTGTTTTAATTGTATTACCTATTAGTCATTCCTGTCACCCAACTGAATACATTGTTTTAAGTGCCACCAAAACAATATGCTTATGGAACATTATGAAAAAAATCTGCATCAGAGGAAAAGTCCCTGTCTTTTTCCCTTGTCTTATCACACATTACGCATAGAGCCAACAAGCCACAAAGTTGATTCTTAACGGTTTCCTGCCTCCCTGAAGGAAATGTTGGCATGTAATAATGGACAGTATGAGTAAGCGCAGAAAGGGCAGAGAAAAAAATATGACATGTAGAAGGGGAATAAACTGAACAAAGTACTATAGTACTGTGGCATTAACAGAGGATGATGCTGGTTATGAATAAAAAAAACGAATTCGTAGCAGGAAGCTTTTGGATATTTACTTTTTTGAAAATCCCTCGGGATTGTGGGGCTCATTTGTCCACTCTGTTTTGGAGTCATGAGGTCACTTGAGATCACGTTTCTGTGCGTATTGTCTGTGTAGAAGATTACGGTCTGCTGCTTTACTGTGTTGCATCATAAAACCGTACACTGCTGCAGATGTTTTTACTAGTTTGAACGTTGTAAACATTAAAACGCACTTGGAAATAGTGCGTAAGATCAACTTGTTCTGTTAGCTGTCTGGGTGTGCGGTCCATGAATTTAGTCATTCTGTTTTAGCCTTTTCTTCAACCCCAATATACCTTGCAATATGATCAGGATTTGTTTAAGCATTTCTCATATAATTCCGTGGAAGTGTAGGTCGGGTGTAATGCCAATGTAACGCTTTTGTCTGTTATTTTTTGGTAAAGCCCACATTACTTTCCTAAACCTAGATTCTGCTTAATGCTCTTTTAATAAGCAGTGGGACAAATGGCAAAGTTGCATATCATGATTTGTCTTATCACACCTGTCTTTAACTCAGACCCTGACAGATGCTGACCAAAACTGTACGAGGTGTGGGACACATATCTACATCAACTACTGTGGCACATTCGACCTCATTTTGGACGAGTCGACTAGTCGTGTTTCAATCCCTCTCTCCCTCCCTCTCTCCCTCTTGTCGTAGAATTTCTTACCACAATAAAGGAAAAAGTCTGGAAAGGTATTTGTCTTATTCAAAAGCGTAAGTTTTATTTTACACACGTGCAGAGA
The DNA here is from genome assembly GCA_021464625.1 of Proterorhinus semilunaris. Taxonomy (NCBI): domain Eukaryota; kingdom Metazoa; phylum Chordata; class Actinopteri; order Gobiiformes; family Gobiidae; genus Proterorhinus; species Proterorhinus semilunaris. Next base: position 21,825,858 of record CM038349.1, on the reverse strand, counting down.
GTCGACACAGAAATCCATGGTGAGCTCTGGAGGGCAGAGCCTCTGATAAAGTTAATAGACCAAGGCACACAGCAGGACACAGAAACCGTGACGTCACGAGCCCTTTGATTCTAGGACATGTCTTTGGCCTATTGTCTTAGGTGTGGTAAGGGTAATCCGAAAGGGGCCTTTGTCTGGCGGTGAGAGACTCCGCATGTGCCGAGAGGAGCCAAGATAAGGACAGGGATGGGTCTGGTCTATTGAGTCTGTCTGTCTGTCTGCCTGTCTGTCTCTCTCTGTCTCTGTCTCGTTTTATTCCCAATGTAAAACGTCTAGTGTCCAAAAAAGGGCTATACATGCCTTTTCATTCATGTGACTTTTGTTTTTATGGCAGCCATTTTGAATACCAAAGTAGAATTATGCAGTACATGCAACAATATCTTTACTCAGGATGAAAATGAAAGACAACTGATTGACAGTGGCATTTTAATGTACTCGTAATCATTGCTCAAGAAGATAACAGTAAAAACATGGCCCCAGAGACGCACGTTTATGTGACGAAACTAGGGAGTCAGTGTTTAAGCTGCTCAAGACGTTAGCATGCTACCGGTTAGCATTTAGCTTCAACATCTCAGCTCTGACCTCTCCAAGAGAAAGCCCTGAAATAAATTCCAAACATCTAGCTGAACATGTTACAGAGGTCAGAGTTGAGCTGTTACTGTAGTATTTCCTTAGTGTTCGTAGATGTGAGCCACACATGTGTTTATCGTGTTGAAGCCATTGACAGTTGCTAACCGGTAGCATGCTAATGTCTTGAGCAGCTTAAACACTGAAGGCTGAGACTCTGTTGACATAACAAACTGTAAAAATATTTTCTCTCACATGGACTCAGTCACATGGAATCAACTACGATCATACGTTTTCACGCATGTTGGAGCGCCTTATGAGTCGACCCGAGCCCACCCTACTTTCAACTGTATTTACTTAAAAGTAGTTCAGCATGTTTGTTCACACGTGCTGCTAGCAGACGTCGCACCATCAGCAACTTAAGAAGAATCAGTTGTTCAACAAACTTATTCCCATGAAAACGGGCATCAACCTGTCAATGTGCCGACACGCATCCGCTTTCCTGATGTTACATGGAGGTCACTCCTCTCTCGTGGTTAAATGCATTAAGCTGGTATATGCAAAGAGAGGGGAAAAAAACCTTAGGCCTGCCGCGATAATTACTATATCGAGTTATCGCTCGATAAGTAAAATGAAGGATGATAACATTTTTAGTCTCAGTAAATGCACGATAAATGCACGTGCTGCTTGTGCTTAAAATAATTACAGAAGAATGAACGCTATCACAGCGCTGAGTGAGCGGAGCGTCCATCCAACCCGTATCCCCGCATGTATCCAGATCAGCGCTGCTTTTGGAGAGAGGCGGGGTGTAAACAAAGTGCTACTACGGAGCTTTGCTGATTCCGACACTTTCTGTGAACTTTATCGCGGAGCAAGAGGGACTTTGGTTCCAGCCAAAAGAACTCGTCACAGAGATAATAACAACGTTAATGCAACTGCAGGTATGTCCAACATGAGAACGAAACAAAACCACCGCCCAGTCAGTGTATCAAAGCTAATCAGCGCTACTGTTAGCGAGAGGAACCCGAGCGCTTTAGCCACTGTCCAAATACAATACACTGAGTCCTGAGAACGTTACTCAGTGCTTAGGACTATGTTACTGTTTAAAAGACAGAGAAATGCTGCAGAGGTTTGACAAAGAGTCAACAAATTTCCAAAAAAAGCTGCTTCACTCCGACAGCCGTGTGTACAGGATTATATTTTAAAAGAAAAAGAAAAACGAACACAACATATGGTTACTCTACTTTTGCAGTAATACAGTATTATTTGAATCCATACATTTAATATTTTATTCTAACCAGGTTAAGGCTGAAACGACGCGTCGACGTAGTCGAAGTCATCGATTACGTAAATACGTCGACGCAGTTTTTGTGCGTCGACGCGTCGCTTGTTTACATCATGGCGGCGCGCGATGCGAGCGAGGGGAAAAAGGCACGCCAAAAGTAATCAAAAGTGTGGGAGTATTTCCAGAAACGGCCAAATAATGTTGTTTATGCACACTGTGTCGAGCGGAAATGGCCTACCACAGCAGCACAACGGCTATGAACGAACATTTAAAACGAAAACACCCGACAGCGTTCATGCCATCAACCAGTCAATCGGCCGCGTGAGTAATTTTCATTACACAAAAACATGAATGTATTATTTGTATCTGCGTTGTAAATTCATAAACTAAAGCACTGTTCCGCTCTGAGAGGAGTCAAAAACGCGCGTGTCTAACGCTACATAACGTTACGTTAGTTGTGTAACTAACTAAACTACCTTTGTACAACATTAACAGTTATGTACAAACGAACAATTAACTTTAATCATACAATCATTGTTGTGTGCTGGTTATTTATTTTTTATTTTGCGCATTTTAAAGCAAATAAGCAATACTTTTACTTTTATTCAAATGTTTACAGTGAGTGTTCCAGAAATTGCACATTTTATAGGCTACTGAGTTGCACATTGAGCCATAATTTTATTTGGTTAAATAAAAGCCATGCCATTTGAAAATACTGGCCTACGTCAATTTTTTCCCCTTCATTTTAAATGAAAAAATAATCGGTAAAAGGAAAAATAATCTATAGATTAATCGAAAAAATAATCTATAGATTAATCGATTAATCGAAAAAATAATCTATAGATTAATCGATAGAAAAATAATCGTTAGCTGCAGCCTTAAACCAGGTTTAATTTAACACAGAAGTGAGTTTTGTCAGTAAATATTTAACCAGAATGATGTAGATGAAATATCAGTATTATTGTTATTGGGATATTTTTAAAAGATGATAATGTATATTGACTTTTTTTTAAAATGTCATGACAGGCCTAGTTCAAACACAGAACCTGGTGAGTTATGTAAAAAGGTTGAGAAGCACAGATGGATACAGTGTCCTAGAATATATCGACCCTTCTAGTTTGCACTTTGTTTGATATAAGGTGTTAATATTGAGTGCCAAAAGTTCAATACATTTCAGTTAAAATAGTTGCTTACAGTTTTCTTTTTATTGCCTACAGAATTTGCATTATACTTAATATCGTTTATCGTGATATTTTTTAAGACGATATATCGTCCTCAATATTTTTTTATCGTGGCAGGCCTAACGGGGGATACACACCAAACGCCACCACACAGTGATCCAAACATCCTATCATGCAGCGCGTATATCCATTATTTCTTCGTGCAAAGAGGCGTTAAAGTGAGAGTAGTTTGGCCCGAGGTCGGTCGGCTTCACACCACACCCGCTCGGACCTACAGTGCGGCTCAGGCCTCACCTGTTTCAGCCACACTCGGAGTGGCTTTTTAGACCAGCTTCATATATCTCATCACTTTGGAGGGAAAAGGGTGAATCTTGCAAGTCAGAGAACACCATCCCAACTTTGAAATACGGGGGGTGGTAGCATCATGCTGTGGGGTTGTTTTTGCAGCGGGAGTGACTGGTGCACTTCACAAAATAAATGACATAATGAAGAAAGAATACTATGTGGAAAACCTTAAGGCATCAGCCAGGAAGTTAAAGCTTTGGTGCAGATGGGTCTTCCAAATGGACAATTCTGAGAGCAAACGGCCAATTGCTGGGTTGCAGGTGACATCACAGTGTTCCAAAGGCCAATACTATTATATGGAGGAAAAATTATTTTGTTTTTGAGGACAATTTTGGTCTTGTACAGAAAGATCATGGACCCAGTGACTGATATTAATGATCATTTTTGTAATTCATACATTTTCTTTTGAGCTACGCCTTATTAAAGTGTAATGTTGTTAATAGGAAAAACTGGGTCCTGCCCCCCGCTGGGTCCTGTGACATCATCACATTCTAGAACCTGCAACCCAGCAATATTGCTTACAAAGTGGCTTAAGAATAACAAAGTCAATGTTTTGAAGTGGTCATCACAGTGTCCTGATCTCAATCCAGTTGAAAATGTATGGGCAGTGCTGAAAAGGCAAGGTAACCTACAAATGTGGCTCAGTTACACCAGTTCTGTTTGGAGGAATGGACCAAAACTCCAACTATTGTGAGAAGCTTGTGGAAGGATATCCAAAACGTTTGACCCAAAATATACAATTTAAAGGCAATGCTACCAAATATTAATGATATGTATGTAAACTTTTGGTTTTGTAAAAAGTAACTAAAACATTTCTAAACAAATCTGTCACTCATTTTTCTGGAATCTAGCAAATAGAAATATATTTTTTTTATTCTACTTGACCTAAAAAAAATATAAGTTAATTCTGGTTTCATTTTAGACAGTGAGAAAAAAATGCAAATGTACTAAATCTTCCTCTGTGTAGCTACCCCCAGTCATCTCAAAAAGGGACTGCACGCCTCATACTGATGTCCACAAGCATTTATTGGCACAGCAACATTTGTGGAACACCGTGAAAACTACAAGAGGGACACACAAGGGCTCTGTTTACTCTGTACATTAGCATAGCATATTTTGGTCACAAATATACATATATTGCACAGCAACAAAAGCAAAAATAATATTACCGTGTTCGCCAAGTAGACCAGTGATAGATTGACTTAAAAGGCAGAAAAATATTATTTAAACGCTGTGCTCTTGAATCTTGACTTTTTTCCTCTCGCGGTTTTACACTCGCTCTAACGTCACATCCTGTGACAATTGTCTAAATTAATTTCTCTTGTACAAAATAAATATAAAATTGCACTTAACATAAAGCTGTGGTACTTATTGCTTTGGACATTTTTGTACTTTTTATAAAATTATAGAAAAAAACCTGACCGATGGGTGTCGTGTTAAACTCAAAAAGACAATTTAACATCAGCTACACTCTGATTTTGTAATCAATTAATTGTTTTCTTAGGGAATACATAAACTAATATTAGATATCCCTGAACACGATTTAGTGTTACTTTTTGGTGTTGGCACGTTTGTGAGGAGTGCATAAAAATGCTTTACAGATGCAGTCACTTGCAAAACTGCAAAATGCACATTAAAATCAAGTGACAGAAATGCGTCTAAATGATTAAAGTGAATCTTTTCTTAAATTCAAAACATTACTATGGCTATGAAACCTTAAAAAAATAATAAAAAAAAGTATATTAAAGCAATATTGAACCAATCAATGGAGTCCTTTTCAGCTTCATGTGCCAAGCTGTTTCAAGTTGTTTTGACACATATTTATTAAAAGCTCTTTAGCCAGAGGGTGTGCATTGCTCCACCCGTGGCTATGTTTCTATGATGGCAGTATTTTACGTCACTTCAGTTTAAAGAGCTTTGTAATTCAGAGAAGTTTATTTTATTTATTTAATTATTTTTTTTGCAATTTGTGGAATTCTGCATAAGTAAAAGTAAAAGCTAAAGAAAGTAAAAAATATATATATATATATATATATATATAGATAATGATTTGAAGGACCTGTGATGACATCTAGGGGGTCCACCCAGACAATGAAATATCCACGAAATTACCCAAAATCCAGTTATCCACCTTCATTACAAAAAACATAAACCAACAACACACGTCATAAAGTTACAAATCAAGTTACAAAGTTACACCAACTCTCCCCCCCCCAAACTTCTGGACATTCAGAAAGACACCACATAAAGCATCTGAGAACTTGGCGAGAAGTTGGGAGATGACATCCTGTGATAACAGAGTCCTTAGAAATGGCACTGCCTAGTCCAGATATCCATGATGAATGCCTTGAACTGGTGTGGATCTTGAAGGTTGATCGTGTGAGCTACTGGTACACTCATCAGCAATAGATGATGCCATGCTTGATAAGCGATGGAGCTATTGTTCACAATCAATAAGCAGTGGATAATTCTGCAATACTAATTCCCAAATGTATATAGAACCTAATAAGAAAACTACGTTTTTTCATGATCAATCAATGAGAAAATATTACATCCATCCATCCATCCATTTTCTTCCGCTTTATCCGGGGCCGGGTCGCGGGGGCAGCAGTCTCAGCAGAGATGCCCAGACTTCCCGATCCACGCACACCTCCTCCAGCTGTTCTGGGGGGACCCCGAGACGACACCAGGCCAGCTCGGAGACATTGTCCCACCAGCGTGTCCTGGGCCTTCCACGAGGCCTCTTCCCAGTGGGACATGCCTGGAACACCTCCCGAGGGAGGCGACCAGGAGGCATCCGTAACAGATGCCCTAGCCACCTCAGCTGGCTCCTTTCGACGTGGAGGAGTAGCGGCTCGAGTCCGAGCTCCTCCCGGGTAACTGAGCTCCTCACCCGATCTCGGAGGGTGCGCCCAGCCACCCTGCGGAGGAAACTCATTTCGGCCGCTTGTATTCGCGATCTTGTCCTTTCGGTCATTATCCAAATCTCATGACCATAGGTGAGGGTGGGAACGTAGATCGATCGGTAAATCGAGAGCTTCGCCCCCTGACTCAGCTCCCTCTTCACCACAGCGGTCCGATACAGCGACCGCATCACTGCTGACGCCGCACCGATCCGTCTACCGATCTCACGCTCCATCCGTCCCTCACTCGTGAACACGACCCCGAGATACTTGAACTCCTCCACTTGGGGCAAGGACTCCCCACCGACCTGAAGCGGGAGAACCACCTTTTTCCGGTGGGGAACCATGGCCTCAGATTTGGAGGTGCTAATCCTCATCCCGCCCGCTTCACACTCGGCTGCAAACCGCCCCAATATTACATTATAAGGATAAACCACCACGAACTTGCATGATTCATGTCACTTTACAGCCACTCTAAAACAAGTAGTAGACCATATTTGAGGACAATTAGATGTTGTGATAAGTAACATTGCAATACTTAAAGGGTAAAAACACGATTATTTTATATTTTATTTCAACTCTGGTCATTCAAACACTTATGGGGTGGACCCCCTAAATGTCATTTTATTTACTTGAAATTTTGCAAGATGTCTTATATCATTGATTGGAACAAAATCAAGAAGGGTAGAAGTTAGCTCGGAAACATGAAGGCAAATGGTGTGTGTGTGTGTGTGTGTATATATATATATATATATATATATATTAGCTGTTTTGCAAAGAAGAATGAAAGCATTCAGACATAACAGACCTGCAGCTGTAATTGTAGCAAAAGGCAGTTCCACAAATTTGAACCCAGGGGGTATAGATACTTTTGCACTCCCCGCTTTGTTTATTTTGCGTCATGGAAAGGTGCAATGCCTTTTGCCATCTGGTATAGTACATGGCAATGATGTGATTCAATCAAGATCCTATTTACTGCCATTTACTTGTGTGGAGGAAACCATCATAGCTGGTGATGGTCCATTATCCATGGATGATACTGTTCTCATTTCCTCCATGGCTTTGTGTGTGCACTTGCAAATGTGTATTGAATCAGTCCAAATGCTGTTTTGTAACAGGGGCGGGGGATCATCACGCCTCCCTGACACTCTTGGGATAAATGCTAACCCCACTGCTATTTCAGTGTGAGACTAAATGTGACTCTTGTTACAGTCATCAGTCCCATAAAATATAATTATATTATATTATATGATCATATATTGTGATGGTGATAATGCAAGCTTAATTGCACTTTTCTAACCACTCTCGTAGTTTGCACTGTCCCAGTATTTTAACCTGTAAAGCACTTTGTGTTACAATGTTTTTTAAATGAAACGTGCTCTATAAAAAAGATTGTTGGTTGAAAAAATAATGCATCCAAAGTTATCTGTCACTTATGTTTAATGCTTTCACTTTTGCTCTACAATCATCTTGTGTTTCCAACAAGATTCCCTGGAACATTTCTAGCATCTTCATTGGACAAACAGCAGTCTCAAGCAGATGTCACGTCACCAAACAGACACACACATCCTGCCTCAAAAAAAGCATTAATTCTTTTGGAAAATTACTCTCCTTTGGCAGTAGAGAACCTTTACTAAAATTGTGTATTTTTCTAATGTTTAATGCTCAAGTTGAGTTTCCATTTGGGTCAGATTTTGTTGGGAGTGTTTCATCCTTGACACCTACATGTTTTGGTAAAGTCACCAACTCTGAGGAATGACTGCAGAATAGGGGTGGGCCATATCGTATCGCATATCGTTATCGTGATATAATGTTTTGATATCGTTTTAATTTTTTTTATCGTTGTGGACACAATATAATTTATGTTATGCTCTGCTCCATCAGAGCAGCATAAACGGTGACTGTAGAACACGGGGACACGTGCTGAAAAAGTAAAATGAAATGAAGGATGTAAACTGCTTGAGTAGATCATATTTGGAAGACAATTATGCCGTAAAAAAAAAAAAAAAAAAATCCCTGAATGAATCTTCCCAATAGGCGCAAGGCTGGGATTTTGAAGTAATTCGTCCATTGTCAATTATATCGTCAAATATATCGTTATCGTGATATTTATTTTTTCATATCATGATATAGATTTTAGGCCATATCGCCCAGCCCTACTGCAGAAGTGGTGGATGGTCTGTTATTGTGGATCTTTTGTTTGCCAACCCAGACAAGGATGAACGTACTACAATTTATTAATCCAGAGACCGTTATTCTCATGCTGTTCTCGCCAGGGAACCAGACTCGCCACTGTAGAAGGAAGCAAACAGGAAGTGGAGTAAACCAATCAGCAAAGGGCGGGCGTCTACCGTTGATGCGGTGTTATTAGCGGTTTTGGGTTAATATTCGCACAGGATTATGAATCACTCACCTACTCCTTATGTTTGTAGTCATTTACCGCCGATTGGAGACCTGCTCTTTCTCTCTCTCGTGTGGCGTTTGTAGATTGGTATTAAGGGGACTGCCGCGTCCCGTGAGTGACGCTGCTTGTGAACACGTGATGCAAATAAACAAATCGGATTGCACGGGCAATTTGCAATTTTTTCGATTTTTCGATTTTTCTGACGCCGCCAACGGGGGCGGAGTGTCCAGACTGATCCCCCTCTGTATTAAAAAATATAGAGGAGAATCATTCTGGTCTCACCAGGCTAATGCTGTTCCCCTTTATCTGTAGGAGGTACTAACAGATCTGATCCATTTAGATCTTAGTGGTTATGAACTTCAATAAGTCAAGTTCAGTAAAGACGATCTACGGTTTACGGGTTTTTATTAAAAAAACAAAACAAAAAACAATATATATATATATATATATATATGTGTGTGTGTGTGTGTGTGTGTTTTCTATGTGAAGGACCCGTTTGATGATTCAATATTGTAACTTGAACCATAATAACAATACGAATTCTATAAGAAATCATCCTGTCATAGATAAATGTTAGTGTGTTAACCCCTCAGAATTGTGGCCCAGTGCTCCCCTTGGACTGTCCCTTGGGACAAATCATTGCAATTAAATGAATTGAATTTATCCAGTTTCTGTTGAATATTAAAGCATCATGATTTAGAGGTCTCTACACGTGGTTCTAGAGAGTGCATACTTTGTAGGGCTGGGCGATATATTGATATTTAAGATATATCAATATATTTTTAAATGAGATATGGAATTAGACCATATCACATATATATTGATATAGTTCAAATTTGCGCTGTAATACTTCTTTTATAGGCTATTTCTATTTAAGATATTTTTTTAATATAAATGTGCACCTTAGTGAGTTTTCAATAAAACTACTCGTATTTGGCTTTAACTTAACATTTAATTTCACAGCTCTGACTTTGCAGGAAAAATATATCTGGATATATATCGTATATCAATATTCAACCTAAATATATCGGGATATGACTTTTGGTCCATATTGCCCAGCCCTAGTTTGTTTAGTGCCTAGATGTTGAAAGCTTTGGCAGTAAAGCTAAGAAATGGCTTATATGGCCCAACCCTCCCTGCTCTCCCCTATATTTCATTTGTATACCTTGGTCTGCTGACTGTAGAGACACATCAGGCCCAGAATATGCGTGTGGCAGGGCAGCCCATGTTAGAGAGATTTTCATCAAGCAGATGCGATCCTACATTGTTCAATTAAATGGCAGCAATTTACTGAATGAGCTCAACCGGCATAGTGGGCTCATCGAAATCCTAAAAGTCCCAAAGGGTAACCTTGTGTCCTGCAGGGACGTTTTTAAAGGGACTGCCTCAGTTCCTGGTCTGGGGGCAGTACTTTCCAGTCAGACCAGAAACTCTTTGAAGGCGTGTGTTGTGTGAGAACCATAGCAGCAGCAAAAGGCTGTTTAGTTGGTGTGAAGAAATGAGAGTATGAGAGCGAACCCATGTGCATGCTCAGCAGTGCTGCGCTTTGGGAGAGTTCAGAAGGCCGCGGTCAGAGACTCGGTAAATGATGGAGAGGAAGTGGTTATTGTAACCTCTGGTTGTTCTATAAAGTCTCCTGTTTTTTCATCTTTACTTCTTTAGTAAAGCTCTTAGCTCAGCCCTTGCTCTAACATTGTTCTGGACAAGCAGACTCTGTTCAGGTTCATTATATCTCCCTTACTACTGCAAATGTTGCCTATAATGCTGTCCTTTAATTGTGAAAGCACCTATAAAGTAGAATTGTGTTTTTATTTGGCCACAGTGTCAGTGGGTAGGTGTGCCTAAAATACAAAATAAATATTTTCATGTAATGTATGCGAATGTATACAAATTTAAATGTATCACAATTTAAAGTGTTGTCATTTCTGTGCTTCCTGAGTCCATGTTGGCCATGTAAAATATGGTTTAAAAATAAATTAACGTTGACATTCTGAGGCTCTGAGCAAATTGTTTTGTTTTCCATCTCAATATTTTGTATTGGGTAAAATAGGATGTATTTAAAATGAGTAAGGTTGCTTATGCCTGACGAGTCATGCATAGCCTTCTCATTAAGTTATTTTCACTTCTAATAATAGGCTACATGATAATTATCTTGGCTTCTGTGTCTGGATTCTGTAAAGATCTCAACGCCATCCACAGATTAAACAAAATCATGTGAGGTGCTTGGTAGAAAATAAAAGTACATAGAAAAATCTGGGAGACAGAACAGGCATGGAGACAGAGGTGCCAAGTGACATGTGCAGCTGCATGAAATGAAAAGAATGCCAGAAGTTAAGCAAGAAGTCAGCTGTGGGTTAATGCAGACCATTTTCGCTTGAGCATTCTAATCTGTGTCAGTGAAACTCTGAGTGAAGTTTTGTGTGCATTCTTGTCTTTTTTTATTCTCGTTGTTTTGACATAAAACTAACGAGACAAACAACAAACCAACTACACCAACTCTGAGAAACAAGCTTCATATTACCACGCACCCTGAAATGGATCACTTTTTTCCGTCCTTTGCGTCAGTGCCTGCGTGGTCGCATCAAAAGGAAATGTGATTCATCAGTACGGTCCTTTTCTGCTTCCTGCCACAAAGTTTCTGAAAGATCTGCTAGTCTTTGATGTGCGCTGCTAGCTATTGCTTTCTTTTTTTACACCCTAGATACAGTAGAGACTGAGCCTCAGTCAGTGGTCACCATCACGCTGTGCTGCTATTCCTCCAGCCCACTCACAGGTGCAGCCTCTGGGCCAACTATCTGCTCAGCCCACTCACACTCACACACGCAAACACACACGCACATTAGATGGGCTATAGATAGGTGTATATGCCGGCACACTTCATTATCATGGTGCATTTCCATGGTTACGGCTATCATGGATCCCTACCATTACCCCATAGCCATAGAGTGGATTACAGTGATCATAGTGTAAGACCATCCCTGGGATAACTGTCAAATAATGAGGTAGATGAAGGATTTAGAACGGTCCTCTTTTTTTCAGTTTTTAGGGCTTTTCCACACCCTCTCCCAAGTTTCAAGCGTTCCATGAAATGTTTAGATACATGGTAAACAAGAATGTGTGTGTAAGCCTATGAAGCGTTCCAGTTATGTCAGAAGTTCAAAAATCCGACCAGGATCAAACGTTTTCTCCAAACTGTAGCGTTCCGGTTGTCCTGGTCGGAAACATCGGAGATGGGCAAGTCAGCAGAAGTTACTCATTTGTTACTCATGGTAGAGCATCATAATCAGTTTACAGAGAAACTTCATTGTACAATTTAAAAATGTAGTATAATGTATTACTATTTATTATAATAGTAGTAGTTACAGTGATATTTCAGCACTAGTATTTTAATATTTTCCTTTTAACTGTTTATTGAGACATCAGAGCATTGATGCTCATCCATTCCGCGTTGACATTAATTTTAACAAGTTTATTTGGGAAACTTCTGCCAAATAACACGGTTTATTGAAGATTTACATTTGTCACATGTTGCGTCGGGTGCATCTTTAAATGTTCCTTTTTGGGTTTGGTGATTCTCTCCCAAGTTTCCGAGTCGGAATTAGAGAGTTGGTGCGCGTTCAAGTTGAAATTTCCAGGTCGGAGCTTGGAAATTCCAACCTCCGAGATCAAATGGAACGCAGCATTAATTAATTTGTTTTTGTATTGAAATGCACATTTGTGAAGATGCAGACTGCATCTCTACATCTGAAGTAACTTTTTTTTTTTTTTTTTTACAATTACTATAATTGAATTTTGTCAGCTTTTACTCAATTGAAACTATCTATTTTTATTACTGGATTATTATTTATAATTCAGAAAATATTGTGTTTGATCTTGTGGCTTGCGTAATAGTGAGGCTATTAGCCTTTCTGCAGTGCCGAATGTCAGAAGAACAAAGACCGCAGTGGCGCACTGGGCAACGGAAAGCCTTATGCTCATTTTTTAGTCACTAGGCAAAGTTGCAAATTCAGACCTGACTTGACTCTGTATGCATTGATCTGGTTACAGACTAACCTCCTCAGGTGAACAAAACAGGCCACATCGCCGTAATAAACAGAAACCCCCTTTGCCTGATATGTCCTGCAGAGCTGATGTGTGACTTCACCTGTTTTGGACCTTGTGATGTGTAATGGCCTCATGACCTGAGCTCCTCACATGACACTTCAAAGCTCCCAGTTTATGTACATTTTGTTAACTTAAGAATCATGTTTAATGCAGTGATTTGTTCTTCATAAAATATATGTTAAAGTTATGAAAAATGAGGGGGAAAAAAGTTAAACATCAGCCCTTTGGGTTTGTTTAGCCTTGAAGTTGGTACAGAGGACAGGGCGTTTTTCGTTAGTTTCACATGTTGCTCTGGGACACCTCTAATAGGGCTTTGGCAGACAACAACAAACCTCTGTTTACAATGTACCAACTCTGACTCCTAGACACAAGTCAGATTTTCAAAATGTATTTCTCATAGTGACATATTTTGACACATGTCAGTTTAGGGTTAAAAAGAAAATAATAATAATTTAAATCAGGGATTCCCAGAACTTCCCACTGCAAAATGTACTTATTTCTAGCGCTTTCTAATATCTATAGAATAAGATATTTTTAATACTCTCTAGACCCGCGCATGCAATCTTAGGAGCTCCCCAAGTTGAGAACCACTGATTAGCAATATGTCCTTAAATCTAAAGAACAACAGCCAAAAAAGTTTCCTAGTATGTTTGGGAAAAACAAGGTAAAAACGACACTTCCCCAAATCTTATTTCATTTGTCAAGTTTTGCCTGTAACCCGTGTTAAGGAAATGCAATCTCCTATGACACTCCCTATTGGCCCCAACGCAGCATGTTCTCTGGAGTTTAAATAGGTTTCTGCCCGTCATGCGTTTTGTCTTTTATAGATTGTCCATCAGAGCAGTTTTACTTGACAGCTCTTGAATGCTGAAAGAGAATCACAGAGACTTAATGTCTCCCATGTGCAGAGAGAGCTTAAAGTCGGTCTCATATAAATGCTCTGCGTTCATGGGTCATTCCCCTTTCACTATCCAGGATTTACAGCTTTGGAAAGGCAAACAGGGGCAGATGTCTTTCTTTAAATAGACCCCGAGTCAGCAAAAAATCCCAATGTTTGTCACTGCAGTGTTTAGAAATGTGTATTTTGCATAATTATAAACTGCATCAATAAAGTGGTCATAAAGGTCTGAGATTTGATGCCCTATCATTATTGTTTTGGAGATGCTCTAACAGTTTGAGCATCTCCAAAACAATGACTGAAAATGTCTAAAGAGCGAATAGTGGTGTTGATAAATATGGGGAGTGCATGACTGTGTGGTCCTACAAGGTGAGCTTAAATTGTTTAACCTCTTATCCCCCGCCTGAACCGAGTGCATTTTCTTCAATTCAATTTTACCCATTTTATGTACATAAACCCAATTTTCCGCATCTTTTCGTACCTCTTCAAAATGTCATGATTTTTAAAGCTCTTCTATTCTGAAATATCTGGGGACTCGCTGACATGATTCATCCATAAAATCAATGCCAGCGTGTTAATTTTTTTCTTACTGACATGTTGTTTCCCGGCTTCAAATGTACTATTTGTTTGTGGCTAACATGTTGCTGATCACATCCCACACACTTTCTATGTGTGTGCATATGAATCATTTCCCCCCCCGCTTCTCTTTTCATTCCTCAAGCTTTTCAAAGCCAAGATCTCAGACTGCTCACTGAGGGGGGGGGGGGGGGGATGTCAAATCAAGTCCTAAATATAAAAATACACGAAAGGCACATGAGTAATGAATTCTTCTTCTTCCTCTTCTTCCTCCTGTTCTTCCTCTTCCTCCTCCTCCTTCTTCCTCTTCTTCTTCTTCATTTTCCTTCTCTGCCTTCTTCCTCTTATTCTTCTTCTTCCCTTTCCTTCTCCGCCTTTTTCCTCTTCTTCATCTTCATCTTCTTCCTCTTCTTCTTCATCCTCTTCTTCTTCCTTTTCCTCCTCCTCCTTTCTTCTTTTTCCTCCCTTTTTCTTCCTCTTCTTCCTCTTCTTTTTCCTTTTTCTCCTTTTCTTCCTCCTTTTTCCTCCTACTTCCTCTTTTCCTTCCTTCTTCTTCATCCTCCTTCTTCTTCCTTTTCCTTCTTCTTCCTCCGCCTCTCTCCTTTCTTCTTTCCTCCCTTCTTGTTCCCTCTTCCTTCTTCATTATCCCATCACATTAAATCATAATTAGAAAAACCGTAACTTGTTATATTGAATATAAAATAATATGTTTTAGACTTGTTATGCGAGTAAAGCAAGAATGGCCATTTAATTTTTATTCACATTACTTGCATTCATTTGTTGCACAATTTTAGAAAAATCGGAACTAGGTTTGAAAACATATTTTATTTTAGTTTATGATACTTTGGTTCACCACCACAGACTGAGTGTGAGGTTATCGGCGCAGTCATTAGGTCAGCCCCATTTCTTTTTGTTGAATCTGCATCCCCCCCACAGTTTCTGCCCAGTTTCCTCCAGTTTCCTCCAGTTTCTGCCCAGTTTCCTCCAGTGAGAATAAGCCCTGCATGGTCCCTGTTTAAAACGCATACTTGCTGTCTCTATAAAACCAATGTTATCTTCTCTCCTTGCAGACAGTAAAACAACTTAATAACCCAATATAATAAGTTTTGTTAGTTTACGGAAGATGTTATTTCAAGTAGACCCATGCCAGCTTCGAACCCACTTGTGACGGCCATGTTTTTATTTGGGTAATTTATATTCTCAAACTCTCTGTAGTGACTCCAAAACGTCTTCTCCTTCCAACTTCCTTCCCCTCTGCTGATGTCACTACAGCTAAACGCACGGGGGCTGAGCTCACATGATCGTATGCTGGCCAAGTATCAACAGAAGAACAGTTATTTTAGAGGGGAAAAAAACTTCAACTTGAATTAGGGGGGGGGGGATGGGGAACATTTCTGTGGCTGATTTGACTTTAATAGGCCTTTGACGTCAAAGTTTTGAGATGAAATCTCGCAGAGGTCTGTGTTCTTGCTTTTGCAACTTTGTGTATCTTTACTCACGTCCTGTTTAAAAAAAAAAAAAGGCGTGTGTGTGTGTGTGTGCGCCATTGGGCGGTGCGTGAAGCGACTGCCAAATGTTTGCAGACGGATGACGTAAGCATCTGGTCAGGAAAGTGGGCAGAGCTCCAGACAGCTGAAAACCATGCACTGGGGCCAAACTCCGAGCTCAACTTTTATTTGTTTGGCTTCCTCTTTCCTCTGCTGCACTCACTCAATACAGACAGAGGCTCGCTCTCTCAGCAGGGCAACCAAAGACCAAAGGAATTCACCACGAGGGAAGAGGAAGACAATAAACAAAGAAACTGGTTATGTTGAGACTTTAGACAGATGGAGTAATAAACAAAAATTCACATTTGGAAGTGTCAAGTTGTTTCTTAGTTACCAATGGCACGCTTGTGTATCCATTTGAATCTCTCTTTGTTGGATATATAAATTCATGCATAAGAGACAATGTTTTGAAAAGTTTTTTTTTTTTTTGTATTGCGTTAGGTTTGCGCCATACATAACGCTTTGCATTTGGGCCAAAAAGTTACATTTTTGTCTCATCTGACCAAAGCACCTTCTTCCACATGGTAGCTGTGTCCTCCATATGACTTCTAGCAAACTTCAAACGGGATTTCTTACGGCCTCCTTTCATTAATAGCTTTCTTCTTGCCACTCGCCCATGAAGGCCAGATTTGTTTAGAGTACGACTTATAGTTGTCCCATGTACAGATTCCCCCAGCTCAGCGGCAGTACGTCGCAGCTCCTCCAGAGTTATCTTGGGGCACTTGGTTGCATTTCTTACCAGTGCTCTCCTTGTTCAGTCTGTTAGTTTAGGTGGACGCCCGTGTCTTGGTAAGTTCGCAGTGGTGCTATACATTCTGCAGTCATTAGTAATGTTATAAAGGCAATTTAATGCACTCCGAAAATGCTGTATGAATTCTTATGCACGCTTCACTTTTTTATTTTTTGTAAAATAACAGAATCATGTATCATTTTGCTTTCTCTTCACAGTTGTCCGTTACTTGTGTGTGAACTTTCAGTAAAAAGTTTGAAATAAAATCTTTACTTTTAGGGTTGTAAACATGACAAAATATGCAAAGGTTCAAGGTGTATTAGTCCTTTCGCAAGGCACTGTACATAAATGCCTAAATGATGACGTACTTAAACATTTGGACATAGTCTAAAAATCAAAAAAATATTTCCACAGTGCAGGACAGTCGCTGCCAAACTGGAGGCTAACAGACCGCTTCCCATAGACTGATCAATATCTATCTCTAAAAGTTTGAAATTACATAACATAAAACAAATTGCCTTTTTGGCCAGCGGCACTTCCACACAAACATCTCTCGGTCGCTAGAAGACTTTTTATATTGCATTATGTTAGACCTGTAAGCTAATCAAAGTTGGTAATCCTTCGTTAGAATTTTAGGCAAAGCATTTCGTAATATAGTTATTTTTATGCTTCAAGGTGTTGCTACACTTTGTGCAGTACCCCCTAGTTAGTCTTCTCTTTCCTTTTCCTTCTAATTTTGTTACTTTTATCAAACAAACAGTTAAAAATATAACCCAACTATTATTCTTTGAAGAATACAATGCACCAATGAGACTCTTTTTGTTGTCATAGGCACACACTGGCTAAGTCCCTAATGTTGCTGACTCCGCTGTTAACGTTATTGACCCAACAAACAAATTAAGTGCTTCTTGAATGTCAGCCCACACAGCTGTGTTGTTGGTGTCTTAGGTTCACATCCACTTTTGTTTTGACAACCTACCAGTCTTCGTGTCTGGCCTTGGATTGGTGATCCCCTTTTCAACAGTGTTATGGAAACATGCTTGAGTAGAATCTGCAACACAGTCATAAACATACGGGTCAAGGACACTTACAAATCTCTTTTTGACTTGTTTAGTCCCTTCTGAATCCTGGTGTTTGGCCTTTTCTTTCTGTGTGAGAGGTTTAGTTTGCTGCATAATTAAAGTAAAGGTCACAAAACTCATGAAAATTCTCCAAATTCACCCAGGGACATGCATTGTTTTATTTGTACAAAGTGCTTTTTCCCTAAAACAATCATATGCACTTGTGTTACATAAGTTCAACAAATCTTTCTCTTGTTTCATTACAAGACAAATGTTTTAGTGCAGATTTTAGGTACATTTTGATCATGTGGCCATCATCTTGTCACTCTTGATCTACTTATGACCTATAAGTAGATCAAGTGTGAAAAAAACTGCACTGTAAAATTTGTTCTAAATGGTAGTATTATGTTCAAACTGCAAAAAAATAAAGGTTTGGTAAAATAAATATAATCTCAAAATGTTTGCTTTGCTACACATCGTATTTATGCTGAAAACATGTACATTTACAAGCAAAATGATTATAGTTCATTTTCATGTCTTGTAATTTTTTGTAATGTAAAGTTCTCTTACTGAGACAGTTGCAATTTGTTACAAGGACAAAAATACAGATGTTAAAACAAAAGAAACATTGGTATGTAGGAGTCATTCTTCTCAAAAAAAAAAAAAAAAAGGTTTAAAAAAATCGCGAAAAATCGAAATTGGGAACTTCAAATCGGAAATCGAATCAGGGCTTGAGTGAATCGTTACATCCCTATTTAGTAACTTTAGTACTACTGCAATTGCGTTTAAATTTGCAGATTTCTGCCGCATTCATGTGAACTCTTTTCCCAAGATGGAACGTCATTGTTCCCAGTTAGTTTGTGTTCATGTGCTTTTATGTTGGAAGTGAGGATTTTGATGTCACCAAACAAAAACTACCGATAAGTGTTTAACTGAGCTAATTGTTAAGATTTGATGTTAGCGTCTCAAAAGCTTGTTGGTTTTATAAAATGTCAGTTCTTTTAGCTAGCAATGTTAGTAATGCTAGTAATGTCGGCATTTCTCTCACAATAATGTTACTCCGAGGATGACAGTTCACAGTAAACTCACAGAAAGTTGCAGCATTTAACCAAAAAGCTCTCATTAAACGATAGATGAACAATTCAGCTGATTCTCAGTCGGGTGGAAGTTGGAAGCTTGTTTTGACCCCAGTCGAGCAAGCGTCCATGTGCATTTTCCAAACAGGGCTGCTATTATAGAAAAAATAATAATCACAAATATTAGTCATAATTGAAATCACAATTACTCAAACGATTATTTGTAAACCAAAATAATGTCTGTCTTTATTGAATGTATTTATTAATAAAAAAACCTATGCAACAGATTTTCTTTGGACAATTACAAAAATAAAAATTATATCAAATATTGTGACCCGCCGTGGTTTCCAAGGACACAAGGCGGCAGACTCACTTTCTCGCAAATGGAAAAACAATCACCAATTTTTTGAAAATTGGTGATTGACTTTGGCTTTTTTGCAGAATCGTTCAATTGAAGCCATGAAGAAGCCTCTACATGTTTAAGCTACCAGTTATGGTATATTTAAAAGCATAAACTTTTAGGTTCAAACCGGCTTGATTAAGGAGATTTCTGAGCGCAGTAGGGGCGTGACTTTGTCTGTGTGTACTCCGCAGAGGAGGCACCGCTGCTTTGGTTTGCGTAGTTGACACATGCTTTGGCAAACAAATACCACGCAAAAAGGCAGTTTTATACATACGCCTATTGTCGATCAGTTTTTCAGGTTGAAAAAGTCTTTTTTTGTCGGAGAAATAGCGCACGACGTGGGGGGGTGTCATGTGCGTGTGTGGCTTCATTATGCAACACTTCCCCGCCTGTTGCTGTTGGAGGCCGCTGCGCTGCTGCTAATGCTGGAATACTACTGTAGAGGTTAGTTTTTCAGGGTGAAAACCAGTGAACTTTCCCAGGTTAACTTTCCCAGTGCCACTGCTGATGCCCTGGCTGTACGCACGCACAGCGCCCTGCTGACCATTACGCTTCCCAAGCCAACTCCTTGCCTTCAGAGTGTGATTTTAGACAGAAGGATGTAACGCGGATTTGCCAAACTCTACATTGAAAAGAACTGACCGACGAAAATTGATTTACCACCAGTTTGCTGAGCAGAAGGCACGCAAAGGCTCCAGCAGCTCACGGAGGCGGAGCTGACACAGGGAGGGACTGGGGAGAAGCTATATATCATTTCATTGATATATATTCCTTAGTTGATAATGACTACAATAATGTCCATATGCATACGATCACATTGCTAAGACGATGAGATGATTTTCTCTGCAAGATTGGGTCCTATATTTACAAAGTACTTATTAAATTGCTCGACAACTTCACTCATATCTTCTATTTTCTCATCATCATTATGGATAATGTAATCTATAGTATAGGGCAGTTTATGGTTAGTCTTTGTTTAATTAGACTATTTAAGACTTTCCATATTTCTGTATCCATATTTCTTGTTTTTATTGCTTTCAAGCAGATTTGTATAATCTTTCTTGCTAGCTCGTAATATACTTTCTCTTATATTTCCTTTCACTTACATGATCTATTTCTGAAGAATTGTCTGTACAGTTGATTACACTATGTCCATTATCTATATCACTATGGCCCAAGATACACATATACCCATGGGCGTAACTTCCTTAAGGTCTGGTGTGGAGAACTGCCCTACAGCATGTTTATGGAGCTTATTTACGGTCGCTGCATTTATGTGAAAACACGCGATGTCTGTAGTCTAATTTGATCAAATAGTTTTACTCAAAGGAGAAGAGGAGAGCTGTGTGTTCCTTCCATAGACTGTAAGCGCAGCAGTGAGGGGAGGGGCCAAAGGGAAGGAGAGACGGACTCACTTATCAACAAATATATGTATATATTAAAGTAAATTCTAAGAAATTTGACAGGCTTGTTAGTATTATTAACCTTTTTTTTTTTTAAACAAAAGTTTATTATCCACGTTTAGAAACCCCACATTTCTGGATTGATATATGAATACTTCTGCTTTGAGAGAATCTTTAGTATTATTAGTAAAAATAAGTAAGTGCATGAGGAGGATATAAACATCAACAGGAACAACTGTATTGTGGCATCAAAAGGAATGAGTGTTCTTTAAAAAATATATATATATATAATCAATTACAATGTATTTTATACCATTTGAAGAAAATAGTTTCCACTACATGTCATGTCATCTGTGAATTACTTGTCAACAGCAGATGTATAATTTTCTTTCAGTTACTTAGCATTAGGCGCCTGCGCTTGCCGTTGGTTTGCTCAGCCAATGACGGAAATGTCTGAAATTCTTGTTTCATAATTTTACACTTTTGAGATGGCAGCTGAGAGAAATGTGCATATCTCCCTCTCATACACATTCATAGACATGTCATGAGCCCTCGGGGAGTCAACACAGGTTGGGCACTCGATAAGGAGCACTATATTGATCCGTCTGCTGGTGGTCAGGTAAAACGGAGCACATTCTTACATGTTTAATGACACATTCTCCTGATGTCGCTGGTGCTGTGAGCTGGCCTTTACTGCTCCTAACTCCTCAAGCGACTGAACCAAGGGCTGTTGTAATGGCCCCTGGAATGAGTGACTATGTTTACTTCAGGTGCAGAGTATCATTTTTCTTTCATATTGGGCAGCCCTTTCATACAAGTCGCCATTGCTTATCTGCTGCATAGCAATTATTAAATCTATTGCTCAAACCTAGACCTTCTTTCCTACACATGCCACAAGAAAACTGATGTCACTGACAGACGAGTGCTTGTGCTCTCTACATACATGGCATTGTCACTCGGCAGACTGCCAACAAAATGCTTATTGTGTAGGGTTGGGCCATATCGTATCGGATATCGTTATCGTGATATAATGTTTTGATATCGTTGTAATTTTTTATATCGTTGTGGACACAATATAATTTATGTTACGCTCTGCTCCATCAGAGCAGCATAAACGGTGACTGTAGAACACGGGGACACGTGCTGAAAAAGTAAAATGAAGGATGTAAACTGCTTGAGTAGATCATATTTGGAAGACAATTATGCCGTAAAAAAATATATATATATATATCACTGAATGAATCTTCCCAATAGGCGTAAGGCTGGGATTTTGAAGTAATTCGTCCATTGTCAATTATATCGTCAAATATATCGTTATCGTGATATTTATTTTTTCATATCATGATATAGATTTTAGGCCATATCGCCCAGCCCTATTATTGTGGCTGTGAAATCATGTATCGAAAGGTCTTTTTCTACAATCTCTCCTCCTTGATCCATCTCTTTTGTCATGACCGTTACTTCCAATTAACTACTTTCTAGACTTTCTTCACTTCTGAGAACTGAAAGAACACGCTTTAGTTCCACTGTTGATGCGGTGCAGCAAAACTCATTACCTCCTTCAAAGCACTTCTTGGATGATTGCTGTGTGAATTCTTATACATTTCCAAGTTCATATTGCAGAGCGTAATAATGACGGCAAGAATTCTAGTGTGGACAGAGAGTTGAGCACGTCTTTTTGCACACGCTACAAAGAATTTATATATTCCAAGATTCAGAAGGTTTTTACTAATGCCCTGTTTGCATGTTAGCATGATAATACCTAAGTCAAGCGTTGTAATGGCATTTATTCGTTTTTGGGGTGAATCCACAAGAATGTCTAAAAGGCTTGAAATGTTTAATTACCACATAAAAATACAACAAATGTATAACTTATGTCATAACCATATCATGATTGGTCTATTTATTAAATCT
The DNA here is from genome assembly GCA_021464625.1 of Proterorhinus semilunaris. NCBI lineage: Eukaryota > Metazoa > Chordata > Actinopteri > Gobiiformes > Gobiidae > Proterorhinus > Proterorhinus semilunaris. The sequence continues at coordinate 21,803,422 of CM038349.1, read as the reverse complement.
ACTGGTCTCTGACAACGCCACTATTATTGTCTGTATCTGAAGTCTCTTTGCAGTTGGCTTATTGTTTCCTAAAACATTGTTTTCTGAATACCAGTTAGTTGAAAATGCATAGTCAGTATTTGTTAATCGGCAGTTGGGGAAAGTGGAGAAATATCTTATCAAGGATTTACTGCTCTGTCACACGGGCGCTGGTTCCTTCTGTTTGAACTTTGATCCAATTGACCACCTGTCCACCGAAGACTCTGCCTGGCCTGTATGTTTTCTCACACATTTTAACAGTGGTGGGCCTTATTGTGAAATTCATCTAAGCAGCTTGTGAAAGATGCAGTAACAGTCAGTCATGTCGACATGAGAACAGTGGCTTATTTATAACTTCTTATTTTTAGTCACATCAAGATCTTCTGTGTCCTCTGAATCAGTTTATGTATTGGCAAAAATTGGCCCAGCCTGGACTATGATGCCATATAAGAATGTGTTGCTTATTGATGACGTCATGCTGAGATGGCAACACTGACGAGGCTTAACTATGAGCTTTTATCTATGTTGTGCATATAGTTTCCCCTTGGCCAGCGCATTTTTCACATCGCGCAGCTGTTTGAGTTGCAGAAGCAATTATGGTCATAGTGGCAGCCTGTTCACTTCTAATTAACAGGGGCGCGTCCACTATCGGAGCAACATTGTTCTTCTGCGCCTTCCTCCAGTGTTTGGTTTTCAGTTGTGATATGCAGACAGAAACTACAACTAGTTTACACTTTTAGTAAAAATAACTATTGGCTTCGAATATCAGTGACTGTGCCACTCCATTTGTCAGGGGACTGTAGCTGTCCACGGTGCTGAAGTGGCATCCGATATGTCTTCGTAAGCTCATATTGTCATTACTCGGCATCCTTTTAGTTTTACCACCTGGAAAGAGAATTGTATAGCAATTTTCCTCGCTACCACCTTTAGATGGTTAGTCTGAAGATGTTTACATTCTTTCGGTCTGAAGATGTTTACATTCTTTCACTCTATATGATAGCTGTGTGTAGCATTGCGTTGCATCGTTTTATTGTGTGGTTTATTTACTGGTGGCAAAACATAAAAGCGAATAAAATGACGAATCAGCTATTTCATGTCAAGCTTTGCTCTAAAATTTTATACTGATTAATAATGTAGTCATCCTTTTTTTTACTTGGAATACTGCAGGACACACCTTTCCACAGCACCTGACGGATGCAAGGCGGTCTTTTCAGTGGATTTGACACTTGAATGGACAGCTAAGCGAGTTCGGTTTGTGATGGAGCCTCACTTTGAGCTCGTGTCTCTTGCTATGACCGACTATAATTAGCTCTTGTGTTTTTGTTGCCTTGGTAGCACTACAAATCCTTGTGACAGCGCAGTGTGCAATGGCTGTGAATGCCGACGAAACATTACTTTTAGCAGTTGCTGTGATCCTTTGTTACTCTTCTATGGGGCGAAAGCGCACAAGTGGCATCAAAGGTGTATTGGGTGAACTCTATGTCACACTGTTGTCCCGATGCAGCAAAAACAGTTGTGTGAACAGATTGGACCTCGGCTGAATGTGCTGCATGGTGTAATATTGAGAATCATTAGCGTGTGTCCGATTACTGCAGTCCGGACAGTAACACTATCTAAGCTGACATTACGCAACACTCACTGTGCATAGCGGCAGTAATGCACAGGTCAGGAGAGGCGCTACACACGTCAATGAGAGGCAAGAACGATTGAGAGAGAAATGGCAACTGACAGAGGGTACACTCCGCACTAATGAAACAAGGGCTGAAGACTGTGTTAGTAATTATATAGAAATTAAAAGTTTTTTTGTTATCGACAGGTCCAGCCTGTGTAAAGGGGAATTGGCAAGAATGTTGGATACTGTCTGCATTAGCCACTGGCCAATAGCATTAGCTTTTTTCCCCCTGTGGGATCGTTAAAGTACTTTCAGAAATCAGAAAATATCAGAAAAGAGAACTTTGGACCACTGAGCAACAAACCAGTTCTTCCATTCTTTAGCCCATACCAGAAGCTTCTGACGTTGTTTGTAGTTCAGGAGCAGCTTAACAAGAGGAATGTGACATTCTGAAGCTCATGTTCAGGATCCGTCTGCGTGTGGTGGCTCTTGATACACTGACTCCAGCCTCAGTCCACTCCTTGCAGTGTTTCCCACACATAGACTATTCTGTGGCACACCGCCCGCGACATATTGTGTTTCGTACTTTATTATTTTTTTCCCGTTTCGTCCTTGTATTATTATTTTTTTTCCGTTTTTAATGATATTTAAAACACGCGGCAGCGGTCAATTTGACTGCGGGAGGGGGTTTAAAATGCGGCAGCTATTCCTCCGTAATTCTCACTCACGCGTCTCTCCCACAGCCTACACACACACAGCCCGTCCCCTTCGTGCACACCCCGTGTCTCCATCAGCGATCCTCGCTGGAAGCGGTGAAGCTGTGTCTACCTGGTGCAGAGACGACGGCTGGTGAAATTCACTAAAGGCCTCGCGACCCCAACCCCCCCGTCGGACCGCCACACATTGCCTTTAAACCTGTGGGAAACACTGCCTTGTGAAGGTCCCCCACACTTTAATGGCCTTTTCCTGACAATCCTCTCCAGACTGCGCTCATCCCTGCGGCTTGTGCACCTTTTTCTTCCACACTTTTTCCTTCAACTTAACTTTCTATTAATGTGCTTTGATACAGCACTTTGAGAACATCCAACTTCTTTTGCCATTTCCTTTTGAGCCTTTGCCTCCTTATGCAGGGTGTCAATGATGATTTTCTGCACAACTGTCAGGTCCGCAGTCTTCCTCATGATGGTGAATTCTACTGAACCACTGAGAGACCATTTAAAGTCCCAGGGGCCCTTTGCAGGTGTTTTGGATGAATTGGCCAACGACATGGTGACACTTTGAGTCGACAATATAGTCCCTTTTCACAATATTGAAATTTTCTGAAATTTTGCATGCCAGAAGTCTATATCATGTATTAGTTTCACATTTTAAATTGAATTACAGAAATAAATGAACTTTTTCACAATATTCTAATGTTCCGAGTTTCGCGTGTGTGTGTGCGCACTGTAGATTATAACGTAAATAATAATAATAAAGAAGAATGATCAGTTTTTGTGACTACTTGTTTGTATACATGATTTTAATTTGACTTGTTTTAGTAGTAAAACTCCAAAATGGTGCATGGCTCTGTAAAAATAGTTGCACAGTAGCTAAGTGCAATAGGACGAGGATGGAGAGGAAGGAGAAAACTCTGTCCTCAGTGTCGCTGACAATGAAGTCAAACTCCAACCAGCCCCAGCTAAAAATAGCACAGTGCTCCTGCTGCCACTGCTCGCACACAAATCCTGGTGGGGATTCCCATCAAAGCTGCCTTGACCTATCATGATGTTTTCATTGCTTTGGTCTCATTCACAAACTCTGGTTTGCACAGATCTAACACTTTCTGTTATGCCACCTCTGTTCATTCAGTACAAGGACTGGATTTGGTTCACATTGGGCTTTTTCAGACTCAGGACTTAAAGATGAGAGATTGTTAAAAGGTTTTGCTTTAATTATGTTGCTGTTTTGTGTTTCACTATTTTAAGTGGAGGATGTGATATGCGACAGTTATATCTGCTGCATTGTCTCTGCTTCCTGTTGTTTCTGCTCAGGGTGTTCGCCTCTCTCATTTATATGGCTGACATAAAACACTTTGTTCTGCCAAGGACATGTTTCTGTTGGGATTGGTTTGTTGCTAGGCTTTTGATGAAACATTTCTTTTAAGTACAGAAAAATCCTTGAAAGATCTTGTACTTGAATATGCCTTTTTGCTGTAAGGTCAGTGCCTTGGCGGTTTCAGTTCAACAATTTACTCTATCCAAGCTGAATGCATTCTTAATGCATTCTTTCCTTGCGTTTAATAAGCACATTATCCGACGCTGTCTTCTTCTTCTTCTCTATTTAAAGTTCCCACTGGAGGCCACTTTTAATTGTTGGTTGTTCACTGACGCATTCACTTACACAAGATTCATGGTGAGAGAAAGTGGTTCGGGCAGATCTGCTCTCCAACACCTGATGGTACAAGTGGCAAAGTCATTTTGTTGCACTACATTTCCCTGGAGCTCACACACATTCCTGACTGTAGAAACTGGGGTGTTTCTGTGTGCGGGTCCTCCATCTTGGTCAGTTTTAGACTTTTAATGGATTTTTTATTTCATTCTTTCTACAAAAGAAATCCACTGGGCTAATTCTCTAATTTGTTTACCTGCAATGAACGCATACTGTGCACAGTGCCATTTGTGTACATTTTGGACATATTTAAATATAAAATATAGAAGCAGTAGCAGCGTGGTTTTGCCTGTTATGTGAAATACAGATAAGGATTACTTGATTACCACATTAGTCAGTAATCGATTTAGTTACGATTAATCCAATTGGTTGTTTCAGCTCTAAACATTACTTGGTGCCTGGCTCTTGCTGGTCTTCCACATCACACACGTGCTTGTGTCAGTGTCCCAAAGCCACTATTGCTGTGTGTGGGACTGTCCTCTTTCAACTGCGATGATGGTGTGTTTACATACTCTCAAGTTTCGGAGGGATTTACAGTTCTTGGATGTGAGGCTTGTCAGGGAAAAAGGCTGAGACGGGTGATAGTTCTGTCTATCACCCTACTTTTTATTCAGTCATGTCTCTGACCTTATTTTAAGAAAGGTTATTTTAGCAAAGGGAACATTTCTAGGGACCAGTTCTAAAAATATGAGGTGATCTAAGAGTGAACCAATTAAAACCTTCTTCGCAGCTTTTAATGACATTTACCTGAAGAACGGTTCATGTACAGTAAGTGCTAAGCTTGGTTTAGGCCGCCCCCATAAATGATCAAATACTCCCTCACTTGCAGTGGGAGGAAAAAGTATGTGAACGCTTTGGAATTTCTGCCTAAATTCTGCCTAAATTGGTCATAAAATGTGGTCTGATCTTTATCAAAATCATAAGAATGAATAAACAGTGACCTGCTTAAGCTAATACCACCCAAACAATGACATGTTATCATATTTTTAATGGCCATAACATGTAAACATTCACAGGACAGGGAGGAAAAAGTAAATGAACCCAAGAATCTTACTGAACTGCAACAGTTTTGTAAAGAGGAATGGTCCAAGATTCATCCTGATCGTTGTGCACGTTAATCAGTCCACAGCATATTTTGCCAGTAGTGCTGTGGCGCATCCAAGTGCTCTTTTGCAAACCAAAGTTGAACCGTTTTGGATAAAACACACGTCGTCATGTGTGGAGAAAAAATGGAACAGCACACCAACATCAAAATCCCCAGTATGTTGCAGGGATCATGGTGTGTGGCTGTTTTGTTGTTTTAAACCTAAAGCAAGAATTTCCCAGCATGCTGCTGTCTACTCTACATGCAGAATTACTGTTGGGTATGTCAGAAATGTGGTAGGAAAGTTATGAATGAGTTTGACAACTAACAATGAAAAACGCAGCTCAATCTCTGAGATTTTCCCTTCACTCACAAACATTCTATTGAAGTTGCTGCATTTGAAGCAAAAACAAAAACTTAAAAACAAGGTAGGAATAAAAGTGTCAAGTGAACTAAAATAGCATGCAGGTTATAGCTTTAAGTCTTTAAAAGGCTTTGTGACTCAATTCACGTCTTTTCTGACACAATTTTCAGACAAAGCGAGTGGTAAAAATACTTCCGAATTCTGTGATGTGATTGATTAACTCCAGTCTATTAAAATAATATAGCACTTTGAGTGCCTAATGAAAGGAAAGGTATAAATTGAGACTATTTACCAAAAAGAGGTTGATAATGAAGTTGTGCCACATATTGTGTCACTCTGTGGGAGTAGATTTTGATCCCAGATGACTTGGGAGCTGGCTGATGTGATGGGGTTTTCATTGGAGATCAGCCATAGCCACTTATGTATCAACTTAATCTAAATTTAATCAGAATATCAACTTTTGTCAATTTCAACAACGATGTAGAGTAAAATTTAATATTTCTATGTTAAATGGTCCTGAAGCGGAAAGCATTCATTCATTGTTTAAGCTGAAGTTTATCTATTGTAGAAAAATCAATTGAAATTCAAGCTCGGGGAATAAAATAGATAACAATGTATTTTTTTACCTAATACTAACAGCCTCGGTCAGTCTGCTCATGATGCGCCCATTTGGGGATGCAAAGGTGACAAGCCAAGCATCAAACATATGTTTCTCCTGCTTTGAAGCACACACAAAGTCACACTCACACCTCTGCGGCATACTGCGCTTTACACCATGCTCTGTGGCACAGGCAGCAGCTGCAGACAGATCTGCAATTCAAAGTAGCACAGCCTGACCTTCACCTCAGCCGAGAGCCAACAAGGTTTCAGGCCAAATCTACACAAGAAACAGACTGGTTCAGACACACTTTCTCTCAGTGAGTAAGAGAATCAATAGACAAAGTTTGTTAGCAGTGGCTAAAAAACCTGTCTCTCGTTTTGCCACAAAGATGCTTTTGCAATTTCAAAGGAAGGAAGTACTGCACAATATATCGCTAAAATAGTGTTTTTCACAATATTATACATGTGAACCATATCTATCGCAAGAAGCAAAATCACAAAGGTCTTTAATAAAGAAAGATTTCCACAATGTTACAAACTCGAAGCAAAAACATTTGATAACAATATGGTATGGTTTTCTTTTATTCATGGTTTTCCAAATTTCTCCCGATCTTTACTTTGGAACCCTCAATAAAATAAAATGAATTGTGTCCAGTGCACTGTGTTAGTAATCAATCAATCAATCAAGTTTTATTTCTAAAGCGCCTTACAACAACCAAAGTTGACCAAAGCGCTGCACACAATAAAGATAAAAATACAATATAAAAAGGAGTACAATTTCATTAAAAACAGACCATTCACAACAGTTGCCACACTAATATAATATACTATAGTCAAGAATACAGTTATTTCCTTTTTATCGTGATATGAAATATGAATCGAAATTAAACACACTTTACTTTAGTCGCACAAACACTTATTCTGTTTCCTTTTTCCTGCAAGATGTTGCTGAATAAACAGAGCGTAAGGTAAACAATTTTACTGTCAAATGTGTTTATTCACACGGTTAAGCTGAGATCATTCTCCAAAATAAATCAAACTGCTATTGTCTTTGAAGTGTTTGAAACAATCACACAGGCCTCACATCTCCACTTGAAATATACATTGACTAAAAATTTTAATCGAGTCCCACCACTAATAGTAAATAAATATATTCCATAGAATTTAGAAATGTTAATTGTTCTGCGCATCTAAAATAAACGTGAATCCATCAAAGTTTACTCTTGTGCCTATTCTCATATAAACATCCTTCTACCTGTCACCCGGCCTGTTATCAGTCTGTATCAGTGTGCACGCTGCACCTGCGTTTGCTGATGTGATGAATGCTGATGGTGTGTGGCTCTATGCCTCAGCTGGCCAGCCCCGGTAACCCACACAGATCGTCACATGTGGCCTCCTCAACGGTTTATTTCAATTCTCTAAATGTTATTTCTTATAGAGAGGTCTAAAAATAACCTGGGCAGGCTGCTAGTCCTTATTTTTAGCCTGTATTCTTTTTATGATTATGTGGTGATCAAATTTCTCCAAAATCTAGTTTTAGTGAAAGATGTTCAAACACAGATTTAGGTTGTCAAAGTATGAAATATCCACTAATCTACCAAAACTAATATCTAAACTAGATTCTCACCCTTGCAAAGGCATTGAATCTTTTGACGTCTTTTCCAAATCGTTTCCGAGTGGTCCTTATGTTCATCAGGAGCCGTCTGTCTAAAAACAGTTAAAAATAAAACTAGGCATTCAGTTAAAGTGCAAAACTAATATCTACAATTATCATTTAGGCTATAGGAACAATAAACAGACAAGACTTCACTGTGTAGGACTTTAATGCAGTGTTTTTCAACCACTGTGCCGTGGCACACTAGTGTGCCGTGAAATATTGTCTGCTGTGCTTTGGAATTTTTTTTGAAAACAAATTAATTATTATATGCAAATAATGTGCTTTTGTTGAGTCTGTGTGCTGTCTAGTGATCGGCAGTGTAACCATGTAATACTCTTCCATATCAGTAAGTGGCCGCAGGAAGCTCATTTCTTTGAGACAAGAGAATTAGAGATTCATGGATGCGACAGGTGGCGGTGACGGTGGCATAGTGGCTAGCGAGACTATACGGTGTTTCTATTCAAGACACTTTGATGAGAACCACTTTATATTGTGAATATAGTCTACAGCAGGGGTCACCAACATTTTTTCAGCCGAGGGCTACTTCAAGAGCATCAAGTTGTTCAACGGCTGCCAGTTAAAAAAAAATCCTAAAGACTGTTTACTTATAGGTTATTGACCCGTATTATATAAAAATTGCTTTATTTTAAACTCGTACTGAGTCACAAGAACAGAAATAACTGTATATTTAAGAATCCGATTCAAGAAAATGAGGTGTTTTACACCTTAGAAAAAGTCTCAAGGGCTACTGGGCATGTCCCAAAGGGCACTTGGGTGCCCGCGGTGACCCCTGGTCTGCAGAGTAATTTATTTTATTTTTTTCTGCTGGTGGTGTGCATCGTGATTTTTTTTTCCAATGAAAAAATTTGCCTTGGCTCAAAAAAGGTTGAATAACACTGCTTTAATGTACCTTAGAACTTCACTTTCAGTATCAACATTTCGTATCATGATGACACTACAGAGGTAAAGCTGCGATTCTCTGTGATACAGTACTTTGTACACCACTAAAACTACCTTTAAACCCATATGACTTTATCTTATGTAAATGTAGCTCTGTTTGTTCACTTACAGGAGGCAAGGTGACAAGGTGCAATGTTCAACCCTGTGTGCATTGATTCCCGATCTTTATTGAGATCTGTGTGATAACGATATTTTTATGGTTTTCATTCACTGTCAGCTTCCTCACCACTTCATAAACCCACACTAATTACTCTCCTGGTCCACCTTGTATTGACTGTCAGGACTGTGTCACTGAAGCACAGTCTTATCATCATGGACCAGCTCTGCACTGCGCTCCACACTGCGGCCCAGTTGATTAAATGTGCCCAGAACAGAAGAGGATTGTGTATGTGAGGAGGGAGGGAGGGGTGGCTATAATGGGTAATGAAACTGCAGTGGCCAATAGGTGCCCCAGTATTGTATATGTATGCAGTAAAGTGCAGCAGCCAATTCAAAACGTTGTCCTAAATACCATGATTTGAAGTTGCACCGATTTAACACAAATGATTTATAATTTACCTTTTTCATGTTCTACCTTTTTGTTCTGTGCCAATAAAAAAAAAGTCTAGCAGCCTCATTAAAACTATAAATAATGGATCCAGTTTTTGCTGTATTCGTTTTGTGTTGTATTATTTAAAAAAAAACCTTGCTTAAAACATTTCTAGGTCCCCACAAACTACTCTGAGCCCACACAGATGGCTTGTAAAACCGTGTTGTATTGCATGCCATACATGCCATCTGTAAAGAAATCATCTGATTGATGTGATCAAAATTGTAACATGCCGAAAACACAGTCAGAGCAAATTATATCCAGAGATTTAATTTAAGATTAAGATTCATTAAAGATTTATGATCATCTCAAAAAGGAAGGATGTTTCTATATTGCAGGTTATCTTGAGATTGCAGGCCATGTATCAATGTCATACAGTTGAGGTTACTGAAAATATATAATTTAATTTTACATTGTTGCTATCAAGAAGCCGTATCCTTGACATACTGTACTTTTATATGGCTTGATGTGTAACTTTTTTACTAATATGCTGTATACACTGCACCAGCTGACCTGTGGAGTAACCTTAGTTCATTAGTCCATCTGAAGAGTCTTCTCGCTGGTGCATGGTGAGCAAATGGCCTCTCTCTGGGCTGCACGGCTCCCGAGGGTCATTAGTGTGACCCTGTGCTGTTGAGCCCAGTGATTAGTGCAGCTATTAGTGTTAGCCCACATCGAGGCTCAGCGGCGTGTGTGACCTGGGTCTTCACCAGCTGCACCAGATTAAGACACTTTTGCTTATCATTGTCTTTTCTGAATTTGTAACTGCCTAGGAAGTATTCCGGAAATATAGCCAAAAATACACTTGACTTGTATATGAAGGGATTGATATATGGGCCAGTACTTTATTAGTTTATTTGGTCGGGACAGTGCATGTTAATGAACATACATGGGCCTCATGCATGTAAACATGCCACACCGGATTGTAGCCTTGGGCTAATTTGCATCTGCATGCGCACTCTCAAACACGCTCTCATTCATCCTGGCCTATTGTACAAACCTACTTTATGACTTGTACTCATTTTATACATGTTTACAATTACACTCATTGCCAATGTACATCATCATCAAGTACTATTGGGCCGTTTTCTGAGAAACAATGATCAAAAATAATGTTCATTTGTTTTTTTCTGTCTGGAAAAATAAATCACACGATTAGATTGTGAAGTATTGGACGTTTTCAATTCAGGTATTGACACATGCAACTTTTTGCCCAATATTTCTCATATTGATACATGTGTTTTTTTGTTGTAATTGTATTTGTTCTCTGAATTTATTTTAACTTTTGGATATCACCTTTTGGGTTTCATCACAAAATGCAATCCCTGACTTTCTACTCCAAAGAAGGCACAGTTTAACGTCATCTTGTGAGACTCAAGGGTCAGTGTGTATACGTACAAATGTCAGGATGTCAATGATGTCTATTCTACCTTGGGACATGGCAATGAAGTTTGATCATATGTATACGTATGATAGATATTTTAAAGCCTTGATAATGATTTGGACTTGGATGACTTTTGTTAGTACTTCACTTTTTTCATGTAGATGAATAACATTATTGTAAAAGCTCCCCTATGAGAGACCAACAGGCCCATTTGGAACCGTTTGGAACCATGAGGCCGTCCTCCCGTGGACCCACCACCTGCAGGAGGAGCCATAGGGGCTGGTGCTATGTGACTTGGGCAGCTCCAACAGCTGCCCCCACGACCCGGCAACGGACAAGTGGGAGAAAATGGATGGATGGATGGATGGTAAAAGCAATGCTTTTATTATTGCATTGCATTGTAAAACATTCTTATTGACTACTAATTGAGAAGTATGAGCTTGCTACTTGCTGTAGCTGTGTGCAGTCTGAAATGTATTAAACCCATGCGTGAAGAATCTGGTTGTGTGGAGGGTTTTGTTACTAAGAGCCTAGAAACAAGTTTTTACATTCATCTTTCTCCCTCTATGGCTTTTCAGAAGAAGAGCAACCATGTGGCGTTTAAGTCTGTCCGCTAATCAGGAAATGGATCTATGTATAGTAGTTTGTGCTTTTTATTAGCCATGTTTGTACTGCATTGGTTTTATAGAATTGTGCATCTTAGATATTTTCTCATCCCCAAAATAACAAGTTTCATCTCAACTGTTTGTAATTGAATTTTCTGTCCTCCCCCGTTGATCCTGCATGTGCCGAGGCCAGTCTACAGTCTGTGTGCAGCTCTGATGGTGGAGGCATGTAACGAGGAGACGATCATAGCTGTAGACAGAAAATGATTGTGCTCGTTTGCTGCCCGTTCGCGCCTGACTTGCTTTATGGCTTTCGTTCTTTTAACTCTGCTCTCCATGTCCTTTGTGCACAGCAGCCTGAAACGCTGTGATACGCCATGGGGTTCTCTATATTTTGCCTCTACCGGTCGGCTTTGTACTAGTGTCTTCTTTTTAACATTCTGCATCAACGCCAATATGCTGGCCACTTTCTGACAATGTACGTGACTGTAGTATTGGCCACAGGGAATGAGAGGGAGTTTAGACCACATATTGATTGTACTCCTTACTCCGTTGCTGTTTATGCATATTACGTTTCACTTGTAATGCTTACAGGCAGCTTGTCTGTACAGAAACTCTCGTGCATTTAGAAGGTTTATGAATTAAATGATTATGATATTTGTGTTTGATGTTCAAAGTCTCAGAGAAAGAAATACCGGTATGTTTTTTTCTTATCCATCCATCCATTTTCTTCCACTTGTCCGTTGCCGGGTCGTGGGGGCAGCTGTTGGAGTTGCCCAAATCACATTGCACCAGCCCCTATGGCTCCTCCTGCAGGTGGTGGGTCCACAGAAGGACGGCCTCATGGTTCTAATCGGGCCTGTTGGTCTCTCATAAGGGGCTTCTGAACCGCTCTTTGTCTGACCCGTCACCTGGGACTTGTTGGCCATGGGAGACCCTACCAGGGGCACGAAGCCCCCGACAACAGGGCCCCAGGATCATTCGGGAGCTCAAACCCCTCCACCACGTTAAGGTGGCGGTTCCAGGAGGGGCCTTTCTCACATCTTCAACAAAATATATGGTGACAGCATTTACCTAACCAGCAATCTCTCAACTGTTTATTGCTGACCGTGCGATTGACTGGTGAGATAATAAAACGTGTGATATGAACGCCTATATGTGCGTCCTCAAAAACCTGTATGAACATGGTCAAGAAAGATATTGTAAATAAAACTCAAAAAACTATACCTGATTACTTTTCATTCCCTGATCAGCCCACAAAAGTCTTCTTGCTTTGGCACATTGATATTAAAGCCATTAATGTTCAATTTAATTATTAGAATCCGGCAGATTTCACAAAGAAAACACTGTTGTTTGCTTGATCAATGACCAGTGTGCAACCAGAGTGCCTTGTCATCAAACAAATCCAATAAGGATGAGGGGAAGTACTGGCATTCATGCACACACCACATCTCTGCCGTCTAATGATCGATTAACTGAGAAGATTTCAGACGAGACCAGAGCACTTTGGCGTCCGCTGCTGCAACTCCTTTGTCAAGTAACTGCTTGATTTTCTCGCGTCCTGGAAACGACACACATGCGCGCCCTATTAATGCATGCTGGTATTTGTTTTTGGACAAACTGTACTTTATAAGAATCTTGTTTTGGTCTGCAGTGCACAATCACTATAGGTCCTCAAGCTTTCGCAGTGATTGCACACACCAGACAGAATGGCAAGGATAATGTATGCATATCCTCACTATTTTTAGCCCTGATCGCTGTTCGAGCGATCAGGGCTAAAAATAGGCAGAAATATTTTTTAGACGGGGATTGAAAGGGGGTCATTATGCAAAGCTGCTCTTTTTGAGATTATACTCCTCATTAATAAAGTTGTCCGATCATTTAAACATACCTCTACTGACCCTCAATGAGATGTTGCTGTCTGCTGTTCTTGCATTTTTTTTTAAGTTAACTTATAGTATTGAACCGGACTGCGGCGTGGTGTTGTTGTAAAGCTTCAGCGGATGCTTTTTGTCTCTTTTTGCGCTGGGAAAGCGGGATAAACTGTGCTACAGATTGGGAGTTAAGGACAGCCGTCATGGATACTAAGGAAGGAGCTTGGGGTAAATTGGAGGAGCACACATTTTCTGTAGCAGTTTATAGAGAAATTGTAACATGATTAAAAAAAAGCTTTTACATGTCGATTTAGCATAAAACCGCCCCACCTCCCCTCTTTAAAGGTCAAATGAGTGTTGCTGGTCTCATGGTTTAGTTGAGAAGGACCTGAATGCAGCCGATGGAGGGGCATGTGACAGGGGAGCTCCACTTCTCCACAGGAAATGACGTCACCTCCACAGGACAGTGCTATCTTAAACCCATCCAAACTAATCCTAATCCCGACCCTAATGATAGTGGAGTTTACTAAAGGCGTGTTAGTGGGATGTATGTAAATAAATGTGGGCAAAACGTGGGGGTGACATAATTTCCTGTGGAAGTGTGGAGCTTCACTCATCATGTAAATTTCCATTGGCTGCGTTCAGACCCTCTTGGGTTAGTTTGAAAAAGCTATGAAAAACATAACACCTTCTTTAAAGGCGTTTTCACACAGGCTCTAGTTAGGTCGACTTAAAGGGACTTTCGGCAAGAGTGCGGCACTTTAGGGTCAGTGTGAATCTAACCGCAGCCGGTGCCTGAAACAGGTGGTCTCGGAGCAGCCTGAGCCGCCCTCTGCATCGGAGCGATGTGGTGTGAATAGGCCGACCTCTGGTGAACTATTCTCACTTTGATGCCTCTTTTTTGCACGAAGAAAGAATAACTACGCGCTGCATGAGGACGTTTGGATTACTCTGACGAGGCAAAATGGATTAACTTTAAATCATCAAGGTACGCCTCTCTTTCCTGTCTGTCCCTTCTGCTGCAGTGAAACTTTCCTCTCCATGTACTGATTAAGTACTTTCCTCCGCGCTTCACGTATATCACCCTCACTGTATTTAACCACGAGGGAGAGGAGTGACCACTGCGTAACATCGGGGAAGTGCGCCTGTACATGAGCGCGTGTCGGTGTTGGCACATTGACAGGTTGATGCCCGTTGTCATGGGAATAAGTTTGTTGAACAGCTGATCGTTGTTACGTGGCTGATGTTGCGATGTTTTGTGCGAGCGTGTGGGAACACAGACTTAACTAACATTGGAATAAATGCAGTTGGAGCTAAGGCGGTCTCGAGGCGACCTACAAAGCTCCAACATGTGTGAAAACAGCCTAAGTGGCCCATCCGCTTTGTCTAGTACCTTCCTGCTTTTTCTTTTCATTCACTTTGTCTTCTTATAACTTACCTCTATGGATGCGAATGGTGGAGAGCATGTGCACTATTTACAGAAGCTACAGCAGCTCTCTACGTCAGGAGCTTTTTTTTAGAAGCACCGGCTTAGCTTTGGAAATGTCAATGGATGGTGTTAATAAAGGAGATTATGAAAGTTAAATGAAATGACGGCACTATAGCTATTGAGAAATACAGTGGTTGACCCTGAACGGGGTCTTAGTAACTAGGAAAAAAAAAATGTTTTCCACTTGCCTCATCTGTCAGTGTACGTTTATTTGCAAATTATAATCTTTCTTCATCATATGCCATTTACAAAGCGAATCGCATCATGTTGTTTTCGATCGTGACCCCCGTTAATGGATAATAAGTATGACAACAATTGTGCAATTTGTCAAAGTTTGATTTCACTTTGGTTTGACTATAAATAGCTTTTATAAAGCCTCTAAAAGCTACAAGGTGTACGCAATTTACTGAGATGTGGCTTATGTCAAGGACATCATTTATCCACATTTGCCTGATCCATGCTGTTAATCAAAGGCTGCTCTGACTCAAGGCGGACCCTCGCTCAGGCCTCTTCAGCGCGGCTCGAGAGTGTAATCACACACATGATTGGGCTCTTGTCCTTACTGAACAGACGTGCCCTCTGTCCAACTCCCATAATGGTGAAGCACATCAACAATTACAAACACACTTTTAACAAAGCAGCGGGGGAGCGTGCGCCACCACAATGCAATCACAAGTCATTCTTGCAATTAAAGATGGTAAAATATATTTTCTTTTACTTTTTGAATTACTTTGACCACTTACAGAAAATGTACATGCGAGCAATAACGATGCTGCCACGTCCGGGCTTTGGTAAGCAACAACAATGTATTAAATGTAATCGTTCCATTATAGATGGAAACTATGTTCATGAACAGAGCTATGCTTCCCTAGTTGACACTTTTCTGATGTGTCGTGTCTGCAGTTATCAGTCTCCAACGTGAAACCGTTGATGCGTGCAATCTGTTGCTTTTATTCCACTACTAGACATTAGGTATTGTAGGGTATTGCGGCTGACAGCTTGGTCTTGACGTGAAAGGTCACACTCCTGAATATGACCATCACTCGAGCACAAATTCATCACCACCCTCTCAGCGCTTTAACATTAAATAGATGGCTGTCTATATTTCCATGCACATGTGATGAGTTACATTTTAGCATTCTAGCTTTTTGTTTGAACATAATGTTTTTTTGTTTTTTTTGACCAGGTGGGGGTATCGATATGTGCTTATATCTTGCCATCGGTCGCAATCATTTTACAAAATCAGAAAAAAAAATCTTATTCTTTTGTTTTTTATCTGTGCCATAATACTTTCACAAGTACGGCTGATGAAGTGGCTCATTATTCTGTTTTAACGTGCTTATCTCATCAATTATCAGGACTCTACTTTTCGATCTCTAAAAAGCCTTGATCCCTTCTTGTTTGAGGACTTTTTAAAATGAATTATCTTCCTGTCTTTACTGTAGACTTGATGATGTGAAGATTAAGAACTCGATTGATCTCGCTGCAACCACATTAAAGGGAAATCCTGCTGTGTACCTCAAATGAAGAAACCCTTTATTGCACAGACATAACACTAATTAACTTGTCCAATGGGCCCCACCAACGCGATTTATCAAAGGCTTGTTTCAGCAATTCAGTCTTACACTCTTGCTATCACATCAGGAAACTCATGCAAAGCAGATTAGCCAATTATTCGAAGTAGGTACACACACAGTCATGGACAAGACATCACTGGACAAAAGGGTGTGTGCACTAAGAGGAAATTAGTATAAACTAAAACGTTGCTTATTATTACCTTCATATTCACCCATGCCATTGATTTGCTCACATTTGTAACTCAACTCACATTATGGTGATGTTTTGGAGTAATACAACATTTGGACAAAATTTGCTGACCAATAATATTAATTACACAGTCACATGAATTTGATCTTTTTGCTGCTTTGTAATGTGGTTTTATGCAGTCTGTCTTTGATTGTCTGTGAGTTGTACTTACTGTGATATTAAACATGAATGTATCTTGTTGTTCTTTTTATTTGTAATTTAAATGTATTTGCTTTGTCCTTTCAGTACCGGATTGGTCAGCTGTACATGATCAGCAAACACAGTCATGAGCAGAGTGACAGAGGAGAAGGTGTGGAGGTGGTGCAGAATGAGCCATATGAAGATCCAGTCCACGGCCAAGGACAGTTCACAGAGAAACGGGTCTACCTCAACAGGTCAGGCATTACCTAAAACTGTAATGGGGGACTGTATGTCATAAGGGTGGGATACTCTTAGTTAGTGGACATATGCTGGATCAACATTTTTGAGCTCTTAATATTATATTCAACATGAACATACCTTTCACTTCATTCATGAATGTTTGACTAATCCTATTTACTTTTGATGTTTTATCCTCAGCTGCATGAATTATGTTGTTTTGGACTGTATGACCTCCGAGTCCATGAATCATCACCGACCCCGTTCTGAGCAGTACGACCATAGACATATTATTAATAGACGGTCATTACTCACTCCTCCCCGTTTACCACAATGACCACGTTCGAGGGGGAAATCATGGCGGATTTACAGGCATAAAGGCGGGATCTTCACTGGTCCGTGCAGCTCCAATGCCAACAGTCCTCATTAGAATACGAGATTTCTAAAAATGTTCTTACGAAAACCAGCCTGCTTTCTTTAATTGTAACTAACCCAGCGTTCTCTCAGGAGGAATATCTAGCAGTAGAAAGTTTAAAAAAAATTAGAGACTATGCTTTAAGGTAGTTTGTTACGTGTCTATAGTGCAATGCATTCCAATGTGGGGCTAGCGGCTATATGGAGGTACTGCAGCAATGGCGGCCCCTAGTGTCATTGTCACAAAGCAGAGCAGCCAGCGGCCAATGAGTGCGACACTTGGTGCGTTCATAACAGCTCCATTGACTTGCTAGCATGCAGTTTGCTATATTGAAATCTTGCATTTTCTGTTTTTTATTCTCACTACTACCTGTAGAGGTGTGCCTGTCCAATTCTAAACTGAACTCATTCAGCATTGACACGCTTTCTACACTTTGCACAACCGTTTTATTTAGCGCACAGTGGGTTGAGAGGAAAAGAATCTCCTGATGGCCTTGCTCTGTCAAAGCATGGTGCAGAAACGTGACCTTTCAGCACATGTTTCAACACATGGCCAGTGGCCACGCGAGCTCCATAACTTATGAATCCTACTCCTACTCCCAGGGAACTCTAAGTCTAAGCCCGATGTCGGGTTAAACTGGGCTCAGGATTCTGTCGGGCTCGGGCCAGGAATCTTCCGGGCATAACAATGTGTGACAGCAACAGGATTTGAAGGAAAATACAAAAATGAAAAGGGATGTAAACGTTGTGGGTCGTGGAGCACAAATACCTGCGTCAGCACTCGACTCAAGAACTCATTATATAATGAGTCAGCACAACTCGGCTCTGCAGAGGAGAGCAGGGAGCAAGGAAAACTGTCGGATACTGTTGGGTGGATTTGGACAACAAGCACAAACATTTACTGTGTAGAAGTAGATTATCACTGTCTTTATGTATTAAGTTAATAAGTACTACTTAGATATTATCTAGGTATTACTTTGATAATATCCAACTAAGTAATACTTCATTTGGACTTATTTGGATCTTAACTGCAGTTAACTAGAACATTTGCACAAACCAAACTGTATTCTTGGTAACAAGTATAATTTTATTTTGCATTATGGATGTGAATTATTGCTGGGTTCCAGGCAACTGTTAAGCTGGTAATCTTTCGACCTATGATCTGGAAAATGCCTCGGAACACGGCTCGAAGACATCATTACATTGTGATGAGAGGACGTTTGCTAAATACAACAATGGCAAAGTGTAGCTGAATGAGAAAACATAGACACTGAAACTGTGACGTGAACTATTGTTATTGGTCACAGCCTTAAATATAATGTTTTGACTTACTTGTATACTTATATCAGGTGTGAAGAAACGGTCATATAGCGTTGGCATTTCCTTAGCTGATTGCTGTAGCATTAGACTTGCTGCTTATATACAGGTTTAGATAAAAAGAAGCGACTATTTGTTATTTTGTTCCAAACACCATATTGACCCCATCTGTCTTTGGGAATGCTGTTTGAATAACCATCAAGGACACGACGAGCTCTCGCAGTCTGTCCACCTTGGTCTCCTATTTACTGTAAACACCTACTCAACACTTCTATCGAAATTGATGATTTGTGACTCTACTGGGCATGTATTGTGATGTTTTGGATGAAATTACCATGTGCACTTTTTATCCCAAATACTAGGATAGGAGCGGGTGTGAAAAACTCTGAGCAACCACCCACTTAGCTTGCACATTTGGCAACGTGGGCTCCATCACAGCAGCTCCCTGCCAAAGATCTTTTAAAGAACAAGAGGGAACAAGCGCAGGAATCAGCAGATGGAAGTGTGGGAGGAGTGTCAGTCTCTTTTGTTGGAAAAAGAGAGTGGAAAAAGGGGAGAAGGAGGGAGAGATGGAGAAAGACGGAAAGACAAGGGGGGGACGAGGTGATTGGAGAGAAGGATGATGGGGGGGGGGGGAGGTGTTCACTCGTAGCAGACTGAGGCTGTCCAAGGTTTTTTATTAACAGCCACCATGCTGTGCACCATTTCTGTCCAAATCAGAAAATATCAGTCAAAGCGGCCAGTGAGGCAGATAGAGTGGAGTTTGACTGTGAACCATGGTTTTTCAATGAATTTTTGCAAGCAGTGGTAACAATAATGTTGTCCTATCTCTGAGCGCAGTGTGGATTGCACAGTGCCATCTGTAGTGGAGCATTAGGTCTGTCCCTTTGGGTTGTTCCCACGATGAATCAAACCACACTGCTTCCTCCTCACTGTACTGGGAGCAGACTATTCTTTTACAAATGAAACACTTCTGTATTGATTGAAGCACTAACCAAAGTCATCTTATCATCCTCTCCACTCCTCTCCACACGTCCGCCTCTCTCATCCGTCTCTGTCTGTGCGTCTTTCTCCGCAGCAAATTACCCAGCTGGGCTCGAGCTGTGGTGCCCAAGATCTTCTATGTGACAGAGAAAGCCTGGAACTACTACCCTTACACCATCACAGGTCAGTGTCACCTCCTGCAACAGCCAATACTCAAGATATTATGTTCATGTTGCTCAAGGGATTCCAGTAGTTCTCTACCACTAATTGTGTAACAAATCAGTTATGGCCACATGGATCACAAGGCCGCAAACTTTCCAAGTCCCATAGTAACTCAAGTATTCTCAGAGTAGCTGACTGGTTGTTCCTATTTCATAAATGCAGTTTATGCCAGAAAAAGAAAGTCCCCTGACATCCAGTGCTCAGCTTTAACAAACATCTTTTCTCTTTTACATCTTAACCGGATCTCTGCTTACCATGGAAGAATACACAGTGAGTATTTTGTTTTATTAAATGTATCAAACATTAAGCTCCTTCCAAGTGTAGTTCGGAGTGAATCACCGCAAAGAAAAGGGCAGAATGACAGTGTTGTGACAGCAGTGACATGCCTTATTGTCATCATTCACGTGTGGGAGTGAAAATGACTCGCTTTGATCATACCAGGATTAGTCACGAAATGGTCAATCTTGTACATACTTGCAGTTACCGTTTAATGTAAATGTATTTCTTTTACAGTGTTCCTTTTTACCCAAGTTCTCCATCCACATAGAGACAAAATATGAAGACAACAAAGGCTGCAATGACCACGTAAGTATCGGCAAGGGCTAAACACGATTTTGGAAAAACATCTAATTGCGTTAACGCGACATGTCATTTAAAAAAAATCCAAATTCGATTCATAGCACACATTTTTAACACACACAGGACCAGAGCATTACCACTTGGGAGCAATATATGCAGTATATAGCGCTGATACCTTCCGAATCCAATGTTTGTGGATGTTAAAACTATTGCAGCCTGATTTCGACCATTGAAATTGCGATTACAGTTTGTTTGTTTTCCGTCCCCCAGTATGTGCATAGGTTTTCATGACATTTAAACAGCCAATCACCCTTATATTGAAAACTGTTTTGTAATTGCTTGCTTCATCACAGAGGCGGACATATGGCACCAGATAAAACACTGATGCTACATGAAAAAGACCATTTGGCGACTAGTAGAGCTTTCTTTTAACAACACGGACTGTGATGCCAGCTATACATGAGCTTTGAGCGCCTGCCAAAAGCTCCTCCACTTGTTGGATAGACTAATTTCATTTAGGCAGTTGGCTGTATTTTATCCCTCTCTGCAGTTTATATGGGCATTAGTCATCCAATGAAAGCCTGCCATTGCCCGGACAGTAAGAATAAAGAATAGCAGAGTGGTGCGCAATAGACAAATGGCTTGAAATATATCAAGGCAGGAGGCCAACACATTTGTTTTTATAGCGTCTTTATACTATAATGTTAGGCTGCCAGGGCTTTGCCAGTTCTGTGAGGCACAGGCTCCTGCTGCATGTCCTGCTCCAAGTGTCTAATTTGGAATTCACTGATAAAACACAGATGGGGAGTGAAAGTAACAGACTGTTGTTGTGAGTCAGTGTGGTGTTTTGATAGACAGGCTGACAGATTAAGTATTAGTAGTTTGTGCTCTCAGTGTTCCAGGCGTATTCCCAAAAATGGTTGTTTTATTTTATTTTAAATACCAAGATATGGGATAACTGGGATGTGTTTTAGCTCCTGCTCTATATAAATACTAAGATAATTCTAATCATGTTTTTTTAGTGATTTACAATCTTGACTGTTAGTGGTTAGGATTATGATGAATCATACTTAAATAAATTATAAATTAGAGTTGTGTCTCTTTTAAATGTAATAATCATAACTGTCACTTTATTATACTATTGATTACCATTCTTGAATACGGCGCATAGTTCACCACTTCAAAGCACGAAGGGAATGAATGATGCATAAGAATTATAAAGCAGCTTTGAACGTCTGTTAATGCGATATATGAATAATTATAACATCACTGTTAATATTATTTACAACAGACTTTTACTGCAGTTGGTTTAATATTTAAGAAGCAAACTGGGTGCATTTACATAATGTTTTAGATTGAGCTTTTTATGCAGCGTGTTCTTTAAGTCACACACTAAACACAAGTAGCAATTCAGACTTCAGGAGCTGTATTGTGAAATAAAGGAGCTGGAATTAGCCTGCCAACCTTTGACGATTTACCAAATACAATGAGATGTGAGTAATGTAATGAAAAAAGTGTAATGTAAATAATAGATGTATAGTGGCTTTGGTGCATTCATTTACCTTTCTGTAGGCAATAAGCCTGCAATAAAAACAGGTTAAAAGAAGCAAGAAACCACATGGGTAAAGATCAAAACGATTTACAGGAGTGTTGTACAAGCCCAATATCAAAAGATGGATCATTATACTCCTTCTATATATCCTGATGAAGCAGATCTTTTTTCCTACATTATTCCTAATTTATAAACTTAACATTAATTATGATGCATTAAACTATATAACAATAGATGCAGGCTAGTTGCAGCTGCATTTGACAAAATAAAACGATGCAGCATTGTAATAATGAAAGCATGAGAATTTGATGGAGAAAACTGAACATATCTATATGTCTATACTGTCTCACCTTGAGCTGATGGAGTGTTGCTGTGGTCAAGGGAATGCCAATGTCAGATCTAAACGTACAGTTTAGTAATGATATAATTTTGATCATTGTCAAGTCAGTAATATATTTTGCTTTGTGCTGCATTTAGTTTCCGTTATTGGATTTGTACATTTTCACCATCCTCCCCTCTGTCCCTCTTTATTCACACTTCTCCTCGCTCAGCACTCTCCTCTGCCCCTCCACACACACACACACACACACACACACACACACTTTACTCTCAATCCCCCCCCTCCCTCACGTCTTATCTGTCGTTTGTCAGCGTTTACCTCCTCCACTTGTGCACCTCAGCTCCTCTCTCTCGACTCACTCTTTTAGCTTGCTACTCTCATAAGCACAGACATACCATCACACATGACTTCAGTGCCCGCATGGGAAAAGCAATGTATGCAGCATAAGAAAAAGGTTTGTTCTCAGAATGTTGTAGCTGCGTCAATGTATTTCATTAAAGGCCCTATACCAGATGTGTGTGTACAAACAATGATAAGGGAGCACATGATTGTTGTAAGTTCACTTTCCCAAAGCGTTTCAAACAACTTCTTTATCTGAGGGAGGAGTTTATAAGCATGTTTCACAACTTCCATGGTGTAAAACGTAGCTTTACTGTCAACGCTAACAACAACAACTAGTCTGTAGGTTCACAATTAAAACAAAGGCTTTATAAATATGAAGTTTTTTCCCCTCTAACTTACTTTCTTAGTTACTAATGGGAATGAAACTTTCCTTAGGTTGAATTATTCCGATACATTGTTTGTCTGTCTTTGTTTGTATGTATGTCTTGAGTACAATACCATTTCCTCCATTTACCTTGAATTGAATCTACTTACTATATGCATGAAAATGATCCCGTATGTATTTAAATGTGTTGACAAGGTCAGACAATACCGTCTTGAAATCTTCAGTTTGATACAAACTATTAGATTCAAGATTCAAGATTTTTTATTTGTCAAACCATGTGAATGGTTTGAAATTGTATTTCTCTCATCCTTGATTGTGGAGCGGGGGTGGGGCAAGAGGGGTGGGAGGGAGGGCAGGGAGTTCAGCTTCCCGATGGCCTTGTGTATGAAACAGTTTTTAAGTCGACTGAACCTGGCCTGTAGATTCCGCAGTCTCCTCCCAGAAGGCATTACCTTGAAGAGACTGTGTGATGGGTGCGTAGGGTCCCTTGTGATTCTGACGGCTTTGCGGGTGAGACGGGTCGAGTACATGTCCTTAATGGAGGGGAGAGGACTGTCTAAACAGCTGATAAAAATGCAGCTTAATGCTTATCTCCGTGAGCATGCCTTTGGTTTAACAGTCAACGCTTCATAAATCTAGTGCCTGTGACACGGCTACAGGAGCACATGGGTGTCTTTGACGCTGCACATTGGAAGTGTATATTCCAAATAATTGCCTTGCATTATTCCTAGTTTATTACGTGACACAGGGATTAGTGAATGGATTTTTAATAGTAAATATAGCTGGACATGTTTAACACCATAAAGGCTCTGTGTATTTAAAGTTTACTTTAGGCAGACATGTGTGGATATAGAGTGCCCTCTACTGGATGTAAAGAATACAGCATGTTGATGCTTGAACGTATTGACAAATTAATCTTTCTGTTTTTCTCAGATCTTCGACACAGAGCTTAAGGACCAAGAAAGGGAGATTTGTTTTGTAGACATTGTATATGATGAGATCCCTGAGCGCTACTACAAAGAATCAGAGGTGAGTGTGTATATATATCTCTGCTTATCCCGTCTTTGCCACGTACAAGGGAGCAGGTTCTCAGTCATCCAGGAGAAAATATATTGTAAAATGTAAGTAATCTGAAATAAGACTGTTCTAAAGACATTTTGTATTTCTAAATTTTGAGATTACAATTCGCCCAAAAGAAAAGAATGATTTAGATTGTATTTTTTTTTGAGGGGCATTGTTTCCCCATCCTCTTTTTTTGAAGGATTTGCGATACTTCACGTCAGAGAAGACGTCGCGAGGGATGCTGCAGGAGGGCTGGAGGGACACCCAGGATCCCATCATGTGTTCTTATAAACTGGTCACTGTCAAGTTTGAAGTGTGGGGTCTGCAGACACGAGTGGAGCAGTTTGTGCACAAGGTCAGGCCATTCTCTTATTTTCTCTCTCTTCTTTTTTCTTTGTGTTACGATTCTCTTTTTGTTTATTTTCTATCGTGATATCATTCATGGCAACAAATGCACAAATAAGCATGCCAAAAAAGTAATCACGTACAATCTAATGCGTGCACTTAAGCTTCAGCGATACACGTGTAGCTGTAATAATAATAATAAGTGTGTTGTCCTATGCAGGTGGTAAGGGATGTATTGCTTCTGGGGCACAGACAGGCCTTTGCGTGGGTTGACGAATGGATTGGTAAGTATTTAAGGAACTAATGGAAGCAGATAGATAATATGTAATGTTTGAGAATCATTGCTCAGCATGAAAACACTTATTCTGTTGTAATGCGTCTAACAATGTCATCCTCACCTTTTGTGGAGCATGATTCACTGTGATTCTTTCATTGCTATTCACACTTGTGTTTGTTGAAATTGAAATGCAAGAGATTTGTACAAGCATGGTTTCCACCTCAGAATGAAAAAGCACGAAACCTTATTGCCAGTGGTGGTTACTAGTTTGCACCTATAGATTCCTGAGACTTGCCATGTTATTCGTTTTAGAGCTTGAGCCAAGATCACATTATCCAATCCCCTTTTCTTGCTCCAAATCACTCTATCTTCCCTTGCCTGCCAACTGGTGATGTACTGCACACCTCTAATGCTAGATTAAAACTCTTTATCTATTCTTTTTCTATGGGCACCAATCACATTGCTACTTGCTTCCTGATTCAAGGAGGTGGCTATTCTGTAACATTTTGCTCTTACTAATGTGGCTTGGGCTTGTCATTCACCTTTCTAAGTACCTCCAGTCCTTTTCACGCATGGAACAACCCTGGTTGTAAGCCAACCTTTTCCTTTGAAAAGAAAAATATTTCAAAATTTCAAACCCCATACCACACATGCCCATTCTTCCAGATATGACTTTGGATGACGTACGGGATTACGAGAGACAAATGCATGAGAAAACCAACATTAAAGTTTGCCTTGAGCAGCAAGAGCATTCCACTCCAAACTCATCTTCACTGGATGAACTAGAGATCCATGACAAAGCAAGCGTATGTCTTTCATTTTGTCTTTATCTCCATTACGCTGCCTCTTCTCTTTTTTGGTTCTTGTTTGCGATATTATAGTTGACCGTTAATAAGTGACGTCACAGTGTCCAAACGCAATATGTTTTCATCATTCTCATCTTACCCCACAACAGTTACATATATTTGTGTCAAAGAGTTGAACATGTATCCTAATTAGAACACTTTCCTGTAGTAGAAGTAAGGCTTGTGACTGGATTTATATAGTTAGACTAAAATGTGATTTTAAAACAACATTACATTTATATTGAATACATATTGAATTGTAATTGTGAAATTACTAAAAGGCTAAAGTTTTTATCTTTCCATCCTAGACATGACAATGGATGAGGTCAGAGAGTTTGAGCGCGCTATCCAAGAGGCCACCAACCAGAAAATTGGGATGTTTCCACCGTCAATCTCAATCAGTGAAAGTCCTTTGTCGTCCTGTGCCCTGACTGGCCCAGCCAGTGCCCCCACCACCCCCATGTGCACAGACGCACCGGAGTCGCTCTCTGTGGCCAAAGACCGACTGCGGAAAAAGTCGGCTCCAGAAACTCTGACCCTGCCTGAACCTGTCCCATCTGGTGTTCCTCAAGGCACTGCTCTGGCTCCCAACTCAGTTTCAAACCATCTCCAGTCGACAATCGCTCCATCCTCAAGCAGTGATTTGGCTGAAATTGGAGAGTAAAAGCCTGAAGATGGAGCTTCAACATTAATTAGCTTTTTCTTCCGTAGCCTCATGAGACTAACTTCTTAACACCAGTGCCCAAACACCTGTATTTCAGTTAACTCAAACTCTCCACTAGTCTTTATCAGTATCAATGAAACCATTGGCAGCTGTTAACCCTGCCACCCTGTTGTGGCAGACTTCCAATGTAGTTTTTCTTAGTCTAGCCAACCATATTTTATTTCATTTAACATCCCTGATTATAGCTTTTAAGCTATTTAACTATGAAGTAGTTGCCTTACCGCCACATAGACAGTGGTATTATCACACATTTGCTGACAATGTGCCCAAATCTATGACTGTTAAGTATGGTACCTTTTCAGTCAGTTGTCACTATATGACTATATGAAAACTGTGTTGAAGTTGGTGATACTAAATAGAGTAGGATATGATTGTGCAGTAGCCCTTGTGTTTGATGAATCATTGGAAAATACAGCCAAGTAACTTGTGATTTAAACCGACCCTCTGATCAGATTGCAATTTTTAATCTGAATCAATGTGAAAAGATGCAACATTAGTACAATTCTTAAGAAATCCTCAGGTTTCCCAACTATCTGTCTTACATATATATATATATTTTTCATTTTATACCTCTATAGTTATCCCAGTTTGGTCACAATACCATTCAAATTAACACTTTGAGTGTGTTGTGATCTAACATGGCCATTCAATTATATGAGGATCAAACCTTTCAAAAAATGTTATACAGTGTTGCCTGACATGAATGCTGGGCTCTCAAGTGTTATGTGATGTCATTGTACAAAAATAGCCTAAATAATCACAAATCAGGAATAAGGCCATTCTCGGGAGCTTTATTATAACTTATCCTTTAAGTATTGGATGGATACTTGATTTTCAGTGGCGAAAATACTGAAATCCTAACTCATAATTCACATTAACCATATAAATCGTTTGGGTAATATTGAAAAACAAACTCCTTACATGCATGGAATCCTTATCAAACGTATATTCCATGGTAATCTTGTACATACTATAATGGATGGATTATTGGTATAGAATACTTAGTGCAACAGTATGAAAAAGTGAATGCCAACTTGAAAGTTCTTTATATATTTTGTCTAGCCTGATAGGAGAGTAAACTGAAGCGCAAGCATGCCCAGACAATATACTGTATTTTTAGGCCTAAACTCAACTCAGTGCCTCTGCATGCAACTGTGTTATAAAACATCCACATAGACGAGCCACATCTGTTTTTGGTCTAAAAACAGAAAATCAAAATGCATTTAGTTCACGTTTTCATTCATACGTCTAAAAATATTCCTCAAATCAATCACCGTTTGCCAAATGGTGTCTACAAGCTGTCAAGCAACAGGGCTAACCTCTACTTCTTCAGTTAGTGTAGTTGACGCGTGTTCCTCCCAGTTGAACTTAACAAATGCATTTTTGCACTTTTTCAACTCATTTCCAGACACCTTAGTTGACAGTGAAGGAATGTTACCTTTACAGTTTTGTTGGACCAAAGTCCTATGTCACATCATAGCGACTTACAGAGAGTCTTGCCATACAATTTATTGTTAAGAATTTGTACAGTTTCTCACATGATTTACTTTAAACAAATCTGTAGCTATTTATCTGTAACTGTAGCTTTTTGTCATCACATGTATAATTGGTTAATGATCCTCATGCACCAATCAGGCACAACATTACAACTACTCACGGGGGAAGCAAACGGCATAGATGATCTCTTCGTCATCTCTTTGGGGTGGGGGGGGGGGGAGTAACACGAGAACATTCTCCAAAAGTGCAACCGGTGTACTAATCCCAGAGAACCTACGGTAGTAATCAATCTGACTGCACTTTAAATTTCAGCACAGTAATAACGTGGTAACAGGAAGGAAATGGGCTTGGTTGCAAAATGTGTTATACTGACGGTAACATGATTTTCAATAACCCAGTTTGACGAAAACATGGTGTTTCTTGTTAATGGGTGGACAGAGGACGGCAAAATGCATGATCCCCTGCTATCCTGAGTGAGTTACCATGCCATTTTCCTTCTGTTTACCATCCTGCTATTGCTGCCCTGTAAAGTGAAGTGCAACCATCAGCGAACTTACAGAAACACATCTGTTCAGTTTGCATCACATTGTGTATGTTGATGCATTTATGGACATTAGGTAAGTGGTCATAATGTTATGCCTTCAGGTCTTCTACATTATGTTGAAAGTTGCAGTTAAACACGGACCATATCTGTTGTCAGGGACACAGAGATCCAGGGAAATTTTGACTCTACCACAGGCTATTAAGTCATGCAAATTATCGAGCTGTGTAAAGTTTTAAGCTCTGCTCTGTTTAAAAGAGTAACACATGGGGTATTGTAAATATTGTTTGGGGTATTGATTCTATAGTAGGTTTCTTACTATGAAACTTGACGTGACATGAATGTGTGCAATCCTTTTAAGAAGGAACTTAATTGAAGGGTATTGGTGTAGAATGAAGGGTATGTATCTATGAAGTTTGGTTATTTTGAAACCTCCTCGCATTGTAGTGGTACACTTTTGACGCTGGTGACATTGCAGGGCAAAATCCTTTGTGTTGTGTTTCTAAAAGCTATTCTTTACAGTGAGGTGACTGGTCTCAATGTTTACTGGTTAATTGGGAAACAATCGGGTTTTTAAATTCCTGTTTTGTAGTTTATGATTCTGTGGTTGTTTGTATTGTTAAAATGACCAATTGATTATCCTATGTTACAATGAAATGACCAAGATTTGCCCCTTATCTTACCAAGGCTGTTGCTTTGCTCGATCTTGTCATGTAAAATGTCTGCTTGGTGAAACCGGTCCTCAAAAGTGCCATTCTTGTTTGGCTGCTGGAAGCTGTCCTGGGTTCTTCCACAGAGTATTGATTATATTTTTATTGCTCCTTTTGTTGTTTGTGTTATGTTTTTTGGAAATGGATAAATAAATCTTTACTAGGTATTCAAACACGTGTCTTATTTAGTCATCTCTAAATGCACAGATCACAAACGTACTCATCTTTATTAAAAAAATAAAATAACTGACCAAACAGCCCAACCCTTGTTTGCATCACAGAGTTATTAATCTGAAAAGTCATCTTAAAAATCACCGTCATCTCTCTAAACTTTCAATAAAGCCTTATCCTGAGTTGCCACCAGTGTTGGGGCAATGTATTACAAAAAATATTTGTTTTCATTAACTAAAGAATATAACATATTACTTGCACAAAATACGGGAATATTTTAGTCATTACACAATTTAAGTAACTCGAGTTGCAAGAGCATTTAAATGTATGGAGGAAAAAATGACATCTCCCCTGCCAAATCAAGTATGAGACAGTTACATGTAATGATTTAACTTTTTCCACAAGTAATATGTAATACAAAATACATTTTTAAAACTGTAATCTCTAATATGAAATGTATTACAATGTTTAACTTGCCCAACACTGGTTACCACCATAAGAAAGGCAGCAGCAGACCGCACCATAGAGAGTGCCTGACACTAACTGAATGCAGCCCAAAGGCAGAGTTTGCTGCGGCTGCTTTGACCTGTCCTGTACACAACCGCACATTGCCCACTTTATCAACGATCTTCAGCTCTACACTTGGTGAACAGCAGGAGGCGCTGTAGCTGGCCACGGTGATGCTCACGCCTCCTGAGATTGATGTGCTGGTGTTGAGGGTCCCGTTGCCCTGGTGCACGGTCAAGCTGTCGATGCCCGTCCCGTTCACGCCATCGCTGATGTTTGCGGTCAGCCCCCATTGAGAAGAGGAGCACACAGAAGACGAGCAGTTTCCTGTTGTGCTAACCACGTCACACACCGGCCGCGTCACGTCGGTCACCTGTAAGTGAAAGTCATGTATCGTGGTGTACAAATGGTACAAAGTTATGTGATCAGGGCCATCTCAAGTTTTCTGGGGCCCTGGGCAAAATTATGGAGGACTTTACTAAATCAAGACATTTAGCGCACACACAAAAAAGGAGTGGGGGAAAAGTACTGTATATCCATCTTCAAGTCAAAACATATGCAGTACCTTTTTATGGTTTTCTTAGCACTCATTTGCAAAATATTTCCCCAAATGTGTAGCCTTTGTCCCATGGGACATTGGGCCCTGTACTTAAAGGTGCTTTATGAACCTTTTGTGCGAAAAAACAACAACTCTGTAGTATTGCGTATTTGACCTTTTATTGATCCAGCGGCTGTATAAGTGGTCAGCATGGCGCCTTTACTTTCCATCACAGTAGACTATGCCAGAAAACCTTCCAGAAACACTAAAATCCTAATTTATTTCACATAAAAGTTCCATGATGCACCTTTAAAGCTAGACAGGGCCTAAAATATTGAATTGATTATGGTGTTCGACCCAAATAAATGCTTCAAAATCCTAACCATACATTTCCCCACCAAATCTACTTGTACAGCCATCAGACGGACATATTGTGCTTACCTTTGCAGTCACAGAAAAGCGCAGCATAGTATAGTTGATGTCAGTCGCAGCAGAGTTTTGCGCGGTGATGGTGAGTGTCACATCTGTGCCTGAAGAAGCAGAGGATGGGACAGTGAGGGAGACCGTCCCGTGTGCTCTGCCCCCACTCATGGTCACAGCGGTGGTAGAGGTTGAGGCGTAGCTGCGGTCATTTTGGGCATTTACTGTAAATGTCCCTGAAGCATTTTGATTGACTGCACCATTGGACATAGAGGCCACAGTGAAGGGAACAGAGATGGAGGAGCCAGGTTCAATGGAGGTGCCGTTTAGTTGAGCCTAACACAGCATAAAAATCAGTTGAATGAAAAAGTACAGGCTGATGTGTCCTTTTGGCAGAGCAATCGCTAACAGTTCAATCTCACATGCCTCATTGTATACTGCTGTTGTATCCTTGGGCAGGGCACTTCTCTCCGGTGGCTGTGTACTCTGCTCTATGAATGTGTGTGTGAATCAGTAAATGGTTTATGCACTCACACACACTCTTGATGTAACACACTTTGAGTGCGCTGTAGAGGTAAAAAAGTACAGTTAAAGGTCCAGTAATCAGGCTTGTACAAAACCTTTAGACACATCATTGATATTTCATGTTTTTTCATTTAAAATAACTTAGAGACAAAGGGCTCCATTTCATGACATCAGCTGGTGGAAAACAGTTTTGAACTCTGGAGAAGGATGCAGTTTGTATTCCACATAAAGCATTTCCATTTTGAAATAAATGCTTAAGCTTACTGTGACTGAGATGCTGGATGGTTTGATCTGAGTGGATGCTTGTCTCTGAAAGCTATTTGTTGTTGACCTAGAGCTGGTACTGTCCCCTCCTTTAATACGGAGCACAAAGTCTCCCGCTGGGATGTCAGTAAATGTCACAAGAATGTTCCCATCATGTTGTGGCTGTGAATAGAACCAAGAATGTTTATACTGAATGTATTTTGAGATTTTAATGTTCATTCTTAAATAACTGGAGATACCAGCAGTGTCCCGTTGACCTCGGTGGGCCCAGAACTGTCGTACAGTGTGACCTCTGTGATTTTCACTGCGTCACTTGTAACAGTCACCAACACTGTAGCATTACCCCCTGTGGAAAAAAAACAAGACCAGCCTTTAAAGAGATGAGAACAGTATTGAAGTCTAGCCATGTGGTATGGTTGTTACTATAGAGAGAAACACTGAGGGGAAACCAGGCAAGGGTAGCTTTTGGAATGTTTCAGAGATAAAATGAAGGTGGCATCAAAGAGGAGATTCATAAATGCAGGGAAACGGGAGATAAAACTTCATACCAGTGAGTGGTCGTCCCTCCTTCAAACTGTAGTCTCCATGAGTTCCTTCATGAGGTTCAACCAAATTATAAAGTTCACGGAGCTTTGACCTGATGACACAACAACACACCTGTTTATACCGCCCTTATTACAATAGAAACACTGCTAGTGACTTTACTGAATTTAGTTTATTGTACAGATTATTTGTTTTTGGGAGCAAATTTTTCTCATGTTACTGACCCACTTTCTCAGCAGTAACTGACCTATGACCTTGACTGAGTATGGGTTTTTGGAGTTGACATAAATTTCCCACAATCCCGTTTGGTTGTCGCTGTTGAGGCACAGGCGGCGGAGGTTTCCTGCCGTAGTCATTGCTGCCAGAGGTCCACTGGACACACTCGAACTCTGAGAGGCACCTATGAATCAGACCACATTAACATTTTGTTCTATTGTTAAATACTGTCAACGACACAAACAAAAAAAACGTACCTGAGGGGCTGAATATATTAAAAGTGAGGGATGAAGTGCCAGTGATGTAGATCGTCATGTTTTTTATCGACCCGTCCACAGTGAAGTTAAATTTGTCTGGCTTTCCTGGATTACTCACCACTTGGAAGACATTAACCTGCAACAACAGAGTTCAGTGTGTAATGACTCACATTTTTACTGTTAATTTAGTAATGCAAACGTTAGTACAATGAAAAAAATAATGTAGCAAATAATGAATGATCAAAATACTTTGGATACAATTAGAATACAAAGTTTACATGCACCGTATATAAAAGCTCTTGTTATTCAAATGTTTTCCTCAAGCATAATAGATTACATACAGTAAGTTGGTTACTTTACATACAGTAATAGAGTAATATTTGGTTAAATAAAGATTTTAATGAAAGTGTTTTTATATTTAATTCTTAAGGGTCCTGTTTATTTTTGTGCTGAAATATTCTCATATATTTTGAAATTGTAAATTTATGGCTTCATTCATACAAAATGTTCCTTCCTTCATGGTCAAGATTTTGTCTGTAAATAAAAAGGGGATCAATGAAGTTATTATGATGTTGATTGTGCAAAAGGTGTGTCGCTCACCACTGCGCTGGTGGATGAGTCCTCTATGACCGTCGTGGCTGCAGACAGGTCAGCCTTGATGACCTCGATGGCCTGTCCCCCTGATGCTTTGGCCAGGTCCCGGTACAGCTGAACGTCTACCTGATTCATGGCTCGGGAAAATCCGTCCCTCGCCCATCGGCCCGGCACACTCCTGCGCCTCCGCGAGGCCAATATATCCGTCAGCATGAACGTCACCTAGTAAAGGGGAAACAAAAGAAATCTAGGTCACTTTACAACGCAATGTGAAATCGTAATCATAATTTAACTTTGTCAGTGCCTGAATGAGCGTTATTATTGCCGCCTGAATGTAGTTAGCTGTGTTCATCAAAGAAATTTGGAAAATAAAATGAATCTGCAAACCCAATATTAGGATGTAGGTCATTACCACAGACTTAGTGCTCTCAATCAAAGCACTGACGGTACTTTTGAAATATGCGTCTTTAGCAGGAGCATCAGTGAAGACAAAGATCTCAGACGAAGGGGGTGCAGCCGTCAAAGCAAGCTGTCAATAGAGTTGTGGTTGAAGAAAGGTTTTAACAAATCAAATTTAACATTGTCCAATTAAATTGGAATTTCTGCTTTTGTCACTGTTGTAGAAACACACCTGTAGTCCTGACAAACACATCTCGGGGATGTCGCCACCTCCACTGGCAGACAGCTTATTGATTTCTGCTTTGAACTTGTCTGCATCTGTAGTCAGAACCAGGGGTCCTACCGCTGTATGTGTCACACAAAGGCAGTTTAGTTTCAGTTCAGTTTTATTTTTTTGTTGGGAACTTTATGGGGGAAAATAAGACTGTCATACATGGGTCATTGAAGGGCACTAGTATATAAGCCGAAGGTTCCTGTTGGGTTCCTCTTTTTTTGTCGATAATTTCAAAAGATACTCGCTTCGCTTCTGCAATGTCATCAGACATGCTTCCAGTGGTGTCAATAACAAAGCACAGCACAGTGGACTGAGAGAGACCCATCAGCCTGCAAAAAAAACAACATGACCAATACTTAACATGTTGCCATCAGTACTTGAATACAATAACCTTTTGTAAAGAAGGTTTGAACCTGAGAAAATGTGTGTCTCCCACAGCCAGCCTTATGTCCTCTAGCAGCTCAACAGTGGCGTTCACAGCTAGATCTGCAGCCTGTTGATGAAGAGGGCCATGACTGGAGCTTACTGTATCCTTATTGATGCCTCCTGTGGGGTCTTTTTTTGTGGTTTTATCAAAGGATCCTCCGTGACTGCATTTACCTTCAACCAAACACGGAAGAATGACATAACACTTAACTATATTAATAGTAGGGCCAAAAACTCAAAAGGAAAAGTTGTTAGATAACGGCGGGTTTTTCAGAAGAGAAGATGTTGAAGTATCCAGAGGTGAGCAGGCCCTGTTGCAGCAGGTCAGGCAAGACGTTGTCTGCACAATCTCCATTTGTGCAGTTTCGACATGTCGCGACATCTGGTCCTACAAATATAAATACAAATGAGATATTCAGGCCAAACTGGTTTTCATTTTATCTATTTAAGTATTGTCATGTTGATGTAGTGAAGTATTGCCGTTTATTGGTCTCTGTTGACATGCTGGCAGTGACGTGCGGTCAGGGGAGGCCTCATCATGGAAAAAATAAAAAAAACTATAAACTTTATAAAAACAAGTCCCTTCTCTTAAGGGATTTCCTATGATTTTAATCAATCTCGTGGTTAAAAAATGCCCAAATGTTTTATCAGTTGTCGATATCGTGTAAAGAGGGCGGAGGTGCGGCGGGCCTCGGCTCATTCACTCAGCGCTCTCTCCCATTCGGGGCTTTTTTTGGTCCCTTAAAGTAAAATACATTTGTAAATGGGTTTTTGTTGGGCGCGTTGGTTTTCTATCACCTGGATAAAGAATCAAACATAAGAACAACTTGTTTAACCTGTTCATTTGCCTCCAATGCACTGCACTGATGATACGAAGGGGGCGCTGTGTCAGCACTACACATTTCTACAAAACATGTGGACTACAAGTGAAAACCAGCCCGTTTTATTATTCTGCACGGTTTAGGAGAGGCAATTTAAACGTAAAGGAGTAAGTAAAAGGGAAAACTGATTAGACTGACATTTTATGGATGAAATGCTGTAGACGAGTCTATGCTGAAAATTAATTTATCACTTGGACAGGTGGTGTACGAGTCCCGGTCACGTTCACGATTGTTGAATTTTTATTTGCAATATCGTGAGAATGTATGTTTATGTTTAAATGTGTTGCTATTGAATTCTATTTCAGCAACTTGCATTTTATCCTGCAGTTTTGTTTACTTTGTATTGGAGTCAATAGCATGTGCCTCACCAGCAACACACCTCACCGCAAGTCACTACATGCTGTGTTGTTGGAACAATGTGTCCAGTCAGACACGGTGACATTCTTTCTGACCCACTTACATTCATCAGAAACAAACCAACCCATCCCATTATAAAACATAAGGGTTTACTTTGTACCTGCCAGGTTTGTCATGTTCTGGTCAGGGGTGATGAGGGCCCTGTAGGGAGAGGTATTTCCCAGCTCCACCCAGTTACTGTGGCTGTAGAAGTCCTTCACAAACAACAAGATATTTGTTCAATGCATGTACAGTTTGCTCAAAAAATATTTGGAAACACACATCTGAGTCACTTTAACGGACTGCGCAATAGTAGCAAAAGTGCCCAATGAAGGTAGAAAAACAGCATACAACATACACTGAAGCCATTTTCTATTTACCATTCAATTTAAAACATTTATATTGATACTGCAGATCCCTTTTATGTGATTAGGGTATTACGGCTAGAGTTACCTGAAGACTGTGACAGGCCCGTCCCAAAGTAATCCGCCCAGCCATATAGTTCTCCAGCTTCACACTGGCTTTCACAGCAGCTACATCTGTTGACATAAAACAGACACAAGAGTAGGCACACAATTTGCATGATTTAGATTTCTGCTGTGTATTTCTATGGACCTCTAGTGAGGACCTCTCTGCCTCCCTTGAATGTTTCATCGTCGAAGTGGTGCTGCTCGCTGAGCGCATAGACCACATCGACCAGTGCGTTACTGAAGTACATGATGGCTATGGACGTGTGGAACCTGACTGTGGACATCACCGATGTGGAGTCTCCTGAGCAGGCCGACTGGACTTTCTTCACCGTCAGTGCATTGTCAATCTGATAAAAAAAATTATAGTTGCAGTTTGTTTCCCCCTAGTTTTAAGTATACTTCACCCCCAAAAAAGACCATTTCCATTCAACTGTGTTTGGATGTTGTTCATCGACAAGTGAAATCGCCTATGACTGACTAATGAGGAAGTGATGCTCTTCAGAGGGATCGCAGAAGTGTCTAATATTCTTTGGACATTTCTGTAATAAGTTATTGTTGTGAAGCGCGTTGAGTGCCTAATGTAGGTGGAAAAGTGTTATATGAGTTGAGACCATTTACCATTGACTAATACAGTAATCCGGGATTGTTAATATACATAGATTATAGCATAGGTTTTAAACCCCCACCTGAACCAAGCACATTTTCCCCAGTTTTGCTTGACCCAAATCTGAAAAGCTTCTTGAAAAAAGCGTCAAAATGCAACAAAAGAGTGACAAAAACGTGACGAAAAAGTGACAAATGTGTGCTGAAAACACCAAAAAACATCACAAAAGAGCAACAAAAGAGAACAGAAAAGTGACAAAAAGCGGTGAAAATGTGGCGAAACGGTGACAAAAACACAACAAAAAAGCAATGGGAAAAAAAAGTTATGACAACATGAGGAAAAAGGTATGCTGTAAACTTCTAGATTTGGGTAAAGCGGAACTGGAGAAAATGCACTCGGTTCAGGCAGGGGTTAAGAGGTTAAAAGACAGTGCTGTAACTAATTCAAAATGGTTCTTTAGTTATACATATTTTCTCTTATATGGTCCTCAGTCTACTCATTTTAATATGAACATAAGCAGACTGAGGACTGCCCATTTCAGATTGGGGACTATCATTGTCTCTATTGTTTGTGTTATTTGTGTTAGCAACATCATTTAAATGTACTGTGATTGACAATAAGAAGGCATACGTGGATAACTTGAGATTTGATACGTTTTGTAGTAGTCTCACTGCCGTACAGGAATTTTCAATTGTAGAAGAGATTTTCAAACATCAACCGAGTCGACAACATATGAAAATCTCTGCAACAATTCAGATTTGGTATGAATTGACTTGCTGAATAATGTAATCATTAGTCATTAGTTGTTATACTCGTCCAACAGAAATAGCGTATTCCTCAGTTGTGCAATACTCTTAATACAAACACAGTGAAAATAGCTGAAGAGGCATAACATTACATGCATAACCACTACTGCACAGGATTTAAGGATTAAAAGGACAGAAAATGATGATGTTGTTAGACTTACCGCGAGGCTGAAAGGCCGACCCTTGGATGCCGCGATGTCTCTGCACACCTCTGCTGTCTTTCTCAGGACGGCCTGCCTGGTGAGGTCCCGGTGAGTGGTGGAGTTCCCGTTCAGAATGAAGAGGGGCTGGAAGCTGTGAACGCTGCCCCACAAACTCAAGACTAGGAACACCATGGACCTGCTGGGGGCCATTGTGCAGGAGATGCCTGAAGAAGTAGAAGCTGGACTGGAATCAATCAGACGCTGGGAAAATGTCAGATTCAAAGTGGAATTAAATGTAATTGCAATAAAGTGGGATGTTTTAGATTTTGTTTTAATCTTCTGTTGTTTTTTTACTCATACCATCAAGGATTTCCAAATCATCAAAAGATAGTGCATGCTCTTTGACACCGGTATACTTCTGAAGTGTGACTGGATTGTATGTATTTATTTTCACCAATGTAGCATCTCATAATAATCTGGACTCATAGGTTAGTAACGTGTAGGTTGTGCGTACCTGTGTGCGCTGCTCTGGGTCGACTCTTCTGCTGCTGTTGTCTGAGAAAAGTGCTGAGTCTCAAAAGTGCGTCCCTGTTCCTCTTCATCACTCATTGGTTGAGCAATAACAGACAAAATACACAGCCACTGACAAGACTCATGACACTTGTATGTTGCGGTTTGGTTTCCTTAAAATTGCATTATTCAAAGAGTAATTTAAAGGTCAAGATATTTAGAAAAAAAGGAATATGAAATAATAAAGATGCATATAATTGTGTAGAAAATCTTTCAGAATTTCACCAACATGGTAAATTACGTCAGGTGATAAAATTTCCCATTAACCATTATTCAAAATAGACTGTTTTCGTCTTTTCCCAGATTTAAATTCATTTATGTATGATCTTCAAAAAATTATAAATTGAGAGAATGTTTTTTTTTTATTGAATCTTTCCTCAGTTATTTGACCTTCATTTGACCAGAAAAGTCCCACTCGAGATTCAGAATCTCAAGTAATGACCTCAGAGTGGACCCTATTGTACATGATTTAGCTGGTAGTACCCAAATCTACAAACACACAGCGAGAACTTGCAAACTCGACAGAAAAATCCTCCCCCGGACCTCACTGTGATTGTGCATACCACAAAATGTTATGACAACAAGATAAGACAGAGATAGAAATTATCGTTCGGGATCTAGTCCTGGGTGTGTCGTTTTCTCCAGAAAGAAGATAAGATATTACTGTTAACTTTGTGACCAACCTGTCACTCAAAATGAAGTCATTATGAAAAATACGGTTTAGTAACATGCCACTGATCATATTTCATTTATTTGGTAGGGACAGTGTAAGCCACACCGGATTGTAGCTTTGGGCTAATTTCAATCCGTCATCCCCATGCGCACTCTCAAAGACACTCACATTCATCCTGGCCTATTGTACATGTTTTTTTTGTGGTAGGAGAAACCGGAGTACCCAGAGGAAACCTACGCAGACACGGGGAGAACATGCAAACACTACCGTGCCGCTAATGGGCTGAGGCTACTAGCCTATATCAGCAGTGTAAGCCTGTGTGTTTTAAAATGCCACATTCATATGTTACTTGCATATGTCAGCACATTTTCAATGAGGTTCTGCAAAAAAGGAATTGTGACATTTGGTAACTGGCAACTTACTGCTTGTTTAGCTGCTGGATTTACCATCACTTCCTTTTGCATCTGTAACAAAGACACATTCAGCTGCTGCAAAATAAAAACGCAGTGTATGCTTTAAAAGAAAGATACGCGATAAGGTTTTGTGCCAACTATTGTGTGGAAAGTATACAATGTGTCGGTGAAGAAATCATTTTCTCAGCTTAATTTGAGGCTGACTGTATTATTTATTAAATCCTGACAGGTATAATAATAATAGAAAGGCGATTGATATTTATATTGATATATTATACCTTCACTCACTGACCCAAATATACAGGTGAAACTTAGAAAATTTGAATATTGTTCAAAAGTTCATTTATTTCTGTAATTCAACTTCAAATGTTAAACTAATATATAATATAGACATGCAAAATAACATATGTAAAGCCTTTGTTATAATTTTGATGATTATGGCTTACATAATCAAAATATTCAAATTTTACGAGATTTCATTTGGTGTTTTGGAACAGTAGAATCTGTAGAATTCCCTGTGTACGCGAATATCATGGCCAAGGAAGTCTGCCACCTGATCCAGCTCATTCTTGAGATTTAAGACTTGAGAGAGCGTGGCCACACGTTTCCTGAGACTGGTTGACCGGAGATGCTCAGGGTACTTTGTGTCGCACTGTGTGGAGAAACGTCTCAGGCAGTCACTTCCTCTATAATGGGTTGGTGCTTTGGGTCGTGCAAATAAGAATGGGTTTGAGGGAGACACACCACATTCTTTCCTCTTATTTGTGAGTAGTGTAAGACCATTGACAACAGGTCGGGGGAGAAGAACTGCAACTTTTTTCCCTCTTTTACCCATAATTTCCACGCGACTTGGATATCTGCAGAGCTTCTATTCTGTGTCCGATAAACCAAGGCTTACATCATCATGAAGTTTTTGATTATCCCTCTCCAGAAATTTTTTCAGAGGCATTTTGGAAACCTCTCCAGCTCGCCGATGGTTGAACACAATGATTTGTGTGAGCAATACCATGGCAAGACGAGCAAAATTTTGAGCATCATCTGTTTCTTGAAGTTTGCTTGTGGCCTCTTCTGCGGCCTTTTCCAAAAACTTGTGAAGTTTCACAACATCTTCAGTGAATGGTAAGGTTAACGGTTTATTAAACTTGGCATCACTCAGTGTGTTAAGGGCATTGTGAGATACATATTCTTTCCACTTGGTACTGAGCAACTTCTTAAATGTTTCAGTATACTTCACCAGCTTCTCATCTTCTGCCATCAAGCTCCTGCAGTGGATAATGTCACAGATCTTATTCAGTGTGTGGCCAAGTTTAAGAGCAAGGCTCGGGGTTTTGTACGAAAGATTGTCATCATTAAAACCTGCTACCTTTTTGACCGCTTGTACCACTTTCTCAAAGTTTGCAGGCCTAACAGCATCTTCCAGGGTCGGCACAGAGAAATCTGTGCGCAAGCACAGCAGCAGACGTCCCACTTCTCTCAGTTTTTGTCTTATGTATTCATACTTTGTTGTATCTTGTCCATGAATGTTGTAAAGTGACTGGGCAAACTGGAGAATACAGAAGTCATTTCGCACAACTGATCCAACTTCATCCACGTTCATAACACTGAGGAGCTTCCAAACCCCACCCGAGATTCGCGCACATAAGGCGGAATCCTGAGCTGATGCAGAGCCGAGGATCCTTCTCCTTCCAGACGTCTGTTCTTGGTTTGCATCTTCGGGTTTGTGAGGGCACCTGCGAGTATGCCTCCATAGTTCTTTGCGGAGAAACATGCCTTGACAATACATGCAGTGAATAAACTTTCCATCTAATGCTTTTTTTTTGCATCGTCGCTTTACTTTCAATTGCCCTTTCCCACTTTGTAATACTGCTTGATTATGTAAAAAGTTCCCTTTATTCCTAATTTTTTCAATCCGTTTGTTGCGCTCCTTGACATCAGTAAGGGAAAAGACTTGTATTATATCTGCATTGGTCTTGTGTGTTTTAAGATGCCGCGATATTTTCTTCTGTGCCTTACCGTAAATAAAGCAGTAATTTATGGAACTTGTCATCTGTGAGTCTCCTCTTTGTGGACCATTCTCTGAATGCAACTCTGAGGTGTATGAAGAACTACCTTGCTGGCTGGTTCCCGGTGCACTAGAAGCAGGAGCAAGACTTGTATCCGAGTTTTGTGTCAGCCATGTATTTGGATTGGGGAGCTCATCTAAATCTTCATCACCCACATCGTCTGGTGATTCAGAGTCCGGATTGTTTTTTCCTTGTGCCATCTCCTGCCTTTGGTCATTCCCAGTGTCATTCTGAAAGATAAACAGACAATACTTGAACCTACAAAGAACACATTGCCAGAAAAAGTACATTTTAGTTGATTTATTCATTTGAGAAGAACGTCTCTGCACCATCTGCACATGCTTAGCTACTAAGCTAACACCATGCTAAACAAGCTAATGCGGCTATAGCACAAGGTGGGCAAGAAATGTCATCAAATCAGCATAACCGTTTTTATCTAAAATTAATATTCAGAAAATACTGGATAATGTATATTTAACAAGGACTAGATAATTACCAATATATTTTCTTGTTTTCTTTGGAGTGAACCTTCTCTTGGTTCTTCTTCTTCGCATTACCATTAGATGTCTTCATAAATCACCAAACAGTCACAGGTGCGGTCTGAACACATATCCCGCCCATGTCCCCATGAACAACCAATCACAATGGAGCCTTCAAAACAAACATGCAATACCGCCAGAGTAGGGTAGGGGGAGCACATCATACACTCCATACACAAGAAGTCAGGTTTGGGTATTATAGGGACTTCAAATAAACTTTAGAAGCTAAGAATTAAAAAAAAATTGATATGTGCATGATATATTATCATTGAGCATTAAAAGGACTTCAGAAAAACAATGAAATTGTGCTCTTTATATGCTAAAAATGAAAATACAAAATCTTGGTTTATGAGGACCTTAGCATAGTCCTGCTAATCCCCTTAGGTCCTCGTAGTGCTGGTGAGTAGTCAGGTCAATTGGCTCCATAAACCATATATACAAACACACACACTTGGAACGTATTATTGTTGTATCTTTAGGCAAGACACTTCTCACACCCTGCTTGTGTGAATGTGTAAATGACTGATTTGTTAGTGGAGAGGCCAAGAGCACAGAATTGCAGCCATGTCTCTCTCAGGCAGCCCACTATA
Source organism: Proterorhinus semilunaris (assembly GCA_021464625.1). NCBI lineage: Eukaryota > Metazoa > Chordata > Actinopteri > Gobiiformes > Gobiidae > Proterorhinus > Proterorhinus semilunaris. The sequence continues at coordinate 21,761,157 of CM038349.1, read as the reverse complement.
TAAAAGTTGATGCTGTATGTATTTAGAAGCCACTTATTGCGGAGGCTGAATATGCTCTCCAATCACAGTTTGAAACATAAAATTGTGTCATAAAGACGCAGGCAGAAAACAGCAGCTAAAGCTTGATCCAAAACTGCAGGTGGTGTTTGTTATTGTTGTTTTGGGAGCGGTGATCACTGATTGGAAATGACCTACAGCCGGGGCACTCTGCAGCACAAAACCACGTGTCATCGTCATGTCTCGCCTGAAGCCAGTCCTCTTACCAAGTAGCCTGTCAGTGAAAGAGATTGAGCAACATGTTTTGACGGGAAAGTTCTTTCATTCCTTGTGGTTGACCTGTTCACCAAGAAGCAGTGCCTATTAACAAAACCAAGTCACTGCTCTAAAAAAAAAAAAAAGTTATTCTTGTGCAGATATTGTTTGAAAGATGCAGCTCTTTGTAGTATTACTACTGTCCCGCGCGTCTCTGATGGGATTCCCTCAGGTAAATGGTGATACGTCTGTGTATCCAAATGGAGGCTATGAGACAAAATAAACTTTCAATTGTGTTACAGAAACCGCGTCAACCGGGCCACTTCCAGCTGGACATGGCTCCTGATGCTGTGGATGACATGTACATAGGCTGCAAAGACAAGATGGAGTCCAAAGTTAGGAAGGAATACTTGCCAAATGAGAAGAACAACGTGGGGAACAACTTCACCGTTGCCTGGCACGAGGCCGAGAAACGCTACAACAAAGTCTGGAAGCGCAAACGGGGCAAGAGGCCGTCGTCCACGTCCCTTGGCAAAGAACAGATCATCTCCCTTTACGCGTACACTCTGGACGAGCCCAATGTCTATACCGATTTTAACAACGCGGTGCGCACGCAGAGACCCAAGTACAAGAGCTCCTTTATATACCATGCACTTCATTTCTTCCTCACAGACGCCATCCAGAAACTCAACGCGCGCAAAGACAAGGCGGCGCGCTGCCTCACGGTCTACCGCAGGGTGAACAGCTACTTCAGACGAGACGTTCTCAACAGGCCCGTGCGCTTTGGCTCCTTCACCTCCGCCTCCATGGGCTGGTATCAAAGCGCCGCACGGTTTGGAGACAGAAGTTGTTTTGAGATCAACACGTGTTTTGGAGCAGACGTTTCCCTTTACTCTAAACTTGGAGAGGCGGAGAGAGAAGTGCTCGTTCCGCCTTATGAGGTTTTTAAAATAACAAAGGTAAAGAAACGAGCGGAGCGCAAGAGTCTGCCGTGTGAGGTAGTTTATGTACTGAGGAGCACAGGCGTAGCTTCCAACCTGAATTGTGCACTTTTCTGATTTTGTGGGTGACATTAAAAATAACTGCTGAAACATGTTATTTCTGTGCTTTATCTAATGATGCAGCTGTAGCCTGTGCGTTACTCTTGACGTGAAAAGCCACGCACACAAAATAAAGCACACAATGCGTTTATTTTTGGTTTATATTAAACCAATATGCAATGAGCAAGTAATCAATGTACAGCAAAAAGCAAGTGAAATTCAATCTTTTAACATTAAAACAACTGTACTTGCATGTCAAGTCCAGTGTTCCAGGTTTCCAGGCATTACCCAAATCTAAACGCTTCATGGATTCAAAAGAGGCGTTACATTGTCCTATAGGCTGCAAGAAGCGTTTAGTTTTGGGTAAGACCAAACTGGAGAAAATGTGCTCGGTTAAGGCGGGTGGTAAGAGGTTAAACTAAAGTAAACCCACAGATGTCTATTTGACAAATGAACACTAGATGGAGGGAATGGGCACGTGTGGGCCTGCATATGGAAATCAAGTCCTCGAGCAGGTGAGTTTGTCAGCTCTGTGCAGGTGCAGGAGCGGCTGCATGATCCCAATGGCCAAAGACAGCGCAACTCTGTAGCGTCGGGGCAACAGTCAAAGAGAAGTTAACACTCATAGAAACAAGGATCAAAAATATCATCTTAAAAGCTTGTTATTTAGGTGCAGGAGGCTAATATGGCCAGCCAGGCAACACAGCGAAAAGCCACTCTGTATCGGAGAGGTTTATACTTGAGGAAGTCACACGGTGCACAACACCGAGATAGTAGATAGCAGATATCGGAAGCAGTGGCGGATTTAGCTATTTGGGGGCCCAAGGCGAACACAGACATGGGGCCTTCCTCACACCTAATGTTCAAAATCTTTTTAAATCCTTGGGTTTTATTTTTCAAGAGAATCTTTTAACTTGATTTGTGAAGCCCTCCAGTCTTCTGCCATAAGTTAGATGCTGGACATGACGTCTGTAAAGAGAGAAAAGGGTATTGACAGTAAAGTAAAAATTAAGATTATGTTTTTTAAATAACATTGTTCTCAAACACTTTAGATTTCATTCATAAGGAAGATCTGAAATTCCATACCAGCAATTTCCTTGTTTTTTCTGCATAATTTTGTAAATATGATGATGATCTGCCTTTCTGTCAAATCTTCTTTTACTAGAGCGGGAAAGAAACAAATGAGATCCCAAATATAGGAGTCATACACATAACAACAATCTATACTTATGCCGGTACAGTACAACTCATTCATAAATCAAAAGCCATTCCGTTGTTTAATGACTTTTTTAATTTTAAAAAGTAAGAAAAGATTCATTTGAAGTTTAGCAGGTGGTCAGGGGGTCCGGGGCCCCCCAACGTTAGGGGGCCCTAGGCGGCCGCCGACCTATGCCTAATGGTTAAGTCCGCCTCTGATCGGAAGAGGGGCCTAGCGGTGAACAAGAAACCTAGCGAGAAAAAGTAAGGGTAAATTAACCGACCAACCCCTATATGGATTACCAAGAACAGCCATTGTAGGTTGAAACAAATGGCAGAGCCAGGTTAAAATAGAAAATGTCCGACTAGTCCTCTCTGTCCCTGTGAACATCAGCCAGATAATGTAGCCGTTGAAGGGCTGCGTCACAAAGTTGGATACATAGGATGAGATCAAAGCTTTCCCACACACTGGTATAGCTTACGTCTCTATCCAAAACCTTATGGCTCTTGAACAAAGTGGTGAGGCTGAATGATAAAATAGACAGCTGCCAATATGAACCCGTCTTAAATGAATGAGGAGCTTTCATTCAAATGTTCTTCAATAGAATTTTATAAGTCCCCAAATGCTTTACAGTGTCATGTTTGCAGATAATGTGAAGGGACATTCCTGATGAGAAGTTGTAATTAAATCAATCACTTTTATACATTTAAAATACCTCATTAACCTACTTTCTCCCAGATTTATTTTGTATAATTACATTGCAGACCAGAGACATGCCAATTTCCCCACTACTATCCCACAGTTATGAGACATCATGTTATTATTGTAATACATAAGGGCACAGCAGTGGCACTAGATTGGTGTTTTGCAAATAAAATGTGATAAAACTGAATCATTCCCAGGGCAAATAACAAAAAACAAAACCCACACAAAACCTTTATGCAGACCACTTCTTTCCCCTGAAGTGGTCTGCAAACGCCTCACAGAGAGCGTCTGTGGGGTTTAAAGGAGGTCTGTTAGAATCATTTTTTAAAAACATTTTCTATTGTTGAGAATAGGACTTTTGGGTTATTTTTGTGGTTGGTGATTATTGTGGAAAATAATTAATGTCTTGCATTTCTTATTGCTGTATTGTAGGTCTTTTGTTGAGCACGGAATATTTGATAATTTATTGTTATTTTGAATTTCCTCCATCTCCTCTCGCCCTTCCTGCAATTTCTCTTGAGTTGCTTTATTTCCTCGTTTCTCCAGGGGGGAAGGGGTTTGGGATTAATCTTTTTAAGTTTGAATGGTGCAACTGCATCGAGGGCGATGAGTAGTTTACTGTAAAAATTGTCGACAATGAAATCGCAGTTAGCAGATAAAATCACAGGAGGAATTTGTTGTAAAGTATCAATTAATTTTGCAGCCACTTCAGGGGTGAGATTACGTTTCCTCACAGTATTCAACTTAAACTGTATATGATAAACTCATCACATGCAAAGTTAGTTATGTAGCCTTTATTTGTTATAATTGTGATTTATTATGGCTCAGCTTGTAAAAACCCCAAATAAATTAAATCTCATAAAATTAGATTTTTTGAAAAGCCATAATCATCAAAATTATAATAAACAAAGGCCTGACATATGTCACTTTGCATGTCATGAGTCTATATCATATATTAGTTTAACACGTTGAATTACAGAAATAAATGAACGTTTTCATGATATTCTAATTATATGACGAGCACATGTAAGTTTTATATTTTAAATCATTCAAAATTGCCGCCCCTCATTCATAAGGTCGCCTCCTAAAACTGTATGAATATTTTCATCAAGCCATATTTGTGTACAATTTTCTGAGAGAAAAGAAAAAGACAATTCACTTAGTTTAGTTTAGTTTATTTGTTTATTTGAGCAGTATACATTGTGCGCAAAAGGAGTGGGCTAAAGCAAAAAGCTTATGAGCGCCCGCCCCCAAGTGCACTAAATAAAAAAAGTACATGTCACACAATGGTACCGAAGGAACAAAACATCAAAGAGACCTCATCCAAAGAGAATTTGAGACATTTCAGCAGCTACATTAGCACAGACCAACTTACAAACTTACAAAAAAATATATGAACTGTTTATATAATTAATTGAAACAAAGCTAATAATAGGAAGAAAACAGTATTTAAAAATAACGTGCAGGTCAACACGACACTTTCTTCAGAGACAAAATGTCCGGAAGAGCAAGGAGAGACGTTTAGCGTATTTACAGAACACCCCTATTGCTTCATGTTACAAAATACTCTTGATCATCTAGTATGAAGTATTCTTTAGCTGACAGAGCCAGACTGACGACCCCACTCCAAAGCCGGCAAACAGCGGCTCGGAGAATTCGGCTTTGAACTTGTGAATGAGCTCCATGGACTCTGATACGGAATAGAAGGACACTTCCTTTCCTGCATAGTCCAGGTACACGCCGACCCTGCTGGCCCGGGGCGCACTGGGGAGGTCTCGGTCCACTTTATTGTGCCAAGCAGAGTATCCGGCATCTGAGCAGAGCAGGCTCCAGGACCGCTCATTGTAGCCCAGCAGGCTGTGGGAGTTCTTGCCCTTTCGGCTGATGCTGCGATAGGCCACGCCCACAGAAAACTCGCCGCTCCACTCGGCCTCCCAGTAGAACCTGAAGCCGCTGAGGGGCTCCTTGCAGAGGACCTGGGAGAAGCCGTCAAAACGCTCGGGATGGTCCGGGTAGAACTGAACCGCCTTCTTCCTGGTGACGCGCTGGTTCCCCTCCGACAGAACCAGCTCTTTGTACACAGTGTTGGGGTCAAAGGTCAGCCGGCAGGAGTCTACAGTGACATCATAAACAAATTATTACCAGGCAAATGATCGACCAACACATAACAATACCGTACTCACATTTCAAAAAGTCATTCCTTGTTTTTGGCTCCTGAAAGTCCACTCTAGAGGGAGCTGTGAGAATAAAACGTTATCAGTGTCTTTTTACTTTTTAGTGTGATTTTTTTCTTTTTTTTGCCAGTAGCCTATTTGAGACTGTGAGTCTTGATCCATGGCAGGTCTAACTGACTGAGGAACTATTTTATCCATCAGGCCATCAGGAAGCTGAACTCTTTCCTCTTGCCTTTGCTGCCCTCTACAGTGTACATGTTTAAATATTGTTCTATATATAATATTATAACTATTACTGTTGTTTTTCGAGGGTTTGAGAGTAATGTAACTTGGATGGGTGATCTGCTATGAGATCAACACAAGCTCCTAAAAAAATAAGAAGTTATAAAAGATGCATTCACTTACATTTTACTCTGTTTCCATTTCGTGGCAGGAGTATATATACTGGAGTTTCACTAACTGTTGATAATGAAAGAATCTATTAAAATACATTTACCAATGATGGAAAAAAAAAAAAAACAGGTGTAATAATTTTCATATGAACTAAATCCTTTCTAAAACTTGATCAATAATAGTCCACTTTAACGCCACAAAACGAACAAAACAGTCCAGTGTCCCAGTGATTCTCTTGAGAAGATCAAACCTGTTTTGGAGATCTTGCTGAGCTCGTTCTTGCAGATGTCGTCCAGATGTTCTTTCATGTCCATGGCAGTTTTACTGATGTCTCCAAAAGAGAACTGAGGGTTTATGAGCACCTTTGGCACCATGGGCTCAGGAGCAACACACAGAGTGGGGAAGTTCTGTGTGGGCAGAGGAAATCATAAAAAATATCAGGATATATAATTATATATTGTATAATGATATTCAACCTAAATATATCGGGATATGACTTTTTGTCCATATCGCCCCGCCCTACATCACAGCAGAAACCTTTCTTTCAGAGGTCAACGTAAAATGGCACAAAGACAGTAACATTTCCCTAAAACAATGTTAGTTCAACTTAAACCTGACAAACTGCTGTTTTGAAGGATTAAGTAATTTATGTTCATTGTAAAAGTTAATCAAGATTTTCCAGAACAATAATCATCATTAAACGCTGCTATGTTCCACCCGTCCTTTAAATTAAAATATAGTCGCCTGGACTGAGTTGGTGGACTTGAGCTCAGTGAACTCTACATGATCTTTTTACTATAAGATCTGCAGACGCCATGTTTGAGGACGTGGAGAATCGTGAGCTGCACCGTCTGCGCTGTGCGAGGGTTCACAGATTGATCTTCGCTTCGGCCAAAGCGTCGTGGCGAGTTACTCTGGAAACATGAACTTATTGTAGAAAGGAATGAGTCAGGGGTTTTCCCAGTTGGTGGTCATTACATTGTTACATTCCACTCATTTCCATCTCAGCGTCAAACCACAAAGACTTTACTTTTACTTTGCACCTGTAACTATCTGTTCATAATAATATAAATTAATTCAATGTTTTGACTTACTTTTTATTTTATATTTTATTTCAATGTGAGGGCTGCTACGGACACTTGAAATTCTCCTTTGGGGATCTGTCTGTCTTATGTAATTTTGGATTGTATTGCACTAACAAGCTTCTGAAGGCACCACTGTTACAGGCCACAAGTCCCTGACTCTAATCTACACTCAATTAAAAAAACTTAAATACAACACTTTTGTTTTTGCTCACATTTTTCATGCATTAAAGCAACATCTGGATATGTTACAGCTGTGAGGTAAAGGGGAAGTGCTCACTAACCGGTTTAAACAGATTTGTGAACAATATTTGGGAGAAACGGGTCTGTTGCTTTTATAGAAAAAGTTTCATGACCTTGCGGTCAGCGTATGGAGAACGTGAGCAAAAAGGGGGGAAAATCTAAAAATGTGACACCTACGGGCATTTCTTTCAGATTTTTGGCAACATAGCTACATTTACTAATTCAAGGGCGCTAAATAAAAAAATCAATAGTGCCCAATTCTTGTTAACATGGTCTAATCGGTCATAAAAAATGACCCCATCATCCATTTATGGTATAAGTTTTGTGTTTGGACCTGGACGGGGCCTTTCTGTGTGGAGTTTGCATGTTCATCGTGTCTGCGTATGGTTTCCTCCGATTTCGCCTACCACTAAAAACATGTACAATAGGCCAGGATCAATGAGAGTGTGTTTGAGAGAGCGAGTGTGGGACAACGGATGTAAAGAAGCCTATAGGCTTCTTTACATCTCATTTGGCTACAATCCGGCATGAATCCCATGTATGTTGATTAACATGCACTGTCCCGACCAAATAAATAAATAAATACATTTATTTTCGGTTCAATTACAGCGATTACACAAGACTATTAGGGTCATGAAAAAGACACATGCAAAATATGAATAATAATAATGATAATAACTACGCAGAGTAAATTTGTATTAAAATCATCAGGCTCAGATTGAACCTTTAGTTGTTGGGGTTTTGAGGAAGCACTGGAGTGTAATAATATTCAAAGTAGAGCAATGAGATACTTTAGTTCATAAGTTTACCCCCAGTGGCAATAGAGGGTTGGGAACCATGTGTGGTAAAACAGAAGGTAGAGATGATCCGATTGTGGAACCGCCTTGTCTGACTATCGGAGGAAAGAATTACCTAGAAGATTTTTAATTGGGATACAGGTCACAGACACCCCTGGTCCAAAGAGGTCCTCCGAATATTGTCAAAAGTGGAATTACAATACTTATTTCAAAATAATTAAAATGGTAAAATAACAACTCTTAGGCAAATGTCAGTTGATATTCATAAGGAGGAATGGAAAGTGATGGTGTTAAATAAACCAAAGCTTAGAAGCTATGTCCAGTTTAAGAATTGTTTTTTGGACATAAATGTATGTAAAATGTAATTTAAAAAGAGGGCAGAGGTCTCTGTGCGCTCAGCTGAAAGCAGGAGTGCTGCCCCTTGAGGTTGAGGTGGGGCGGTACAAGGGGGTTCCACAAGATGGTAGACTGTGTGCTCTGTGTGAGTAGGGAGTAGTGGAGGATGAATTTCATTTGTTTAACTGTCCAACATATAATGCTTTGAGAATTTATTTGTTTACAAAGATTCAATGTAAAAATCCTGATTTGTTTTGGCTCTCTGACGGCTGTGCATAGGCAGTGGAAAAAGCATGGACACTGAGGCAAAGAACTTTATATCCTGAGAGATAGTAACCTGTATGCAGTGTTTACAGTGGTGTTGGCCGTCTTCCTGTTGACAGTATCATATAAACACATACTGTATGACACTTAAATACATTATTCATTCATTCATTCATTGTTCTGTTTTATGATCATTGACATGGACTTTATCATTCACATCTACAAAAAAAAAGTTTGAACACAAAAAAGGGAATGCGAGTGTAACATTGGCTTTTACTAAACAAACTATTTACCATTACCAATGACGTCATATTTGATGACTGATTAGACACAAATTCTTGTTAATACAAGAATTTGACTTGATAACATTGATTTATTTTCTTAATCAGCACCCTGATATTAGTAGAAGTAGATTTGTTTCAATTGCAAAACACAAAAGTAACTAGTTTACTATATAAGGATGATGAGGTCATTAAAGAAGTGCCCGTAGACCTGTTTAAGCACATTTTTTGAGTTCTCCCCTGACTACTGAGTTTGACTCGAGTTTTACCTGTAGAAAGTGTATGTTGTCCTCAGTCTCCAGGATGTGCCTCAGCTCTGCGTCTCTGCGCTGCAGCTCCATGATCTCCTGCTCCAGCCGCTCCACGTAGCTGTCGGCCTGTAACATGGCCGCCTGCATGTTGGACATGATCATCTGGTTTATCTCAGACTTCCAGCGCTCCAAGGCCTGCAGCATCTCGTGAAACGTCTTATCACTCTCTGTCTGCGCGCGCTGGGCTGCGTTCTGGACACAGGAGGCAATGTGACTTTAGACCAGCAGAGGGAGCCAAAGATTAACATGTTTGAGCGGCTCTGCATTTGCTTTGAGTTTTATGTGCGTGAGTGAGTGAGCTTTTACCTTGAGAAAGTCCACGTTGTGCTTAAGCTCCTGCAGTTCCTTTGCCCTCTCCTGCATTAAGTGCTGGACCTCAGTCTGAGTCACCACCAGCGTTTTCTACAACACAATGTTAAGGAAAAATTCAATTTCAGATCTAGTACCCAGAAAAAATAAAATAAAAATACACCAGTTCTCTAATATATGTTATTGATATGACACAGCATACCTAAAAGAGGTACAATTTAATTGTTTCAGTTTGTATTTGATGGCAGCAACAAATCTCAAAGAAATTTGGATGAGGCAGGAATAAGATGCACCACACAAACATAAAAAAAAACTTTTTCTACATTTTAGTCTGTTGTGTGTCGTTAATTATGTTAAAATTACCCAATATTATTAAATAATTTGTGAACTTTCTCAATTTCAACAGCAAATGTATGGTTTCAGTGGAAGTATTACTGAAATGTACAGATTTCTGAAACATTTGTATCTATTTACTTTTCTGAGCCACACATTACTACTGTAACTTCTACCTGTTTCTCGATGCGTTCCTCCTCCGCAGAGGTGATGTTGTGTCCGCGGTGCTCTCTGACTGTACAGAGCACACAGATACACATTTGGTCCGTGCGACAGAACAGCTCCAGGCCTTTCTCGTGGTGGGGGCAGATCTTCCTGTCCAGGTGTCCCATCTCGTCCACCAGCTTGTGCCTCTTAAACGTGGAGGATTCATAGTGTGGTTTGACGTGGGTCTCGCAGTAATATGCCAAGCACATGAGGCAGGACTTGACCGCTCTTTGGCGTCGGCCCACGCAGAAGTCACAGAAGGATTCCCGCTGCAGATCTGGGAATGGAGTGAGCTGAGGAAGTTTTCTCCTGGGCTCATGGTGGACATCTGGGACATTTCGCCTCAGGACGGGGCGTGGGGTGAAGGTGGACCGACACTGGGGACAGTTGTAAACCCCATTGTGGTCAAACTGGTCCCAGTAAACCTTGATGCACTCGAGGCAGTAGATGTCTCCACAGGGAATGGTGACGGGGTCTCTCAGAGTGTCCGCACACAGAGGACAATAGGCCTCCGGAGGCAAGAGGAATCCAGAATCAGCCATGTCGTATTCAGTCATGGAGATTATTTAGAGGTAATGGCAAGCTTTCACCCTTCTGTCAACCTTTCAAAAGAGTCAGTCTCCTTTTGGCCAACTTTTAAAGGCACATGTTTGTTGTGACCATAAGCAGAAACCTGATTTTTCAGTTTCTCAGTGTGTGAAAGGCACACGGATCCGCAACCATGACGTATTGAGCTTACCCAGCAAGTTTCAACATGTAAACATCTACAGAGGTCACTTTGATATTAGCAATTAGTTCCAAAAAGTCTTTGTTCCAATTCTATACATCAAAACAATTATAATTCCTTTCTTTCCAGTTCAACATAATTATACATTTGGCTGTTAAAAAGCCCAGTGATATAATATTGTCCACATTCTTTGATTTAAAGTCTTGGGTCCTTATTCCAAGTAGACAATCCAGAGGGCAAGGTGATATGTGTACATCAAATATATGAGAGAGTGTATCCGTTATATTCCTCCAGAATGTTATTATTTTAAGCTGTATGATTTTATAATTAACACATTTGGACATTTTTGTACTTTTTTGCAGTGCTGCACTCCATTGTGAGTCAGAAATGGGCACACCAATGTCTTTTATCCATTGATTTTTTGTTACATACATATGGTCAGATTTGGTGTTACATAATAGTCAGTATATTACTGAGACAGAGCCCCTGTTCGTAGCAGCATGTTTTAATTTACCCTCAAGATCCTTTTTGTCCCCCAGGCCATTATCTTGAGATAGGGAGGATTTCAGAATGGATTTGATCTGTAAGTAATAAAAAAATTCTGCGTCATTGAGCCTATACTCTTTCTTTAAGCCACTGAATGCAATAATAGTTTTTTCCATTTATAATTAATTGTGATATATTTTGAATGTTGTTTTGTTGCCAAATTGTATTCTTTAGGATTCTTTTACCTGCCATAAAAACCAAAGGGGACAAGAAGGTAAAGATTTTCCATTGAAGCGGGAGTATTTATGCAGCATTTTGATGACGTCTCCAGAGATGAGATCAATGAATTATTAATATCATTAGTCGTTTTATGGCTATACCAGAGAGTTGCAAGAGACTAATCTGGGTTATGCTCTTTTCCTATTTTTTCTTCAAGCCATTCCCAGCTGCCAGTTTCACTCAATCTTCTATATCCCCATTTTAAAGGGTATATTGAATTAAATGCAATATAATATAAGTAAACATCTGGCAAGCCAATCCCACCTTCGTTGCGACTATGAATTTAAGTGGGATTGATGAGATTATGAAAGTCAGTTTTGGTAGCAGATACATTTTTATAGTCTCAGCTCTGCCCCACAATGAGAGGGGTAATATTGTCCAACGTTTAAGGTCTTCTCTCGTTGTTTTTGTAAGATTTTTTATATTTAATTCCACCATAGTTTCAATAGAAAATTTTATTTTAATTTCAAGATAAGTCATGCCTTTAGGTTTCCACTGAAAAGTGGTAGTACCGAGATAAGACTGGAAAGTATGGCGGTTAAGTGTGACGGCTTCGCTTTTAGTATAGTTTACCTTATATCCTGATATATTGCCAAACGTTTCAATTAACTGGAACCAATTTGGGATAGATTTTTCTAGATTTGTTATTGTTAAAATATCATCGGCAAATAGATTTAATTTAAATGGATAGCTGGCAATACTAATTCCTTTGATTTATCTTTGTGTCCGAATCGCATAAGCCAACGGTTCCAATGCAAGAATAAAAAGTAGAGGTGACGCCGGACAGCCTTGTCGTGTGGATCGATAGGTGCATGGACTCAGAAAGCATTCCATTGGTTTTAATTCTTATTACTGGCTGATGGTAGAGTTAACCCAGTTAACAAAACTTGGGCCAAAACCATATTTAAAAAGGACATAGAACAAATATTCCCACTCTATTCTGTCGAAAGCTTCCTCTTAATATTCTTCCGCCCTCTTCGTTACATGCAGTAGTCTCCTTATGTTCTTTGAAGCCACCCGGCCTTTAATAAACCCGACTTGGTCTATGTGGATTCATTTTGGAATCACCTTTTCCATTCGTTTGGCAAGTAGTTTTGCAAACGACTTGCAATCATTATTAAGAATGCTCAACGGTCTATAATTACTCATTATCTGATGGTCTTTGCCAGGTTTAGGAAAGAGGGGTAAGGAGGCGCATAGTTGGAGGCATGGATTGCTTTTTTATGATATCATTAAACAATACGGTCAAAAATGGAATGAGAGCATCTTGAAAGCATTAAAAAAATTCTACTGTGTATCCATCATTTCCTGATGATTTTCCATTAGAGAGGGATTTTATTGCATTTTTTATTTCATGTATAAGTACCCTCTAAAGAATCGCTATCTTTTTTTTTCTAGAGACGGTAGTATTACATTTGAAAAAAACCTTTCCATATCATTTTCCTTGAGAAAGCTCTCTGATTTATAAAGATTGCTATAGTATTTTACAAATGTCTCATTAATTTGTTTAGGATCATTTATTAACACACCCTTCTCATCATAAATTGATGAGATTGATTGACGGTTTTCGTGTTGTTTCAGTTTGAGGGTAAGCAATTTTCCTGCCTTATCTCCCGATTCATAAAATTGTTTTCGCAACAGAAAGAGGCATATGCATTTTCCTCATGGAGAATTGTTTGTAATTCTGTTTTACACGCATGTCCTTTTTAACACTGGTGTTTTTAGGATCAGCCATATGTTCAGTATCTAGTAATCAGTTTTCTGTTTTACTTTTTTTTTTTTCTTAGCAGTTGAGTAGCCTATAATCCATCCTCTACATGTAGCTTCATAAGCTTCCCATATCGTCTGGACAGAGTCTAATTAAGATTAATTTCAAAATATTCTTGCGTATTGTTTTGTATCATTGATACAAAAGACTGATCTTTAAGTAGTGGATTATTAAATCTCCATTGTCTGTCCTTTTATAGGGACAGACAATGGCAGGGCGGCACAGTAGCGTAGCGGTTAGTGCTCTCGCTTCACAGCTAGAAGGTCCTGGGTTTGATTCCCACCTGGACGGGGCCTTTCTGTGTGGAGTCTGCATGTTCTCCCCGTGTCTGTGTAGGTTTCCTCCGGGTACTCTGGTTTCCCCTACCACCAAAAACATGTACAATAGGCCAGGATGAATGATGTGTGTGTAAATGCATGGAGGTGATCAGAGACACCTTGGCGCAGATGTGTGCAGTCGCATCAGTCTCCCCCAGGGGAAACTGAAGCTACTAATGTAGCTTATCATCATTGTGTGTGTGTGTGTGTGTGTGTGTGTGTGCTCTCATGTAAGGCGCTTTGTGACCATGTCTATGAAAGGCGTTATATAAATACAGATCTTCTTCTTCTATAGTGTAATCTAGTTGAAGATAAAAGGACAGACAAAGGAGCATGATCAGAAATAATAAGATTATGAATTTTACATTACAAATCATATTATGTGGCAAAAAGAAATAATCAATTCTAGAATATGAGTTATGATCATGCGAGTAATATGTGTATTAGCGACTATCGGAATTAACAATACGCCATATGTCAGATAAGCCTAGGGAGTCATGTAGCTCTCTTAATACATTCGACAGTGCTCTATCAGATGGAAGGGGACCATTCGACCTGTCTAATGATGCATCACTAACAAGGTTTAGGTCACCTCCCATCAGAATAGGATAGTCTGCAAACTCTGCAAGTAATAGGTTCAGTTTAGATATAAGTATTTTGTCCTATGTTTGGGGCATAAACATTGACAAGTGTACAACTTTCATTTTGTAAAAAACCTTAGTATTAAATATCTACCTTCTTTGTCAATTATCTGTTTTGCTACAGTGAACTTCAGATTTCTAGAGAATAAGCTAACCCCTCTTGATGCCCCATTACCAGGGGCAGAGAAAACTTGACCCACCCATCTTAGTTTCAGTTTTGCTGACTCTTTCTCATATAAATGGGTTTCCTGGAGTAAAGCTATATCACAACCAAGGGCCTTCAAATGTGTAATAATTGTATATCTTTTGGTTTTATTTGATACACCTTTAACATTCCAGGAAATCATATTAATATTTACACATAAGGGAAGGGGAACGCACACACGCGCCCACACACACACAAAAGAAAAAGCCAAAAGGCAATAAAGAAAGCAGGCGTTTAACTCCTGCTTTCAGCCCTAACTTCTGTAATGGGGCACATTTACACGTGCACTTATCCTTAAGTTATGTAGTGCCCCTTATTTGATGCAGCATGTAATAGGCTAACAGGCTCACAGTGGAATTCTGAGAGAAAAAATAAACATTTAGCCTATAGCCTGCTTAGATTAAGTCGTACAACAGACCAAGTAAACAAAGGTTGTTCTTACATGCTGCAAAATCCTCGTGCGGTTCTTCTGTTCAGTCAAAAATCTTTGGGAGTTTCTTCTTTAAGTCTAGTATGGCCTCTGCCTCGTTGTTATAGATGTATTTTTCTTCGTCGATGGTTGCGATGAAACGGGACGGACAGATCACCCCGTAGCGAATACCTGTCCCGCGGAGTTTCTTCTTGATGTCATCGTACTCGTTACGCTGCTTTTTAATCTCCGCTGGGTGGTCTCGGTAGATGTTTCCTTTTCGCCACGGCTCGGAGAATCGGAGAACTGGTACTAGAATTAAGATTTGCCACCCTTTAATGTCCAAATCTTAGACGGGCTTAACAGGTGCCAGAGTAAACATGTTGTGCTTACTTCTATTTGACTGTTTTTGTTCTGTGTTGTCGAGTCCTGATGGCACAGATTGGCAGCCACACAATAGAAGTGTAGGCCTCCCACCATGGAATGTGTAGAGTGAATGAACAATGTAACTTAAAGCAATATATCTTGAAAGGTGCTGTATTGGAGACAAGGGCATTGTTATAGATTTTTATATTAACTTACAAAATATTTTTGGCTTTGTACTATTATGAAGTTGCAACCGCAATCCATTAATATTGCATGAGCTGTGGTTGCACTTAATGTCATTTGATCTTTCCACTTGACCAAGCTCTGAGTTCCATGATGGTCTGTGATGGCAACACAGTCAACCCATCTCTGTTTCTACAGTCAACAAATCAAGTGTTTCTCTGTCTGTGTGGATACCGAAATGGCAAATACTAATGGGGGTATGCAAATTTTTTATACTTTTACAGTACATCACATGTTGTAGCTGTCTAATAGAAACAACCAATGTCACACACATAATACAATATAATGTAATAAGCAAAAAGGCATGAGGTTATTTAGGGGTGATTGGTCATATCAGTTATCCATTCAGCAATGCTACTACTCACAGAACTCATCAGCATCACACACATTTTCACACAAAATGTATTGGATTGAATTAATTATTATCACCAACAGATGAAGCTTTGGATTCATTTAGTTTTAACCTTTAAGTTGCCATGTTCAACATATCAAAACTCAAATCAGATTTTATTGCAATACACACATGTATTTATAATCTCCTACTCAAATTCCAAGACTAAATCAAAAATATTTTTTTCTCACAAGGGGAAGACAAACAGACTCAAAACAACTCCGTATCCATGTAGTCAGTTGTAAATTATAGAATGGGTGGATATAAATAGGGAGAGTCTGGCCGGCAGTGATGTCATACTTGGTGCTGGGTCGGGCCGTCTCTATGGTCTCACTGTTGTTGTGTGTGTCCTCGCGAGACTCTGTGGGCGGGGCTTGAGGGGAGGAGACACTCTGGAGTCAGACGAGGAAGAGGACGAAGCACCGCGTCTGCTTGCAGCAAATCAAGAGCATCCCAAATATAGCATCCATCCATATTCAGGTATGTTATGGACTTTATCTATTTATACATTATTTTACATGTACATCTACTGCTTTACTATATGCATGGATAGCATTGCCTTGATCATGTATTTGGGCCATCTAAGTACATTTCTTAGGTATTTGTTAACTCATGCATGCAAGCAATGTTGAATTGCTACAAACAAGGGTTATAACATGGAAAGAAGCAGAAAGCAGTTTGAGGCTGATCACAAACAGAAGTGAAACAGGGCCATTTGGAACCAACGTTGATTGAATTAAGTTGGCCTGAGTGCAGCTCGGGTAGCAGAAGGAGAGTGTGATGGATGATTAGAATAAGTGTTTGCGCATCAGTAATAGAGAATGTCCATTTGAGAGATTTGTCATAGAGGAAAATTCTTGGCAGGCTGCAGTTCAATCAGCTAATGGAGTCATCACTTTCCCTGTTCTTCTATTTGACCCAATGTGCAATACAGATGATTGTGTCTATCTAAGAATAATGATGCAGCAGAGCCAGTGACAGGTGTGTGCGAGCACTGATCCTGAACATATTTCCTTGATTAGTAAGCATCAGGTCAATATAAAGTTACCTGTGGTGTGCCACAAGGATCAGTTGTAAGACCATTACTTTTTAATTACAAACGTGTCAATGCATTTGTCCATAGCAAAACAATTTGGATATTGACAAGATATTTAAAATGTCAAAAACAAAACAAAGAACAAATACATTTGAGTCTTTGTGTTTATTCCCAGTATGGCTGACTCCGCAGCATCACTGGCAGAGGTTGAAACTTCCTTCCAGAAGTTTGCGGTGCATGGTGACACCAAGGCAACAGGGAAGGAGATGAATAACAAAAACTTTGCAAAACTATGTAAGGATTGTCGTATCACGGACGGCAAAAATGTCACAACTACAGATGTTGATATAGTGTTCAGCAAAGTCAAGTAAGAAGACGTTTTCAAAGATACTAGCCCATTATGAGCACTTTTCCAAGTAGAATGATTCATTTGCACTTGTGCTTCTTGATACCATAGGGCAAAAACAGCCAGAGTGATCACATTTGAACAGTTCAAACAGGCCTTGGCAGAGCTGGCTCCAAAACGCTTTAAAGGGAAGAGCCAGGAGGAGTCGCTGCAGCAGATGTATGGCCTCATTGCTGGAAAGGAGCCTGCCAATGTTGGAGTCACTGTGAGTAATTCAAAACTCAAACATCATCTTTGTTTGTCAGACTCAGGTCCATAAAAAACATGCAAAAATGTATGCCAATTCTGTTTATTCTCAAACTGATAATCCTGATTATATGAATTTTGTGTTTTATGATTCAGAAAGTGGCAAAGGCCGGTGCAGTGGACAGGCTAACGGACACCAGCAAGTACACAGGATCACACAAGGAGCGCTTTGACGATTCGGGAAAAGGGAAGGGGAAGGGTGGCAGGGAGGAGGTTGCTGACACCAGTGGATATGTGGGAGCTTACAAAGGCAGTGGAACCTATGACGACAAAGTTAAAGAGGCATGATTCCCTCATCAGAAAAATAATAAGTAACCTTCCTATATTTTTAAATAAACATGTTGATGATCTAACGATACACACAACTCAATGGTAAGATCCTCTTTGAAACAATGCATTTATCTTATGCACTATATTATTGATTGTAACGTTTAACAATTTTTGTTCTCTGAATGTAAAAAGAGTGACCAAAATACACATTTGCATTTATTTTGCATTGTGCCTTACTGAATAAAAAACAAAGCCATGGACAAAAATATGTATATTTGCACTTTCTGACAATATCTGCATGCAATGTTAAAACAAAACACACAAATCTCAAAATGACAGTAAAACAATAATGAAATGTCTGTGGTCCAGTCAGCTTTTGATGTGTTTATTTATTGCTGTGTTGAATCTGACATGCCTCTATGTTGTATTGTATTAAATTAATTTGAATGTAAAAAGTTAAATCATGTACCAAATGCAGTTTGGTGAGTGCAACTTAGCAGATAAAGCATGATTAGCCTTAAGATTTCAGGATTTTTTTTTTTGCATAATAAACTTACGAGTCCAAATGGGGTCTAGTCTCACATGTTTCTAAAGGATATAACAGAAAATAAAAACAAACAACCAGAACTTACTTTTTGTAATGGTTGGTAATTTGAGAAGAGATACCCTGTCAATATGCCAGCGGCCTCTCGAACCACTACTCACATACAACATTCAGACAAAGGCAAGGTGGATAATGTGTCTTGCCCAAGGAAACAACACAACAACTTTAGATCTTTGTTTGCATTGTCTCCTTGGAGATTGCAGTGGAAACTAACAACATTCATCTGCCAAACAGTATGGGAATGTGCATTATCTATTGCCGGCATAAGCACGCAAGGATGCCTGACCTCCTATTGGTTTCCTTTGCTTCACACATATGTGACAGCAGTAACCTGAACCAGGTTGGTCATCAAGAGACACAAATAAAACGGTTTGTATCTATCCAACAAAGTGAGCGACGCTATCAGTCCACCTGACACCTCAGACCTAATTAGGCCTCCACACACACACACACACACACACACACATGGCTGTATATGATCATTACGGTTCTGTACCTAACCACTGGGGACCACCCTGGGATGGACCAGAGGTTCTTCTATGTAGCCTGGCCAGCCATACACACTCCCTTCTCTTTATATTTGAAACACATTTTAGAATACACAGTTTAGAATAAACAGAGGCTGGCCAGGCTAACTTCTATGAGAAACAAGTAGAGATTATTTCAAGCCCCATTTCTGCTTTCTGTGTTCTGCTGTTAGATTTTACAGCTTGGTCTTTATATTATCTGATAATGTTTTGTAATTTTTTTTATTTTTTATTACATTATTCTTTAGCCTCTCTTATTCCCATGCCTGTTTTTGCATTTCTCCCCAACAGAGAAGTGGACGTGTGATATTCCCTGTTTGAAGCAGCAGTGCCTTCAGGTCCAAGAGCTGCTGCTGCGCCAACCCGGATCTGCAGAACCTGAGGGACGAGGTCAGGGATGCTTTTAAAAACATTTCCGGCAGAATCAGTCAGCTGTCACACGAGATCCATGAAGTCATAGGTAAACTTAACATCGGCGAATCGGTCAAAAAGAGGTTTAACATGTGAACATTGTGTCGAACCAAAAACATTGGTGCTTCTTCAAATATTCTTACTATTAACATTATTAGAATGAACAATTTATACATTGGGGAAAGTTCTCTCCTTTTAACCGTTAGTTGTCAATAGAGCCTTTACCAATTTACAATATTCAGAATGTGATTACCGCCATAGTACATTTGGATTAACCTTTTTTCTCAATATAAACAAAATAATCTGAATCATTGTTCTGATCTTTGATGAGACATTGAAACATAGATTTACACATATACATTTTCATGACTTTATTTAATAAATTGTTCTTTGTGTTTGTTTATCATGTGACAGAACCTGTAAATGTTGCATTTACTGCCTTCCTGGGGCGCAATGACAATAATTGTTTAGGACATTTTGAGAGGAATGTCTCTATTCGCTCTGTCGACATCCGCCTAAATGACGGGAGTGGATATAACTCTATGCTGTGTTACGAATGTCTTTACACTAATCCCTGGTTTAACACTTATCGACAAATATCAGTCCGTGAGAGGTAGATGTATTCACGCTGCAGATGACATAGATCAGTGGTTCCCAACCTTTTAGGTCCCATGTACCCCTTGAGTCGTTCATTTATACTTTACGTGTACCCGCTACCATGAGGATCTTGCCAATATTATTTCCAAGTGACCAAATAATTATTTAGTATTTAATAGTGTGTTGTGTTCAAATTGAAGCTAAAATACTCTCAAAATAAAAACCTTTACTGAAAAACATGATAAAAAGTAAGTAAGTAAGTGCTTTAGTTATCATTGTACAACCATACAACGAAATGGTTGTGTTCAGGTGTTAGTCCTGAGCCGCTGTGACTGAGCTGCACTGCCACTTTTCGCCAACCTGACCTGCATGTTTTTGGAGGTAGTGGAAACCGTAGCACCCGAGTTTGTCTCTGGGTTTGTCCCTGTTTCAGAGCGTGGTGTCCTGCACTGGTCAGCTCCTCCACCTCCTCCTTCCTCTTCCTCCTGCGCAGCTCGCTCCTCTTCCTCCACTCCACAACAGTCTTTCACCATCTTCTGGGAAAAGCCTAGCGGTTAATCTGTTTTATTCTTCAGTAAACGTCCATTAACCAGAACAACACTAGTAGTGACAGAAGGCATGTGTGCTTAGCTGTGAGTCTTCCCCAGATACCTCCTCCTTTGTCCCTTCCTTGTTTCCTGTAGTTCCTCTTGTGACGCCTCTGTACTGCAGCTGTGGGCGGCTCTTGGTGCCTCTTCAGTGTTTCAGAAGAAGAAACGTTTAGGTCTCAAATGGGTTTAGCTGATAAGCTAGCTGTTTACTTTTAAAAAGCCGCTTTCTTCAGGACCATTATGGACTCTCTGCAGTTGAAAAAATCCACTGAACCCCACAAAAACACGGCAAAGACATACAAAAGCATCCAGTAAAACCATGTGGTTCACAGAAACCACAAATGCAGCTGTACCGAGAGAGAGGTTGCCTCTTGTTTAAATAAAAACCCAACTTTACTTTGAAATAATATTGAAATTCTACTCAATTTCACTTTCTTTTTAATCTGAAATAATTCCAAGTACCCCCTGCTAAGTGGTCAAGCACCCCTAGTTGGGAAACACTGGCATAGATGACCAGAGGCTGGGATACAATAAGAAAACTGGTTAAATGACAACATCATTTCTGTTCAGTACCATGTTCTCTCTTTATGGGACTCTTCACTGCTCCAGTTTCGGGCGTGTACTCCTTCTCGCTGTCAGTGTACTCCAGACTCCAGCGGGCCGGGCAGCATAATGTTTCACGTAGTGCAGCTGATGAGGAACGGCCGTGCGCAGGTGGTCGTCTGGGAGGACAACACAGGCGACCAGCGGGTGCTCCTGTCTCTGACGCAGAGCTGGTGCACGACAGACAGCTCTATGGGAACATCCGGGGCCTGAACAGCTTCTCTGGATACCTCGTCTATCCTTTACCTGCTACGTCACTCTAACCATGTTCGAGTAAGCTCTCAGTTGTACAGGAGTTTTCCATTATAGACAAATGTTCTTAAGCTATCATCTCTACTGGGTCGTTTTAGTGTTGGGAACATTGTGCTTTGTAAGAGGTATTTTCAGTAACCATTTTTGATTCTTATTTTTTTCAGCCCACTGTATATAATGCAGTCTATAGTAGGGAGGGTTTACCGTGTTACTGGTGCCACCCATCTTTATTCTAAAAAGCTACTTACAACTGGTGCAATAGGCTCTGCGACTGTATTGCTGTAAATGAGCAAATATCAGGTGTAAACAGCGTTATTGTAACCAACACTCTCTGTACAATAGAGGTTATTAATCAAGTTGAGTGTAGCTTTTAGAGTAAAGATGGGCAGTGCCACTAATAAGGGTTATTAGTAAACCCCTCCCTTCAAGGTTGGCGAAGCGACATGTCCTCAACACTGCCACCAGTACAAATCACTGCATAAGAACCTGGTCTACAAACAATTTCTTAAGCTTTTATTATTATTATTAATTATATTATTATTATTATTATTATTTTACCTATCTACATTCTAACAAGAATTGCATCATAATTAAAGTTATGGCTCACACACTGGTTGAATTTAGGTTGTTTTCCTAATTTCCTTTGTTTCCTGTGCATGCAAACAAACATGGCTTCAATAATTAAAGCTTACTGAGATACTGATACTGTTACCGTGTCAGAGTTCGCTTAGCCACTGGCGCCACCTTGTGGCAGAAGAGGCAACAACCACTGGATACACACCCACAAAAAGTCTTCAGACAATCGCATAACCAAACAAAATGAATTTATTCATATATAGGTAAAGAAATGTAGCTGGTGTTGTTGCCCGGTGTACATTTGTGCTCTTACACTGAAAGGTTCAAACCGGAAGTTCCCTCAATAAATGATGCGGTGCGCTTGATGCGCAGTTTGAGCCGGTCAAAGTTACCGATGAGTAGTGTGGTTTTTCCTCCGCGAAATGTGCGTGTTACCACGGTATTCCTGCCCTTAATATGCTGCGACCAACAGGTTATGGGCCCAGAAGGGATGGAGGAAGCCGGTGGAACCGTTTATGCTTCGACGGGGACGAAAGAAATTACGAGTTGTGGGAAACAAAATTTTTAGGACACTTGAGGCTACTTGGGCTAAAAGACGCCATTTTGCATGAGCTAAACGAACTCGAAGAAGAGGACGATTATCACGAAGAGAAAAATGAAGAAGCTTATGCAGAGCTTATCCAAGTGTTGGATGATCGAAGCCTTTCGCTTGTGATGAGAGAAGCCACAGACAACGGAAGAGAAGCGCTAAAGATACTCAGAGAGCACTACGCTGGTAAGGGCAAACCACGTGTGATTAGCTTGTACACGGAGCTAACGTCGCTACAGAAGTCAGCTAGCGAGAGCATTACAGACTATATCATAAGGGCTGAGACCGCCATTACAGCTCTGAGAAATGCAGAAGAGACATTAAGTGATGGGTTGCTTGTTGCAATGGTGCTAAAAGGATTGCCAGAAAGTTTCAAGCCGTTTTCCATACACATTACCCAGAGCGAGAAAGAAATCAAATTTAGCGAGTTCAAGGCTAAGTTGAGAAGCTACGAGACGACAGAAAAGGCCGTGAGCTCTGAAGACAACGTGATGAAGACAAGTAACGGGCAGAAAAATAAAAACAGAGAAAATGGAGAAATCACATGCTACAACTGTGGAAAGAAAGGTCATATAGCACGTGAATGCTATGCAAAGAAAAGTGAAAGAAATGAGCAAAAAGAGAAGCAGTGGTGCAGTTACTGCAAAAGCTCCACACATAAAGACAGTAACTGTAGACGACAAAAGAAGACAAACGTTAAACACGCAGCGGATTCAGAAGATCATAATTTTGCGTTCAAAGCCAACGACTGGGATGTTCGAGGACTGAAACAAAGAGGCTTGATGGTTGACACAGGAGCCACGTCTCACATAGTTACGGACATTCAAAGCTTCAAAAAGTTTGATGACGCTTTCACACCAGGAAGACACTTCATGGAGCTGGCAGACGGGACGAGGACGAGTGGTGTCGCGCTGAAGAGGGGAGCAGCAGAGGTCTACCTGCAAGACAGCGAGGGACGGAGAGTAAAGGCAACGCTGGACGGAGCGCTTTACATCCCCTCCTATCCACAGGACATCTTTTCAGTCCAGGCGGCGACGACCAACGGAGCGTCAGTCACATTCAAGAAAGGATGCAACCAACTTATTCACAAGAATGGTACAAGGTTTGACATCAATGAATATGGACGCTTGTACTACTTGAATACTGTTGATGTAAATGTTGACAATGATGAATGCAATGGGTGTCGTGATATTGAAACTTGGCACAAAATTCTTGGCCACTGTAACTATGAAGATTTGTCTAAGCTAGAAAATGTTACTGAGGGCATGCAAATCAAAGGAAAAGCTACGCAAGATTGTAAAGTGTGTGTAAAAGGGAAGTTTATCCAAACCCGAAATAGAGAGCCTGACGAAAGAGCAAACGCAGCGTTAGAGCTAGTGCACACTGACTTAGCGGGACCGATTGATCCAGAGGCAAAAGACGGGTTTAGATACTCGATAGCTTTTACTGACGACTATTCAGGTACAACTTTCGTTTACTTCCTAAAAGCCAAAAGTGACACTGTAGAAGCGACTGAAAAATTTCTAGCAGATGTCGCCCCCTATGGGAAAGTAAAAAGAATCAGGTCAGACAACGGCACAGAATTTACTTGCAGAGAGTTTCAATCATTGCTAAGAAAGAACGCAATAAGACATGAGACCTCTGCACCGTATTCACCCCATCAAAATGGGACAGCCGAGAGAAATTGGAGAACACTTTTTGAGATGGCACGGTGTATGCTACTTGAGAGTAACTTACCAAAGGAACTATGGACTTACGCTGTTATGACTGCTGCAGTAATTCGCAACAGGTGTTATAGCAGACGCACAGGACAGACCCCTTATTACTTGTTGACAGGGAAAAAGCCTGACATGTCCAAGATGCAAATTTTTGGGTCAGTTTGTTACAGTTATCGACAAAACAAAAAGAAGCTAGATGCAAAGTGTGACGAAGGAGTTTTTGTGGGATATGATAAGAACAGTCCGTCATATCTAGTCTATTACCCAGAAACAGGTCGAGTTCTCAAACACAGGTTGGTTAAGTTCCTCACTACAAGTGCAGATGAGCGCCAGACTGAGATTCCAGATGAAAATGACTTACCACCAGTTGGAATATCAGAGTACCGTATAAGATTGGACAAGACAATAAACGAAAATCTGAATGAGACAAAAGAGCTGGACACTGAAACACAGGACAATGTGACAAATGACAGTGAACACTCAGAACAAGAACTTGAGAAACAGAGTGAAAACACTGAGGAAGGACGTTATCCAAGACGAGATAGGAAGACTCCACAATACTTGAAAGACTATGTTCATGCTGAAGATGACCAAACTTTGATGAACATTGATTACTGTTACAGGTTGATGTGCGGCGTACCAAAGACGTTTGATGAGGCTATGCATTCCCCAAAATCTAAGTGCTGGTCTAATGCCATGAAAGACGAAATGAGATCACTTAAAGAAAATGACACATTCACTCTGACCACATTGCCAAAAGGTAAAAATGCAGTGGGGGGAAGATGGGTGTATGCGATAAAGGAAAGCCCAGACCGATCTGAGACATTTAAGGCCAGATACGTTGCTAAAGGCTACAGCCAAGTTGCAGGCATTGACTACAAGGAGACTTTTTCTCCGACTGCAGACATGACGTCAGTGCGTAGTTTAATGCAGATGGCAGTTCAATACGACTTAAAACTTCACCAAATGGACGTGAAAACTGCTTACTTGCACGCGCCAATCGATTGTGAGTTGTTTATGGAACAACCGGAAGGTTTTGAGGTAAAGTCAGAGACGGGTGAAAAGCTAGTTTACAAGCTGAACAAATCATTATATGGTTTAAAACAATCCGGGAGAAACTGGAACAAGATGTTACATGACCATCTATGTGAACGAGGTTACATTCAAAATCCTGTAGATCATTGTGTCTATAGTAGACAGGCTGAGAGCGAGACAGTAATTCTTATCATTTGGGTTGATGATGTTATCATTGCTACCAACAGTGAAGATTCTCTTAAAAATGTGAAACAAATGTTGAGTGAGAAATTTAAGATGAAAGATCTTGGTGAGCTAAAACATTTCTTAGGAATTGACTGTACACAAAACAAACAGGAGATTAAGCTAAATCAGACAAGGTACATAACAAAAATACTGGAAAGATTTAAAATGTCAGACTGTAAGCCACGTTCTACTCCTTGTGAGCTAAAACACAACTTTGAGGTAGATGGTGAACTAGTTGATTCTGGGAGATACAGAGAACTAGTGGGCAGCTTGATTTATTTGATGACATGTACAAGACCAGATTTGAGCTGGATAGTCAGCAAACTGTCACAATATTTGTCAGCGCCAAAAGAACATCACTGGACAGCAGCAAAACATGTGTTGCGTTACCTTAAAGGGACACAAAACAAAGAGTTGTGCTATAGAAAGACAGATGGAAATCTTAGTCTTATAGCATACAGCGATGCAGATTGGGCTACCGATTTGAGTGACAGGAGAAGTACAACAGGTTACTGTTTTGCACTATCTGAAAGCGGGCCTGTAATATGTTGGAAAACCAGAAAACAGGCTACAGTAGCTATGTCAACATGTGAGGCAGAGTATATGGCGATGGCCGCCACAGTACAAGAAAGTTTATACCTCTCACAGCTACTTAATGGGATGGACTCAAAAAGGCAATATTTACCAGTTACCATTTTTGCAGATAACCAGGGTGCAATTGCATTGTCCAAAAATCCTATAAACCGACAGAGATGTAAACACATAGACATCAGATACCATTTCATTCGATCTGCACTAAATGAGAAGAAAGTAAATGTTGTATATTGTGCAACAGCAGACATGGCAGCAGATGTTATGACAAAGTCTGTGAGTAAAGTGAAAATTGAAAAGTTTACACATTTTCTGTTTGGAGTGTAAATTTAAAGTGATGCAAATGTAAATATGGTGATGTGCAGTGTTAAGAGCAAGTGGGGGTGTTGCCCGGTGTACATTTGTGCTCTTACACTGAAAGGTTCAAACCGGAAGTTCCCTCAATAAATGATGCGGTGCGCTTGATGCGCAGTTTGAGCCGGTCAAAGTTACCGATGAGTAGTGTGGTTTTTCCTCCGCGAAATGTGCGTGTTACCACGGTATTCCTGCCCTTAATATGCTGCGACCAACAGGTGTGGTCCCTAACTACAAAATAATGATGTATTAAGTTATGACAGCTATGATCGGAAACATACATTATTTCATTTAGGATACACACAACATTTTAGTACACAATTTACATGATACCAACATAATATCGTTGTATCATTCTGATTTATTGATTTATGAAGCTGCTCATTAATACTATGTACTCTATGTAGCTGACTATTTAGTAAATATGTTGTACTAAATACAATATATTTAGTTGTACTAAATATGCCAACGTTATTTAGTACAAGATATAGTGTAGATGATGACGTCACAATCTGGACACATGCAGGGCACTTTTGTGAGCAGCGGACAGCAGGTATTATGTCCTGTACTGATGACCTTCGAGACACATTCCTCAATTTACATCTTATAGTGCCAAAAATACAGTTGCAACAGGCAAGATTTCTGTTAACAAAGTAAAAAATAATCATCAAAAAACAGAACTCATGCATAATAATATCTCTGTGTAGAGTCAAATACAGTGTTGCTCAGTGTGTCAGAGGTCTGTAGGCTAAGATGTACCTACGTTTGTCTTAGTGAAGTGTCATAGGTTTTTATAAAACCGAGTCACAAGAAGAAAACAGAAACTCACCACAGTCACTGAAGTCAAGCTATACCTTTCTATTCTTTTTTAAACCAGAGCAACGGCCTTTTCCCGAGTCGACTATGATCTATTCTCTCCACAGAGGTATTTATTCAGGTCTTTGTCATTTCTATGATAAAATGACATGAAACAAAAATAACATTAAAACACATCATGGTGTGTTATTGAATTATTGGTCCTCATCCCTGTTTTCCTAATTTCCCTAACAATGTAGAGATCGCCTAAACCAATTGGTATAATTGGCTTGAAAAAATAAAACAAATAAAACTTGACTCCACAAGAAAATAAAAGGTCCTAAAGCACACACCTAAAATTACACAACTGAGGACTTAGGACCAGACTAATACCAGTGAATGTTCTGAGAATGGTCAAATAAAATTATTAAAAATATAAACATTCCTACTTGAATAAGTCAGTAACACTGATAAATGTCCACAATCTTTTCTGTGTTCTCTTTGACCTTTTTCTGTCTGTGACCGGAGGGACATACTTCCTCACTCTTGGTGATTTGCGTTCTTCATTATTTACTTGAAACTCATTTAGTTGTCCAGCAGATGGCAGTCTTGCCTAAAGTAAAACAAGCACATTGCGTTTTATGTCTTGGAGCACGTCTCACTGTAGGGATGCCATGCACAGTGGGACTGTGAGTTTACATATTTAGAGTAATAAATGCACAGTGGTGAAGGAGATCCAACTATAAAGGTCAAGGCCAGTTTATACAGTGTTTTCTAAATAACAGTCAGAATTTTCTTGGAATGAAAAGTTGAGTGAATGAATCATCAGTTTTTAGGTTTGGCAGAGAGACAAGTGGAAGCCGGCTGTCAGTAGACAGAGGACATCTTGTGCGATTGACTAAAGAACATCAGCTGTAAAAGCCTTTGAGTTTGAAAGGATTGGAGAGACGGCAGTCTATAGTGAATACAGTATGTGCTGAAGGAGAAAGCAGGAGAAGAAGAGAGAGAATAATAGCCAATTCAGAGGGGGATAAGAGTTGTGTGTCGGGCAAACACTGCAATGTTAGACGCCGTACAAAACTCACTATAGTGCACAGGAACAGTGTTGTGCTGCAAGAATGATCTCCCTGGTCCCTTAACTAAAAGAAGTGAACACTGCCAAGAAAGGTTAGAATAGAGGAGAGATAGGAAGCTATAGTGCGCAGTGGGACTCCAGCGAGAGAACACAGACTTCACCAGGTGATAAGAGCCAGGACGAACAAGATAAATGTGATAAAGAGTGTTCAAAACACATAACAAGGGAATAGAAAATAAAGTTTAAAGGATTCACAATGTACAGGATAAGGCAGATAAAGTTAATATGAGAATATGAGAGTTTACATAAACTCTATGAGACTTTTCCCACAGCTGCAGTTGGGAAACAGGAATGGAGGTCAGATGAGGCAACTGCACTTGATGTACATGTATAAAAGGATGAGGTTAGCATTGGATGTTTGCACAGTATAGCACTAAGATAAGAAGTATGTCAAGTTCCGTTTCAAGGTAGTACTATACAGTCTTTACTTTGTGCATACTTATTGAAAAGCTGCGATCAGGGGATGGGGGCTTCTTTTGAGAAAACCAACAAAGGAGGTGTTTAACCTTATGGACATACTATTATTGGCTATAGGATGACTAGTTTAATGGGCTTAAGATTTGCATGATTTAGGCTTACTCAAATATATTTGAGCATTGTTTTATATGTTATACTCTGCCTGGAAAAAAAAGGAAGATTAGAAAAGTCGCCACCAGGACTTAACGGTTGATCTGGAGTAGCTTCATTTGGTCAGATCTAGGTTTAGCAACATTATTCAAGGTACTTTATTTGTCATTCCTGTTACGGCCTAAGGTTGGCGGACCCAAGGAGAGACAGAAAGCAGCTAAGAAATCAGATATTTATTAAGGGGCTGGCGCTGGAGGGGGCTGGTATCCGGAGTGGAGCTGGAGCTGGGGCTTGGCTGGAGCTGACTGGTCACCGGAGTGGAGCAGATAGGTAGGTAGGTGCTGGCGCTGGAGGTGGTAGGTATCCGGAGGAGTGGAGCAGGTGGGTAACTGACAGGCACGGAGATCTGACAAGATGCAAAAACACACTGTTAGTTTCCTAGTACGCAAAAACTAGCAAATCCAAAGTAGAAGGCCTGAGAAGTCTCACGGAGGTAGACTGACGATCTGGCAGGGATGTGAAGGAGAGCCCGTGCTTAAATACTGCATGTGATGAGTTGAGGGGATTCAGGTGTCCCCTTAGCCAGCCAGGGAGCAGGACCAGCCACACCCACCAGGGAACAGGAGGCAGGTTCCAACGCCACGCCCACAGCAGCGACAGACAGGACAGACAGAACATACACTACAACAGTTCCAACATGTCAAAAACATGAAATTTGCCCCTGATGGCACGGACATATTCCAAGATGACAAAGCCAGGATACATCGGGCTCAGATTGTGAAAGAGTGGCTCAGGGAGCATTAATTTTCACTCATGTATTGGCCACCACAGAGTCCAGATTTGAACTCCATTGAGAATCTTTGGGATGTGCCGGAGAAGGCTTTGGGCAGTGGTCACACTCTCCCATCATCAATACAATATCTTTGTGAAAAAAATTAAAGGCAATACTGGATCTTTTGACATCGCAGAAGCTTACTAAAAACATATTAGAGCATGTGACCTTTTTTGTGGCGACTTTATCTTTTAGTCAGGCAATGTAACTTGAAATAAAGTATTGTACAAATACGGCTAGAAGCAGTTTAAACAAAGCTAAAACCTGTCACGGCCAAGTATGACATGGCAGGATTCGTAGTGGATGCAATATGTGTCGTGATTTGTCTTTTGTTCCCCTGTTTCTGTGTGTTGTCTTTGCTCTAACCCTGTGTTTTATTTTGACATGTGTTCTGTCCTTGTGAGTTTGCTTTGCCTCCCTTGTGTTACATGCCTGCCCCGTGCCTCGTTCCCTCATGTATTTATACCCCTGTGTTTCCCTTGTCCTTTGTGATGTCATTGTCTACGTCAGCCCCGGGTTGTTTGAGGTTTGTCATCTCTGGGTTTTGTTATTTTGGTTTTCGTCATTCATTTAACATCACCAATTTTGGGTTTTATTTTCCTCGTTCCACCTCCAACCAGGACAAGATGAGCACTTAATGGATCAGAACGAGTTTGTCATGTGAATCTATCTGAACCTTATAAACGCGGAGAGGCCTAATTTGTGACTTGATTTATGTCTTTTGTAGTTCCATTTTAGCACAAAACATAAAAGAGCCATGAAGATGTGGAACAATTTCCACTCGTGTACACAGTATGCAGAAAGTACACTCATCTATTATTATGATCGACAACAAAGTATCACATCAATTATTAGAAAGTAGACCGGTCAGTAGAGGAAGCTATAAATATATTGCATTAACCCTGTCTGTGAAGCGCGTTATTGTGGTGAGTTGGCTGCAGTTAAAAGGCTCCTCTTTCAAGTGGGTCAGGGAGGGCAAAGAAACACACATTCATCACAAGCGCACAACACAGGTCAACACAGTGTCTGCTATTGTTGGGCTGTAAAACCCCTGTGTGTACCTGCTGTAAATGCAGTGGTTTTGTCCAACCGAGAGGATGGATTTCCATTGGTTTTTAAAATTAACCTCGGATCAAGCGCTAGACTCTTTCCAAAAGTAAGGGCAACAGGGGGCTGTGCTCCGTTACAAAAGTAGCAGCGGCTCTAGTTCACAGAAAACTATAAGCCAAATGTGAATTGGCATTGTACTTTTGGGAAATGATGCTGCACAGATGCTCACGTATTCCCGTTGTGAGGAATCAACAAACAAACTATTCCTTTATGCCTTCCTGATGGCTTTAAGACTCAATTAAAAACGCTTTTATCATTTATCTCAGAACCAGAAAATCTCACGTTAGGTACGATTTTCTGGTCAGATGTCCGTGTCTTTTAGTAAACGGTCTTGGATTCATGGCAGGTGCCGTGCGTCTCACTGCATCAAAGTCAAACCAATATTTTAGGTTTTCTGCATTTCAGGGCCGCCATTACGACAATGGGATGGACTTTCATTAAGTGTGTCAAATAGTGTTTATTCTTGTGCAAGATAGAGGGGCATTCTGCTGCACAAGGTTCCTGGTGAATGATTTGAAGATAAAACATATTTTTCCTTATTCATGATGATATGGCACTTACAATACATTAACACAAGTGGATCATAAACCAAACTAAAGCAATTCCACATTAAATATTTACATGTTGAAAATGCACATGCAGAAAATGGCTTTGTAAAACGTACCTGTGGCCGCTTCTTTTGTGTAACACCAATTCTTGCCCTATCCTCTGTGGCTGCTGTACTTCAAACACATTAAAGGAGCGAGGGCTACTCAGACGTTCTCAGAAATCACAATCCTCCATCCCCCAGTAACAATCACCTTCTCAAAATCACCTATTTTCCCAAGTACTAACCTTTTTTTTTCTCTCCAAGCAGACCAACGAAATTAAAAGAACTTGAAGTGTTGCTTTGACAAAGGGATAAGTGTCGTGAATGCCAAACTGCGCCGGCTTACAGTGGAGTAAGAGGAGCTCTAAACCTTTGTTGCATCTCCCTTTGGTGCGTCTCTGTGTACAGTAAATCATCATTGACCAGGCGGCCTGCTACAGATGAGTGCTATAATGAGTTTACTGACACAACCTCGCTGGATTTGAGGAGTCATCAACTTGCAAATTGCTCGGTGCCGCCAACATTCATTTAGGAATATGCTGTGTCAGGTGCGCTGGAGTTGACTGGTAAGGATTTATTCTATACAAGGGAATACTTATAGATATACAAATGACACATTTTTACAAAAGTGGCAATCACCACAGTATGTAGTACATTTGTAGTACTCTTAGATATTGCAGAAACATACTAGCTATTAACACTTCCAAAAAGATTACTTGGTAAACTACATTTTCACATTTTGTGCAGTACACCCTGAGGTTGTAGTAATACCTGTTGCCCTATCGGATGAAGACTGAGAAGGTTACAAGAGTTAAGCTAATACCTTTTTCCTTTGTGGAGTTGACATTTGCCTACATTAATGACTGTCAAAACCTGATGTGGCAGCAAAGTTCCTTTGCTCTAGAGAACTGTAATACCTGGACAACCTCTTATTAAAAGTTAATCTCCTCCTAAGATCATTTCCAGTACTCTAGTGCAGTGCTTTCATATGTTTTGGCTGTCCTCGATGTTTTTCTGATGTGCACTTTGTGATTCCTCTCTGTTTAAAAGCCAGCAGTTTGCAGTTGAGGCTGCGCCAGTTCCTATTTGGTACGATAACTTCCTGGATTTGAACCGATATTTTATACTGTGGCAAGTGCAGCAAGACGGTTGATGAAAGGGCACTTAGATGGCATCGACCATATACACTCCCTCTGAAGCAATAGTCTTTAACACTGTAAATCACAATGCTGAAATGAGAAGTGAACAAAGCTGGCCCATCTCCAAACGTCCTCCAATCTCCTCTCTGCCGCCCTGAAGAATTACATAGTTGTTCAAGCACAATACCTGCATTTCTTTTACTGTGCAGCTGTCAGACGTACAGATTTGCAATGACAGTTTTCTTTATAAGGCAGAGTTTTGTTGACCTCAAGTCTGTCTCACACTCTTTTTGGGTTAAAGTTTGCTGTGCAAGAACTCTTTAGGTAAACAAACACTTCTCCAATTCTCATGACGGATTGTGAGAATATCTTGAGCCTTTCCAGGTTAAACATTGGCCTCAAGTAGAAGGAAGACTATATGAAATCAATTCCAGGGATTAAACAGTACTTGGGTGACTTAGGCCAGGCCGCGAAGCCAAGTCTTAGAAACTTGGGAGTTATCTTTGACAAAGACATGTCATTAGTACAGCACTGTAAGCAGCTGCTGAGGAACTGCTTCTTTCAACTAAGGAAAATCTCTCAACTTAAGAATATGGTCTCACAGAAAGATTTGGAGCTTATCCTTCATGACTTTGTGTCTTTGCTTTTAGACTATTGTAATGGATTGTTTTCATGTCTGAACTGGAACGAGCTCTCTCGACTGTGATTAGTGCAAAACTGCAGCGAGAATTCTGACCCGTACTAATAGGAGAACTCACATATCCCCTATTCTAAAAGAACTTCAGTGGCTGCCACTGTCCTGAGCCTTGCATGTTCAGGCTCCTTCTTACATTAGTGATCTGATCCAGCCTTACACCCCTGCGCGGGCTCTGAGGTCTGTGGATCAGAATCTGCTGAAGGTTCCACACACTCATTTACGGTGCATAGTTGCTCCTAGGCTTGGGAATGATCTTCCCCCTACTTTGCGCTCTATTGACTCTGTTGACACCTTCAAGAGCAATCTTAAGAGTCATCTATTTTCCCAGGCATTTAATTAGCTACTTTTGGGCTGCTATGATTTTGTATTGTCTAGGCCTTTTATATTGTGTGTATTTTCTGATGTTTTTGAACTGTGTTGTGAAGCACTTGGTGGCTTTTTGTCTGTGAAAGGTGCTATATAAATAAAGATTACTTACTTACTTACTACACATTTTCAATATTAATAATACTAATCATGTATTTATAGAGCACCTTTCATACCGCTGGGCAGTTCAAAGTGTTTTCCAATGGTAAAAATCACATTTATAACAATTTAAGAAAAGGACAGTTAAAACAACAGCAAGCGAGTAAGATACCAGGTGTACAGATCAAACAAAAGGGATCAGTTAAAAGCCAGACGATAAAAATAAGTTTTTAATTTAGTTTTAAAAATGCCCTGATTTCGTATGGCAGTGAGTTCCACAAGGTCGGGGCGTAAATCCTGAAAGCAACATCCCCAATTTTTTTATCCCGATTGATAATTTTCGAATGAATTTTTCTTGAACACGTTTGAAATCGTTTTCTCTTGTATGGCCATGAAGCCACCGCTGACAGCAGTAAAAGACATATCCCAAGTTCATAATCTCCACTGGTCTGAATCAGTACAAGGTCTGATTTCTGTGCTGTAATCAGTGTTGTTTTTGGCATATTTTAACCACGCCCCAGAGCAAGAGCGGCACAGTGATTAATGGAACGCCTCCCACCAACAGCTCCAAAAGAAAAGTCCTGGTGGGCCGACGAGTGCACAGGCAATCAGCAAATCTTTGGGTTTATGTTGTTTTGTTATGCACCCAGTGATGGAGGATCTTGAGTGACTAGCGCATTCTCTCAGTTCCAAGGGATTTCAAAACAAAGAGAAGAGAAGTAAAAATCAGCTTTAAATAGTGCTCTCGTCTTGACAAAAAGAGTACAAGGATTTGCATTCTTTCTGCCTAGTGAAATCGCTCATGTTTGTTTTATTATTTTTTTATTAATCTTTAGCATATGCAACACAAATGGGGTGACCACTGTAGAGGGCAAAATGGTGGAGGGCGGGTACAAAAGGTTGATAATTTTTTTTTTTTTTTAAACTATTATCGACAGTTGTTTTTGTCTTTTGTTGTTGTTATTGTACATTTGTTATTGCTGTTTTTTATATGTTGCACAATTCACAAAAAAGCAAAAACGGGGTGACTATTTAATTTCTCTTGTGGTGGATTACATATCTGTGTTAGAAAAAATTATGAAAGGTGTTTTTGGCAGCCTGCCCTGGTTCACTTTGCCTTCTGAACAACTAGTCCTTTTACAGGTGGAAATTTCAAGGATATCGCACTTTATTCTCTCCGTTTGTTCTTCCCAGGACTTGTGTAATCTCTCAATCACACAGGAGGTTTCCCTTGCAGACAAAGGTTCTGTGCTCGGTAGTTCAAGTGTGGCACGTTTTACCTCTTCTCCACTTTGTCACCAGGAATAAGGTAAGACTTTCCCCTCCTCCTCCACACGCTGCACTTGTGATGCGTTCAAAGAAAGAAGGGAAGTATCATTAATCTTGTGTGCACACATTTATCAGCAGAATAAATAAGATGTGTAGCAAAGTAAACATTTTGAGACTTACATTTATTTGCTAAACTTACTTTCATATAAGTCTGTGTTCTTTGGCATTTAGAAAATTCATGTTCCATTTATAGAACTAGGTTTACAGTGCAGAGCTTTGATTTCCCGCAACCGTTGGGTGTCTCGTACACTTCCCGGTTTGTGAAAGTCAACTAAACATTTACTGCAAAATATCATCAAAATTATTAATATCAATTCAATCATATTAATACTGTATACATGTATATAATTATTTCTTGCATCCCCACCCATTTCTTCTTTGGATAATAAACTATTGTAGACAGATGTAAAAAGTGTGGTGCTTTTCAGTGCTGAGAATGCATGTCTAAAACCCATTTTATTCCCATCCCTGCACTTTATATTCATCATTTCACTGCTCAGTCAAGGAGAACCTTCACTCATTCCTAGTCTAGTCTATATTCCTCCAGCCCTGAAAGTAATTGTTTAACATATTCCTAGACCTTTGGGTGGGTTAAATTGGTTCATAGCTATAGAACACTTGAGCAATATTTATCAGTATTCAAGCCTATGCACTCATGGAGGAGTTTTGAGTTTAGGTGCTGACTGTGAAAGATGGTCTTATTGAGGTATTTACACTCGGAGCAAGAATAAGCTGTTTCAATATTGCTCCAATTCAGATTTTTCCCTGACCCCAAAGACCGGGGTAATTTTGATTATTGTCTGTTACTAAAAAGCTACATTATTCAGAGAGAAAATAGGATATCCAAAATCCCATCACAGTATTTAATATGTCAACAAAATAATCAACAATCCATCATTCAGATTCATAATCTACATAGTGTCCCCCCCCCCCCCCCCGTACTAGCAGTGTCTTGCTTTAAACGCCTACTGCATGCATGTCCTATACGCCTGCTTCTAACACACCACTTGTGTACATTATATTGCACTTGATGCTCCTGGGACATCTAGTGAAAGAAATCTAATCATTGCTTTCTTTATATAGACAAATGTGATAAAATAACAACCCCAGAGGAAACGTCTTTTCCCTACATATAGTGGGCTGGATGGGGCAGGCTTGCAAGGTCCTAGTCGTGTGATTACCAATGTGTTCACAGCCATTGCTTCCTACACCGGCGGCTCGACTGTGCACTACCGCCGAGATTATTGCACTTTGTGGACTGTGAAATGGCAGGTTAATAGGAGCCACTGTGCCCACCTCATCTATTTACATCAGGAAATCCCACACGCGCTCACTACTGGTGGGGAAAGGACAGGCCAGACAAATTGAGAGCATGTTACGATTCATGGTTAAGGGTAACAAGGCTGCTACTGCTAATGAAGAGCTGTGGTTCAATACATTTGTAAAAAGGTGCATACTTCTGTTTTCTTCTTTTTTTTTGTTAAACCGTGACAACATAAGACCTTTTTGTGTGGGTGAAGCTTGTATCTGCCAAGTTGATAAAGGGGCTTTTTTTTTTCTTTTATACATTGTTTTCTTTTACCCACACACAAAAAACAAGGGATATCGAGAGGGGGTACCTATTCCATATTCACACATTTGCTTGTTTGAACTTGTTGAAGTACTCCAGAAATGGATCTCCTAACAAATCTCCTGCCTTCCCTTTTAGTTCAAGTTTGATCTTTTTGGACACGCCTCATTACATCACGTAACAAGTTTATTTTTGTATTTTTTTCATTCCAATTTAGTGAGATCGCCGTTTTCTGCTTGCTAATAAGATAGCAGGTACTGGGGCTACTCCAAAAAGTGCAAGCACAGGGTCAAGGTGTTACTGTGTTCCACAAACATCTGACATCAATTTAAAACTTTTGGTCCAGTAAACTGTTATATTAGGACAGTTCCAAAAAGTGTGAGCTAGTGAAGCCTGTTCCTGGCCGCACCGGTCACAAGCGGTGTTCACCCCATAGAACATTTCAGAAAGCAGTACTTCGGACAGATGTAGCCTGTGCAGAACTTTGAATTGGAGCAGTCCATGACGAGCACAGAGTGAAGATGAGTGAACATTGTCTTGAGCCTTAGTCCATTGAGATGCAGTGATGTTTATTCCAATGTCCTGTTGCTGAGCTTCTTTTAGGTGATCAAGTGAAGGTATATATTCCATATCTGACAGTTCATTACATATCTTACAAATGTACCCTTTTTTTAACAGATTTTTTAAAAGTATACTATTCATATCTGAGCTGGGGGCTGACGAGGAAATCTGCCTTAGCAATATGATATGATGATGACGCAGCTGATCAAAAGATGCAAACGCATTTTCAAGAAACAAATCCTGTAGACTCAACCATGCATTTGTCTCCAGCAGGTTAGACGACTGTAACGGTTGCTCACTGGCCTTTCTAAACGAGCTGTTAGAGCTGCAGAACATCCAGAACGCTGCTGCTCGAGTCCTGACAAGAACCAGGAAATCATGGTTAAGTGTAACTCTAAAATTCACCTCTGAATGTTAACGTTCCCACACCTTAACCAGGTCTGTTCTGATCCATGAACTGGCTTCCCTGTGTAGGTCAGGATGACGCTCCCTTTACGCTAGTAGCTGCTGGGGTATTTTTACACCCTCTTCTTACATACTATCAAACCACTTTTTATAACATTTTACGGCAATCCGGTAAACACGGGAGTTGACTTAGTGTAATGGCAGTGACATTTGAATAGAGAAAAGGATTTAAATATTTATATTTCGACTTCATTAGTGATTGATACAGTATTCCTGCTAATCATCTCCTTTGTGCTGGTCGGGAGAGACAAATAATAGTCCAAAACCTGATTTGATAGATTATAAGGTGTTACAAGTGCTCCAAATAAGACTTTTTTTTTTTCATGTGACCTAAAAGATGAAATTCTTTTGTCGTAAAGGGCTTCAATTCTAAATGGGAAAGTAAACCGCACTGGATCACTGCTGAAGTTAAGTGATGCAATTTGTCATTTTAATTGCAATTTTAAAGGAAGCCACAGTGGGTCCCACACCAATGTACTCTGCACCACTCTGATGCCAGGAAATACGGTGTTGTATCACAAAAGGGAATTTAGTGCAAGAATCTATTCCAAATTATAGCCACGTCTCATCAAAATATTAAGGTAGCACGATGTAATGGCGTGTTTCCACTGGCAGGCCCTACCCTGCCCAGTGCCCGGTCTACCCTGTCAGGCGGGCGTCAGGGTTGCCAGCTCTCGGCAGCAGAAGTCGCCCAAAATTTCTGGAAAACCGCCGAAAACCCGCGGACTCACGGCATGGCTGGAATAACTATTTTGATCAAGAAATAAGACATAATTAGCCCATTTTATACTGAAAACAGCCTGGCAAAAAAACGCAGACAGTTTTTTTTACCTGCTGCAAATCTTAAAAAGCCAAACCATCAGCCAGTGTCCGGTACTTCAGGCACTTATCAATCTGCCTGTATGGGTTGTATAAAACGCAAACGTTTTTTTAACCTGCTGCCACAACACAGGACTGAGATTATCATGGAAACAGTTGTTTAGTGTCGTGACCCTGTGTGGATGCTGGGAGAGAGCGAGCTGGAGCCACAGGTGCTGCACAGTCAGGTGGGCTGTCGGGGTCAAGGACCTCTCCCACATTAAGAGTATAGCAGCTTGGTCAGTGGAGCAGCAGAAAACTCACAGAGGGGGTGCTGTACTACTGTGAACCTGGTTGGACACGGGTCACTCAGTCATTACAACACCAGCTGGGACTGAAACTCTCTGTCCAATATTTTGCCTTTAGCAGTACAAATGGCAGCGGTTCTGATTGAGCAAGATTTCTATGATGGATCAAGATTTTGTGAAAGTGATTATTGCAATTCTGGCTCATCAAATTATTTTTTACCGAAGGGCATATTTGCACAATAGTCTTCAGTACTCTTGCTCTTAGTTTAAGTCAAACAATGTATTTAATTTGACTACTCTTCATGTAGAACACATCGCTGCATTGTCCCTCTGTTCTCCTCCTGGATGCTCAGTCTGTGGGTGATTAACAGACAGGCGTCATGCTGCTGTTGGCGAGTTCAGATCACAGAAGGTGAGGAGCACAGAGGAGAGAGGCTGTTCCGGCGTACTGAGGCTTATATTCAGCACGAGTGTACACAACTACACATAGAGAGCACTGTGGACAGAAGGCAGTAAAGAAGGCTGGTCAGAGAGGATTGTGAAGAGTTCAAGTAGAGCTGTACAGACTTAGAACTTTAACAATCAATCAGTGCTTTTGAATAGCCCAATATCACATCGGGAGTTGCTTCACAGTACTGTACAAACATTATAGCAATGAAACAAAACAGTAAACTAGATAATCCAAGGTCGTGGTTCAGGCAAATATAATGTCCAAATAAGCTTCGGCAGCAGATAGTGGCGAGCCGCGTGGGTGTCCCTTGTCCTTAGACTCTCTGGCACGGAGAGGGAAAACTCAAAACACAGACTGATTTATGTTTAGTTTGACTTCTTTTTTGCAATTTGCGGGCCAAATCATGAGGCCTATATAAAATAAAGTGATAAATTATCCAAACAGTAGAACAGTTAAAAATGTGATGCAATTCATGTTTATTTGTAGAGCAATTTCAAGTAAGTCACAGAACAATTAAATGTATAAAAGTACATACAATCACATACAGATAGCTAAACAGTCTGGAAAACAGCTCATACTGGGGCAGTGTAACAATAGAAGAGTTAAAACATAATATCTGTATAATGTTACACATGGTTGTCTTGTACATGCACACACCCTCAGCTGTGCACATTTTCTTATCAATAATTTCTGACAAAGCAACAGCACTGTGGACACTATGCTCATAATAAGCAGTGTGTAAAAATAGAACCACTGGCTATGCAGAAAGCATAACGCTAGGCTTTCACAAAATGGCATTTTTTGTTACAGAAGCCAAAACTGATTTTATATGAAACCATAACATGGGATACATTTAAAGATAACATTAACACACTTAATCTGTGTTTAAAGTTGAAAGTAGAAACCTGTAATTTTGATATTTTACTCAGAATTATGGCAAAAAAAAGTATTATATTGTATTGTATGTACATACGACATCACAACTCCTTGAACTATCACTGACACTTTGACACATGGTCTTTTAATTCTAACAAACAGTAATATAAGTCATATGTGACTTATATGTTTATTTGTATAATGTGATCTGTCAGGTGTGGAGAAGTACATCGAAAGACTATTGTGATACCCTCGCCTTGGGGATGTATATCTGTAAAACTGTAAAACGTTTGCATCTCATCAAGTTTTAACTGGTTATATGGTTATAGGCCATTGTAAATTGCTACTTTTCTTTACTTAATACAATGCATTCTTCAATGAGTTCAGGGTATAAATCAGTCAGACAGTTTTGGTCTGAGGTCCAAAATGACTTTCCACTGCATATTTTCATAAACATCAGGGTATTTTTCTTCTGTGGATATTTTTCTTATATGTGAACCTTAAGATGACCCACTGAGTTGAAGTGAATACAGATAAATAAAAAATGAGTTTCCAAAAGTATTGAAACAATCCTTTGTACAAAATCAAAATGGAGATTGAAGCCGACTTCCTGACAAGTGAACCTAATAAATAGGAAATTGGCCAGTTTGGTAAAGTGAAAGGCAATGGTCTGCATCGCATCAGGACTCACGGATCATTTACCATGGAGCTGAACAAAATGAGGTAAGAGTCAATGGTCAAATGGGTTAAATCTCTGTATAACTTTTGCTCTCATCTTGAAGAAAGGGGCTTTACTTTATATGGAATTTGACCAGTTAATAACTTTTCTTCCTCCTCTGTCCCGTGTGCGCTGTGTGAGCACAAAGACTTGACGGATTGTTTTGTAATATAGAAAAGCGCAATAAAACATTGTGAAATTATGTAAAATTGGTGTCTTATATCCTCAATTAGTTTATGCTTTCATGACCCCTGCAAGCACAGACAAGGGACGTAGAGCCATGCAGCGAAATCAGTTTACTGATATTCATCTCACAAACTTATATCCACGCCTGCACAGGTCATTTTAATTAACAAATGGTTTAATGACTCAAGATACTTTGAACCTCTGGATCAGATATGGGCAAAGTTTTTGAAGCGAGGGCCACATTGGGTATTTGAACTCTCCACCAGGTCCAGACTAGTTGCGAATTTGGTCGTTTCAAACATTTAATTTCACATAGACTGCAATCACCAAAACACATCAAAAGCAACAAAATAGCAACAGATAAGCCTTATCTTTCTTTATGTCAATGGAAACAATGGTGTCGGGCTTGGTTATGTTTTGTGGGCCGGATTGAAGGGCTTGGTGGGCCGCATCTGGCCCCCAGGTCTTAGTTTGCCCATGCCTGCTCTAGATACCCTAGATACTGTCACAGTCAACAGGAACTATTAGAATATGATTCAAGAGTGTTTTACAGACAGAGTCCATGCACTGGTGCCTGATCTGAAGAATTAAGATACACACACATTATTTAGCCTAAATTAATCATAAAAGCTCTGGTTTGTCCCAAGATAATATTTTGAGTCATTGGTTTTCTTGCTCATGAATTAGACTACTTTACTGATCCACAGCGGAATTAAAAAAGCAGCGCAATAATATAATCTTACAAACAATTAACAGCAACACCACTGAGGTTAAAAATAAGAAGAGTAGGTGCTTTTTATTAACTGTAATTTTAGATAATTATATTAAACATATGCATTTTAAATATCAAACCAGTCAGCAGATGACACCACCACTCAAAATAAGTATAAAAGCCCACCCTCGTTCACTCGTACTTCCTGTCTCCTCACTGGTGTCTTCCGGCCTGGCAGGGCTGAGGCCAGGGCGTACGCTGTGTTCGATGGGTCCAGGTAGCTATATCTCGTTATTCCACATGCTGGAATTTTGTTGATCACTAACGCGGGGTTTATTTTAGCGTCTCGGGTGGTAGAGAGCCTCAACGCGCGCCACTCCATGGCGTCCATTGCTCTCTCTCTCGGCGTGTGGTGGTTTGGGGTCTGCTGGGGCCTTCGCGTAACCGGGGGCTATCGAAGCACTGAGCCGGCCAAGAGGGGCTAGATGTGGGCGTGTGACGGTAGGATGGACCTTGCCTTGTGGTTAGTTTAAGCAGGGGACTGATGGAAGGCTAACCTCTTTACTTATGTTCAGGTGGGCCTGATGCTGCTGTCTTGCTTTCCCCTGTCTTGCTTCCTCCTTATTTTGTTTTGTATAAACTAAAAAGCTAATGGAAAACAAACAAGCGTGAACTGTGAACCAACTGAAAGCAATGTGAACCAAATGTTATTAACGCTGTGAAATGAACTGAAACGTTTGTGCCAACTAAAGTACAAACAGGACAAACGTAAATCATAGAAATAAACTAAAATGATATGTACAAGGAACATGCTGCTTCTGTCCTTATGGTCGAACCTGTGTGCCTTAAAGCACATTTTTCCAGTTTTACCGGATGGCGTTGTCAGGCTTATATTTATTTTGTTTAACATACCACTCGTCATGTCACACTTGGCGTTGTCGGCAGGATCATTTGGATTAGAGCCATGTTCCTTTCAGTAAGATCAGTGTTAACAAAAACGACAGCTAAATTAGTTTTTGTGGAGTTTGTTGCTAACAATGTGTTTACCAGCCCCATTTGTTTTATTTTGTGTACCCTTGCATGTTTTGTGTTGCAATATTTTGTGTGCTTTTCTTTTGCATTTAATTTATACGGAAATATGGGTCTACTGGTACTGAAGCATTGTTTTGTGTAGTTGCACCAGAAATTTTGCTAAAAGCTACCCAGAGTGCTGTGTATTTTGTATTTTGTGAGAACCCTGTTTATTTTGAGAACTGTTTTATGTCAGAATAATTCTGTGGCAGTAACATGTACCCTTTTTTAATTTTGTTCAGAAGCATACAGCAGCTATAGCAGCATAGGACGCTAGTGTGGACACACACAGCACCTTCTTGGCCTCGTGTTAAAGCTGTACCTGGCATCTCTGGGGCTCATACCCCTTGTAGCGGTGGGTAGGTGTGAGATGAGTGTGCCTCTACTACCGATAGCCCGAAGGCAGCCGTTGCATATAATGTGGGAGGCCATGTACAGCCTCGGTAGAGGCCAAGTTTTAAAGGATTCAACCCTGATCCAATTTTCCCAAAGAACCAGTCTTGCCTCCGTTACATAGCCACTGATTCGAACATCCTTTGGGAGCATTAGGGGAGCAGCACAACTCCTGAATATAGCAGGGGGTGATGACTTGACCTTTGCTTGCCTGTTTGTTGTTGACAAATAGTTAGCGCAGTTAGCCACGATTAGCCCGAGGTGTGTTCTGACCGAACTGCTGTTTTGGGATTAACTGTAATGTCCTATGGGTCTTAACTATACACCTATGGTCAATAGGGTCTCCTCCCCATCAGAGTTTCCGTTAGCTAGCTGTAGCCGGTTTGAAACGCATGACAGGTAAATATATTTTCCACTGGACAAAAAGGCCAACAAGAAAACATTCTGGAGAAAAATATTACCCAATTGCCCTTTATACCTCATTCCCCACATGTCTCTCACATGGAAAATGTTTTTAATTATTAGGCAGTATTCACTGAATTGCATCTATTTTGGAGGTTAATTTGTCTTTCTCCCAGTCCCAACATATCTCAGTCATGCTGCAGCAGTGAGGAGGAGCCGGAGGGACACGGACGTGGATAGAGGCTTGTGATTCAGGCCAGCTTTTGCCCGTGTTCAAGTTGAATGTGGGCTTCTTTTGTTTACTTTGTCTTAATTGTTTGTGAATGAGCCCATGTGGGCTGAAAGAACAAGTACAGGTTTCTACTTCTCTACAGCGGCTGGATCTATCTGGACAAACTCAAACTACTGCAGCACAAGCTAAGTGAGAGTTAGCGTTATGACCATTTGCGAGTACTTGGTATGCAAGTGTTTTATGCGCAGATGCACGTGACATAATAATAAATCAGTGCTTAAAATAGTGTTTTCCTCAGCGATGTGCTCAGAACTTTGGAAGATGCATTGCTTTTTTTGTTAATTAAAATGCAAATGTCCAGCCAACAATGTGTTTGTTTTTTTATTTGGTCAGGACATGCATGTTAATGAACATACCAGAGTGTAGCACTGGGCTAATTTCCATCTGTTGTTCCACTCTTGCACTCTCAAACACACTCTCATTTATCCTGGCCTATTGTACATGTTTTTAATGGTAGTGGAAACTGGAGTAATTGGAAGAAACCGGGAGAGAACCACGGTAGAACATGTAGGCCCCTCTTGAGGGCCGAGCCCGGGACCTTCTTGCTGTGAAGCATGAGCACTAACCGCTGTGCCACAGTGCCACATTCTTATTTGTGTTATGTTTAAACTAAACAAACATAAAAAGGGACAAGGAAAAACATATATTTAGAGGTGCCAAGGCAAATACTAGAGGAAAGAAGCAGCTAAAGGCGAACTATGAAGGTAAGCTACATGTAGATGTTATGCTAACACTAGCTAAAGTTGGCTAAATGCTATCATCGGCAAAATCAGCCTTTTCAACAGCGGTATGACGTGAGCCCAGCAGTCTATTCATGTCACATAGGCATCCATTCAGAGCGCTTTGGCCCAGGGTTGAGCTCCTCATATACCTGGCTGACCTTGTTTGACCCTGGTCTGACCGGCGGAAACACTCGACTACAAGGGTAG
The DNA here is from genome assembly GCA_021464625.1 of Proterorhinus semilunaris. Lineage (NCBI taxonomy): Eukaryota > Metazoa > Chordata > Actinopteri > Gobiiformes > Gobiidae > Proterorhinus > Proterorhinus semilunaris. The sequence continues at coordinate 21,716,380 of CM038349.1, read as the reverse complement.
ACCTGGCGGGCCAACTGTAAAAAATGACTTGCAGAATGAGTCACATGAACATTTCAACATGGACTGAAAGGAGAAGTTCAAAGCCAAGCTGCTATCGTGATGACTGACAGTACACTCTTTAAATGTATGGCTCACATGTAGCCATCTCTGAGAGGACCATGCCTCTTGCTCAGAGCTCAAAGCTGAAAAACAAACAGACAAACAAATGACTAATAATAATCATGGGGCTGCAGTTCTTTTCAAATACAAGTACATTCAGGCCTGCACATTCCACCTTTCTTCACACACCACCTGCGCTCCAACACCACCACCACCTTTTACTAATAACACACCTATATTTCAGACTTGATGGGTATTCTTCTTTTTTATACAGATCAAATGCAATTGTCCATAGAGCAAGTTTGCTATGAGCATAGTTAAGCAGTTCTATGACAACCAGATATCCACAGAACAGCCCCAATTCACCATGAATCATAAAAGACTCCCAGTGAGTAAAGCATTGCAAAAAAGTATGTTCTATGGGGCACTAAAGCCGGCCAGATCACTTATGAAATAATTTATGAACAATATCTCAATGTACAAGTGAGGCTAAGTTCAAACACTAAATTTGATCCCAATCAGTCGAGATTTAGATATGTTTATTAATGGGACAGGGTGGGTCTTCGGATCAAGGGCGCACGCTGCTCTGCTTTGCGACGACGACACTGGAGGCCGCCATTGCTCCGCTATTGCTGTAGTATCGCCATATAGCCGCTAGTCCCACATTGGAATCCATTGCACTTTAGACACGTTAAAAACAACTTTAAAGCCCGGTGCCTAATTTTTTTTAACTGTCTACAGCTCGATATTCCTCCTGTGATTACGCTGGGTTAGACACAATCAGAGGCACCGGGCTGGTTATTGTAGGATTAATTTCAGAATTCTCGTACTTAACGAGGGTCGGACTGTTAGCATTGGAGCTGCGCGAGCTACACGTCCCGCAAGGGCCGAGTCTACAGTGAAGATCCCGCACTTATGCCCTTATTAGGAACATGCTTCGTCAGAGCTGGGGAGGAGGAGTCTGTAAATCCGCCATGATTTCCCCCTCAAACGTGGTCATTGTAGTAAACGGGGAGGAGTGAGTAATGACGGTCTATTAATAATATGTCTATGCTTCGGATTCACAGAGACCACTGGGACCTGCTAAAACATTTGAGAGAGAGATTTTTTATTTGCCAAACCATGTCAATGATTCAGCTTCCCGATGGCCTTGTGTATGAAACTGTTTTTTAAGTCGACTGAACCTGGCTCGTAGATTCCGCAGTCTCCTCCCTGAAGGCATTACATTGAAGAGACTGTGTGATGGGTGCGTAGTGTCCCTGGTGATTCTGACGGCTTTGCAGGTGAGACGGGTGGAGTACATACTTAATGGCGGGGAGAGGAGCTCTACAGATCTTCTCCGCTGCTCTCATGATGCGCTGGAGGCTACTTCGACAGGAGGCAGTGCTGGCGCTGTGCCACACAGTGATGGAGCTGGTCAGGATGCTCTTTATAGTCCCTCTGTAGAAGAACCACACAGTGATGGAGCCGGTCAGGATGCTCTCTATAGTCCCTCTGTAGAAGAACCACACAGTGATGGAGCTGGTCAGGATGCTCTCTATAGTCCCTCTGTAGAAGTTGCACATAACGGAGGCTGGGACTCTAGCTCTTCCTAACTTGCGGAGAAAGTAGAGAACGCTGATTACTTTTCTTGACCAGTGATGTAGTGTGCATGGTCCAGGAGAGGTTCTCTGTGATGTGCAGGAACTTAGTGCTGGACTAACTCAATGAAGGAATCAATAATGAAATAGTGATACAGTAGGAAAGGGGGTGGTATTAGTATTAATGTGTTTACTGTGCCTGCTGTTTTCAGATAGTTTGTTGAAGCAGCAGATTTAATTTCCCATTATATATCGCAATAACATAATCAAATAAGTAAATCTACAGCACATGGCATAGTTCCTATAATGAATGCAAGATTAGTATCTGCTTATTGTCCTCCTGTTTCATCTGTGAGTTAATAATCAATGTAAAATATGCTGGTAATGCACTGGACAGCAGCTGTGAACTGCAGTTCAGTGTAAAGCCAAGGGGCACAATGTCACAGATAACGTGTGCTTTCTTTATAACCATCACAACAACCCAGTTATTATTTTATCTTTGTAAATGAGCCAGATGGAAACATTAGTAAACGTTTTGAACACCACACTGTTTCATGTTCAATATTTTATCATTTAAGTGTCATGGCAAAATTAGTAATCATTCTTAATAAATGTTTACCTATGCTCACCCTTCAATAAGGATTTCAATTTAGACATGACATATTCCATCCATCCATCCATTTTCTCCCACTTGTCCGTTTCCGGGTCATGGGGGCAGCTGTTGGAGCTGCCCAAGTCACATAGCACCAGTCCCCTATGGCTCCTCCTGCAGGTGGTGGGTCCACGGGAGGACGGCCTCATGGTTCCAAACGGGCCTGTTGGTCTCTCATAGGGGGCCCATTCACTCTCTCATTCATACACCAGTGTACGCAGACACTGGAGGCAAGGAGGGTGAAGTGTCTTGCCCAAGGACACAACGACAATGTGCACCTTCAGGAGGCGGGATTCGAACCCCCGACCTTCCGATCATGAGACGACCCGCTCTACCATCTGCGCCACCGTCGCCCCTAACATGACATATTATGTTGAAAATAAACAGACACCTCAGAGTCAAACAATATTTTTTAGATTACAAAATACTGATAGTTTACTATGAACAAAAGTCCCACTCAATACTGACACACATTGGTACAATCAGTCACAGTGGTGTTCGGTAAATATCTTTTGTACCTGACCGCACTCTCATGCTGTCGCCTGTTCATTCACACACTGTCATTACCTCGGAGATGAATGCCTGGGACATATCATTTACGTCCTCCAGGCTCCTGCAGATCCCAATTACTCTTCTATCTCTAGTCTCACCTCTGCCAATCCAAATCTGCCATGTGATTGCTAACACATTTTTAGAAGTACCTGCTTGATAAGATCGATGGCTCTATGGACTTACAGTGACCTTTGAGAGGTAAATTAACAAAGAAACAAGAATAGAGTGTGTATGTGAACAAGGCAAATGGTTTTAATTTAGTCAGTGATTTAAAAAAAAAGGGTCACTCACTCTAATATTTGATTGGACCACTTTTAACTTTGATTACAGCACACATTCAAATTGACTTTGTTTCAATAAGATTCTGCAATGTCAAAAATGTTGCACTCATTTTTCAAAAAGATCTCGTATTAATGATGGGAGAGTGTGACCACTGTGCAAAGCCCTCTCCAGCACATCACACAGATTCTCAATGGGGTTAGGATCTGGACTCTGTGGCGGCCAATGATGTCTCATGCTCCCTGAACCTCTCTTTCACAATCTGAACTTGATGAATGCTGGCATTGTCATCTGGAATATGCCTGTGCCATCATTAATTGATGGAATAACCTGGTCATTCAGGATATTCAAGTTCATTCATTCATTCATTCTTTGTGCACATTGTGTTGCTGAACCTACACCAGTCCAACAACAGTAATCCCAGATCATAATAGTCAGTTAAATCCAGGTGGTGACTTTTATCTGGTCAGGTAGTGTACAGTGAAGCAACAACAGCCAACAGCAACAATTACTGCTTAAATGTGCGTTACTGTTCGTGTCAATAAAGCCAAATTACACATATGCCCCGGGGCCTAAGGTTTTGCCGTCTCCAATCTGAGTCTGAGACAGCATCATTACCCTGCAGTGTACAGTGGACTGAAGTAGGAAACACTTAATTTATCTTTGTTTGTATGTAAATTACCTGTGCATGTGCGGTTTCTCTCTGGCGACTGTGTTTTGTTCATCTTTCACCAAATATTGTAGAGAGCATCTCATCCCATTAACTCCTTTGCCTCGAAGGCGGCCAGTGCATCATCAAAGTCCTCTGTGGAGTCGCTAGTTAAACTGAGAAGATCAACTGGAGAGACGGCGACGCACGGCGCCCGACAGATCGTCCCGAATCAATGGGCGAGATGAAATAAAACGCTCCATGTGTGCTGAGAGATAAAAGGAAGTGAGGGGAGTGATTGATTCTGTCCGTAGAAATGACGACCTCTTTGCATCATGCGAGTGTCCTGCATGGCTGCCTCGCGCCTGTGTGATTGATTTTGCCCTTATGTGGTGTGCCCTGCTGCTGTATAGTGGAAAGGTGTGGGGCAGAGGGCGAGCCATATGCTGGACCATATGGGACTGCTGGGTCCATGTTCGGTTTACCGCGGGGGGAAAGTAAACATGTCTGCAACGCTCCGACACACTGGGAAACACCGGGCCAGACAACTGAGCACTGATGACACTACATCATTTCAACATCACGGACAGAGTGAGCTTGTATTTGGAGAAAGTGAAAAAAATCTTTGCTAAATTGGGAATTGTTATACCATTCTGGGAGGGAAAAATATAACTAGAATTATATTGCAAAGATATATTCATCAACAAATCACAGACATTCAGGAAGTATTAGCCTGCCCTGCATGCAAGTCTTGGCTTGAATGGAGGAACCTGTATGAAAGTTGTCAAAGTACAATCTATGCAACAAAATGACTGGAAAACTTGAATTGTGGGAATATGTTGGTGTTTTGAAATATGATTTTTATGCTGTTAGCTCTGGGATGCGAATGGGTGAAAGATTGATAGCTAAAGATATGTCATTTATGTCATATATGGCATATATTGGTGCTCTCAAGAGGCACTTTGGGCTGGGTTTTCGTTTTTTTTGGTGGGTACAAATGTTCCTAAAAGTTTTGTTCAGGAAATATAAAAAACAAATCTGATGGTGATTACTGCAGAAATACAAAGGCATATTGCCAGTGCACTACCTTTCATGAGGGTTGTTGAGGTGACACCCACTGCAGTTGATTTTACATTTCAACAGCTCAGTTAGGCAGTTAATTTAAATCAACAATGACACACTAATACAGGGCACGCTATATTTTTCAGCCATTCTATAAAGACAAAGCAGCTGCTACATCCCATAAACAGCAAAGCACAGGCTTGACAAAAATTAGAGAGAATCCATTATGTGATGTTTCATTCCTTTGGCTCGTGCATGTTTTTTTTGCTGAGTAAAGTGGATTTTTTCCAAGAATACTGGCAGCCCACCATATTTCTGTCAGGATGCGACAAGCTGTGGATTCCTTTATGGATGCTTTATAATCAGTGTTGTGTGGATTTGCCAGTTGCCATATGTTGTTTGCAGTGCACAGTGCCAGCTCTCTGTTGCCTCTCCCATGAAAGAGTTTTTCCAGTCTCTGGTTTGTTAATGCCCACTTAGAAATTAATATTAAGTAAGAAAATGCATTTGCACGTGTTATTTTATGACTCCTACCAATTTACAACACATGCATAGTTCCTTGAAGGATTACTCAGAAATGTAAGTAGAAAATCTGATGGATTTATTGCACACGGACTCCTATGGTGTTTATGTGGTGGGTGGAGCCATAAGATGGGGCAGATGAAATGCAGTGGATGTATTGTGTTGTTTCAGTTAGTGGGAGCAAAGTGGAAGCTTTTCATTCAATTAGGCTCTGGGCATAGGTGAACCAGGTAGCCGCTCTGAGCAAAATGTGCTGTTAACCCTCTGAGGTCTACTCCCCTATTGTCATCTACAACATTGCCAACTTTTGCTAATATCTTTGGAAACAGATAGTGATACAGTATTTGTGAAACTAGAAATGTCAGGCTTTCAAACGAGCCCTCCCTGATCCTTATAAGCCTTCAAAGAACTCTTTAACCTCAGGAGAGAAAATTCACATCAAAAGTGCCACACCCCTCCCCGCCATGTAAAACTGCTCTGAGCACAGATTGAGAATATATTCCAAATGATACATAGACTTTTTTTTCTTCATAAAACTGGACTTTTCCATATTTTAAATGCGTCCATATTGTGGAATACACAATGGAAGAAAAACACAGAACAAGCCAATATTGCCTATAGGGCACCAAGCTCGAGCTGCCTCTGATGTGACTGCCACGCAAATCACAAGACCCATGATGCAAGTGGTCAAAAACACAGAGAAACTAGATGCCCGAGATCAGCTTGGAGCTGTTCCCCCACATTGAGAGAAATCTTAAGAGGCCTATGTTTTGGGCTGTAAGTGAAGACACCAGGGAACACTACAAAAGAAAAACCTTGGAGGCCCAAGGTCTTTGGGTTTTGACAGAACTGGGAAAGCCTTGGAGAGCTAAGCTAATGTTTAAATATGGTCAGCTATCAGAGCTTGATGAAAACATTGTAAGTGTAATGATTGGTCATTTCTGTTGGGTGTTAAAACAGCGCACGCCAGGGAACCGGCCCACTACAGACCAGTCGCCCTGACCTCCCATCTGATGAAGACCTTCGCTCTGTGGTGAGCTCCACCCTGGACCCGCTGCAATTTGCCTACAAGCTTAACGTCGGAGTAGAGGACGCTGTCATCTACCTGCCGGAGCGGGCGCTCGCCCACTTGGAGCCCGGCGGGAGCACTGTGAGAGTCATGTTCTTTGACTTCTCCAGTGCTTTCAATACCATCAGACCGGCGCTGCTGCGGGGGGAAACTGGAGAACGCGGGAGTGGAACATCTCACTGCATGGACCATCGACTACCTCACGGACCGACCACAGTACTTGCGGCTGTGCAGCTGTGAGTCTGAGGTGGTCGTCTGCAGCACCGGGGCTCCTCAGGGCACCGTCCTCTCACCGTTTCTCTTCACCATCTACACATCGGACGTCACATACAACACAGACAGCTGTAATCTGCAAAAGGTCTCCGACGACTTCGCCATTGTGGGCTGCATGTCTGAGGGGAACGAACTGGCGTACCGGTCGGTGATCATGGACTTTGTGGACTGGTGTGAGCGCAACCACCTGTGCTTGAACACCAGTAAGACAAAGGAGATGGTGATCGACTTCAGGAGGAAGTCACTACCGCACACACCACTGAACATCCAGGGGGAGGACATCGAGGTGATGGACAGTTTCAAGTTCCTGGGTGTTCACCTCAACAATAAACTGGACTGGTCCCACAACACCAACGCCCTGTACAAGAAGGGCCAAAGTCGCCTCCACCTTCTGAGGAGAATGAGGTCTTTCGGAGTGAGCTGGGCCCGGGCAGCACAGAGCGGGACAAGAACAGACTGAACATTGTGAGATCAATAAAGGATTATCTTATCTTATCTAAACTAAATGGTGTATACAGTACAAGCCCCAAAGACTTTTTTTTTTCTTTTTTAGCTCACTCTTCCTGCTTTGCCCTTCCCTACACTCCAACTAATGTTCATCTCGCCTCTAATCTGTCTCGCTCATATGCTTCCCTGCTGCAATCTACTTCTCCCTCATGGACAAAATGACTGAGATTATGATAATGCAAATATAACCAGGGCCCAAGGTTATATCTCAACATGAAATAAATGACAACCCAAAAAGTAGCAGCGGGTAGCCAATCAAAGTCTTCATTCAGGACCATGTGACGCTGAGAAATTGGTTTGGAGACCGGCGTGCCGCGGTATGATGATGGATCACAGTGGTCCTGTCTATGTTATGTTTGTTTGTGCATGAATCCATAAATATATTTGCATGCCTTTGTGACAACTATCTGCACAATGTATGATGCTGTGTCTGGCTTCCTCAGTGGTAAGATCAAAGTCAAAGCCCAATAGAATATTTGCAAAATGAGATTTCTTTTAACAATTTATATGTGATATACTGGATTTTTTCTCTCCGTCGGTTAAAAATACTTTAATGACAAAAGAGGAAGAACGGCCAAGATAATGGGGGAATCAGCTTCTCAGTGATTATAGCCACACATCCAAAGGTCAGTGGTGAATATTTAGCTCTGAACATTTTTGCATTGTTGTGCAAGACACTAGAGCCACCTTCACTGTAGTGTCTTTGTACAGTAGTATATGATTAAAAGTTTCACGGTGTGCATGATTTTGGGACAACGGGACGCAAATGAGCTGATAGCTATTTGTCTGGCGTGTTTACATGTGTGTTTCTCGAGAATTGACAGCCGCTATTACAGCCAAATAAACAAATAAAAACACATCTCTCTAAAAGTTCACACAACTCTCTAAACCTTTATGCTGTCCTTTGTCCCTGTTCTCTTCAGCATTCCCCATATCCCAAATCCTGTCCATCCTTCTTGAGGGTGACTCTCGTATCAAATGTCATCAAATCTACGGTGGTAGGCAATGTCATATTTCACAGTTTTTTTGTAAAACAATGTGTTACAGACTTTCTGCAGAAAAGAGCTCACTACTTCAGACCAAAAAAAAGAAGTCAAGTATTCCCCTTTGCTTCCCCATTACTCATATTCTACTTTCAGTTCCGCTAGCGACGAGAATTAATTCCAGTCATTGGATTTAGCCTCAATAGCAGAGGAAAAGATTGCAATTTTTCACAGCTCTGACATGTTATAGATGGTAGAGAGGGTTCACTGTATTATTAACTTACATATAGAATTTCATTAGTTGGAGGTTTCAAAATGCCATTGACATCTATCATTCATGTAGCAGAGAAAAACACATGATCTGGGGACTGTGCTGCGGCTGTAATTAATTTCTTTTGGTAAAGGGTAATTAAAGTCAAAATGTTAAGAATGATTCATACAGTTGCTTTTCATCGCTGTTTTTCTTTCTTTTTTTAATTTAAACCCCTGACAGCTGTACCATTCAATGCCCTTTGCTCATTTTATGATGCCAATTACATGTGACCTTGATCCACAAAAAAAAAAAGAGGAGCAGAGTAGAAACAATGTTTGTGAAGGCTCTCAATCGTCCAGGGATTATCCATAGAAGTGGTCAGGACTGCCATGACCACACGTACAGAGTTGTTTAAAGTTTCACACATTAGAACAATCTTTGACCCAAGTTTAGGCCAGAGTTCAACAGGCCTCTACTTTCTTACAAGAGAGATAGAAACGTTCTCAACACAACCCACCCTGTCCAGTAGAAGATATTTGAATAAAAACAACAACAAAAAACTCATGTGTATTATTTTTGGCGATCAGACCCCGGCAGTAGACATCGATATGTGAATTAAAGTCAGTATGGATGAGCAAGTTGGAGTAAGGTATGTCGTCCCCGGAGCCTGGACACTGGTGGTGGTATGGGAGAGCGGCGGAGGTGAAGCAGGGTGAAGCTGTGGATGGAAGAGGTGGTGAAGGGGTGGAGGTGGGTAGCAGCACAGCTGGGAAGCGAACGATCCATGATTGCTGGAGGCTTAAAAGCAAAACCGAGGGCGATGATTGGCTGCTATGGAGGTGCGTATCAGCTCTTACGCTGATACGCTGATGGGCTGAGGTCGAGGTGTGACCCTCACGGAAGCAATCAGTGGCTGGAGGTAGGTGATGCTGAAATTAGTCTCCCAGGTTGAATTAACGCAGGCCTAGGCTTCATTTGAACAGTCTTTGATCCAAGTTTAGACCAGAGTCTCTACTTCTCTCTACTAGGCCTCTACTTTTTGACAAGAAGCTGAAGATAGAAGTGAAAAATAACAGTAACGTTACTTTAAAAAAGTTTAACTCAAATAGAAAGAAACAGTATTCATCCAACCAATTACCCAAGTAGAAAAAAAAAAGTTGCGTTTTGTCATTACCGATTCAAAGTACAACGTATTGTCTTTCTTTTCAAGAGCTTTGGGTGTCTTCAAGAGATTATTAAAATGTGTACGCGTAAAATGTTGTGATAAAACGACTCTAAGAAGTGTGCACGTTACTCAAGTGCATGAACTTGAACACCTATGTAAATAAAGATCTAAAACAATTTCTATCAAGTTTTTAGAACAAATAAAAATAAATCCTTCTTTACAGGCGCATAATCTTAGTAAGTTCCCAAAGCTATAAAGCGCTGGTGAAGGTTACAGAATACACAGTCACCTCCTGTCTTTCATCTTGCCAGTGGGTGTAGATTCTCCATCATTTTGAGTGACACTTGCCACCTTTGCACTGATGGCTGAACACAGTGTCACCTCAGTGAGACTTGGACTCTTGCAGAGTAAACATGGCCATTAGATGCCACTTCACAGAGAGAGGATAGACAAGTTGATTTTACAGGAACAGGTGGTACTCAAGTGTTGTCCTGACACCTTGTGATTTTTAAAGTCTCACGACTGGCTCAAAAGAAAATGCTATTTTACGGTTATTTTATGAGTATTAGGAACACATCTGGGATCATGTTGTACCTTTGTGAAATCATTTGAATCTTGTTTATTTCATTTAGTTCTTGTGCCCTTCTGTTGCACTGGCTTGTAACCTCATGGACTTGACTGGATCCAAAGTTTGATCAAATTTATAACAAAAGCAGCATTTGAGTACAATATTATTTGGTTAAAAAAAAGCAGGAGCACAATTTCTTTATGTTGGCATGACTCTATAGTAAAATAAACTAGAACCACAATAGATGTTCCATCTGCGAAAGTAGCCAGTGAAGGATTAATTAAACAATCAGAGAGTGTGGAAAATCCACGGGCAGTGGATTTTAGGGGCGCTATCTAAGTGTCCCCCCCTGCTGGGAGTACAAAGGTTGTGTGTTAAGGACAGGAAAAAGTAGTAAAGGGGAGTGGGCATGGATGAGCTAATGTATTCAGCCAGCCTTGACCTTCTTTCCACAGAGTCACCCCAGTTTACCCCTCAAGGATTTACCCTTAATAATTCCTCTCCAAACACAGTGCCTACACAGAAGGCGTAGTGTGAACAGCGTGTGTCATTCGATTGTTATGCGAACACAAGCATATTTATAGCTGTTAGGGTCAGCAGAGGTTCAAGAACACCTCCAGCACTCAGTGGAAGCCTATAAATATGCCTGTACCGAACAGTCGAGAGCAAGCGAAACTGGAGCAGAGGGGAACATTTGGGATGTTGTTTGTGACTAATGCAGTGTGCTTTTATCGAGAAAGTGGAGATTCGTAAACAAAGTGATATCGAGTGTTTATGACACGCGAGAGTGATCCCTTCACACGGAATCACAATTTTTTTCCCCTGTAGCAAGCTTGGATGAAAAGGGAGGGTTGCATCAGATTCAGGAGGCGTATCTGAAGTAAAATGTGTCAAGTGTAAACCTCTGATTCAAAGGTTTGGACTGTTTGAATGTAGACTGCAGAATATTTCGGAACCCCTGCACCTGCATACATACTCGCTGAACTCACGCAATTATTGTGATAAAAATCCACTTCAAATGTAAGTTATTTTTATTTACAGAAGTTATGATGGGATGTATTTGTAAAGCATAATGATGTAACCTTTCCTTTTTTTTAGCCATTAACAAGGTGATGGTATAATTTAGTCAAACAATGTGAATTCTGTTACATTCAAAGTACCGAATGTTTTGTTTATGACAGTGGTTCCCAAGTGGTAAGGCTTTGGAACCAACCATTACCCTATAGGATCACCAGCCGCAACCCAAATAAAAATGTAATTTGTCATATATCATGTAAAATGTTTCTCATTGAACAAGCAGTAGATATGCTTTAAAAACTGAATTTTTGATCAAAACACCCCAATAACATACATGTTAACAGACTCCGGTAGTGTTTCCATGCAGTTTCAGATTTAAAAAAAAATCCCTAACATAGACTCGCGACACACTGAAAATGTTTCTGCGACTCACTTTTGGGTCGGGACCCACCATGTTTAGATTCATGATATAACCTTCTACACTTCAGTTTGTCCAATTAAGGGTTTCTCTTTCACTTTTAACTATAGAAAAATCCCACTGTGATAAATATGTCTTTTCAAGTGAGTCTTTTTTTTTTTTGTGTGTGTGTGTGTGTGGTATTGGGGAAACAAACTCCACACTGAAAGGGCTCACATCACATGGGAGGCAAAACCAGGAACTTTTTGCTGTGGAGAAACCACTAAGCATATCTGGTACATGTCTTTTAAGTTTATGAAAGCCTCAACCTCATACAATACATACTAGGGCTGAACGATTAATTACATTTGCAATTTTATCGCAATATTACACAACGCGATTTCGTAACCGCAGGGCACGCAGCAAAGTCCGCTCCGCCGCGTGCTTTTGTTTACACCTCAGTCTAGTTAACCACTTAACTGTCCCCCTAGGGTTAGAGTTAGGGATTAGGGTTAGGGTTAACAATTATTTACATCCAAGCGTATTGACTGGAGAGCCAGTGTGATATCTAATTTGAAAGCCAAGAATTTGTAGTTTCTAAAAATATGTGTGAGATCTGTGTGAGTGAAACACAACTTACGTTACAGTTGCCGTTCTTAACCCTGATTATATCCTGATTAGGGTTAACTAACCCTAAGCCTAACCCCTTGATCAGGGGAGATGGCAGTTAAGGGGTTATGGTGCGCGGTAGATTGTGGATGTACAGTGAAAATATCAGCGTTTATCATGCAGTCACCGCGAAGGGCTATTGCTTTCTTCTCCGTTAGCTTTGCGTTAGCTGCAGCGCTCATCACGCCATTCTCTCGCTGCTACTACACGCTCTGATGATCACAGAAACTCCCTCACCTCCGGATTCACACGTCTCTCCAGAGGTGAGCCTGTGCTGCTTGTAAAGAGTAAAGAGTCGTTTGTGGCTCAGTTTAGGAGGCTTATGTTTGGGAATGTTGTGTATAAAGAACTTATCTCAAAAGCATAATGACGGTTCATGACCATATCCGCGGAGGCGATGTGCCATTATTTACCTTTGCATCTACCGCATATGCGCTCCGTAGGTAGACGCTAGATATAAACACTAAACTGCTGTATGAACAGTGTTGGAAACTAGGACTACGTTCTGTCCATGATAGGGCCTCTTAAAAGTAATTTTAGGAAACCCAGCTTGTAACGTATATATGGAGCTATATTGATAGAGAGAAAGAGAGAAGTATAGATGGGGTGTGCAAACCAACTTTTAACCTAAAGCAAAGATGAACAAAGAAGAATCTTAACATAAAGTAAATAAATGATTCACACCTTTTGTAAATCAATTGCCCTGTTCATTTTAACAAACCTAGACCTTTTTGGTAAATTGTCTGCAAGACATAAAAACTTGGATCGCACAAAATATTTCATATCTTAATTAAAAGAAAACTGAGGTTGCATTATTTGGTAATTTTAACACTGCAGATATTGCTATGCTTGGCCCACTAGCTCCATATGTTTGTCCATCTGTGAGGAATATTGGCGTCATGTTGGACAGCTCTGTTTAACTAGAAAAGCAAAGCAGTTAAGTTGTCCAAACTAGCCTTTTCCAGGTGCGGCTTTGAAGTAAAGTAAAATCTTACTGTGGCATGACGAGTGGGGGAGCTAGGTGGTTGTTGACCCACCACTCAATTATTTATAAATCCTGAGACAACGCCAGGGCCATTGCGCCACTAATAAAATAAAAATAATAAGTTAACCCACAGGCAACGAAGGTTAGTTAAAATTGACAGGGCAGAGGCAAGTTAAGAAACAATAGAGGATTTATTCTCTTTAAGTTAAGATAAGTTAGGTCTGGTTAAATATCTTTTGCTATGGAAACTTTCAGTTCATAGGTTCACAATCATTTAGACAGTTCAACATTGGTCTGTAGAAACCATACCTGAGTTGTTATTTAAAAGACGTCGAATTATCACAGCATTTACATAACGGTACAAAAAGGGGGAGTGGGCCATCAGGACCCTACAACAGTAAATTGCATGTGAGACAGAAACTATATGACGGGAATACAGCACAGGCTACGAGCTACATATCAGGTTAATGGCTGTGTTGCGCTCTCCGGACGAGCCTTTCTGGGACCCCGAGCATCTGACCCTGCCCAGCTACGCAGAAGCCTCCGGACCAGTGCTAGCAGGCTAAAGATAATGACCATCTATTAACGACCACCCAATCATTTCAGCACAAACGCCATCGCACTAGCGCACCAGTGACGCACCATGGAAGTTGACTACGACTCGGTTGCTGGCTTTACGCCTCCAGCTGCCGCTCCAACACGACTTGTACAACTTGTAAACAACTCATCCATTGCATGCCTAGCCCGAGTGCTGCATGGCGGACGTGATGTCGGAGAGAGGAGATGTCGGGTACGGGTTAAAGGGCTCCTTTTATAGCGCCTATACGTTTGATTGGTTAATTGCAGGACGCTAAACCCCAACTCACTACATTCCCCAAAATGAACTTTAAAAAGCAGTACATGCCTCCATTAGCACTCGTTTAGATTATTTTAACACCTTGTACCGCGGTTTGGACCAAGCATCCATAAACAGGCTGCAAAAGGTCCAAAATGCAGCGTCTGCTGACCGGCACCAGGCGACGGGAGCCCATCACACCTGTGCTCACCCGTCTGCACTGGCTCCCTGACAGCCACAGAATCCACTTCAAGATTCTTTTCATTGTTTTGAAATGTTTTAATGGCATGGCACCTTTGTATCTGTCTGAGCTTCTGTCTGTCCACGCCCCGTCCAGAGCACTTCACTCCGCTGACCTGCTCCTCCTGGATGTGCCCAAAACACGCATGAAAAGCAGAGGAGACAGAGCTTTTGCCGCTGCTGCTCCCCGGCTGTGGAACGGCCCCTCAGCGTCCGTTTGGCCCCGACTCTAAGCAGTTTAAAGTCCTCCCTTAAAACCTACCTGTTTGCAATGGCTTTTTCAATAAGTTGAGCTGTTTCGCCATTGTATTTTCTGTTTCATTGTTCTTGACATTATAGTTTCATTATGCCTTGTTTTCTATTTTTGTATTCCCAGATCTTACCATATATTTTTGGTGGTTGTTGTTGACCTTGACCAAATGTATGTTCTCAGTTATACTGGGTGAGGTTGAGGCAGCATTACAAATACATGTAATGCTGCTCCATCAGAGCAAGGAACTTCCACAATAGAGATGCAACGTCCTTGTTTTTCCACATGCTACATACACCAGTTTTCATAATTTTTAACTGACTATAATAAAACCCTCCAATGACCATTTGTAGTATTAATAACATGGAGATAAGCCTGTGTGCAGGATTAAGGGGGACTGATAATAAGATTATTATGTATTCAGTGTATTTTCATTAGTCAGCAAAACGTTTTCATTACACGACAGTAAAACAAGTCTGTCCCTAACCCCTCGGCCATATGAAAGAATAAAGGTACAATGAGCAATGTGGGATTTATGTAAACTACTTCAGTTTTATAGTGCTAAAAAGAATTTGGCATTAAAATAACAAGTTGCAAAACAAGACATGTTTGCATTGAAGAAAGGAAGGTTCTAAAGATTACATGTCTCCAAGGGCCAAGCTGTGAACAGTGAGGAGAGAAGCATTAAACACCTGCAACAGGGAAAACCGTGACATTCGCTCACTGACTATTCCACTGAGATGTCAAACTCACCGGGGTCTATGCTCAAAAATTAACCATCCTGCAAAAGTTTCAGCTTCCCAATCAATAATGCAATGTCCCTGAAAAAGTATTCCCACTCTGTACCAGAGACGAGGTCGGAATAGCATGGCATTGTGGTCCACTGAGCTGCGAGTAGTGGCACTGGGGCTGTAGCGAAAGATACATGCGGTGTTTGAATGCCATCGAACGTGCCTGTCAGCAAGTTCAGCCTGATCTAAAACCTTATGCAAGAAATCAATGCCCCAAAGTTTTCTATTTAACCGAAAAAAGTTGCAGACAGTAAAATAACAAGATGCAAAAAGGTTATTATGGTCCAAATTGCCTTCCCTCCCTCTCACTTCCACTTTTATAACTTCTGTTTTCGGCCATTAGATTATTTTCTCCATCTCCGCGCCCCCCTACATCTGCCCACTCCTAAAAATAAATGAGAGAAAACAAGCACATTTAGCCCTTTATTGTCTTCCCCTATTCTCCTATTCGGGAGACTAGCGGCGTCCACACAAGCGAGAGGCAATCCGTCACACTTGACCACATACATACCAACGCATACACACGTATACTGCAGAGCGGATAGAGCTGTAAACACATTGATAAAACCATTTCTGTAATAAGCCATGTTTGTCAAAGTGTCATCACTCGGGCTGGCGGCCATTATCGCACCGCTACATTTATAGGGCCTCTTTAAATAAACGGCCCGGGCCTTCATAGCCTGCAGTGATACCCATCTTCTGGACGCCCACACACCAGCAGACCCTACCTCCTCCTTCTCTCCCCCTCCACCTCTATATCTTTTACTATTACGCTCCACACTTAATGGGAATCCCCTCTCAGCAGAGCTCACTTTCTTTCATAGCAGCATAAAGACTGAGTAAACAGAGAGATCTCTGCAAATGTTGCTGAATGGATGTGAGCCTGATAAAAACGAGAGGACACATTTGATACTGCGCTGTAGAAGCCATGTACTATTCAAGAAGCAAAACAAATTGAATTCACTACACAATAGTTGATAGTTGAACTACTGAGTAGAGGGCAATGTTTCCGCAGGGGTTACCACCATTCATAAAAGGCATTCACATTTCCTCTTTTGTGAGTGCTAAGTCACTTAATAGAAAAATACTCAATGTATTTCCCGGACTATACGTCACAACTACCTGGGCATGAAGGTGTAACTGCACCATTGACAAGCCTCTCCCAGTAGCACGTTGTTCAAGCACCCATTTGCGAACTCGTTCCTCTAGCAGTGGCCATCTAGCTTTTAGTCTGCGATTAGCTTATTTTGTTTTTTTCATTGCAGTAAGAGTAACCTCCACTTTTTGCCAATCCCTCCACACTTTTTTTCTGCGGCTCGGTTACTGTTTTTTACATTTTCAGTGGTAGAGGAATAGAGGAGAGCTCTATGCTTGTGTACCACCCTCTAGCGGCTGTCAGTGTGAAAATACCTAACATGTGAAATTATGTATTTTGATATACAAGTCGCGCCAGAGTATAAGTCAACTAGCAAAACTATGATAAAAGTGCAACTTATAGTTCGGAAAATACGCAAATGTCTCTAGACCAGAGGTGACATTAAGAAAGAGAATGCATAAATCCACACAATGCCCAAACCTCAACCAATCTGGCTCTTCTTGCAAGTTAAAAAATCCAATGTGGCCCCTGTATCAAAAGGTTTGCACATTTCAGGGTGGCCTTTTATTGTGGGCAGTATAAGGTACACCTGTGCACTAATCATGATGTCAGATCAGCATCTTGATGTGGCACACCTGTGAGGTGGGATGGATTATCTCAGCAAAGCAGAAGTGCTCACTATCACACATTTAGACTGATTTGTGAACAATGTTTGAGAGAAATGGTAATATTGTGTATCTGGAATGAATTTTAGATCTTTAAGTCCATCTCATGAAAAATGGGAGCAGAAACAAAGGTGTTGCGTTTATATTTTTGTTAAGTGTAGATACAGTGCCTTGTGAAAGTACTAATACACCTTGAACTTTTGCACATTTTGTCATGTTTACAACCCTAAACATAAAGATTTTATTTTGAATTCTTTACTGAAAGTTTACACACAAGTAACAGACAACTGTGAAGTGAAAGCAAAATGATACATGACTGTTATTTTTCAAAAAATAGAAAAGTGAAAAGTGGGGTTTGCATAAGTATTCATACAGCATTTTCGGAGTGCATTTAATTGCTTTAATAACATTCCTAATGACTGCAGAATGTTCACACCTTGGCTTAACCATTAAATAGAGTCTACCTGTGTGTAAACTACTCTCAGTATAATTACAGCTGTTCTGTGAGGGCCTCAGAGCTATGGTCAGAGTGTATTGGTCACTAAACAACATTATGAAGGCCAAGGAGCTCACCAGAGAGGTCAGGGATAAAGTTGTGGAGATGTTTAAAGCAGCGTTAAGTTATACAAAGATTTCCCAAGACTTGAACATCTCACGGAGCACTGTTCAATCCATCATTCGGAAATGGAAAGAGTATAGCACCACTGCGAACTTACCAAGACACGGGCGTCCACCTAAACTAACAGACCGAACAAGGAGAGCACTGGTCAGAAATGCAACCAAGTGCCCCAAGATAACTCTGGAGGAGCTGCGACGTACTGCCGCTGAGCTGGGGGAATCTGTACATGGGACAACTATAAGTCGTACTCTACACAAATCTGGCCTTCATGGACGAGTGGCAAAAAGAAAGCCATTATTGAAAGGAGGCCATAAGAAATCCCGTTTGAAGTTTGCTAGAAGTCATATGGAGGACACAGCTACCATGTGGAAGAAGGTGCTTTGGTCAGATGAGACAAAAATTGAACTTTTGGGCCCAAATGCAAAACGTTATGTATGGAGCAAACCTAACACTGCTCATCGTCCTGAGTGCACCATCCCCAGTGTCAAATATGGTGGGGGGAGCATCATGCTATTTGACTGCTTTTCCTCAGCGGGGACTGGGAAGATTGTAAGAATAGTTGGGAAGATGGATGGAGCCAAATACAGAGACATTTTGGAGGAAAACCTTCTGGAGTCAGCAAGAGAATTGAGGCTGGGGCGGAGATTCACCTTCCAGCAGGACAATGACCCTAAACACAAAGCTAAATCTACAATGGAATGGTTTAAAAACAAACATATTATGGTAAATGGTCTCAACTTATATAGCGCTTTTCCACCTACATTAGGCACTCAAAGCACTTTACAGCAAGGAACCTCTCACCCATTCACACTGGAGGCAAGGTGGGTGAAGTGTCTTGCCCAAGGAGACAACGACAGCGTGCACCTTCAGGAGGCGGGATTCGAACCCCTGACCTTCCGATCATGAGACGACCCACTCTACCATCGGCGCCACCGTCGCCCCATATTAATGTGTTAGAATGGCCCAGTCAAAGTCCTGACCTAAATCCTATTGAAAATCTGTGCAAAGACCTGAAAACTGCTGTTCACAAACGCTCTCCTTCTAATGTGACAGAGCTTGAGTTGTTTTGTAAAGAGGAATGGGCTAAAATGTGAGTTTCTAGATGTGCAAACCTTGTAGTCAAACCCCAGAAGACTTGCTGCCTTTATTGCAGCAAAAGGGGGTTCCACAAAGTATTAAATCATGCTGTAAGAATACTTATTATATACTTCTGGTCAAGAAAAGTAATCAGCGTCTCTACTTTCTCCGCAAGTTAAGAAGAGCTAGAGTCCCAGCCTCCGTTATGTGCAACTTCTACAGAGGGACTATAGAGAGCATCCTGACCAGCTCCATCACTGTGTGGTTCTTCTACAGAGGGACTATAGAGAGCATCCTGACCGGCTCCTTCACTGTGTGGTTCTTCTACAGAGGGACTATAGAGAGCATCCTGACCGGCTCCTTCACTGTGTGGTTCTTCTACAGAGGGACTATAGAGAGCATCCTGACCGGCTCCATCACTGTGTGGTTCTCCTACAGAGGGACTATAGAGAGCATCCTGACCGGCTCCATCACTGTGTGGTTCTCCTACAGAAGGACTATAGAGAGCATCCTGACCAGCTCCATCACTGTGTGGTTCTTCTACAGAGGGACTATAGAGAGCATCCTGACCAGCTCCATCACTGTGTGGTTCTCCTACAGAGGGACTATAGAGAGCATCCTGACCAGCTCCATCACTGTGTGGTTCTTCTACAGAGGGACTATAGAGAGCATCCTGACCAGCTCCATCACTGTGTGGTTCTTCTACAGAGGGACTATAGAGAGCATCCTGACCAGCTCCATCACTGTGTGGCACGGCGCCAGCACTGCCTCCTGCCGAAGGAGCCTCCAGCGCATCGTGAGAGCATCAGAGAAGATCTGTGGAGCTTCTCACCCCACCATTAAGGACATGTACTCCACCCGTCTCACCCACAAAGCCGTCAGAATCACCAGGGACCCTACGCACGCATCACACAGTCTCTTCAGAGTAATGCCTTCTGGGAGGAGACTGCGGAATCTACGGGCCAGGTCGAGTCGACTGAAAAACAGTTTCATACACAAGGCCATCGGGAAGCTGAACTCCCTGCCCTCCCTCCTACCCCTCTTCCCCTACCTCCCGCTCCACAATCAAGGATGAGAGAAATATAATTTCTAACCATGTGAATGGTTTGACAAATAAAATGTCTTGTATCTTGTATCTTATGCACGCCCCACTTTTCACTTTTCTATTTTTTGAAAAATAACAGATTCATGTATCATTTTGCTTTCACTTCACAGTTGTCTGTTACTTGTGTGTGAACTTTCAGTAAAATAATATTAAATCTTATTAAATACATGATTAAGTAAAATAGATATTTATTAGTTAGCAGTTGTAGTAGTAGGTAGTAAGGACTGACAATTTTCTAGAAGCTTTTCACAAATTCATCCTCCAGTGTCTCTTGTATTAACCCGAAATAAAAAATTCATAATCTGCATAAAAATCTTCAGATTTAAATGTCAGACTTGGTAACCTGGCAACACCATGCCTTTATAATCAGCCTGTCAGGACATACAGTGCAATTTATAGCTGCATCACATTGTCCACGTGCCTGCCCACTCCTTATTCGGTTAAACACGCTTACAGTACTTACAGTATATTGTTAAATTATTGATGGGCTCACTAGTTAACCGGGAAACATGATCATCTTAACAATGCATGCCTGAACATATGAACGGAGAAAAAATACAAGGTTAACAAGGTTTAAAAATGAATTTAGTGATTCACATTAAAATACCATTAACTATTCATCATCATTGAATATTTAATCCACATCTGAGAAGGAATATATTATAGGTAATGGTCAAGATTAATTTTAAAATTCAGTTGCTTCTCTATTCTCTTTTACAGCCTAATCATTCTGCAGGTGTTTAATGGGGCTCATTTTGATATTTTGTGATTTACTACTTTCCATTCCACCTCCTGTATATGCATAGATAGAGCTAAACAATGGAGGCGAACAGTGTTTTATCACAAGTGTGTGGGCATGATGGGCTGCTTTTAGTCAAAATGAGATATTTTCTGCGGCTCACCTCGGGGTTAGAGCAGATGCAATCTTGAGAATATTAACAATGAGGGAGCATGCGGAGAGGCCAGGGGGGTGGGCGAGAGGTCACAGGACCAAACGCAGCAAGCGCTCCCTGTCTCGAGAAGCATATGGAAGAATATTAGCAGATTTCAACAATTATTTTTGCAGCAACAAGGGGTACATTTTTTCTAGTTTCATATTATTTTTACCACTCTAAGGTTGCAATATTCCAGCTTTGTCAACATTAGCATAAACTTGTGGTTTTGAACCCTTTTTGTCTTGTCTTCCTCTTGGGCCTTTCATTTAGACTCCTTTTCATTAGTAGAAAGTACCCCCAGCTAAGCAAACCTAGGGTTCCTTGTACCCTTGCCTTGACTGGAAAACACTAGCGTCACAGGGAAGTTATGTCAAAATCTTAAGCAGAAAAATGTGGTAAATTATTATTAAAGGCCATGTACTTAATTCTTTTCTAGTAGCGGAAAATCATTAGTTTTGTCCCTTTTTATAAAAGCAGACATTTGTGAAGAAAGATCTTTGTGCGCTGTGCATCTAATTATAGCCTTTTTTAATTGCTTGTGAACCAGCAGGCTTGTTGTTTGCATTACTCCCTGCAAGTTATGAAATGTGCTTATACTCATCCCTGTGAAAGATATAAATGTTTGAAATGCATAGAAAAAGTCATGATGATGATTTGGGCAACAGACATAACTCTACATTTTACTTTGCAGCATATATACATATATATATATATATATATATAACGACAAACCTTATGCTCTTCCTGTGTTGCGTTGGATTCCCCAGGGTGCACGACATGGTTTCCCCAAGAAATATGTAAAACATGTCCCTAATGGGGCTCGGGCTCCCTCCTGAAACGCTAATGATATGAATAATCTCAGCGGGATACTTTTTTAACTAAAGGTCAGATAAATACAGCATTTGTCTAGTGTAGGAATAATATAATGTGCTTTGTAACTTAAAGCAGACTTAATATGCATGTGTAGCAGTGGAGGTTGACTATAAAAATAAATACATGTTGTTGGCACAACGCCACCCAGTATAACTGTGAAAATACCTTTTACAATTAGTCTAAGGCACACAGGTACGTTAAAAGGACCGGGCAGAGGCAAATGATTTACAAAAGATGTTTTGTTTTATTATACAAGTTAAGTTTGGCTTCTTAAAAGTACCTCTCATCTTTTACTTTGTTTAAAAGCTGAATCCAGGATCTACAAACAATGGTAAATGGTAAATGGTCTCAACTTATATAGCGCTTTTCCACCTACATTAGGCACTCAAAGCGCTTTACAGCAAGGAACCTCTCACCCATTCATACACCAATGTACGCAGACACTGGAGGCAAGGTGGGTGAAGTGTCTTGCCCAAGGACACAACGACAGCGTGCACCTTCAGGAGGCGGGATTCGAACCAATGACCTTCCGATCATGAGACGACCCGCCCTACCATCTGCGCCACCGTCGCCCCAACAGGATGACAAGACAGGGGAACCACACAGGGTGACAACAGGGGAGGCATGATGGTGCTGCTAGGACCCTGCGAATACATTTTAAACATGAGTACAAGTGAAATACAAAAATAAATTTTACAGGGCGCAAAGAAAACACAAATCCGATCAGTTGGCTAAAGAAAGTCTACGTCCAGCTATACTGCACCACTCGGACCGGCATTAGCACTGTCTGAACAGTAGGAACTTACAAAATGTCCCCGCAGTAACGCTACATGAACTGCGAAGGATGCGCTTACCATCGCTTCATGGAAGTTGCATACAAAGTTGTTGGCCTTAAGCCCACGTCGCCGGCTTGACACTCCTGACACGACGCACAACCAGACACCCCCAGACTAGCCGCTAGCCAAGCCGAGTCCTGCAGCAGGTGTGACGTCAGAGAGATGAGAGGGCAGGTGATACGAAATAGGCTCTTTTTATAGCTTCCCCCCTACATTTAATTGTCTAAACGCAGGGACACCTACCCCACCTCACTACATATGCATTGTCTTCCATGCATGTATTCCAGTGTATGTGTGGCTGCTTTATTTAATGACAACAAACTATTCGTTCCACTTTTGGT
The DNA here is from genome assembly GCA_021464625.1 of Proterorhinus semilunaris. Taxonomy (NCBI): domain Eukaryota; kingdom Metazoa; phylum Chordata; class Actinopteri; order Gobiiformes; family Gobiidae; genus Proterorhinus; species Proterorhinus semilunaris. The sequence continues at coordinate 21,693,436 of CM038349.1, read as the reverse complement.
TCTTTTAAATTATTGTGTTTACATTTGTGAACTTTATTGTTTCGAAGAGACAAATACCCTCTGCATTATGAAGAGACAAATACCCTCTGCATTATGCAATGTATTTGTCTCTTCGAAACCAGCAACCAGCGCAACCTGTTCAAGAGCTGAGGCCGACTGCATTGAAGCACCCAGGGACCAAATCTCCAAATCTTGAGCCATGTTCCTGGTCAGATCTTTGCTGGAGGTTTTATCCCACTGTGCATGTTTTGGGTTGATGAGGGAAACCAGAGCACCTGGAGGCAATTCACCTAGACACAGGGAGAACATGCACAACCAACACAGAAATGACCTATCCAGCCATGTACTCGACTCGAGACCTGCTTGCTGTCAGAGAGAAGAGCTTAACTGCTGCATGCAGCATTAAGGATGTGCACAAGAGATATCACATAAAGATTCAGATTCAAGATTAAAAAAACTTTGCAGCTTCTCAGCCACACATCCATCTCATTAATACAATACATAGTAAATAGGCCTAACACAAATGAAATAAGTCAGCAGAAAAATAACAACCTGGAGTCATAATCGATCTAAGATACACACATTAATTGTTAAAATGAGATTCATCCTTGTTTAGCAGCTTATTGCTGAAGGTATGAAAGACAACAGATAATGATCGGTTTTGAACGCGACCGAAACGCGTCGGCATGTCCACTTAATAAAGTGGACATGCACAGTAATATGTGCTCTGGTTGGCTCATGATTTGTTTGGCCTTATCAATAACTTGCTTCCTCCTTAAGTCGTTCTGCTGGACGCTGATCATTTTAAAGCAGATTTTTACAATGTTGTGAAAGCCGTTCTTATTTTTTACAGATAACCCATTGAACCAACAAATGAAAAATATGTCAAAAGGTTTTCGATAAAATAACTGTAAAAGTTGCATACAATTGTGTCACAGACAGGCCAGGGCCACACCAGTCTGACCAGGTATACGTTTTGGGACCGACCTCTGGCTGTGGCCACAGCGAGCTAAACCGTGACTAACGTGATGTGAACAGACTGCTGGCCTCTGATAGGCAAACGAGAGAGAGGACAGCCCTCACTATTAACATAGTTTGTATTTTGGCTGTTTCTCTTCTGTTATATTTGCCGTGGCACCTCTGAATGATTCCATAACTCCCACCAGAGGCCAGCCTTTGTCCACATTTGTTCTCATCGCAGCTTACAAAACTTTTAATGACGATCTGTACAGCGTGCTCAACAGTGGTTGTGTAGTGAAAAAACAAGCCTATGGGTTGTGCCGATACATGACAATACGACCAGACCTGGGCAAAATACGGCCCGCGGGCCGGGTGTGGACACCAGATGATTTAATCCGGCCCACGGCTTGTAGGGCATACATTCTGAGTATGTAAAAAAAAAAAGGAAGTCTCTAGCCCAATCCTGTGTGGAGTTATAATTGAAGAAATGACCAGAATGCTCACTCCAGCCACTAGTGGGCTGCTTAAATAAAAATAACACATTTCACACGTGTCCAGCAGAGGGCACTGACATAATGAGAGATCAGGATATGTCAGTCCTGTCAGGCTCATTATTATTCATTTATTGAAAAAAGTTTCTTCAACAGTATTTTCACAATTAAAACATAATTTTATTTTGGAGCTTTTGTTTATAGACCCGGAAATACACTCCCCATTTATGTTTTGGCCCCCAGGGAAATTTACTTGGAGACCCCTGCATTCAAACACAGAGGTGCTTTCAGTGCGATGGTAAAAGTTCACAAGGATAAGAAGTTGAATAACTTAACGATGCACACACATGCTTGGCTTGATATGGCTAAAAATAATAGTCCTATAATAACAACAGTAGGTATCAACTGTTCGAAATACATGATTTAGTGTAATGCAGTGTTAATTTTGACAACATATTTTAATTTAGTTTTAGTCTTAGTCTTTTGATGAAAATGTAATTCAATTTTAGTCGAGTTTTAGTCAAAAAAATATCTTCAATTTTAGTTGAGATTTAGTCGACTAAAATTGCAAGTCAATTTAGTCGACTAAATTTAAGACACATTTAGTCGACTTTGTATTTATAATATTCATTATAATCATATTTAATCGAGGTCCTCTGCTTCATGGAGCTGCTCCCTCATGAACAAGGCTCAGAGCTGTTCCTTTGGCAGTGAATTCACATGATATGAGGCTCTTTCAGACTGTCAATAGAAGTTTGGATGATTTTAGTCTCTCCTTTTCATTTTTATTTAGTCTTATTTTAGTCGACTAAAATATCTGTACATTTTAGTCATAGTTTTAGTCGCATGACAAACTTTTAATTTAGTTTTAGTCCAATTTTAGTCGTAAAAAAAAAATCACTTTGACTAAAATTAAGACTAAATATTTTAGTCGACGAAATTAACACTGGTGTAATGTACATTCGGATAAAGTTGAGCAGAATAAGTTCGAGTTATTGTTGGTGCGGCCCTCCGACTTAATTCAGGCTTCTCATGTGGCCCCTTATGAAAATTAATTGCCCACCCCTGGCATAGACCGTGGTGTGCGCGGTAGAGGAACAACAGCTATTGGCACTATGACAATGGAGAATGTCCAAAATGGCTGCTGCTAAAACTACGTAAATTTATTGAAGAGCAAATTATTTCCCAGCCTCCATCTTAGAACTATACTCACTCCCATACTCTGCCTTCTAATTTTCACTTTCCTTTCATCTGACATTCACCTCGACGCCGCTCCTACATTGCCATTTGGTTCACTGGCCTGCTATTTGAAGTAATGAAAAGAATAAAGTGGAATGATTAGGCTCTATTCTTTCTAATGGGAGCCTGCATGAAACACACTTAACAAACTGCATGCCATCAACAGAATTCAAATGTTCATCCGTGACAGGACTGGCATGGTTTAAAATAGAAAATATTTCAGAAACTGTTGTCTCTCAATTCTGGACTTCCTAAGCTATTGTTTTTTTTGGCCAATAAAGTCAGTGCTGATAGTGGCCAATTGTTGCACCACAAAACAAAAATGTAGTTTTCATTTATATAGATACTAAGGGGTGTAAGGATTGTAACGAAATCTGAACAAACTCCTGACTCATGCTTTGCTCACACGCTACAGAACAAGAAGACCATGTCAGTGAGATTAGCTGATAAACAACGGTCAACACCATAATCATTCTGAACATAATGTGAAGTATAGATAAAGTACAAACACATAGACACAAACAACTGATTCACAGATAGGCAGTCGCCCTCTCTCCGTAGAGAAGTGCAAGACTAGGATAAAAGGCAACGGTCAACGGAGGTCTGGACTTCACTTCTCTATCTCTGAAGTCACCAGCTGGTTATTGCTTTGTAACTAGGAACAACGGCAATAAAAGCCTTTTCTTTGAGACAACTTCTATCTCCAGTGTCTGCTTTGGCTATATCCAAATAACTGTTCTCACGTGATACAAAAGAACCAAGTCCGAACAATTGGTGCCGAGACCAGGATATCTTCGCGAGAAGAATTGCAAGAAGAGTAGAGAGTATCGCTGTTATTATTGTTTAAATATTTATTGTATTATTTTTTTCCTCATCAGAGCTTCGAACGAGACAACATGGCAACCCCATAATTGGACAGGCCAACCATTAGCAGACGTGGGAGCCACAGCCAGAACCAAGTCCTAACAGGGGTATCAGTTATGTTTGTAAGCAAGTTAAATTCTAAACTTTCCTGTACAAACACGGATGCGCCAAATGCATTTGACGCATTTCCAGCAATATACTCTGATCTTGAGAAATACCTTAAAAGGATATTTCAGGATTTTTGACATAGGGCCTCATTTCCTAGTTATCCAGAGTGTTGTTGAATTCTGGATATATATATATATATATATATTTAATTCATGCAGTCCTTATGTTTGAAGAGTTTAGTGGCGCTAGGCTAGTGCATTTTTTACGGTAACAGCTAGCCTGCATTAAAAACAGTCTGACCCACTCCACAGTGCACCTGAGGCAAATCACTTATAACGCCAGATACTGATATAAATATCTGTGTCGATAATAATAATTTTTGATATATAACTGACCTTGCTTCACATGAATTATCGCATTTTGAGGGACTATATTCTAGCAGATCACTCTGCCGCTGTGTAGCTTACAACCACGAAGATGATGCTGCTCAAGCATAAGTTATTTTAAATGCAAAATGATTAAACTTATTCTATCGACACATTATCGTTAGTCTGGCGTTATAAGTGATTTGCCTCAGGTGCACTGTGGAGTGGGTCAGACTGTTTTTAATGCAGGCTAGCTGTTACCATAGAAATGCTTTAGCCTTGCCCTAGCCTAGCGCCACTAAACACTAAACACACAATATAAGGACTGCATGAATAAAAAAATAATAATAATAATATATATATATATATATATATATATCCAGAAATAAACAACACCCTGGATAACTAATGAGGCCCTATGTCAAATATCCTGAAATATCCCTTTCACCTCTTTATTCCTGCCGCATATAGTGACCCTGGTAAGTCAACAGCAGATAACAATACATGAGCAAAAAAATAAAAACAGACATATATATGTACAGAAACATCTGAAATCTGTGGTAGCTTCGATATATTAGTCACACTTTTTAAAATGCTCACTGCTTGGTTTTGATTTGGAAGATAACACAGTCGGAAAGGTCACTCGTACAACCCACCCATTACATAGGTGTTTAATTAATTTGTGGCCACAGTCAGTTGTGGTTTCTTAAGTTTTGGCACTATTTTGGGGGATCACGTCTTCTGCTTTCTCATTCTGCCGATGGAGGGGAGACGTCTCAGAAGTGTCTCCAGGGAAAGCACGCAAAAGTTTGGAGCGAGAAGAACACTGGGATCCTCCTGCGCTGTTTCTAAAAGTGGCCTAGAACTGACACAACATAGAATATACAGTTTACAGTTGACTTCATTCAATACAAAAATAACATACCTACAATATAAGGAATGCACAGGCCTAACAGCAGGACACATGGTTTACTTACAAAGGAAATAGAACTCCAGAAAATACACATTTGTGGAATTAAATGTGAGATAATGTGAGAGGGTGATTTGTATGTTGGAAAAGATACGATAGGCAGTGGGTGCCGTCACTACATATTGAATTAGGTGTTGATATAATTAATGACTAATTTAGTGTCGTATTTTCCACCAATTTAATGAAAATCTTGCAGGTTATTGCCTCGAGGGTCCCATGAGAATATTGACAGCGGAGCGAGAGAAAATGAAATGACAGGGGAGAGTGTATGATATTGTAATTAAAGCCCTTTGAAGAGTGCCTTTGATGGGCTCATCCTGCTTTATATAGTGCTGTTATAGACAGTGATGGCCATCTCAAAAGCAAGTGTGCATTCTGACAGTTTGTTTATGAAAGTCAATTAGTCACCAACTCCCCTCACTCAGTCCTTTGAAATCACACAGGCAGCCCTTGTTTCCTTTAGGAGTGTAGGCCACACCACCGGCTCAGAAAAACACACGAGAATGCCCAGGCTTTTTACACTACTTTGGACACCTTAGACTTAGTATTTATAGCAGAAATGAAATCTGTATGTCAAAGCCTCTAGGACTGACATGACTATGACAGTTATACAAAATAAAATGCCAGCAGAGGGTGCCTAGTCTAAAAAGGACATTGAAGAACATCCAATGTTGTAACGGCATCTGTAGCCTTGTTGTTGGGCGATTGTAATTTATTACTCATTAATTACTGTCTTGTTGTGAGGTGACTGGGTGTGCAAGGGCCCATCACTTACTGTCAGTGGCCTATATAAAGTCCACCTTCCCCATTGAAAAAACAAATAAATAAAACGATCGTGTTAACACATTGGAAATAAGTAGTTCTAATAATGAATTGGCACTTTGGATTTGTGTTCAGATAGCAGTACTAAAATGTGTTAAAACTACTCATTTTAAGATCTTTAATCGTTTTACTCCTACGTGATATTAATCATGCTACTCATACTTTATATCTATTACACATCATTTATTCTCATTAAAGTAAACTGAAAGTCAAAACCATTTACAATAAATACAAATGATGAAATTATATAAAATGAAAAACACAATTTCAAAACTTTTTGATCTTATGTGAGGCAAGAAACGCCGTGCCAACAATTGAGCATAAAAATGTACTTATTGAACATGCTGTAAATCAGTGTTTCCCCCTGAAACCCCCCTTGAGTGTGTTGGAGTCATAGAACACAAAAAAACATGGATGGTATAAGATGACTGCACCTATTTCAGCTCTGCAATACTACCACACTTTGCACATTTGTTTATTACTTTTACATTGAAGATTGAATTGAATTGAATTACATTGAAAAGAGTTTTCAAGCCACCTTCAATCATGTCTTATAATAGAACTCATGTTTAATTGACAAGACGGTTTATTGCTGAAACATTTCAAGCTTTAGTTGATCTTGAGTCCAATGCCATCATCTCTTTGATCTTTATAAGCTCTCATGATGAATGCTCTTGCACCAGATCCAGTTTAGCCTGAACATTGAGAATTACATAAAGTACCATAATCGGCACAATTCAGTGAAAAATAACTTTTAAAAATGTACAAATGTTAGGCTGGCAGGCAGGTCTCATGAGCTTGTCACAGTAACAACTTGCAATTATGGTCAGGAGGCTTGAGTACTGTGCCACCTATGTGCATGTCAGAATCAGAATCAGAATTGTATTTATTCCCATTGTTCTGATTCTGATTCTGACATGCACATAGGTGGCACAGTACTCAAGCCTCTTGACCATAATTGCAAGCTGTCAACCATCATGTCAGAAAAGTCAAACTAAAGTGCTTATGAAGGCTTGTCTAGAAGACACCAAAGCGACAAAATATTAGAACTAAAAGTTGTACATGTATGTAATTATTACAATGTGGCATACATTCAAACATCTTCAAGTCGTTACAAATATTCAGGATTCAAGATGTTTTTATTTGTCAAACCATGTGACTGATTTGAAATTATATATAAAAATAAATAGCAGGCCCCATTTATATTCATGTACAATTCTGTCAGATGGCCTTAACGTCACCAACATAATGCAATACAGACCATAACTGTGTTAAAGATAACATTGTTATGTTAATGCTAGTTTAGTTTCTCCACAATTACAGCTCCGGCAGGGAGATAAGTATACTTCATTTAAGTCTGAGAGGTCTTGTTGCCATAGAGACAAGGTGATAGGATGGAGAGTCCTGATTGACAGTGGTCCTTCTGATCTCAGCCAGAGAAGTTTCAAAGTTTTCAGCCTCGTCAGGAGCTGTGCTGCTTTCTCAGGAGAGGATATGGGATTCTCTCCGCACTTCAACTAAACCAGGGTTTGACATTGTTTATTGGGATGGGCTAGATTCAGTGTTTCTCAACTGCTGTGGCTTCGGGAGTCCTGAGTCCATCAGTGGGAACCAGATGTTTACATACACTATATAAAAAGACACATATGCATTTGTTTCTTCACTGACATGAAACCAGAATTTAACCTTTACTTTTTTACATCAGTTAGGACTTTCAAAAAGAGTGAATTCATGCCTCTGGGGGACAAATTACCTCAAGAATTGTTGGATTCTGTTCCTTTCAGTTTGGTCAGAAATCATTTTAATTACCTAGGGTTAAAATTGACAAAAGATTCCAGACATTTTGTTGAATTAATGGAAAAACTTAAGGTAGTATTGAGGCCTGGAGGATATTACCATTAAGCATGATTGGGCGAGTCAATGCTATCAAAATGGTTAATCTACCAAGATTTATTTATTTATTTCAGAACCTGCCGATTTACTAAAGTGCATCTTTTTTTTGCTTTTTGTTTGGGGATTCAAATCTCACAGAATACTGAAAGCACATGTCCATAAATCAACAGATGAAGGAGGTCTTGAAATCCCAATTTTCAAACACTACTATTGGGCCGCCAATTCCAGAGCCTTTACTTATTGGAAACATGGGAGACTACCAGGCAGAGAAGCACTCCTTGTTAGTTACAACCTGAGGCTCCCAAAGTTGACAACGTCTCATTACGTACATTACGTACATTAGACAAATCACTTCAGAAAAGTTTTGTTTTAAGGAACTCCCTACATATTTTCAGATTAAAGCAGGAATTAAATTCTTAAGGATTCTATTTATACTCCGATCTCTCATAATCGTCTATTCAAACCCTGGCAAATGGAAACAGCATTAGATATTTGGGCATTTCATCATTGGCGGATCTTTGTACTGATGATAATGTAGCCTCATTTGCTCAATTACATAATAAGTACAATATTCCATATTCATATTTCTTTCGTTATCTTCAAGTCAGGCATATGTAAAACAAACATTTGAGCATTTTAAGTCTACTCCGACCTCTCACTAATTTTATGAAAATATGCGGCTTTCTCAATTCTTCAAAATTCTAAACATTTGATTTCCAGATTTGTAGATTGTTTCACTACTTCTGCTTCCGCAGAACATTTGAGGATGGCCTGGGATAAAGATTTGAATTCAGAAGAGATTGAGGCTCGATCTTGGATTCACCCTTTTTCCATCAATAGTCGCTATCGACTTATCCAATATAAAGTAATTCATAGGTTAGACTCTTAAAAGACAAAACTGGACACATATTTCCAGCCGTGTCCTCTCAGTGAGATAAATGCTCCACTGCTGAAGGAACTTGCACATCTCTTTTTGTTCTGCCCTCAATTGTTTGGTTTTTGACCCGCGATTTTTAAAGAAGCTTTCAAAATGTTATTCTACTGATAATAAACAAGACCACAATTTGGCAATAGTTGGATGCTCTACTGATAACCAAGAATACACGACTGAAGTGTGGTCGTCAATACAGCTCAGAATTTATATCTTGTTGACCTGGAAATCCACTAATCCCCCACATTTTGAGCACTGGCTCAAGGAATATGTCTGCAATACAAATGGAACATTTGCATTGGCAATATAGACAGACCAGCGGCGTCGGAAGCGTTTGGAAGGTGGGGGGGACACATTTCAAAAATAGGGGGGGGGGGGGGGGGGGGGGGTCGATCAGCTCAGCAGCGCCCCTCCTCCTCGCAGCTGGATGGACATATAGGGCGGATACCACCTGTGGAGCCGCTGTTCTCCTGTCCAGTCCTGGCTTCATGACGCTTTGTGAAAAAGCTCAGTGAATGAAGCTCTTATGAGACGGCGCGCTCGTGTTTGCATCCACATTTAGCTTCAGCCATACCCGTTAACTCCCGCCATCGCAAAAAAAATAAAAAAACATCTCAATGCTTGTATCTTCACATTTCCCACAAACACTGATACAATTGAGTCAAGGGGTAAAGGAAGCAAACATGTATCCGTCAATTGAATAATTCAGATATTATTTGGTTAAGTTAGACTCCAGACAGCGAGGTTTAACGGCGTATTGACCGGTTGAACACTCGTGCTAGCCCGGTGCAGTTTCCCCAAACTCACGCTAAACTGAAGCTTCATCACCCGCTTTGTAAACGCATCAAAACTGATGTTCCTTACCTTAAAGTTACTGGTCAGGCCCTTTGTACCGATGAAGACACGCTGTCCACCTGCCGAGGACCGCGAAAAGTCCTGCTCCTCCACGTTAAAAACTCCGAAGACACGATGCACGAGTGTCCTTGTGCTTCGGTTTGGTCAAATCTGTCAGTCCGTCCAACGTTAACCCTCCAGTATTCTCACTTTAGCCGTTTTTCAGCGGTTTACAGAGACATGTTTACATTTCAGCCGCTCTGAGGTGATGGTGATAAACACAGCTACGCAAAGCGGAGCGTATGCGCCGCGGAGCGACGCGATACTGGCGCGGATAATGCCCCAAAAATATTGTTTTTTATGGAAAATAAGGCGCGGGTCATATTTAATTGTTTGGCCTCCAGGAGCCTATTGAAAAGGTCCAGTCTAAACTAGTAAATATAAAATCAATGAAAATTCACGTTGTGAAAGTGGAGGGGACCAAACAACCACTTTTCAAAAGTGGGGGGGACACGTCCCCCCCACAATGAATGGTTCCGACGCCCATGGGACAGACAACATAGATTTGAGACTCTCTGGGGGCCTTTTCTGGCTCAGTGCCAAATCATCACATCTGGATAATTACATCTGGGACATTAGCATGTAAACTTGATAATGTTGTATTTGTCAGTTGATTTGTTTTCCTTTGTCTTACTCTGGTCTGGCAGTCTGTTGTTTGTGTTTGTTTATTTTCTTTGTACATGTAAAATAAAAAGCCAAAAGTTTACATATTTCAAACAGAACTGATGTAACTGAGCCACATTTGTAGGCCACCTTGCGTGCACATTTCAGCTCTGCCCATACATTTTCAACTATATTGAGATCCGGACTTTTAATGACCACTTCAAAACATAGACTTTGTTATCCTTAAGCCACTTTGTAACCAGTATTGGCCATATGCTTTGGGAATTGTCCATTTGGAAGACACATCTGTGTCTTTAACTTCCTGGCTGATGTCTTGAGATGTTGCTCCATTATTTCCACATCGTGTTCTTTCTTCATGACGTCATCTATTTTGTGAAGTGCACCAGTCCCTCCAGCAGCCCCACAGCATGATGCTGCCACCCCCGTATTTCAAAGTTGGGATGGTGTTCTCAGCCTTGCAAGATTCCCTCTTTTTCCTCCAAACGTGACGATGGTCATTATGGCAAAACAATTCTTTTTTTTTGTTTTCATCAGACCAGAGGATACGTCTCCAAATATTCAAGTCTTTATCCTTTAAACTCCAAATTGGCTTTTTGATGTTTCTTTTGAAGTAATTAAGGGCTTCTTCCTGGCAGAGTACCCTCTCAGCCCATGTCGGTACAGTACTTGTTTCATTCTGGATAATGACAAACTCTTACCAGGTTCAGCATCTTTACCAGGTCTTTTGCATTTGTTCTTGGGTTGATATTCACATTTCAGCACGTTCATCTCTGGGACACAGAACTCGCCTTCTTTGGCTGGACATTTCCATCATTGTTTGAACCACTGAACCTGGCTCCTCCAAGTGTCTTGAAATTGCACCCAAGGATGAACCAGACTTGTGCTTCTAAGGACATGGCATCGTCATCTGGGCTTTCCCAAATTGTTTAAAGGTATAGTAATCTTAGCGTATGTAAACTTCTGACTTTGTAGGAAAAAAAAAAAAAAAAAAAAGCTATCGCTCATTCTTCTGGCATGTAGCAAATATAAATAATTTATAACATTTCTAATAGACCTAAACAAGTAAAAAATATTTCTGGTTGGACAGTGAGAACAAATGCAAATGTGTCTTTTTATAAAGTGTATGTAAACATCTCGTTACCACTGTACGTTCAACCCATAGGAACAGACTGAGACCCAAATAAGATTATTCATTTTAATTAAACAATCAAACAATAAAAACATTTTACAGTTTGACACTATCACAATGCTGCATTACCTTAAAGAGTTCTTCTTCAATGAAGGTACTTGATTTATCTTCTGTACTCAGTAGTTGAAGTCTTCGAACGTTTCGCCTCTAATCCAAAAGGCTTCGTCAGCAACAAAAGTCCCACTCAGCTGAAGATATAGACCAACGGGGAGGAGTTAGGGTCAGCCCGGCTCCTCTCCTCTAATAACAGCTACTCTCACCTGTGGGTAAACACCTTTGAAGTAGAGCGTCTCTAACGATATGCTCACCTCAGTATCAGTCAGTCCGGTCCTATTCATGGCTGATCACTGCTAATTACCTGCCTATTGTTCTTTTGTTGGCTGAGGTGCCGTCTCCTTGGACTGGCCGTGCCCTTTCGGTTTCTCCCGAAGGAAATTGGAGTAAAGTGACGGAAGATTAAATCTGAGCCCACCATTCCAGTTCATGGAGGGATTTTCTTTCCTGACAAAAATAGCTTCTTTAACTCCTCTTTCAAACCAACGTTCTTCTTTAGCTAAAATGTTGACCTCCCCGTCCTCAAAGGAGTGGTTGGAGGCTTTGAGATGGAGGTGCACCGCTTGTGCTTTCTCTTTGGTGTTGATAAAGTCTCTTCTTCTTCTAACAGATCACTGTAATCGGATTACTTTTTTCAGTAACTAGTAATCTAATGCATTACTATTTCCAAACAAGTAATCAGATTTAAGTTACTTTTCCAAATCACTATGAGTTACTATTTAGTCATTTTCCTTTGCAAAAAAAGACTTTTGCATCTCGACGAGTGACATAACATAATGTCACGTTTTCAGCCTAAAAACACTCACACTGGTCGGGGGGAGAGATGGAAATGTGTCACTTTTCTGAGTCTGCGTCAGCTTTGTTGATGTTACTGTTAAAATGCACTTCCAATAAAGTGAGTGTTGGTAAAAGGGTTTGTCGTTAGTGTGTTGAGGCGGTGGAGATGTTGTCGGCCGAAGCTGAATGTAACTAATAAAGTAACTTGTAATGTAACTTAGTTACTTTTAAAATTAAGTAATCAGTAAAGTAACTAAGTTACTTTTCAAAGAAGTAATCAGTAATATATTACTTTTTCAAGTAATCTGTGGCAACACTGTTCATATCTGACCCAAACACGCAGGCATTTTAGCAGTACAGATAAGGATACAAATGTAATATCTGCCAAAGCACCATGCGACGGAAAGAGAGTAGTGAAATTAATTGTGGCACACTAACAGTAGTATATTTTAGTACAAGATGAGCCAAACATTGAATTTGATTTGATTTATTTCTCTTACCATTGTTACTTATTGCTTTATTGTCATTTCATGTTTTATTTTTGTCTTAAACTTGTGCAGCTCTTTGGGCAGTAGCGATATTTTAAACATGCTATAAACCTTGAGCTTGAATATTCCTATCTGTTCAGTATTTCTGTCTGCTGGTTATATGGAGGAAAATGACTCTTCTGACTGACAACCACACAACTCTCTCTGCGTGTCGAAATCCAGCAGCTTTATTTGTGACATCCACAGGTGCCACTCTCAGCAGAGACCCAAATGAAGACAAAGAGCTGCTGTGTTTTCTAAGTGCACCAAAAAGTAGGGATTCTTGTGTGAAATTAATATAAATTGCTTTTGTACAAGTGCAGGTGGTTTCTTGCAATTATGTGAAAATGCTCATCTATCTAAATGCATTTTTATAAAGCCAAGACACAAGGAAATTAGTTATTTTCTTCCAAGACTTTGCAGTTTTAACTTTATATTTTCTTAATGTAGCAAAGTGATAGGAGGACTTCTGATGAAATTAGTAACTTTACAAGAGTTTTTGAGATGGAAAATGTGAAAACACTAGAAAAGAGGTGCATTTAGATGACTCGCGTAATCTTTGGCCATAGTCTGGAAATGTATGTGTTGACATTTAGTAAAGATAAAGAGCCTTATCTTTTTGCAACACCATTATAGGCTGCAGGGAGATATGGCGTTTTTTGTTCTATTTGCAATCCATAAAAAAGATCAAATTATAAATCAACAAATACAATTCAAGCACCGATTTTAACTACAAGGTGTTGGCAAAAATAATAATTTATCTTAATGATTTATTACTATTTTTTTTGTGGGAAGTTTAAGAGTTTAAGACAGCAAAACAAATTCGGTAGAGCTACTTCGTTACTGATTTCTATTTTGAGTTTTTGTTTTTCAAGAAAAAAAAATCAGCCCATTTCCATTGAATTGTTTTTAATAAAAGCACCTCGGAACCTTGTTGAAATCCAACCATGTCAAATGAGAATCTTTCAATTGGTCTCAAACTTTTAATCCAGACTGTATTAAAATTGTGACATATTCCAATAAAAAAAAAAAAAACATTTTAGGATATACTTTGCATTCAAAGACTCGTGGTGGTCAGCTTTTGCCACTGGTGTCCTGGGGCTTGCGAAACATGGCTGCCAATCTGCGCCAACGGCCCCTTTTGACAATGCAACACCAGTCACTCAAGCATGCAACTGCACGATTTGCCAGATATTTTTATAATGCTGAATTCAGTGTTAAAGCAGCTCAAAAGTCAGGATTTAAACTCCAAGGACCTCGAATTGCACTGCAGCCTTGGATCTTACTTCGACTGTGACTTTGTGCGACATTCTAGAGATTATCCTATATGTCATCATGGCTTGTGTTCCTCGCTAGCCTCTGTCTAATATCCACATTGATTTGGCTCCATTTGCCGATACTGATCCCCCTGAAGGTCACATTTGTTCAGCTTATTCTCCCCACCCCTGAAAGGCCAGCAGTGGAGCAGAGACTGGCAGGAGGATGTCTTCTCATCAGCGGTTTTTAGGCAGTTTATTAAAAAATAACACAGGATACAGGGTGTGCTTCTGGACAGCATTCATTTCAAGAAGCACAAGAGCTTTGCTTTCAAAAACAGCGCTTCAATAGGAGTAAGCAGGCCAATGAATTTAGGAATAAATGAGTGTGTGAAAGTAGGACAAGTTTTCAGGACAAAATAAATAAATACATTTTGTGTTGCATTTAATTTCCCCTATGTTTGATTTATTCAATGCAGAGTATAAGGTTCTGTATACTTATAATTTTTTTAGCATTATACCAAATAGTTCTTGTTGGTATGTAAAACTTAAAAGCAGGAACACAACCCAGATGAAAGCATTTGAACCACTGACTCTCAAAGTATTTCTTATCATCTAAAAGTGAATATTTTTGTCCATCTAAATAAACAACTGCTGCATTCCTCCCACTGGAAGAGGTTATATAAAAGTCTTCAGAGCTTCAGCCCACTCATTGCAGCAGTAGGCACTGGACGAATTAGAAATGCATGCTTCTCCAGATGACCCTCCCTTCTGCAACTGTTCACCTACTGTTTTGCATCAGTGAACAGACTTTTAGAAATAGAGCTCCAGTCCAAATAATAAAAAACACTACTATATTTACCCATAAATAAAAGTACCACTAATCAAACCAAAACATGTGTTTAATTTCATAACATTTTCCAAAAATGTACCGCAACACAATGCAATCGCTACTTTACATTAAGCAACAGTATGGAATGGTACAGTAAATAAGAGACTGGCTTGAATTTATTCATGAAAAACAGATACAGATATGCCAGACTGTGAAATAAACCAGAAGCTTTATTTTCCAGTGTATTAAGAAATAAATTATTCTCAATTCTACTCACAGACAGCCTTAATAAAAAAACACACACCATGCACAATGGGCCAACTAGATGCTGCCGTGGCTTCTTTCAGCTTCATGATGAGTTCCCTTGCGTCCATCCTTTGGCCTCATCTCTTTTACTTTTCACTTAATAAGAAAGCTAAGAGAGAAGGGCACAGAGAAAACAGAGCCAAGGTGATGAGAACAAATGAATGTCAATAAAGTTCTATTTTCTCAACAGCAAAACAATCTCAGTCGAGGTCAAAAAGACGCAGCCATCAGTGCTTGATGTTACTGATAGCTGCATATTAAGGAATATTAAATCTCTACAATCATGTGAGTAATAAGCCTTCCAGACACGGACTGTTATCCACAATGGCAGAGAGGTGATGGATTATTTGCTTCTTCTGGTGGAATGTAATATTAGCAAACCTGAATATAATTGGAAAGTATTTTTTATACCCATCTTGATATTGTTTTTACAGGAGTGAATTCTCATATTTTTTCTTGACTTTGTACGGGATCAGAGATTATTTACAGACTACATTATACAGTAGCTAACTGTGTCAAACATTAATTGTATGTAAAATATACTACATATTTTTTGGGATTAAATATCAACATCCATTATTGATACAGAATCTGACAAAAACTAACAGACTAGCAGCAATTGGCTTGTTGCACAGCGTGGCTATTGCTACTTTTGCTGACCTGAAGTTCTGAGCACCAGTTCAAGTCCTATTCATTTCCTGGGGAGATTAACTCAGACCCGTTTGAACAATCATATTATCTAAAGATTACTCGGTAGACGAGTTCCTGGTTGATGAACACTTAACACATGTTAAATACTTAATGTAAGATGTAGAGGAGACTTCTGCGTTTATAAAAGGTCAGTTTGTTTTGAAACTGAAGGGTCAAAGAAAAACACCATAGGAAATGAAGTTCTGGCCCTCAGAACTTCAGAAGAGCGAAAGTGGCGTAGCCTCATTGTGTAATGAGTCAATCTGATTATATTTAATTCCTCTTCCACCACGTCAATAGCTTCTCCTGTTTTTGTTAGAGGCGTTACTGGAATGTATTGATGACATTTTGTTTGACATGTTAAAAATAGTTTATTTATTCGGGCTTGTATTTACTTTATACCAAGTTTCACGAGAACACGATTTTGGCAGATCTCATCTTTTGCTGAGGCCAGTGTCTGCAGTTGTTTTGGTGTAATATCCTACAGCTATGGGTGAATTAGATCCAGCCCCTGCAGACCCATAAAGTGCTTTCTGTCGCACATTAAATCTTCTTTATGTAGTGCTGACCTTTACCTCAAAGTGAGCCCAAATTACTGCTCTCTAAACCTTGGGTTAGTGTCCAAACTTATTTTTGACAAGATGACCGGCACACATCCTCCTCCACAGTGCTACAGAAACACTCCAAATTGCGAGTTTGTCTTGAAGTCTAGAGTCAAAAGTGTTTTGTAATGTGTTTATTTGATTGGCCTCCCAAGAAGCGAAAACTTGGCTTTGCTGCGTCTGGCTTTTTGGGAGGGACAGTTACCAATTGAGGAGCTGTCTTAAGATGAAAGCAATAATGGGAACGGATGCTGCGTTGGCCCCACTTTTTGCACGGTGTCTGCAATAACTCTGCAATGACTTTCTGTCAACTGCAGCGATTTTGAGATGCTTTTCAAGCTTTTACATTTATTGAGTTTGAATAAGCGTCGACTAAGCTGCAACAGAACTTGAAAGGACACCTGCAAGTTGCCATGGTTACCTGTAGGGGTATCCGTGGTACTTGGACCTGAAAATGGAGAGCAGGAAGCTGAAGAAAAACACCACCAGGCCAAGGCCCACCAGGCAGATGACTGAAAGAATAAAACACAGACGCGGATTATGACCAGGAACCGGTGGATGAGGAAAACGTATAGACATCAGGAAGCAGATCAGATACACCAAGATAAAAGTGTATGTAGGACAAATGGTCAGTTTATAATAACATCACAGTAATCTGTCCTTAAAATGAGATTTTTTTATGGTGCAAGTGACTAAACACAGGGATAATGGATCTGCCCCTTATTACCGTAGATTCTGCCTCCATCTGATAATAGGAACACTACCATTCTTTCTGTATTTGTATTGGTATACAACATTTATGCAACTTATATAAAACCGTCCAACGTCCAGCGTTTTCAGTGTAATTATTCATGTTTGTTAATTAACATTAAAAAGAGTAGTAACTAGTGGGCTGGGCCCCAAAAGTTGATCCTGCCTTAGCAAACGTTTTAACATTTTGATAATCAGCTTTTGAGTGTGTAAAGAAACATTATATTCTACCATTACTATAGCAGGACCACAAAATGTTTGTATATACCCTGAAGGTTACACTATTATACACTACCTTCATACATTGTACCAACCTAAATGTAGTACTATCTAATCTGCTCCGTAACAATGTGTAATAACTTGTACCCAAGTAGTACTTTGGAAGTACATAATGTAATAAGACCCTATTTTAGTGTAAAATAAAGTGTTTCAAAACTAGAATAAACATTTAGTGAACTACAGTTTCAGAAGATAAAATAGATGATTCGATTTAAATGAATGAATGAATGAATAGTTTTTTATGATTGTGTCTTGCATAATGGGCTTATAAGACACCAATAACATATGCATCTAATCTTTTCACAGAATATGCCATGTTTTTTCTCATTATTTTAGTACACATTTGCGGAACAATTTACAAATAACTGTGACTAAAGCCTATACATACTAATAAACAAATAACTTTGGGAACCACTGGCTTTGACCATGGAGTCTCTCCAATTAAGCCAAAGGCTTCTGTAAAAACTGATTATAGAATAGATTTTCAAGACAGATCTCACAGTTCGATCTCACTTCAGACTGAAGGTGTGTTTGTGCTTTAGACTCCAGTTCACTTTTGTGAAAGCATTAGCTAGCCTTTTCACACACTTTACCATAATATGCACCTTTATAGTATGTATGATGACTCCACTTTTCTGCTCTCTAATTATCTTTCTTGCTAAACTGCAAATAATTTGGTGGCCATTATGATCTTATTTCCTCTGTGGCTAAAATGAAATATACATAGACATGATCTTTAATCTGTGGGGAAAAGTGTGTGTTGGCTAATCTTTGCAAAGCGTTGAGTTAAATTAAACTGTCACCACCCACTGATATTGTTAATCAGGGATTAGGATGAGGGCTTCTCCTGGAGTCCAAACACTCAAGACATAAAGTTGCGTCGAGACTACAGCCTCGGAACTCAAGAACCGTCTGGGAATACGGAGGACCGACTATCACAGTCATTTTGAGTTTGGAAGACATCGTTCATCATCAAAGCGGTTGCTGTGTCGCGACTATGTAAGTGGGCGTGTTTGTTGTGATGCGAGTATGTGTAGTGGAATATGTCACCATCACTCACTGTCGGCTGTGCTTAGCGTGTTCTCATTCTTCATCTCCCAAGCATATAATTTACATGCAAGATTTGAGGGATGCTTCGGCACAAACAACAAACCCCCGTAGTTAGCTAAAACTGTGTGGCAGCAATTGATATGAAACTCCAGTCTCAATCCATCAAAACAAAGACAGAGGGCCACTCGGCAACTACCAGTTTTGAAATGTATGCGTCACATTTTATCAGACTTTTACACAATGGTCGAGAAACACTTCATACTGTAAGGAAACTTGACTAACTATTGAACTTAGGCAGAAATTAATTCCCTCTGTATTTAATTGCTTATTTACCTAAATGTTTGCAGACAAAATGCATCTTTAAATGTGACTTTTTACACGAGAGTTGTTTTTCCAAGACCATAATAAAATGGAAATGAGGTTGGATATCCTTAAAACAGATATCTGGTAATAATGCCAAACAGAAAATGCTTAAAGTTTTCAACACGGGCTGCTAATCGCCTCTATTTGAATAGCACAACTACGATGGTATTTGTTAGCTTCTTGCTGTTCTCTGGAGGAGGGGAGAACTCTAATATGAAGCGGGCGCTAGGAGGGAGGTATACCGAGCACTTCCTGGTTAGGAGCAAAGAAGTTACAGGCGTCAATATCAGCAATGGTGAGCATATTTTACTGTCTGTGGCGCAACTGTGCAACTATTTACATTTACTTTTGGCATGCAAACTTTAGCAAAGAGATCATCTTTCCCATTACAGTTATAAAAATACAATACATTCTTCTGACAGGTCTAAAAAAAAAAAATTGGTGAGGCTGTGACTGATTGACTTGAGGGAGAGCATTACTCATTAGAGCGTTATTCTTCAGAGAGTGCCCCCCCTTGGCCATGGGTCTTCCGAGTACACCTTCATGTTTGAGCGGGTGAGGAAGTCTGTGCGTCTTAAGTATAGTGGAATCCATTTCCCAAAGCACATCAATTATGACTGAGTGCTGTCTTAGCATGCGTCTTGGGCTAATCAGTACTGAAACCAGACGTGTGCTAAGCATGCTAATACGCTCGGAGATTTACAATCACGGCCATACAAAAAATGATTTAAGCTAAATGATTTTCCTCAATGACAAAGGTGGTAATCCCTCTTTTGACTGGGCGACTTGGCGCTCCCCAAATCATGATGTATTGGCATGAAAAAACATATGTAGAGTCTCCCAGCATGGGAAGCCAATATACATATTAATTTTTAGCCTATACAATTAAGAGGATGAATATGAATAGATATGACGATGCTAAATGGTTCTTTGCGGTAATTCTTTTGAGTAGAAACAGCCTCCGAGACGCATTAACTGACTTAATCTCCGGATACAATTAACCACACCTCATTGTCTTCATGGCTGATAATGGGAATATATCATTTTTGGCGAAATATAGTCCAATTACAAGGGCTTGTATGACTTTGGCGCAAAAAAAAAATCATTAATGGCATGGCGATTATCAAGCAATAACAATGCTGGCTTTGTTACGTGTGCAAATAAGCTATGGTTAAGTATTTTAGGTTAACATTTTACCTTCCAGATAAACCTACAGACCATTTGTCAACGCCATAGAGTTAAATTTCACAGATAAGTTGCAATCTCTTCAGAAAAATCTAGGTCTTGTATGACTTACATGAGATTTTTGCGTATTTATCTGGTTTTACTTCGGGTCGGACTTATGTGTACCGTATTTTTCGGACTACAAGTCGCTCCGGAGTATAAGCCGCCCCACCTGGGCATGGAGGCGTAACTGCACCGTTTACAAGCCTCTCCTGGCAGCACGTTGTTCATTTACGAACTCATTCCTCTAGCTTTTAGCGATGAGCTTTTTTTGTTTTCTTCATTGCAGTAAGAGTAACCTCTGCTTTTCCCCAGTCTCTCACTCACTCCAAACTTTCTTTCTGCTACTCAATTACCTTTTTTTAAATATTCAGTGGTACAGGAGTATCAGATACTAGTACACAAGCCTAGACCGCCATCTAGCGTCTGTCAGTGTGAAATTATATAGTTTAATCTATAACTTGCACCCCCAGTAAAAAAAAAAAAAGTATAGTCCGTATAATACGGTACTTGGTTTCCTTGACTTGGTTTTACAATGTACTGCATGGTAATTTTCCGGTATTTTCTTGTCGCCAATCATGTTACTACTCTGTTTGCGTAACCTCTTTCCACCCCTCCCTCTGCTCCTGCATACTCTAAGTTCATTTATTAGTTGAGTGACTCTCTTCTTGTGGAGAAACTGTTTTGTGGAAGCAAATGGCCAACGAAGCAGAAGATCATTTCCTGTAGCTGGCCTCAGCAGTATGGAGGTGGAGCGCAGGATTTAACATGCAGTGATTACACCAGCATTCAATTCTAATCCTCCCTATTACTGACACATGACTTTTCCCCCGGGCCAAGGTTTGTTTGTACAACTGTGGGAGGGAGGACAAAAGACATTTATCCACCGGGTATAGTGAGATAGATATTAGTACAAGGCAGCATTACATACAGCACAAATACCTTTCCTAATACCAATCAATTGTGCGTATTGTAGCAAAGAAGCCTGTATTATTCTGTGCCTTTTACACAGTGATATGTCTGATTGCTTTAGCAATTTTTCTTTTTTTTTACCTAAATGACACATGATTCTGAAGGCCCTACCTTTAAGTAATCACTGACGTACACTTAGGAGCATTTGCTGTACATGTGTTGCTTGCACATTCAGCAGCAGTGTGGCAGTGCACATCACAATGCCACACGGAAAACCACAACCATTCAAAGGCGGCAAGTCTCAATCATCGCCAACCCCTAATTGTACCAGCAACATGTAATTCCTCATATTCTTCAGAAACTTGACCAAAATGGATTGGCTTTGTAACACAAAATGCAGTATTATGCCCAAGTTTGGGAACACATGCTTTGCGTACCACTGTAAAATATACAAAACAACACATTGTGCCAGTAAAAATAAATCTGTAAAAGGTCACAAAGGCCCATTTAAGTCAGAACAAGAGCTCAGGGTTATTTTCTAAACTTACTTCTCCTTTTGCCAACGTCTCCTTTGGAAGTTGCAGCCTCGTTCAGTAGCACCATGCCCATAGTGATGGCAGCATCTGGAGCAAGGCAGTTAAGGAAACATCCATGTAAAGTGTATGACAGGTCGAACGTGCGTACAGTATATTTTTACAGTTCTATAAAGCACCTGGAAAAGGGGCTCTCAGGCAAACTATTGAGGCAAAAGATCATCACAATGGCAGCTTGTGGGTCTTCGTGGGGGATTAACATTCAGCACAAAAAGAATGACAGTCTGTATTGTATTATGGGTCCTGGAAAATAAGGTCAAGGGGTGCCCTTCGATGCAAAACTAATAAAAGTCTAGAATTCTTTAACAATTCAAATAAATGTGGAGTGGTGAACCTTTAACCTCAGAGGAATACATCAGAATAATGATTTATTCAGTGGCATTTTTAAGCACCTCACAGAGTGTGCAAAACCCTGGGAATATTATGCACCAAGAAAATGAATGAATGCAGTGAATTAATACATTAGAAGGATTTTGAAAGGTGAACTAATATACAACATAAAAACATTTCAAAGGAGAACAATGTCTGTGCACGCCCACTGGTCTCTTTTCCTATGTTTCTCTGTCAATATTTAACCTTGAGGCTGAAATAAAGCTGATGAAGAGCGGTTTAAATTTGAGGCGGTGGGCTCCTATATTTTATGGTGGCAACTATCAACATGCAGATTTTTTTTACTTGGTTTATGGTGAGTATCTCTGTACTTAAGTGACCTCAAACAAATAACTGGTACAAAGTTCCATGTATTTTCTGTCAGCACATCATCCAATTATTTTCTCAAGGGCAAAAGTGGTGACAATGTGACAATTCAAAAATGTGTGTTGGCCAATTGAACTGGACTTTCAACCAAAAGATCAATACGGCAGGTTTGTGGAGCTTCATACACTCTGATACGTAAAAGATGCCCCCCTGTCCTCTGCCCTGAGCTCACCTGTGGAGACGTGCGACAGAAGAATTGTAACGCACCAAGCAAACATTTTGTACTTTAAATTTCACTATTACATTGCCCATAGTTAATCTAGACTTCACAGCACACCACACGGGCAACAGCACATTAAAAAGAATCATCACATTTTACCACTGACCACAACCGGCATGCCATGATGTGTGTGTGTTCATTCTGTGGTCCTTCAGTATGTTCAGTTAGAAACTCCTTAGTTCGTGTTTCAGCGTTGTGGTTTCTAAAGGAAGTCTTTTAGTTCTTTTAGTAAGCTGCGTATTCCAGAGACTGGTCGGTGTTTGTGTGGCCGTGAGCACGGAGGATGCTCCGCTCGGCTGAAAGTCGATGCCCGATCTACGAGGCACTGACACAGGCCACAGGTCGACCAATACAAACAAAGTCCAGCTTTTAAAATTCCTTCGCCGTCATTCAGCCATTAAAGGATCAAAACAAAACGTTAGTTGTTTAGGCTCGGTGGCGATGGGGCATAATTTCAAACACACTTCGTTGGCTCTCATCGTGTGATTGACTTAAAGCTGCTTTGTCCATTGAGATGCACTGAAGTCGCCTTGGCCAAGGCCAGATTTATGCAGGGGCTTACAGGGGCTAAGCCCAGGGGCCCAGCAGGCTGAAGGGCCCATGGCCATAAGGAGAAAAGGAGAGAGTTCCCTCTCTCTTTGCAGACTCCCTCACATGTAAGGCTTAATCAGATGACTTTGTACCCGAGTGTAAACCAGGTCTAAACCAAGACTAAACCAGGTCTAAACCAGGAATAAACCAGGACTAAACCAAGACTAAACCAGGACTAAACCAGGACTAAACCAGGAATAAACCAGGACTAAACCAGGACTAAACCAGTTCTACGCAAGGTCTGAGGCATTTTCATTGAGTTGACACTGGGAAAAAAATATGTACCTATTGGTCTGTTAAAATGCATGCAAATGCACCAAATTGCACCATTAAAAAAATACTATGTGAGGACCCCCAGACCCCCGTTTTAAATGTGTCCCCCCATCAGTCTGGCAGTAGCAAACGTTCTTCCGCGAGGGCCATGGAGCTCTAATTGGGTTCATTATGTTAAACTGTTTTTTTCACAAATTTGTCATTTTTTAAACTAGTACTATGTTTAAGAAGTTACTTCTGCATGTTCACATTTTTTTTGGTTTATAATTCATTTATATTTTCATTGTAGAGAGAGAAATCTGACACACAGACATACAGTATATTGGGGGCCCTGAAAAAACGTTGGCCTTGGCCCTGGGGAGGGTCTGCTTATGTTAGGTTGTGCTGCCTGTTGTTTTATATGGACATGAAGGCCAAGGCAACACCAGGCAAAAAATCTGATTGGATGACGATATAATTTCATGAAATATAGCAAAATTATAATTCATAAGTCATTTCAAAGTCATTAAGATATAAAATAAAATACATTTTAGTAATTTTGAAATGTCTTAAGCCAGCAGAAAAGGCCTTGCCAACTTTGACTGCATGCCACTGATTCTTTTATTTTAAATACTTTAATCTCATCTCAAATGTTAATGCTGCTACACATTTTATCTGTGTAATGGTAAACAGTGTATTCTGCCTCCACGCGTGGATATGAGCAAACGTAAACAAGGGTAACACCATGGGGAGCACTGCTCTGGTGGTCATAACGTGTTTACACCTCCTGCAGAGAGAACAAGGGCAGGGGGCTTTCAGCAGGTGTGCCATTCATTTAGACGTAATCAGATGGGCAAAAAAAATAAATAACAGAAAAAAAAAAATACCTCAAATATTACCGTGCAGCAGGTGCGACCTTGGACCTACTATTTCCCATGGGTGCACAACACAACAGCTACCAATGGACGCCATCATTTCCTGCTCGCATACAGAAAGCGAAGCACCAAACAAACACCCCTAGTGCCAATGTACACAGGCAAACGCACGCAGATACAGGCTATCATCAGCGCCCGAGTCTGGAACAAATCAGGCGCGGAGGAAAAGTTAAAAGAGCACAATCTCGCTTCTTTGTGTTGTCTGTGCCTTTGGTCTGGCAGATTCCCCGTGGAGCGAGCGGAGAGATGACGCAGCGTTTCATGTTCAAGATGGACAAGTACGGCTTCCTCACAAGAGCACAAACAAGACAACAAAAGCAGAAAAAACACCATCTTTATATATTTTGTACTGTAATCATTTTATGTATAGACAGATAAAAATATTTCACTGCCACAAAAAAGGGAAATCCAGTCATATGCTCAATTTGAACTTGAAGACACAAATTACATCCACTACAACTTATTTCTTTGTAAATAGTTGGCAGGTATTTTTTATTTTTTTGGCTTTATGTAACCCCTGTCAGCAGCATTTTGTACGCTCAAGGATAAGGGCTGAATTACTGCTTAAGAATTTAAGAAAGGGAAAAACTACAGCCAAGGTGCTCCGCAGATAAAGCAGATTCAATAGTTGTGAGCCTACAGTGGTGAAAGGATACTCAGGAGGAGGATGATGTGAGATTCTGCAACGAATTGAGCCTGGCTGCTTCCGTGAATGTAACTCTGAAAGGAAACGAAAGAGACAAATGTTAGCACAACACAGCTGGCTCTACTTTAAAAAAAAACACACAACATTAGAGTGATATTAGCAGAAAAAAGCAGAAATGCTGGAGATGAGCGTGTAAAAAAATGCACACACATTATGTGTCTCTAGTGCAGGGTTACAATTGAAAGAACTTGTTGAAATACAGTCAATGTGTGAGTGTGTTCCTTTATCATCTCTGAGTGATTACATCTTTAAGAGAAGGCAGGGTATTCTTTGTCAGCATTTGACCCTTCCTTCGATCCCTCCACCTCTTTGGACATTCTAGCCTATTGTGCATGTTATTCTAGGATGATGAGAAGAGACTGAAGCGGCTGGAGGAAACCCACAGAGACCAAACGTCACACAGAGAAGATCCCGCTTTCCATTTCTAGTCTGCTAACATTATTAACTGCTGTACAACTAAACTGGAGATACACATTAGATAAAGAAATCAATATGTATTACAGACAATAAAAATAAACAAGAAATATATCAGGACTAAACCGGAATGAAATCTGGACTAAATCAAGTGTTTCATTGTGTTCGTGACAACATGTTTCCGTTATGTCGAAGAACTTTTTAAACTGGATCTGCTGTAGATCTGCATAACACCAGAAGAATCGTCTTCAAAATAGACATATTTCTGACCACAGTAAATGGAAGGGAATTGTGGAGAGCATCGGTTTAGCAAATTGCTCAGGTAAGTGTGCCCATTGTGAGTCATAAAGCTTTCTTCCTCTTGGCATGTAGGCGGAGGTGCAACTTTCGAGAGTGGGCAGAGAGGTCACTGCAACTCGACAGCACACTTATTCAAAAAGAGCCTATAACCTGAATGTTCTGGCGCGCTGCTACTAATGTGATGGTCTGTACAATGTGAACTGATGATATGCAAAGACCGTATGTTCAGTCTTTCTTTTATCTGCAACACAGACCATCAACCGTCACCTCCTCTTTCACTTCATTCATAATACCGGCCTGGCCTCATCCTTCGTCTTTCCTATAAACAGGCCGAGTGGTTACGATCCTATAATAACCATCACGCTCGTCCAGACTGTCTCAATCTGAACTCTCTTCACACTATTCTTTGGGTACTTCAACATGCTATGTTTTAAATTTTAAGCGATGTCTCAGTAATAAATCACAGTAACAAGTGAGAGACTGGGGTCAGGATTTTGAACTGGTTTGCCGCGCCCCCTGCAGGCACTAGAACAGTAAACGCAAGGGCTTACTTTCATGTAACGGCGTGCTAGTGCTGCGATGGGGCTTTCAAAATGCAGATTGAGGGGCTGTAGAAGAAGAAATTACCCAAGTGAACAGGATTAAAATACTACATGGTACTTTTATTTTTAAGAGGGAAACATCATAATAAGATGATTACCTATAACTAGAAGTTATTCTGTTTGGACTTTTTTCATTAGTAGGTGTCAGAAGAGAATTCTGCTTTGCACTCCTTTCCTCTAACCTTGCATTCCTCCTTCACCCAAGCCCCTCACTATCCCTCAGCGGACATTTATCAAAGTAAACACATTGATATTTGCTCATTTAGAGTGCTTACGTTTTATATCCCACACTCTCTGAACGCCTCAGATGCCTCCAGTCTAGTTTTAAACAATGCACCGATCTTACCATCTTTTTACGCTCATAATTTATTTATCACAAAACACACGCGACAATGTCCTCCACCGATTTCAACCTGCTAATCTAAAATGACTCCGACTACAACAAAAAAATTCCAAACTTTGGAAAAACCTCATACTTAATTGCCATTCTAAACCCCCCGCTTGCTTGTGTGTGTGTCAAAGGACTAAAAGGGAAAGACAAAGTGGAACTCCTCCTGTGGAAATAAGATAAAAGAACGTTACATTGTGCATTATTGTAGCTCTCCAGACTATTAGCGTCTAGTTTGGCGCAGCAGCCCTTTCCACTTGACTGCAAAGGCTCTTCATTTCGCTCCAATCAGACGGGAATAGGAATGGGGAGATGAATAGAGAATGACAAAGAGGGAGGAGTAAAGGGTGGACAGCTCTTTCTTGCTTCAGCGGAGAGAAATGAAGAGTTTTGCACTTGAAAGACGACAACAGCCGAAATAGATCCCTTTGTCTTCACAAGGAACCTGTAGTTTAGAATTAGCGGGCTATTTTGAATTTTGATCAGTTCTGTCATTAGTTCACCTTGATAAAGTCATTTAAAACAAAAAAGTGACCTGAACGAACCAAGTGAGTGGTACTATTTATCTGACTTTGTTTAGGGCTCTTCCTGATCAACTTTATGCAGTGTCTTTCCATTATCATGAACAGTAAGGTTTTACCTCGACTTGGACATGCAAAGATGGATAAGATTTGCACAGTGGATCATTTAATCTGCTCCTGACATCATGCGTTTTTGGGTGCAATTCTGGATTCTGTTTGATCTGACCCGTGACTTAGTGAATACGCCAGTGTAGTTGCCACCACTGTAACCCACATTGCACTGACTGTTATACAAAGTTCAGAGACATGTGCAGTCACAGATCAAGCAACCGGCAACTATAATGTGAGAAAATATGGAGTCCGGAAACAACACCAAAGTGATAAAACATACTAACAGCCTTGTACATTGCCCCAGCTTTGCTTGTTATAATGCTAAATATACAAGATGAACTGTGGAGAGAGAGCACCACCAGGAGCTGTGCGTGGGGAAGAAAAATTTCTCAATCCAAGGCTAGGCACTTTCAATTAATCTGATGGATTAGAATGCAGGCTTCAATTCATTAGTGTGCTGTGCGTAAAACTAGGTGTGCAGCAATGAGAGTGTATTTGTGAATGAGGTTTTGTTTGTGTGTCCATTAGGTGCACATGCACAGGGGTGGTCCACAGCAGCTGGCTAACCTCAGGAAAGGTGAATCCAAAGCGCGTACTCACAACTGATACAGTAACTTCTGATGTAGTCAAAGATGTCACTCATTAGCATACAACTTATGTTCATTAATTTATCCACACTTGTATTTTTAGTCACGTTTTCTCTTTCAAAATAATCTAATAATGGAACAAAAGTAACACTATACTATAAGACAACATATACAGTAGGGATAAAAGTTAAACCATTTGTTATTTGATCAAAGCCACCAGAAATTTTATTTTGAAAGGTTGTTTGAATTTTAAGGTCAATGCCTCAAGAAGTGCTCCTCAAGGAAAAGGAGTGTGCGAACACTCTAATATTTGAATATACTGACTTAAAGAGTCATGCTTATATTCGTGCATAAAGCAGCTAATTTGTCAGGCCTCAGAGCACATTAGATGTCTGCACCAGCAGACGCATGCAATATGCACAGAAACATTTACAGTCAGAATGCCGTGGGCCCTTCATGTAATGTGAGGGGATATAACCATGCAACGAGGGAACAGGGCCCAATTAGTCATGTTCCCATGACCAGACTACATACACAATAATAAAAGAGAACTCAAGCCATGTGTCAGTCTAAAACGTTGAGCATAACAGAGTTATGTTATGAAAAGCACCGCTGGTTAACCCTACAATTCGAAAGACTTGTTCTAACCCTCTTGAAATAAAAATGAAAGAGCTCACAAAAGAGTGTCTAGTTCAGTCAAACTCAAAGTCTGCAGTAACTGTCTGAAACTAACCTGGACCAGAGTCGTTTTTTTCTCCTCTTTTCAAGCATTTATTTTCACTTGGTTCCAAAAATGTCCTAATGGGCAATACAAGCCGCTTCTGAGGCAGTTCTAGCATCCAAATTACGCGTTCAAAACCTACCAATTTTGATTACTGCACCCACACGTGAACTCATTTTTCAAATTATTTGGACGCGACTTGGCTTAACCTGAACTTTTAACTCAAACACTCTTGAATTGAGGAGAAGACTGGCTGGCGGACCACGATGTTTGCACAACCTTTTAACAACATAAAGGTTGAAACCAAACTATTGCAGCCGTATTGGGGGCTCAATGTTGGTCGGATAACCTTTACAAATCACTGTATTCCCCGATCACCTGTGTGAGTGTAAACATGTGCAAAAGGGCAGGAGCAGGAGCTAATGAAAAAGAAACACAAACAGAACAGCTATGGTGAAGTTATGTAGGACTGGGGAGGTGTGATTGAGGGGAAAATAGCCTCCATAAAGAGCAGTGATGTGAAAGCATATTTGGCATAATAGCAAGTACCAAAACACCCTGAAAACAGCCAGGGGCGCCTCATCAAAATGTAGTTAGGTCAACGTGATATTTATTAAAAGGATAAAACACATTTAAAAAGATATTGAGGCTCAATTTAAATAAGGTTAAAGTGTAGGTATGTACGAACGTGGTATTTTTCACTTCTTTTTAATCTATTTTAGGGATGCAGGTGATGCTTTGAAATCTCATTAGTGCTTACTGTTTATGCAGCTCAGTGTTTACTCATTCCGTGGAGAGTTGGGACTAATTACGCAGGAGTGGATTAAAGTCGTTTAAAATAAGTTTTTAAAAGCCTGCCTTTTCATTTTTGTTTATTTATTTCTGGAGGGGTGACTGCCTTGGTAAAATGAAGCAACCCTAATTTGCATCTTATGGGGCTAATAATAAGCAGTGCTGCATAAAAAAAAACTAAACACAATTACTGGAAGTAGTCAGAAAAGCCAGACGGACAAAGCATCCATTTTATTTCTGGAGGAATCTTTTGATCAGAGTTGTCCTTATCGAGTATGTCACATTAAAACATATATTGGATTGTTATTAGTATCTTTTCACCATCTTTTAATGAATGCATGATACCCTTCTGGATCCAGCTCAGCACTGCAATACTAATAACCTTGAACGCATCAGCTCGTCTAAGCTCAGGTAAGAACATATCTCAGTATGGGAAAACGGTGGCCTGTTCCTTTGAAAGAAACTGAATGTGGCTGAACTTAAAACAGCCACATCAAAGCAATAACATCATTAGCTTTTTATCATCTGAAAAACATTGCAAGGATCAGAGGAATAGTGTCAAAACCAGACTTAGAGAGACTCATCCATGCGTTTGTCTCCAGCAGGTTAGACTACTGTAACGGCTGCTCACTGGCCTTTCTAAACGAGCTGTTAGAGCTGCAGTACATCCAGAACGCTGCTGCTCGAGTCCTGACAAGAACCAGGAAATACGACCATATTAGTCCAGTGCTCCGGTCTCTGCACTGGCTTCCTGTCACTCAGAGAATAGAATTTAAAACAGCTCTGCTTGTGTACAAGTCTTTTCATGGTTTAGCACCAAAGTACATCTCTGACATGTTAGAGCCGTATGAACCATCTCGGGCCCTGAGAACTTCAGGGAGGGGTCTCCTGGTGGTTCCCAGAGTCAATAATAAACACGGTGAAGCTGCGTTTCAGTTTTATGCAGCTAAAATCTGGAACAGTCTTCATGAGGATGTGAGACAGGCCTCAACTCTGACAATGTTCAAATCTAGGCTGAAAACAGCTCTTTTTACCTGTGCATATGATAAAAAGTATTTTATCTGCACTCTTGCCTTTTACTGTAATTGATTATTTTTTTATGTTGTTGTTTTATTGATTTGATCTGTTTTCTTGTCATTTTATGCAGCTGTGAAGCACTTTGAATTGCCTTGTGTATGAATTGTTCTCTGCAAATAAACTGGCCTTGCCTTGCATTGAATTTCTCAATAGGACTAGAGCAAGGCCACATCTCTGTGGTTTATGTAACAAATACTTGAAATTTTCCTTTTCCAACATCCTCACTGTAGATGGGACTAGTAAACAAACTTGGCCTTTCCTCTCTATTCTATTGTATAGCTTCTTGAGTGTTGAAGTTTTCTGTGGCTTTTTGCGGTTTTCCTGCTGCTGTGTTAAACACATTCAGGAGTCAATTTAACTAACAGAGATGATACACCTCAAGCCAGGTTGATTTTTACGGCTCATCAAAAGAAAGAAACTGTGAGATCAGCAAGGTCAAAGAGCGACAGCATGCGGTTATTGGGTCAAATGAAAAGGCTCAATGTAGTAAAACCAAATGCGGTTATTCAGGTTGGTGCTGTGGTCCTGTGTTTGAAAGCAAGTTATTCTTGTTGCCTTGGCATGAATGGGGAGTCTATTACAAGCCAACAGTTCAGAGTAGCACAGATTTATGCTGTAATCCTTCCGAAGGTCTTTGTAACCATACACCAGTCTGGGTGAGGGAGTGAGATTCACAGAGAAAAAGGTTCTTCTTTGTGGTCAAGGAACTAAATGGTATGGTTTCCTTAACTGCACCACCATTCATAACCAGTAACATGTCAGTGCTCTATTTGGAGACTGTGTAAAAAATCATGTAAAATGTGAAAGGTTAAGGCTACTGCTGGGATGGGCGCTGCCAATAGAATATGAAATCAGCTGGAAATGTGGAAATGTCATCAGTTTTGGGGGGAGAGGTGAATGTGAGTGAAAGTCAAGCAATGACTCATACACTACTTTTCTCCACCCACTCCCATTGATCATCCTCCATCATGAATGCCCGGAGGATTTAACCTCTTAACCCTCACCTGAACCGAACACATTTTCTCCCCTTCGGCATAACCCATATCTGAACGCTTCTTGAACAAACAACATAATAGCGATGAAAATGAGACGTAAACAAGGTTGAAAAGGCAAAGAAAAAAAAAAAGACAAAAAGGTAAGAAAAAGCGTGACAAAAAAGCGACAACAAAACGCAACAAAGAGACAAAAAGAAAAAGCTTCAAAAATATGACAAAAAAGTGACCTCACGAGGAAAAATATTTTATCAGTTTTGGAGGTCTTAGCTTTCAAATCAGGCGTTACACTGGCCTATATAGTCTGTATGCTCCAGTCAAGAAGCTTTGAGTAAAGCCGAACTTGGGGAAAATGCGTTTCTTTAAGGTGGGGGTTAAGAGGTTAACCAATCACCAAACATGTTTTTGCGAGCTCTCAGTCGTACAGGAGTTTTCCATTGTATAAAAAGGTTTTAAAGCCGTCATTTGAACATTGAAACATTCTTCTACAAAAATCAATTATTCTCTCAGAACAAGGTGATACCTTTAGTTTAAAAAGCTGGGATATCAGATTTAAGTTCTTTAGTAGAGTTAATTTATCTTACCCACTGTTGATTAAATTATAAACGCAGCAATTTGAAGAAAACCTAAAATAAGCAAAAGAAGAAGATCTTTATGTTACTGGGCTGTGCTGGAGGTATTGTGAGCGCTAGAAACGAGTTGAGGCTGCGGCTACCTCTTTTCTTTGTTTGAAAACAAGAAAAATCAGGTACTCCAGCTTGAACGCAATGCAAAGCTAAAATGTGCACATAAATCCTGACTGGGACAAAGTTTCTGTGAAAACCGTGATAGAATTCTTTCCCACATATCGCCGCCACTTATTGTGCCGCACTAGACCATTCCTGCCTGTGTGTGCGTCTTGGTAAAAATGACATAGCACTTTTTCCTTGGCTGCACACCGAGATGCTCCCCGCAATTTCATCTGCTCACTTGTACCATTCGTCAGTTGGCAAATCCCTCCAATAGAGTCCACCTGGCCCCGCTTGCTCATCATTTTAGAGGAATTACACTGTCTGGAAGGCAGTGAGAATAAGAGGGGGATAGAGGGAGATTATAGAGGAGGTGTGAAGAAGTAACACAAAGAGCAGGGCGAACAGGGACGATAAGAGAAAGATCCCAAATATCCCTCGCCCGGTGCTAGCCGTTCAAGGTGTGAAAGAGGCCAAAGGGATTTAAGGAGGGTGTAAAAAGGTGAAGCAGATGGAAAACGCAATGCTCCGCCGACTGCATCCCTCTCTCCTGTTGATTAACCTCTTAACGCCCAGCTGAACCGAGCACGTTTTCTCCAGTTTAGTTTTACCCAAATCTAAAAGCTTCTAGACTGGAGCTTACAGCCTAATAGGCCAATGTAACTCCTCATTTGAAAGCGAAGGCCTACAAAACTCATCTAAGATTCGCATTGTTTTTTGTCATATTTTTGGTGCTTTATTGGTCACGATTTTGACGCTTTTGTTGTCGCCTATTTTGTTGCTTTTTTGCTACGTTTTCATCCTCGCGTCTCGTTTTTGTTGCTTTTTTGTAACACTTTTTATGGCTTTATCATCATTTTTTTTTTGTCTCCCGTTTTGTCATTTTTTTGGGTTGCATTTTTATTGCTTTTTCATCATAGATATAATAAATAATAGACCGTCTCCTCAATCCTGCCTGTTTGCCATAATAACCAAGTTCGAAACGTTCCTAAAAAGGGCATAAAAGCAGGATCTTCACTGTAAACTCGGCCCTCGCGCGACTTTAGCTTGAATGGTAACGGCCTGTCAATCAAAGTCTGGCCCTCATTAGTATACAAGATTTCTAAAATGTTCCTTATGAAAACTAGCCTGGTTTCTTTAATTGTAACCAACCCAACGTTATCACAAAAGCAATATCTAGCTGTAGAAAGAAATTAGAAACCAGGCTTTACAGTTTACAGAACGTGTGTAAAGTGCAATGCTTTCTAATGGTAAACTAGCTTGTTTTTAGCTTATTGGGTTTAGTTGAACTGGAGAAAATGTGTAATTGGTTGAAGTGGGGGTTAAGAGGTTAAATCGGCTGTTACAGGACAACGAAGATAAATCCGTACAGTATCATGCAGACATACAAAAAACACACTCGCAAATGTTTGACGTTTGCGTTCACCCCCATCCAAAATAAGGCTACAGAAATTATTAAAATATGTCTTCATGAAAACCTCTACAGTAAAAGACATGCCAAGAAGCACCCTCCTCAACCTGTATTTGGATTTAAGACGTTTTTGTGGTATACCGAGCAAAGGCAGCGCACTGTCCTACTGATGCGCATCTGGGCAAGAATAATGGCTGTAGAGGAAGTGAGTGGAAAAGTGTGAAGAGAGATACTGAAATAACAGGGACAGCGAGAGAAGAGGAAGGAGCTCAGAGTCACAATATGAAGTAACAAAGGATAAGAGCAGGAACCATTTGTTGTGGAAGAGACTGCAGAATGACAGAGCCAACGGAGCCTGACGAATTGAGTGGTGTTTAAAAGGAGCGGATTGGGAAAGGAAAGGGGGGCCCAGGAATGGGCTGTGACACTTTGTCAAGTGAAAGGAAAAGAAAATACTCAACAACAAACGCCTTTATGCGAGTGTGTGCTCCCCGGTGATTTGTATTTGTGCATGTTTGGTTGAAATCATAGCCACTATGCCTACAAATGCGTTTCATTTTTTTAACGCTGCATGAGCACAACACCGTTCTGTTGCCCTGTGTGCTCCTATGTATAACAACACAAATGAATCAATACAAAGCCTTATGTGTGTAGGAGCAAACAGTTACTTTGAACATGCAGCATTTGACAGGATGGCTCTTTCTACAAATACTGAGACACTTTACTGTATAGTTTGATCAAAGGATTAAAGACATAAGGCGCAACACAGTACAACTGTTAAAAAAAAGAAAGAAAATCATCAATACTTTTTTTCCCCTACGTTTCTTTTTCTTATGTATTTTTAGACAATACAAATCTAACTTTTCTGGGAGAGGGACATCACTCGCTCGTTTCCATGGATATGTTGATGCTTTGCGATATGTAAAGCTTCCCTACAATAGTGCAAAATTTAACCTGAAATGTTGTTCCGCTGTGTATTTGGGTCTGACTGCAATGTGATCATATGATGAAAACAAAGACAAGAATCGAAAGTACAAACCTTTAAAAAAAAACAAGGAAAGAAAAAGATGAGGATAAAAACTATACGAAAAAGTAGACACACAATCTATGTTAGGGAGAAGTGAGGCATACCACTTGTCCATTCTGAGGGTTTTTGTGAGCGTAAGGGGGGCCACGGATATGATTCCACATCTGACCGGAAGTCATGGCAAACACCACACACTGCAACACGACAGAGTAAAATTAGCAAAAAACTAAGTACCATATCGGCAAATTACACTCTAAAAGGCATTACCAGTGCAGCCATGGCCCATCCAGTTTTGTTGTAAATGAATTCCAGGTTGTTCCTCCTCAGGTACAGCAGCCCTCCGACCAGAGAGACCAGCAGCGCTAGAGCAATGGTGCCCGAGTAGTTGGGAGGACGGAAGACACGGATCTGCAGCAAAGAGGCATAAAGTACTATTGTGCACAAATAGGTTTCAAACATACACTCATGTGAGATTGACGTCTGGCTCCTACATCTGCGGAATGTCTCTTCACACTCTTCATGCCCTACATTTCCTACAGAGATGATAGAATGGCGGACCTTGGCTCGGACTCAAACCTTATATCCAAACGTTTCAGTCGAGCTGCTGAATGGCAAGTTGCTCGTCTTCCCTCAATGACAACTTGCGACATGACTTTGCACAGACTATTTCACTGTATCTCTGTGGTTCTTTTTCCCCGTGTCCTTTTATTTTCAGCGTTCATGGGGTACAGGCACATCGAAGCAGCTAAAAGCATGCACTTAATGTAAGTGCTCCTTTGCGCCGTTTCTGAAAGGCAGCCATTGAAATCCAGATCAATCAACACAATGTCAGCAAATGCTTGGTCTGCCTCTCCTGCTACTGCACTGACAAGTGCAGCGGAGGAAGCTCCTAACAAGTAGAGGGAAACCTCGACTATTCAGTGACTGCAAACACTTGAGTAATTTGATAGAATATATACCCATTTCGTTAAAGAAGCACATTGATACAAGGTTTTTTGCATTTAAGTAGATCAACTCAAAGTGAAACCTGTACACAGTATTACTGTATGAACTGTTGTTTTTATGCTGTTCAAATAAATAAAACAAACAATATCAAATGTCCGTTCTTAAATATCATCTCCTTTTACAAACATTTCAGAACCTATGGGTCCCATCATTTACTATTGCCATTCTCCTTGACATAGTTCTCATCCTGTAAGCCATATTTAACAGCAATGTAGCGATAAAAATAGTGATGTTAACATAGTTCTCTATTCGACAATCAAAGATGAGCAACATTTCATTATTCATTCACTCTCCATACTCAGAGGTTTGTCACTAGCCAATGAATTTCTGATTACATCGAGTTGCCTTCTGTACAAAATGCACGGTATAAATAAAGTTGCCTTGCCTTACAATCAGTTGAACCACTGGCCAATCCTGAATTTCTATTACAATAAGTTCATGTTTTGTCGACTGTGTTTGCACCTGGACATCTGTGCGGTCAGCGATCCACTTGGCCAGCTGTTCTGATGCAAACCCGATCCTCTGCAGGTCAAAGGTGTCGGCCCGCTTTGGTTTTCCTTTGGCCGGGAAATGCATGAAGGTCGGTGCACTATTCATGTTTAACTGCACACAAGGACAAAGAGCTCAAGTCACATGACCTGAACATTGACAGTAATAGCTTGTTATTTTCCCATTAACCGCCCTTCTCGCACAGAAAAACCAAGGCCCGATTAGTGCCAACTGGTTGAATGGGATTTTTAAACGAGGTTGATTATGCAATTTTGTGAAATTTTCCCCATCTATCGTCTGTCCGCTCCTTTGATTTTTCTTTCCATGTTTCACAGACATTTAACTGCACCTCCCAGAGTTCCCTGCAATTATCCACAACAATAAGTCAACTGGTTTACTCTTCTCCCTGGATACCTGTGGATAAATAGAGAAGAGGAGAAAAGAGAGGGAAAAAAAGACAGTAAAAAATGGAGGACAGAAAGCCTCTCCTCTTTCATTAGGAGTCTGAAGCTCTAAACAAGGAGAAAAAGGAAGTCAAAATGAGTTTGTTTTTTTAGGTATTTTTTGACAGTGCGATGATATTTTAAGTTTACAAACATTTAAACAATGTCTATGCAAGCATTAGACAGTCAGGACTTTGCCTGGAGCTCCCTCTGCAGGCAGCAGTGGGAAAGGTTAGTTTCACACAGTGTGGTTAGCAACTTCTTGGGGCCGCGATGAACACACTCGGAACCAATCCATTGTTTGTTTCTGGCCATTGAAAATGGGGAGGACCGTTGTAAAACCCAGGAAGTACAGGTCGGAGCATCCCAGCAGTAGGACCGAATGCTTTTGCCAAAAATCTATATAAATAATATAAACTAACTAGATTAAACTGACATGAAATATTTACATCTGACTTATCATGCACTTAAAAAACTATTGAATTTGGCCAATTAACAATCACATTTTTAGTCCTTTATAAATCACTGTAAATCGAATTCAAAATAGCCAACATGGTCATTTAAATAATCTTATACTGAAATATTTATTAGCCTGAATAATTTCTCGCTATTTGCTCTTAATAGTGTTTTAGTCAGTGCTTGTGAGATAAGTTCTTATCTTCACACTGCAGGTATGTTTTAAAACAAGGGAACAGTGTTATAACATGGTTAATAGCTCCAAAGCCTGTTGCACTTGTTGTCATGTCTGATCTTAATTTCTTCACAATGACGGCACTAAATAACAGCAAATAAAAGCTGCACATTTATGATCATATTTGACGTTTTTGATGCTATGTGTCCCGTCATTAGAGGCAGAATGCTGTGTGAAAAGGCTGATATAAACTAATTTGAAACATGAGATACAAGTCCCACCTGTTGGAAAACGTCAGCTCCCTCGTCATAGTCCACCACAGTGAAGAACAGCTTATTGGAGAAAGCGGAGGAGTAGCGCCACGAGTTTGCCAGCACCTGGTACTCCTCATTGGCCTGCCTATAATGACAGAATTCACATTTTAATAGTCATACACAAAACAGGAATGATCAACAAAAACAAATTCAAAATGCTTTGTTTGTCACAGCAGTCGGGTAAAATGTTTCAACAGATAAAGACCCTTACTTCACACTGACCGCTACAACACATGATCAAACAGAGCAGACAGAGACCAAGGGAAAGTAGATATCCTTGTATCACATGTGAACTTGTAACTTTTTTAAGATCGTTGACAGACCACTATGAGCATCCTGAAATGCTGCTTTGAAGTTGGCCAAATCAATGGAAAAAAAGACACTGCTTCTGTTCACGGCCTCGGCCTCTCGGTGAACCACAATTCGCTAAAAACAGACCATTATCTTGTGAACTCATCCTTCTTTGACTCGTGTCGATGGCAGCCGGCTGTGACATTGTGCTTCATGTCAGCAGCCTCTTGTATTGGCTTTAATTACAGAGAGCTGTGTGTCAGAATCAGTTATGAGCTTGGCTGTTTTACATTGTTATCTCTGCAACTGATAAAAAAAAAAAAAAAAAAAAGTACTGCCTTTGAAGTGCCTGCCATTTGGAAAAGTCAGCAGAGACAAAGTTGAAATTGTGGCCAACAGACTCAAAGGGATTACAGTGGCTCCTGAGCTGTCAAGGTGCGGATTTGCTTGTAATTACTGTGATAAAAAGATGTAATCTTGTCGTTTTGGCCCAATCCACGCAACAGATTTTGGGAGAGAAAAATGCAATTACTAGCTTTTAAAATCCAAGATATAATCCAGACCTGAATTTGAAAGAGATGTCGCAACCCTCAAAAGCAATGACCCATTTTGCAAAACTTTAATATTCTATGATAATGACTTGCCAAAATATAAAGTTGTACTAAATCATTTAATTAAATAAACTATAATTTACCCCAGGCATCCGGCGCAACCTATGGTGGTTGTATAACCCTGCTCGCGTGACTATTTGGTTTTCTAGTAGTAAAATGCATTTTAAAGAATTGGTTTGGTCCTAGTTTTGGAAGACCTTGTCCTGGTTAACTACAGAGGGTCAGTCCACACCTTCGCAGTAAAGATGCAAATTAAAAGTAGCCGCTGCTCTTCAGATTTGGATTTTGTTCTATGGGGAATGTTGGATCCAAAAGGTGCAGACTAGAGACCTGCACGAGATGGGAAGTCCCGTGGGACTTGCAGGACCCGACACAGGCGGGATTCAAATAACCCCGGGCGGGAGCAGGTGGTTAGACAAAAACACGTCGGGTCCCGATTGTCCCGACATGTCCCAAATAGAGAAAACTACAGGGTGTTACACACACATGGACACGAGCGCAGCCTTTTACGCATCACCAGTGGACACCGGAATGATGCAGACTCGTTCCCCACACAGCGTGCACTTTCAATGGCTGCTTTTGCTCCGCACTGACCAACCGGACTTGCAGGTAAACTACACTCAGACTCACTGTTACCTCCTGGCGCAGGTGAATTCAATACTTGTCAAAACCTCCCTCAGTCCGTGTGCTCCGCTTTGGATAAGCCATTAAAGCCAAGAGATGGGATTGAAATCCATTCCTGTGCAGGTCTCTAGTGCAGACCCCTGATTTAGCAATTTTACCTCATACGTGTTAAATTATCAGTTTTTGTGGTGGCAAAACTAATTTATCTCTAACTGCCCTGTTACACAGATCGACAAAATTCATTATGAATTTGTAATGACTTTATATCAATCGTATATAGACTCTAAGCTTGTTCAATTAACTAGTGGGTCATCCAAAGCATTAGGATAGTAATCGATTTAGTGCTGAAAAAAAAACATAAATAGAAAACTCAATATTTCAGCTGCTGGGGGTGCAGTGCTGATTTCACATTGTATAATCAATAGAAGGAGTTAACATTTTGAACTTGTTTCTTGGTTTTCTTGCTTTTAGCTCAACAGTTTCTTAGCAACAATCTGAGGAAATTGCAGCAAAACATACATTTGCAACGAAGTCAGATTCCTTGTTGTT
The DNA here is from genome assembly GCA_021464625.1 of Proterorhinus semilunaris. Taxonomy (NCBI): domain Eukaryota; kingdom Metazoa; phylum Chordata; class Actinopteri; order Gobiiformes; family Gobiidae; genus Proterorhinus; species Proterorhinus semilunaris. Next base: position 21,653,783 of record CM038349.1, on the reverse strand, counting down.
TAACATTCATCTCCAATTAAGTAAATTCCTATTGCCCGCTTCTTGACTTTTCCTTTCAAAACAGTAACCTAATTTAACAGCCAAATACTCACTGTAAAGCACACATGCTGTTTATTTTTTTATCTTTTAAGCGCTCTTTATTTTGTTAGGTGTAGAACAAAAGAGTTTAAAACACTGATGAAGTATGAAGCACCCCAGTGATTATGCCCCCCTCTCCAGTGTTCTTAAAGCTTACATTAGGGTCACTGTGTTGCATTTATCTTTATCTTTCGTTTCCCCACTGATGAGACTCTCACAAAGATCTTAACGAGCAAAAAAAGCAAGCAACACACAGCACCTGAATACATTAAGTTTAGACTTGGGAGTTAAAATTACATAATGCATAAGGAAGAGAGCATAGACTCATACAGAGAGAGAGAAGATGCAGGGGGATGCTGACATCTGTGATAAATAGAGTATCTAATGAGAGGGCTGATGAAGGAGAAGAGTGAGTGATTAGAGGAACAGGCTGGGTCATGGCGCAGAAGTTGATTACAGGATCTAGTGTAGCTGGACTTTCACACAGAGGATATGGATCAGCGGCTGCAACGCACGGTCTGGCAGGGACCCACGCTGGGATCACCCCGGACTTTTTAATGGGGATTATATGTGCACTTTGAGGAATTTATGCTCATCTTATTATAAAATTATGATTGAAATATTGCAGCTTACACTGGTTCACAACACATTTGGTGTCCAGCTGATTTAGGGCAATTGTGATGAGCTGAATTAAAAGATCACATTGGTTTTGCTCCATCAGGGTCTTGGCCACGGGTATCGTCTTTATAATGTCTTCCGTCCTGCAGGGGGGACACTGGGAATGGTTTTAACAATGTTCATTTGTGCAAATATTTTGGAACACAGAATCTTACCCCAAATGAAAACTGCAAAACGTAACCCCCAATATAAACCATATAGTAAAAAAATAATAATAATTAACTTGGCACAAAAACGTCATTTTCAGATTCTGCTAAAATGTTCTAAATTCGCAAAACATTCTTTTGATCAATCAACCATGACGTAATCACCAGAAATGGTTTTCACTTCACAGGACTCTTGAAAACCATCTCAGGAGGCCACCAGAGAGACAATGCCAAGAACAAAGCGAGGCAATTTTGAGGAATTTAAACTATTAAACATATATTGCGTTATTCCACCCTTTTTTGTTTCCTACCATGTGTTCATTCATAGTTTAATGTCTTCAGTGAGAATCACGAAATGTAAATAGTGTTGAAAATAAAGAAAAGCAGATGAATTAAAAGCGTTTCCATACTTTTGACAGGTGCTGTAGATAATTTTGTGCTTTGCAACCCTTCTTTAAGTTACTATATGCAAGATTCCTAAGGTAGATAACTTTCATTAGCCCCAGTCCACAGAAAAGACCAGCAGTGGAGCTCTCCGTGGTTCTGAAAAGCGAATACTGTAAGAAAAAGTCAATTCATGTAGAGGTTTGTCTAAAACTACAAATGAAAAGGTGCATTTGACCATGACACAAATAATAAGTGGCTAATTATGTCTTAACCTCCAATTTTCCTATGATAAATAATTAGAGTTTTTAATTAAACTTTCCATGCTTTGTGTAGCTTTTTTACAAAGATTTATTGTATTTTATTTTAGTGCAGAAGTCGTGCCCTGATTTAAATTTCCCCGTGACCTGTGACATGAACCGGCCTCTCCTTTCTCTTGAGAGTTAGTAACAGGAAGTGGAACAGGTGCGTCCATGGACATGTACCTGCACACAGAGCACTGTCTCTGAGGCTGGAGAGCCGTGAACATGACAATGACTGAATAGTTTCTGGGAGGGGCCTTCACAAAGCGCCGAAACTTGTCCCCGTTCATCCGAATGACGGAGCGACGGGACGACCACTCCATCATCTGCTCCACCTTCTCCGACAGCAGGTTCTGGACAAACACAGGAGGGAAAGACAAAACTGAGCATTAGAAACCTGCAAAATGATACTTTTGTGTAGGGATGTAACGATTCACTCAAGCCCCGGTTTCCGATTTGAGGTTCTTTTTTTTTTTTTTTTTTAAGAACGTCTCCTTCATACCAATGTTTCTTTTGTTTTAACATCTGTATTTTTGTCCTTGTAACCATTTGCAACCGTCTCAGTAAGAGAACTTTACACTACAAAAAATTACAAGACATGAAAATGAACTATAATCATTTGCTTGTAAATTTACATGTTTTCAGCATAAGTAAACTATGTAGCAAAGCAAACATTTTGAGATTATATTTATTTTGTCTTAGAAACAACGAGCTATGTTCCGGTCTATTTCGGTTGCGCAAAATGGAGTAGCTGAGGGTGGCTTTAAAATCGATTCTTTTATTTTTTACATCGATTCACATTTTACGCATATTAAATCGATTTTTGATGCATCGTTACATCCCTACTCTTGTGTGATCGTCTTTCTTCTTTTGTGTTAATTAAACCAATGTAATCACGCCGTAATTCATTTCCATCCATGATGCACATTCACAAATGCGGCACCAGCTAAAGATGCATAAATTACTTTTATAGTGCCTTCGAGAGTCAATTAGGGCTAGGTAACATTAGAAAGTACCAATATTAGGGAAGGGAATCGAGAACTGCTTGAGCAATCCATCGGAAAAGAATGTCTCCTTCATCAACAATGCCTCTTATCGATGCCGTTTTGCACTGCAGCCTCTTCATAATATAAACCTGCAGGCCGGATCCATGACTGCAGATCCACGCACCACTTTCACCTCATCACAAATTAAAGTCTGCGCTGTTTTCGGATCCCCGCTGCATGTAGTAATGAGTTCATCTGATCCGTCCTCTATATACACTTAGAAACTTGCGGCTGCTAAGTACTGAAGAAAAAAACTGAGCATGTGCAGCCTGAAACATGTGCTTCAGTCGCTCGGATCATTCAGAAACAAGGGCACCGAGGAGATGACAAGGATATCCTTCGACCCTCGTTCACAAAAATAGAGGAAGCGAGAGAAAATCACAAACAACCTGTTTAGGTGTCGATGTCAACGCCTTCTGTGCCAGTGTCAACACTGGCTGCTGCAAGTTGAAATAGTCAAACTAACGTTTTAGAGAAAAATAATAAACATTTCAGCTTTAAATCCCATTAATTTACTAACCATTTTACAATAGCATTTTGATGAGAGGACGTTGCTAATAATTGGGCTAAAAAGAGGCCAAGTATGGAACTACAAGAAGCCTGCACATAGCAGGCTATTTTTATCTATTTGGAATGAATAAGAGAATTGACCGGATCAATATGAGAAATGATCAATGGCACTGATATCGATAAACTTATCAATTCCCAATCCTACCCAATATGATTGAAAAACAAGTGAAGGGAAAAATTTACCGGCAAAGAATGCACACATTTTGCTCAAAGAAATATTTTATAGAATTTATGAACGTATTCATTCTATTTTATATTTTCAGATACAGTATTAATTGTAAGCACTAAAAAAGTATTGTTCGGACACCGGTATCTTTAACCAAGTACCATTAAAGCACCGGTACTTTAAAGGAGTAGAGTCCACAGGAAAATACAGCTATAGCGATAATAAGTTCCGACACGCTGGGAATGAGGTCACTTACTGAATCCTTAATATGCCGCAACTTTCTATGCAAAGCTTTCAGAAGAAGTTTCCAAAATAACTCACTACTTTAGTGTTTGTACAGTAGTGGGTTGTTTAGCCTTAGCGCAGTGTCTGACCTTTTGGCTTAGCAGGGCTCAACTTAATCAACACGAGCAACGTCCTGTAGGTGTTACTTCCCTCTGAACAACACTTTCCCATCGTGAACTGCAGAGTCAGGCTTCTTGTCTTTAAATTATGGCTTGGCTTATTGTAATTCACAGCTATTTTTGCGTCACATTAGTCAAGTGTGGGTTATGGAGAGTCACATTTGGAGATGGAATGTATATTTAGCAGCCTATTCATATTCAAACAAACAAACCTACAGCCAACAAATTGTTTGTGCAACGTTTGTATTGTAAAATAAAACATTTCTTTGTGCTGTTATAACTTATGTTATAATTTTGATTGGGCAAATCTGAGGTCATCCAGCCCCTTACAGCTCTAAAACGGCCCACAATGGCGTAAAACATCTGCACTTCCTTTGTGTCGTTTTGTGCCAATCAACAACCACCACCAATTTTATCTATAACAACATGGTGACCACAGAAAAAACATGAGGCACTATGCTGCTACAGACTTACAAACGGAAATAAGTATACACTTTCCACTGCATTTATCAACTGGATTGTCGGGGAATTTAAAGCTGCAGAAAAGTTGTTCAGATCAGAAAAATCACGGATACTTTTTCTCGAGTAAATGTGTTCCTGCATCCACCATCAGTGACACACGTAGTGATTAGTACCTCACTAAAGGTCAGCAGAGTCAAGTCAGAAAAGAGCAGCTCAGTCAGACTGATTAAAGCTGTCCCTGGGCTCAAACTGTCAACAAATGACCATCACTGCAGTGCATTTCACTTTGAATGACTCAGAACAATCTCCATTATGTGTGTCAAAATATACCAGGAAATGACTCGTACGGTTTCTGAAAACTTACTCAAGATTAGTTGAAGTAGCTTACATACTAAATTTATATTAAACAATACAAATATGATTTGGGGTTGGGAAAAAAAACATACACACACTCATGAAAGGCAGTAATTGTTCAGTCCATAATCCTGGTCTTTGGTCTAAACACAGTGCATTGTCTGTGAATGAGACCTGTTGCAGCCAAACGGCTGCATGCACTGCCTCCAATTCCCCCATTGTGAACAGGGGATTACTGGAAATAGGTTTCATGGGGGTTCAAAGCCCAGCTAACACATACAACACACACCCTACACCCGCACTTTCAACTGGCTAAGCCAACTCAAATTTTAGCTAACACTCAGAGGCAAAAAAAAGATCAAGGATAGTGTGTATTGTGCAAAATTAAAACAGGTTTCCTTGAATCAGGCGTAAATGCATAATTGAAATAAACCGTGGTGCACTGCGGGCACACTCTTAGGTTAATCGTAAGAACCCATCAAAACGGCATTGACAAACAGCTTTATTGATACAATCTAGCAATTCCAAATTCCATGACTTTGAACACATTTGCAGCCTCGCTACAAATTGAATTATTAATCAAACTGTTTTTCGAACACAAAGCATTCATCACCAATAATATATGGAAGAAAAAAGAAATTGGTTACGTAGAGCCTCACGTTGGGACTTGTGTACTTTACACCAATAACCTAAACCAAATGGTTACCTCAGGACACATTCATCAGAAAAATCTCAGAGAATATAAAAATGACGTCAATTTAATGCCATGTAAACACAATGACTGTCTTTAACTTTGACTGTTGCCGTGGGCGACACTATTGTTCCCCTATCTCCTGTCTAATGGATCAAATCAGACTTTTATATCGCAGCTTCCAAATTTGTCAGCCCTTAATCTGGGTTTCCAGCAAAGAAGTGACATGTCACGGTTGGAGATTTGTCAGCTTATCTATAACAACAGTTTCAAATATGCATTTGAAACGCTATTGTCCTCATATCTTTCTGTCTCTAACCCACAAGCGAGTTCATTTGACTTTTTTCAAAGTCAAATGTACTACAGTCAGAAATACTAAATGACATGGCCCAAACAAAACTTTACGGTATACAGAATCATCCAATTACAGGGTATCTGCAGGAATCCCATTTCAAATGTAATACCTTTATAAGACCTGCTTTAAAAACTTTAATGCCCCACGGCATCTTCGAGCGGCTTCAACAAAAGTTTAAAATTCTTCAACTTCTAGCCAGGAACTGGCAAACTTACACTTTCCCTATTTTGAGCAACTTGTTTCATGGTAGTTTCACGAAATGGAGGTCAGCAGACACTGAGGAGCAAATTAAAGCAGGCTACGTCAACCCACACATGGCAAAAACAAATATAGAGGGGTAACTAATTATAACATTTATATAATTTCACAATCAATTTTATTGATACAAGTAAAAAGTCAATGCAAAAACAAAATACTTTTTAATACTTAAGGGTTTTAATTTGGCAATGTTTCTACTTTAATACTTTTAAGACCCCGCGGATACCCTGAATTAAGACCACAGATTTTTGCTGATACAGATACAAGAGGTCGTCCGATATATCGGGCACTTTACAATATTGGCCGATATCTCCAGAACCGAAACATGATGATAGTTTTGTTTGAACTGAGGTTTGAAAAAAAGATGTATTTAATTTTATGAATCAGCAAGATGTATTATAATTTATTATGAAAAAATAAAATCGAATCGAAAATCCAGATCGATCAATATGGGGGAAAAAATCATGATTTTTTTTGTTTTTGTTTACTCGTCCAGCCCTATATTTTTATGTTGCAGACTTTTGCTAATAATTTCAGAACCATAAGAGGCACATGCACTCAAACAATGAATGAAATAAAATATAAGAAATGCCCAACAATTAGTCCTATTGCACAATGTGGCGCTCAGGGCCAAGCTCCACACAGTGGAGACCAGGATAGGAACAATGTATCACAGCAGCCGTTGCGTATTAGGCCACCCTGATATCCGATAGCCTTGTTACCTTGTTTGTGGAGGAGTTAGTTTGTGAGACCAGTGAGCCAGCTGGTCAGTGATTGGTTAACCAGTGGATGTGCCTACCACTACAATGAGAAAGAACCATTGAGAATAACTGAGATTTGACTGCCTCAAGATCCGCAGATGGCGCTGTTGACATAACGTTGACAGTTTGGTTACATTGTCATCGTCATCAGTGTCAATGTCCTCTAGAGCGGCACACGTGTACAGATCGGCTAACTTATCAGCAATGGTTTGTCTGTCAAGTTAAGGAGTTTGAGAGGAACCCACCCATCACCTGAGAGCTGTGTAACAACTTTAGCGACTATGACACCTCTAGGAGCTGAGTGTGAGGAAATGGGTTCAGTTAACACAGTTGCACCTGGGGAAACGGGAGCATTTTGGAGGCAGTTTACCCCACAGGAGATATTCACAACCAGGCTCGAGGCAGGTAGATGAGTTACACTTCTCTGTGCAGATTTTGTCAGGGACGGCCTCATCTTGCCACGGGATCAGTCATCAACATCCTCAGTACAATATTAAACTGTGTACATGTTTTTTTCGTACAATGTGTGATGTAAGCCCTACATAGTTTGTTAAACTTACCGTTTTTTGGTTTTGGGATCTACAGATTTTTATCTTTCAAACAAGTGCCCTCTTAGTAGTACCTCTAGTATTTACCAAACAAGTATATCAGCCCTTCGGCCCAATAAAGCGGCCCCTGCTGCCACAGTTCAACACAGACACATTTTAGAGTTTAGGAGCATCTTACACAGAAATATAGACGAGACATTTGGAAAAATCTGCCAAAATTATTTCTCGTGCATATCGGCATTGGCCAATAAAACCCCCCCAAAATAGTCATCAGCGTGGACCTTAGAAAAACCAATATCGGTCGACCTCTAATCTAAGCATTTGGAAATAGGGACGAGTGAAACAATTTCCAGGCTTTGTTCATCTGCAATTGTTGATATAAAAAAAAAAGCTTCTGTTTTAAACAATGAACATTTATATTATCTTTATATGACTTCCATAAAGCCATTCCATGTATAGCTGCATTTCATCATTTTCAATAACCTCTTAATTCCACTGTGCTTATTCCAGTTCTTCTGCTTGACCTCTGCGAAATTTTGCCTCCACAGTTTATTTCTCTTTTCGGTGTCCAAGCAAGACTCAGCTCTCTGGGGAAGAGTGCAGTGCTCCAATTGGGTTTATGGGGCATCAGTGGCGTTTGATTTTGTTATAAAGGCATACCAATAAAAATGGGGGTGGACATACACAGGGTTACCCTTCTGCAGAAAAAAATATAGTAAACTATAGGGGGCCACAGGGAGTGGTAAAAGTGCATATGGTCACTCTGTGCAATAAAACAGTGAATGAAAGAGCTGGGTGGAGAAAAAGAGAGAGGAAATTGGAAAATTTCATGAAGCGTGACTATAAAAGAAAAGTAAGATTATGAAAATGAAGAAAAAGATTCAGATGATGTATTTTTCTGTCAGCACCAATGGGCTAATATGACAGGCAGTGACACTTTCAGACTTGACTCACTGAACAGCCGTGAGCCACAGACGTGACCAGATGCTCTTCATCAGGCTTTATATAATCAGAGTCCACCTGATATGTGCAGTATGTTATGTGTTTAAAACGATGCCACTGACTGCTATTATCTCTGGAACATCTCAATAGTTACTGGTGAAACTCAAAACAGATACTGACGCTACTATGCTTACTTCTGGTTTTCAGGAGTTCACAGTTCCAGTACAATGGGATCAATGTAAACAATATGTGCAACCTTGCTCTTCTAGCACCAGTGAGGCAACTTCTGTTGTGATATTGGGCTATACAAAAACGATTTGATATGTCACTAATGCATTATTTTTTTCAAAAAGCCAATGTTGCCAAGGGTGCAGCTGTATAATAGAGGAATAATATTGTAGTTTTAGTGTCAGTGGGTAAGCATATTTTGTTACTGGTGCTCTGTCGGTGTACCTGTAAGAAAGAGAAAAAGTCAATTTGCCAGCTTAAGGGCCCATTTTGCTGGAGGCTCCGGTCGACCACTGTGTCTGAGGGGATAGTACAGATGGGCAATTAATACAATTTTAATCTAATCGTGATTTTAATAAAGGTCGATCTCGATAATCGCGTGGCGGGTTTTAATTGAAGAGAATTGGCCAGTCCTCTTGCATTCTGGAAAAAAATATGGACACACAATGCTGCAGCGCCTGCCAGGTCAATCCCTGGGATCACTCAGCCCAAACAAACCATTGTGCGTAATCTACTCTCAGTATAATTCCAGCTGTTCTGTGAGGGCCTCAGAGCTATGGTCAGAGTGTATTGGTCACTAAGCAACATCATGAAGCAGTGCCGGCAAACATTTCAAAATGAGGTTGCAATGTACCCTCTTGCACCCCCGTAGATCCGGGCCTGCATGAAGGCCAAGGAGCACACCAGAGAGGTCAGGGATAAATCTGTGGAAAGACCTGAAAACGGCTGTTCACAAACGCTCTCCTTCTAATTTGTCAGAGCTTGAGTTGTTTTGTAAAGAGGAATGGGCTAAAATGTCAGTCCTTAGATGTGCAAACCTTGTAGAGTCAAACCCCAGAAGACTTGCTGCTATTGCAGCAAAAGGGGGTTCCAAAAAGTATTAATTCATGCTGTATGAATACTTGTGCACGCCCCACTTTTCTATTTTTTGAAAAACAACAGAATCATGTATCATTTTGGCTTCACTTCACAGTCGTCTGTTACTTGTGTGTGAACTTTCAGTAAAAAATTCGAAATTAAATCTTTATGTTTAAGGTTGTAAACATGACAAAATGTGCAAAAGTTCAAGGTGTATTAGTACTTTCGAGAGGCGCAGTTCACTAGTATTTCTTGATGTACATATATATTAAATTGTTAGCGCTTCACTCCGTAGTTTGTGACTTGTGTGAAGTTAGCTCCATCATAGTGTCCGATTTGCTTCAAAATGGTGTCATTCATTTGTGCTTCATCATCAAGTCATGGCCTTCTGAGGTTCTGCATAAACAAACCATTCGCCAACTCTCGCTTTGACATTCTTCAAACATTAAACTTTTTTGCATCTCCTTTGCAGAGGTTTGTGTGTTGTTGTGAGAGGATGATGTACTGTGAGGCTAGAAGTGTGGAGTTTGTTTTTGCGTTTTTTTTTTCTTCTTGAAAACAAAAAAATCGAATCGATAATCGATCAATTTGAGGAAAATCATCATGATTTTTTATTTTATTTTTATCGCCCAGCCCTAGGGGATAGAATCATGTTAAACTATTGCAGATTATGCCAATAGCATTATGCATGCAGAGTTGTTCAGAGAGAGCAATGTTGAATGAGTTCCTCTACCTCATGTGCACATATCATTTATTACAACACTAATGATAAGAAAACATGCTTGAGTAATTATCCGCACAAACACTGTGTTTATGGCCATTTACACATGGCTGAAAGTATTAAAAAGCCTTTTAGGTACAGGAAGTGCTGCATTTGCATTTGACAGACAGAAACAAGAGGTTCAAAGGCATCTTCCATCCGATCATCACGCAACAAATTATTAAGAGGAAAATATGTGTTTCATTAACTTCAAGGACTTCATTCAAAGATGTCAAAGACCACGTTTACGAGAGTGTTTCAGTAATTAAGACAGTGATTAGCCTTTGCACACACAGGCACAAAGAGACGCGTGGCTGCAGGAGACTGATACAAAATTACTGGAACGTGGGCACAAGCCACACAAATGATGATGGAATGACAACCTTGAGGATTAGTTGGGAACATAATTTAAGTTTTGTTAAGTAAAAGCTCCTGTTTTGTCTCAATGTTAAATAGAAACAAATGTAGGTTAAATTCAAACTGCTGGCTGCAACCCAAACTCTTTTTGAAGCTCTTCCACAGATCACAATCTGCACAGTCCAATTGCTCGCATGAAATACTTTATTTGAAAAGTTTTAAAGTTTCAGACAGCAATATTGAGTAACAGCCAGCATTACATTTGGTATGATATGGGCAAACTATTCACGTCTTAATGTCTCAGTAAAGCACTTTGAATTACCTTTGAGAATGAGTTATGCCATTTCCTGTTCCGGCGCATTGAGTTGCCTTGTGTACGAAATGCGCGGTATAAATAAAGTTGCCTTGCCTTCTTCTGTCACACATCCACGTTGAGGGTACAATGTGCCTAATAACACTGTTTTGATCATTTCACCTGTCACTGGTCATTATGACGATCAGAAGAGCAGTTTGTGGGCTACGGGCTGACCTCTTCAGTCCATCCATTCTTTGTAATAATAACCCTCATGTCTAACATATTTTGTGTGGGGGTGAGAAATGTATTTGTCCACAGAAAGCTGAGAGGTGATCAAAGGGCAGTGCGGTGTTGGTGGATTTCATCATGAAGAACCACAAGACCCTGGGCAGAGTGTATTCACAGAAAGGTCATAATGCTGCAGGTGTACTATCGCATGTGAACAATCTGTAACCTTTACTTCACAACCTGCTGCTCTCAACTGCTCCGATTTGAATACTCCAACATGTCCCCAATTTGGAAGCCAACACAGTTACATTTATAATTATTAAGAAAAGGGATCGTCAGGGCACCACATACGAGAAACAGAGGTGTAATTGGACAAAATATGCTACCTCATTATATGCTTGTGGGAGCCAACACTAGTCTAATGTGGCCCTAATTTGCAGCTAATTAGCCCTATGAGCCATTCACAGAATTCCATGGTGATTCACTTCTGCCATCTTTGGCCATACATTCACAATGGAAACTGAACAAACGTACAGTATATTTCTAACCCCTTTCCGCTAAAACAACAACAAAAAACAAACAGATTATTTAAAAAAATCTAATAAGAAAATGGCACCATTTCTGATCCTGCAGGTAAAGGTTAGTTTTGTTCTAAATATGTTGAACAACAGTAAAAAGGTTGGAAACCCATGGTATAGCGTGGGACATTTTTCAAATCCACTCGCACTCTCAAACACACTCTCACTCATCCTGGCCTATTTTTTATTTTTTTGTAGTGGTAGGGAAACCCGAGTACCTGGAGAAAACCTACGCAGACGCGGGGGGAACATGCAAACTCCACACAGAAAAGCCCCGTCCGGCCTGGGGATGGAACCCGGGACCTTCGAGCTGTGAAGCACGAACCGTTAAGTCAGAGTCTGAACTTGGTCGCTAATAAAGTTCTCAAATGATGGTAGTAAGACGGTGTTGTTTTAGACGCCAGACTCAGGATCGAAATATGTCCAATTTTTTCCCATCATTTAATGCAAGGAATCCAGTGCACAGCGGTTCAAAAGCTCCAGCAACCAGCATCTCTACTTACAAAATGGTATCCTTTTGTGTCTTCCCTGCCGAATAAATAATCTGTGCTAATAAGGGCACCTTCAGCAAAACATGCCACTATGGTCTTAGCTCATTTGATTAACTTGAGTAAAAGCGCATGAAAGACAGAAATGGCTTTTTACAGTTCCGCACTAAAGACTCTCCCACCAGCTACGCAAACCAACAAGACTTGGACGGAACAGTGAGGTAAGGGGTGCTTTAGATCAGCTTTCAATTTTAAGTGTGGGGGTTATGGGCGGGGCTCAGGGGTTTTGGAGCTTGAATCTGAGGGTCCGGGGTTTAGTGGGATTTGTTTCTACCCTATAGTCTAGTTTCTCCTTTACATACTCGTTACATTCAGTTTGCCCCTAACCTTCAATAGCGCCTCCAGGTACACGCAGTGCTAAGAAGAGAGCAGTTGCTAAAAGTCAGTATTACCGTGACTCAATAACACAGGCACTCGCAGTCATTTTGATCCATTTTAGGTCCATTTTATGTCCATATGCGCTGTTTTTGTTTTAGGTCAAACGAGGGAAGTGGAACTGCCTCAGCACTCTCCCTCTCGTGACAAGTGTTATAAGTGATATGACAGCAGCCTCTTCACGACTGAGCACCGAAGAAATAAGCAAGTTCCAAGGCCACATCGCTTATAGCCCTTCTGCCACTGAAGCTAAAACCATAAAATGAGAAAAGTCATTGAATACTGAAACTCTAAAGTGATCCTAAAACATCTTAAGTGTGTGCTTCAAGGCCTTGTACATTTGTGAATATGGAGAATGGACAGGATGCACTGTTCATAGGGACGGACCCAAGAGCCCCTGTTCAGTGATTGGATTGTAGAATTCATATTGATGACGAGAACGAAGCAGAAAGTCTCAGAAAATGTAGTTACTCAGTGAAATGTCCTACAGAAAGTCTTTGAACTAGAGCAGAAGGGTATGGTGGGGCGGTGACATGGGAGTGGAATGACGAGTGAGAGATGGAGGTCTTTTTGCCACTCAGAAAATTAGTTATAGAAATGTGGGCCGGGGACTTAGTGGAGGGGGGAAAATGACTTACGAACACAGGCTATTTATCACCGGGAAAGCAGGCCTGACATTGCCGCATCAATAATTCAGATGACTACAGCTAATGAGCGAGATCCAAACAAATCACCCCTGAATTCACTTCGGAGAACATTGAAACATCTTACTACGCAAACCACGCCGCCCTTTACGGCTACTTTCAGCTGCAGTTTAAGGAAGGAGGTGCTTTATATCAATCTGTAATCGAGCCCGGAAATGTACTAAGCACATAAGAGAAGGGGGGGCGGGGGTCATTAGAGGTACCGCTGTGGGATGAAAAACAAAAATAAAGCCAGCACAAGACACAAACAAAATCAAATACACATGAAAAAGGATAAAAGAAAAGATAGGCCCTGATGTGTGACTGGGTGAGACAGAGCTGCAGACAAATCAAATCGCACTGCAGCAGGTAACGCCACTGACACCTCTTGATTGATTAGTCGCTCCCAGACGTTTTGCTGTGATCCTGTTTTTATTTTCAGAACATATGAGCCCCAAAATGTGACGAATGGAACGCAGGTTGGAGAAAAAAAATGGTTTGCTTTAAAATATATCTTATTCAGGCTCATTTCTCTACAAATCTTCTCTGAATGTCGTCTTTTTTCCCCCCTCTCCCATTGGCTTAGAATCAGTTGCGGATGATTCAAGAATGTTGCATTAGTGGCATACGCCAATAGATAATAAGCATGGCGGCTTCCTGATTCAATTTAGAAAAATGTCCTGCCACTACTCTACTGGTTAAAGTGCATCTGACACATTAGACGGATTTTTGGCTAAAATATAGGTAACACAAATCTATTTAAGATTTGGCTCAAAAATGTACCCAGCTTTCTTCAGTTCAACCATTTTTGTGATGTTTATAGTTTCACTTCCTTAATGGACACTGACAGGAAGTGACATAGTTACAGGCAAAACATTTTAAACCTAAAATTCAAATAAAAAACGTTTCTGCCCAACATTTCTTCATTACAATTTCTGCTTCACTGGAATACAATGATTATTATTACTAACAACAGATCTACGCAAGTCATATTTTCAAAAGCATTCAAACCTGTCTGCACACGTTTAAGGCGCTGCACATACAGCGAAACACTACTGTCCTGAACACTGTGGGTTCAAGTCCCACCTCTGATAATTTGTCGAATGTCTCTTCCTGGTCTTCTCCCCCTTTCACCTGATGCTGTCCTGTCAAGAAAGCTTACGCGCCAAAAATCCTTTAAAAGAAGAAAAAAAAAAATAATACTAAATGTGACCTACAAAAAAAGATTCTGCTGTGTAAGGAGGACTGCACAAAATCGTCACCTAACTAACCTTTTCAGTTAGTTTTATGAGGGGCCTTCATCATCCTAATCGTACCTGTCGAAGTATAATTAAATGGGAGGAAAGCCAGTGAAAAACGTCCAAATGTTGAATCACACTTTATTTTCTGTTGGGTCTGGAGACAGAATAATGCTTACACAGTGTTTAGCTCCTCATAAGGGCTTCATAAGGCTCTAAAGTTGCAAGTGGCCAGCCGTGCCCTGAAGGACCAACCTGCTTATTGCGCCCGGGTGTGCGCGAGGCCATTCTCTTATTATTCCAATCCACTTATTTGACTGGTCCTGGGTCCCAGGGTGGGCTATAGCCGCACAGTTTGCAATCTATATTTCGCCAAAGATATACTACTCTCTGGATGCTTGATGTAATTCTCAGACGCGCTGGCCTGGACTTTTCTGGCCGCTCCCCTGACTCCATAAGCCGGGAACAGGAAGTGCTTACACGAGTCGTTTCTTTGTGCTGCAGTCAGCCTTAAGATAGAAACACAACACGGGCTACATATAGTTTTCAGCAGTGCACAAATGATGTACGAGTGGAAGGTGGACAAATATTATTCTCCACTCTAATTTGTCAATTAGCTAATACAACTAAAACATTAATGGGAGTTTTCTTTATTTAAATGCAACATTACCATTTGGTCAAATAGCTCTTATGATCTGACCCTCTGACCAGACAAGTCTCCAAGGACCCCTCCAATCCCAGGACCCCTCCAATCCCAGCCCCCCCCCCCCCGGTTGGGAGCCACTATAGTATATTTATATCCATTAAAATATCTGCAATAGATATTTTTGTCACACATACTTATGCAGCCTGTCCATTTCCACTCCTTTAAAATGTTCTTTACATCTCTGCATCAGCCGGCTTCATACATTTAATCTGATTACCTCAGAGAAAGTCTGCACATACAACATTCTATAGGTTAAAAATAACATTTGCTTAAAACCGCCAGTATCAGCGTTTTGGCTCATATCATTTCCTATTCTTACAATACAGCACATCTTTGCATAGACCTGAACTCTGCTGATGTGAGATTTCAGTGTAGCATAAGCCCAGCTGCCTCTGTCCTGTTGTACCCCAAGCACAAGGAGAGAATATGAGGATATTAGCAATGCCTGCGACAGCCTTAATAGATCCCGGGTCATTGACGTATAAGGATTTTCAAAAGACCAATTTTAAAATAGAAAAAAACATATAATCTAATGCTTTTGTTCAAACATTAATAATGTCTTCTACCCATAAATCCATATGATTCATTGAAGTTAAGTGATTTTTAGTGTTTTTTAAGTGAATGACTCGGCTGTGGTCTTAAAAATAGTCATGTGGTGTGACTGTGATTTACCTTCAAATTAATAAATATGCTTAATGAACTTAAATTTTATTTTACATGTTCTCTAGTATTTCAAGTATCAGGAAACAAAGTTTTGGTAGGTCTTTCAGTTTTTTGTAAAAAATATAGTCAGAATGTATTCTTTATTGTCTTAATCCCCCTATTAAATATAGTTCACAGACTTATTTTTTCCGTAATTTAGCGAAAACTGAACACAAACATTTAAGAATACCAATCACCCAGACAAATTGTACAATATATTAATATGTTAGCAACAGAAATGTGATATTTATTTTACAATTAAATACAGGCTTTGCTAATATTGGTCACACCACATGATGCATGGTCACACCACATGATGCGTGGTCACACCACATGACAAAGACCCATTAAAACAAATCAAAACAATAAATTCCAGGCAAAAAACTTATTTATTCAATGTTCTATGCACTACAAATATTTCATTAATGCTTTAAAAAAAAAGAAACTAAACATTTACTCACAAATTTGATGTAAGCTGAAGTTCATTTCATTTTTTTTTCAACTGTTCCAACTTTAAATTTACTTTAAACACTTTGAACACAAAAAAGTACTTTTATAACACATTTCAGTCAAACTCAAGAAACTTTTACAAAATGAATGAATGAATGAAAAAAAGGAATGTCTGGGTGAAATTGGTATGTTTTACCCAAATCACTTATTCAGCCCCAGGTATTCCTGAACGTTGCCCAGTCTTGGCTGCTCAGCTTTGAGTAGCGTGAGGTTGCTGGCTCGGGTTCTGCAATGACGGCATACACATCTTTTTGCAAGTAAAAGATGACATCAGGAGTTTGTGGCCACATGAACACATTTCTTTCGCCTGATTGCCTCATGGAGCTTACTTGGACTTCTTCTCCCACTATCTGAAGCACCTGGCCTACATATGGAAGTTCATCATAGATCACAATTACAAACTTGCCCTTTAGGTTTTGAAGTGTAGCTTGTGCTCTTGCTGGCTCAGGACTGCTAGGATTCTCTGGATGGTACATCTTGTTGTTTCTCAGGTCCACATGAACTGGTTGGTAACACAGGCATATCTTCATTTCTGTATGCTTGCAGAAGCACGACACCTCCCTATGACTTATGTGCGAAGGTTTAGAAGACACAACCTGGTGTATCTTCAATGTTCCCTTCACAGCAGTCAGTTTTTCAGGTAGCATCTCATCATATTTCTTCATGGTTTCTTCACATATCCAATGGCAAGTAATGGTTGACCCCGATTTTTTGGACAGCATCTCATACAAATCCAGTGGAGTCTGCAGTTCACCTCCTCGACGGACATAGAGATCTGCATCCCTTTTTACAGCACCTCCAATACCATCTGGAGCACCCTTTCCATGGGACCTTTCAGAATAGTTCCATGTGACATGCTTGAATCCTAACAGAAAAGGCACAGTACTCAGGAGGTAGAAGTTGGCTTTGTTCCTGTACTGTGTAACAGGTCCATCACTGATTACGTGAAGTGCAGTAATCTCTGGACACGTTTCCCGTAGCTCTTTCAGAATGGGTTCCAGGTGTGCCCAGACCGCCCGCTCATCGTGCCGAAGGCTGTCCGACAGTGTCGCAAAGGATTTGGTGCCACGGATAGTGTAGAGGACACTGGTGTGTATTGTTGCCTGCTTCCGGCTGCCTCCAAAATGATATGCTTGTATTTCTGTGCTCATCTCGCAAGCATAGTTTTCTGAAAAATCGATGTGAAGGACAGCTTCAGATTGGGTGACATTTTGTTTCAGGTAACGGAACTGCTCTGCCTGATGGATCCAGTTGAATTGATGCATCGCTAGAGCTTCGAGCTTTGAGTGGAACAGAACTTTTAAGTCCTGGGTTGTCCCTGTGTATTTTTGTTTTAAAACATTTGCAAACGTTTTTTCTTCGTTTGTTGAAGTTACCCGTTCCCATTGTTCCCAGGAAACTGCAGTGCAGTCAGCCTCTTCAAAATCCACTTCATCAAAGCAGCACTTTGTGCAGACACGATCCATACATGCCTTGTTTTTGGGGTCACACACAATTGCATTCACTAACTCTGAGATGCTTGTTGTCTTCAACAGCCCTCTCATAGCAAGTTTGTGCACCAGTAGACGGACATTTTCATGTTCCATACAAGCACATGTTTCTCTGTCCGCATTCTTTGGCTCTGTGACGTAAAAAGGCCGTCTTCTTGCAAACTGTCTGTACGACATAGAGAGATGCTGTTCCACCTCTTTTTGGTATTGGGCATGAAGCTCGGTCAGGGGCTTTGTTAGGACTCTTCTTTGCATTTTATTTTTATTTTTAGTAATGGTGTCTTTTTTTCCAGCCAAAAGATGGCTATTTTCATCTCTAGTGAGAAAATTTGTCACAGCTTCCTTTCTCTCTGCTGACAGTTTCTTGCTCCCCCTTTTATTGTATTTTTCACTTACAGCCACTCTTTGCTTTGCCCTTAACCTTTTCTCTTTCTTTCTAAACCTATCCTTTTCTTTTTCCATCTGTTTCTTTATTAGTATGATTTGCTTTTTTAATTTATGCTTTTCTCTCTGCATTTTTTGGCAACGTTTCTCAGCTGAAGATGCTTTCCTTGTTCTCGGCTGTTGTGGCTGCTCTTGTGCTACAGATACATTTACATCTACCAGAACTGCTGGGATGTCCTCCACGGCATTTGCCATCTTTTTTCTTTTTCTGTATGCATAAGATGCTGCCTTCCATTTATCTCTTTTTTTCTTTTTCTCTCTCTCTGATAGCTCACTTGACTTCACATATAGAATCTCTCCCTGCAGCTTTCGTCTGTGGTAGCTGAAAAAGCAACATGATGCATAATTTCATTTGGAGTTTTATTTTGAAGTAATAGACACACATTTCTTTAGAAATCCACAAGTTTTAGTTACAGTTTTCATTTCTAGATACCTTTCTCTTCGCCTTGAAAGGTACTCTGCTCTTGCTGCTGGGTCAGAGTTAACACGCTGCCTGTGGCGAGCGGTTGTTTCTTTGCTTGACAATGGCATCTAGTAACATAGATTGATTTATGTGTTATAAATAAGTAATAAATGTGTTTTTTGTTTTTTTGCCATTCAATTACATGTTGTAAATATTAATATTTTTATGAATAGAACATAAAAGCATGGATAACAGTCAATTTAGGACTTATATCTATCATGGTAAGCTTTCTTTCCATGGTCACACCACATGATGGTCACCCCACATGATGGTCACACCACATGATGTTTTCAAGTTGAATCAAAGTTAAAAGGCTAACAATTGGCCACCTAAACAAAACAAGCTAGCTACTCACAAAAGGTTGCTGTGACATTTACGATAAAATAAATAAATTTGTAGATAAAAATATATATAAATTGTTTCTTTATGGTCACACCACATGATGCCTAAATATGGACATTACCTACCAACAAGTCAAAGGAGTAATTTTTTCAAAAGTTGTGAGAAAGAAACGCATCTGCTAGCTGGCTCTCTTGTGTCCTGACCAGCTTGTGTATGATGCAACTTCCTGTCATTGAACATATGTCAAAATAAAAGTCCTTAAATGGTAAGTTCTTGATGGTCACACCACATGATATTTCATAGACTCGGAATCACTGGACAAAGTTAGCATAAATATTGTGATGGAAATAAAAATAGAAAAACCTTGAAATTTCATCCAGGGCAGCAAAACACTTAGGAAATTATGCCAAGTGGGGCGGAAAATAAATTGGCGTACATTTAAAGTCATTTTACTGATGTTTTCTAAAGAAAAGTTGTGGCCGGACAGTCACACCGCATGATGATTTGACACTTCAAATATCAGTATAATGAACAGATAAGTAATTTCTTGCAAAAAAAATCAAGATAATTGCATCTATGGAATAAGTACTCCATAGATAGTATAATTTTATGCATTTAAACCTTTTTTAAATTGGAATAATAACAGTCGGACAAGAAATTGAGGCGTCACGTCAATGACCCTCGGACCCCTCTAAATATTCTACGAGTATATACGAGTGCCCCCCCGATATGGCCATAAAACACGATAAAATAAAATTACTTTTCTTTGATCCATGTCAGTTTCTATTCAGTTACACTTTTCATAATTAGAAAAATAACCCTAGAAAAGACCTTTGAAATAAACAGTTGCTCAAAAAATGTCATAACACATAAAAATCTGCCACTGCCACTGCACTAGGGCTGAACGATTTTGGAAAATCATCTAAATTGCGATTCTTTTTTCTTCAATATTGCGATTGCGATTAAATATGCGATTATTGTTGCAAGTCCTCTTCTCGTGTATTTTTCACCTGATACAAGCAATAAATCAGTCTGTTTCATAATAAACAATATTAGATTAATTTGACTTGCACTGCACTTCTTAAAAACTGAACTTAACCTACAGTCTATAAGTAAAAGGTAAAACTCACTGATCCAGTCAGTAACATCACCCATACTTAAGTGCAGTCAAGAACAAACGTCTGCTTTAACTAGTTGGAAAAGTTTGAGGAAATCAAACTCCCAATTAATACAAAATAAACTATTTATTATTTCGGCCAATCAAACACCGGTCTGAGCTGTGACTCGTAGTTGCTTCAGATGCGCGTTATTGATGGACACGGAGAGGCCAGATGGAGCACACGCCAAAACACCCTGGAATTAGGAGCAGCATTTTTGGTTTTGTGATGTAACTTTGGACAATATAAAGAAAGAGAAGGACATTGACGCAGGGAGACGGGACATGAGGCGCCAAACAGACACGTTTTACCTTCTCTTTGACTCACAGCCATTTAGTGACATTTAAGCTTAAACAGCACCTCAGCAAAATAAGACATGACACAGTGTCCTGCCTCGGATTGTAGTTTCCAACACTGTTCATACAGCAGTTTAGTGTTTATATCTTGCGTCTACCTACGGAGCGCATATGCGGTAGATGCAAAGGTAATAAAGGCACATGGCACATCGCCTCCGCTGATACTTTATGGTCATGGACCGTCATTATGCTTTTGAGATAAGTTCTTTATACACAACATTCCCAAACATAAGCCTCCTGAACTGAGCCACAAACGACCCTTTACTCTTTACAAGCAGCACAGGCTCACCTATATCTCTGTGGAGGCAGAGACGTGTAAATCCGGAGGTAAGGGAGTGGCTGCAGGATAAACGCTGATATTTTCACTGTACATCCACAATCTACCGTGCACTTTAACTAGACTGAGACGTAAACAAAAGCACGCGGCGGAGCAGACTTTGCTGCCATATCTCGCTGCTCCATTCACTTCCAAAATCGCGTGCCCTGCGATTACGAAATCGCGTTGTGTAATATCGCAATAAAATTGCAAACGCAATTAATCGTTCAGCCCTACACTGTACTCCTCCAAACAAGGTGCAGTTACTGCCACAAAATTGACTGTAAACCAGATGATTTGATATTTGCACATTATACTATTGCTGCAAGATGACAATGTTAATTGCAGTAAATAGGTTACTGGCTGAATTATAACAGTTCAATAATAAAACAGAAGTGTTTTTCAAATGCTAATTAAACCTTTGAAATGGGTTCATCCTTATTTAGGAGTGACGGCCTGAAGAAACCCGAGTTAGACCATTTATATTTCATATCTTCCAAGCACCTGCTAGAAAAGTTTAAAATGGCTAAGTTGACAGCACAGATTTCAAAAGTCGAGCCGAGACAGCGGTAACTGGTCACTTGATATTTAAATACCGCAGTGCCATGGGGACCAGGCGCTAAATGTTTGAGCCAAAAAGCTATTGTGGCAAAGAAGGGAAGGGATGAAGGGTGCAAATGGAGAGCAGAAGTCGTGGACTGAATACAAAGTGCCGCTTCATCATTTTGTCCAATGCCACCTAAATAACATCTTCCTCCAACTTCCCTGTGTGGCCCTGGGCTAGAGACTTGGGAAAGTACATTTCTCACATTAAAACTCTCAATACGCCTCCCGTGGCTCATTCAAACGGCGCCTCTATATGGATGGGTGTGTGTGTGCGTGTTCCAGTTCCTCCAGACCGATGCTGAATCAGTCTGCGGCTATATTACCAAGAGCTATCTCCTTTTCCCAGACACTCAAGTCACTGGAACTAACGATGTGCATGTCAAAGTTGTGTCAGAGTTTACGGTCAGAGGAGGACTTAAGGATTGTAGAGCTACGCAAAATTTCAAAATAAGAAAATTGAGGAAGACATTATTTAGCAGAGGTGATTTAGGGTGCAAATTCTAGAATCCTACTGAAAACAAAAGAATCAAACTAAAGGACACACATGAATAAGCCAACCCCACTTCAAGGTTATCTCGGATTATGTTGATTATCTCAAGATAAATTAGCCTGTGTGCATTCAGTCTGAACTGAAATATTTGTTCACTTGTCTTTGACTCCACTTATTTATATAATCAACACACAAGTACAGAAAAAAATAATTGAGAGAATAAAGAATAAACAAAGGGAGGCATCATAATCACTTGCTCAAGATTATTGGGGGCTCAATTTGGCCCTTCAAGAGGTTTGTTGCGGCCCATGGGGTGCTGAGGAATGTAATGTAATATAATACCCTGGCTAGACTATCAATAGTTCACAACTTGACAGAGATTAATCCAGCCTTTCTTAGCAAAATTAATATTAAAATAATTATGGTGCATTTGGGCATAATCTCTTTACATGCAAATATTCATTGACCCCATCTGATGTGCGAAAATTGGTAAGAGGTCTAACGCCAAACCGGGTGTGCGTCAGCGTCCAAATTGGGCTGTCAGTTAGGAAGGAGTTAGGAAAAGGAGCCTCAGTGCTAACCATCATAACTACTTTAGCACTGATGCAAATTTACCGGCGATTAGTAGCTATGTGCCATCCCATAAACCACCACGCCGCTAATCCCCCCCCACCCCCGCCCTCGAGTAATTCACCACAGCTGACAGGCGTACATTTAATAAAAAAATTATAATACAATTCTGCACAAGCCAAACTTTATAAACAAAATACAAGTTAGAGTCGCCACAGCACAGTCACATGTCAGTGTTTTAAAGACATCATTGGCATTACATTGCGCAGAGAAGGAGCAGACCTCACTGTGTGTTAATACGGCATCTTTAACGGAGGATGAACCAAAGGACAGGATTTGGTGGAATATTTGACCAGAGCATTTTTTTTTTCTGTGATGAAGCTATTGCTGTGGAAGGTAACACTGAAACAGCTTTTTATCATCATCTGTTGTCTATGTTGGCTTCATATCATTATTGTGGTGCATGTTTGAGTCATTGAAGTCCGTGGCCAGAAGTAGGAATGTTTTTGTAGTGCAATACTATATGGGTAATGTAGTTTTTTTTCTGACCTGGGTAAGTACGGTCGAATTGGGCAAATGGTGCTTAAGCTCTAGTTCACTAGCTGCATAGAGATCGAACAGTTGACCCCATGAAAGGTTAAGGATCAGGAGCTAGGATTAGGACAGAGAGCTACATATTTGATGGTTTCAGATGCAGCCATTGTTAAACCCCTTGGCCCGCTAACATTGACCCATGTGATATACAGTACACTCTAGATATCATCTGATATAGGTATGGTTGACGTATAGAGCAGTGGGTACTGTTCATTTCATTTCATTTTTTTTATTTATTTCATTCAAAAGTGACATCATGCAATCACCACAAGACCGCCAATCCAACATAGCATGAATGAAACGGAGCAGAGGAGAAGAACAAGTCTTATAATATCTGCCCCTTTTGTTGCTTCACACTTTACATGCTGTCTTTTAAAATATGTGCACATATAGATATATATATATATACATACATACATATGGTTACAAGCATATACATATTTACAGTATTTTCTGATGTTTTTGTATTCTATATTTACTTATTTACAATGTATACAATAAAATACCGAACTGTCATATTCCTAAAATGTTTACAAATGGTCAAAAAAGAAACAAACCATAATCATGTTTGTTTGTTCAAATCAAATATCTCACACTATTCCGTCCAAGTCTAATTTTCATACTTCTTTAACATTGCAGCTTTTATGTGTTTTTTGAACTCCAAGAGAGTTCCTGACTCTTTCACTTCTTTTGAAGTTTATTCCATAGACTAATTCCTTTCACTGTAACAGTGCTTTCCATTGCTTTCGAATTGAACCTGGGTTTTTTAAAGATGTCTGTGCCTTTCAGATTATATTGGCTTTCTCTTTTCTCATACCTTATTTGGATGTTCACTGGCAATATTTTTTTATTTGCTGTATACAAAACCTGCAGGATATTGTAGTCAACTATATCCTCAAATTTTAGTAGCTTACATTTAATAAATAGTGGATTTGATGGATCTCTATATCTAATATTATGTATTGTTTTCAAAGCCCGTTTTTGTAGAATGAACAGTGGCTGTATATAGGTTTTATAGGTTGAACCCCATATTTCCACACAGTAAGTTAAATATGGCATAATCATTGTGCTGTATAAAGCAAGTAGCGCGGATTGATTTAGGGAGAATTTTACTTTATTTAACACCGCAATAGATTTGGCTATTTTTCCTCTTGTGTAATTTATATGTGACTTCCATTTGAGGTCCTCATCAATGATGACGCCTAAAAATTTAGTTTCTTGAACCCTTTGAATTTCCGTACCGTCTATTTTTATTGATATATTCAATATTTTTCGTTTGTCATTGAATATTATAAATTTAGTTTTTTTAACATTGAGAGCCACTTTATTTAGGTCAAACCAATGTTTTATTTTTTGGAGTTCTTCGTTTACTACTTCTGTTATCTCCTGTATGTCTTTCCCTGAGTAAAATAATGTTGTATCATCGGCAAATAAAATACTTTGCAGTTTATCTGATGCTTTTACAAAGTCATTCATGTATAATATGAAGAATAATGGCCCAAGTATCGAGCCTTGGGGAACCCCCCAGTTGATATCACGTAAGTTTGATGCTGTGTCATTTATTTGAACATATTGCTTTCTATTTTCTAAATAGCTTGAGATCCATTTATGAGCGATACCTCTATTTCCATATTTTCCTAGTTTCCAAAGTAGTCTTGAGTGATTAATTACATCAAATGCCGTTTGTAGGTCAATAAAAATACCTACACAATAGTTTTTATTGTTTATTTCTCTTGCTATTTTTCCAGTTAATTCCATTATAGCCATTGCTGTAGAGTGATTTTTCCTGAATCCATACTGACTATTGATAATAATATCCTCTTTTTTTTATGAATTTGTGCAATCTTGCTGCAAACACTTTTTCTAAAATTTTTGAAAATTGTGGCAATAAAGACACTGGTCTGTAATTTGAAAAATCATGCTTGTCTCCATTTTTATAAATAGGTACAATTTTAGCTTTTTTCATTTTCTCAGGAAAAGTTCCTGTTGTTAATGACAGATTACAGATATAAGTGAATGGTTCAATAATAGGTTCAATTATGTTTTTTATGATCATCATGTCTAAACCTTCACAGTCAGTTGATCTCTTGTTTCCACAATTTTTCACAATTTTTCTTATTTCATCTATTTCCACATTGTCAATGAATATACTGTTTACATGGTCTGTGATTGTATTTTCCGTTTTATGTGTTATTTGGGGTATTTTTTCTGCAATTGTAGATCCTACATTTGCAAAATATTTACAGAACTCATTTGAAATTTTATTCACCTCAGGTATTTCAATATTTTCTTTAACAAAATAATTTGGATATGCGCTTTTGGTATTATTTCCTTTAACAACATTGTTAATTATTCCCCATGTAGCTTTAATATTATTTTTGTTCTCCTTTAGTTTTTCACTATAATATTCCTTTTTCCTTTTCCTGATGATCCACAGTAATTTATTTTTATACTTCTTGTATCGATTTTCTACTTCTTTTGTTCGAGTTTTTAGAAAACAGCGGTAGAGATGGTCCTTCTTTTTACAAGCATTTTTAATCCCTTTTGTGATCCATGGTTTATCTTTCTTTTTATTGTTGTAATATATGATTTTACAGTTTTTATTATACAACTTTTTAACTATTTCTATGAAAGAATTATATGCTTCGTTGACATCATTTACATAAACTGCATCCCACTTCTGTTTTTTAAGATCTTCATTTAGTGCCTCTAGGGCTTTTGATGATCGGTTTCTACTTGCCTTCTCTGTTACATTTTTTTTTACAATACTGGTACTTAAATGATACTTGGTTTACAATACCGATACCTGAATACCTTTTTCTGATACCTATAATCAAATATTTGTCATCTAGAACCAGAAAACAGAACGATAATGTTAATTTATTCCATTCTTTTACATTTTTATTTGAGGTGAATCAACCAAGTACGTTCCTTTATGCTGTCCCTGGACCAACAGCATCAAAACTTTGTCTCTAAAGATATAGGGAGGATCGCTGTTATTGTTTATTTCCGCGATTTTCACCGGATGTTTTGGTGACTGGTGGGCAAACAGCTGATTTTTACGAGCTTGAAGAGTTGTTAATTTAAATCCCAGATCCTTTACAGCACTGATCTTTTCACAGATGCAATGCTCTGTTTGTGAACGATGTTTTGACCCACCATAGCACTATTAATATCTATTTAATACATTTGCGTTGCCCACCAGTGCCTCGGACGTGACGACAGGGCGATCCCCCTCATATACTGTAGTACCTAAACTTTTTTTTTTTTTCAATATACACCATACATGACTGCACAGCAATTTTGACGTGTAGCTTTAAAAGGAACACTCACAATTTGGCAACACTATTGTTTTATCCCCTTTGATGATTAAAGGTAATCTGCATTTGATCAGAACAAATTAAAGGTTTGACCCATAGAGAACCAAATAAATCACCTGATGCGCGTTAGATGTAAAATACTTCAGAAAAGGAGAAGAAATTCTTTGCACCTTACTTCCTTTAACATTAAGATTTTGAACATACCGCAGCGATCAACAAAAACATAATATAAAAGGAAAACAAGACTTAAAGTGGACTAACGATTTGCTACAACTGTAAACGCGCAGTGAGCTTCCATTGTGATCATAATGCAATTGTAACATTAATTGAAATTACGAGAAATAGACGCATAATTTTGTAAAGTAAATTTGCAGACAGTTGACTTGCAACATTAAATGCACCGTTTCCATTTCAAGCACCAATGTTCATGTAGCATCTTTGTTAGCCAGGTACGATTACGTTTCACAGGACGGCTGGCCCAGGCTTTACTACACAAGTGAGGTCTGACACTACACACGGAAGCTTTAGCCACCTAAATAAAAGCCACTGTGTGATAATATGTAACAAATGCCTGTTTATTTTTACGAGCTGTATGCGGTTAACTATGCGGGCTTCCTGATTCAAGCATCCAGTCTGTCAGATTGACTGACAGTGGCTACACGCACATAAGAGTCTTGCAACATTAGCCGCGCATCAAGCCCTGGCATCGGTAAATCATCGTGCCCTTACCTCCTTCTTCTTCTGTCCTCCTCCGGGCGGGAGACACAGCAAGATAAGCAGGAAAACTCCTAAAACCGCTGGGTTTGCGAGCCACTTGTACCACACAGACGCCATGACGGAAGGATGCTCGCTGCTGTACACGGCCACGAAAGGGATTGGATCAGAAACCAGGCCAATCAGTGAAGAGACGCCTAAGAGCAGAGGATCATGGGTATTGTAGTTTATCTGGGCGTCATTCAAATACAGTAAATAAGACATTTACTTGATTTTTTTTTTTTTTTTTTTAATTTGCCTAAAATTAGACAAATGTTCTAAGTTGTATTATAAGTCTATGCATTGGACTACTTCTAATGTGCTCTGATTTGCACTAACTCGGAGGAGTGGCGAGTTGATGGGTGAATATTGAGAGCTGGTACTATAGGCCAGTGGTTCCAAAGTGGGAGTCGCAGGACACTGAAGTGGTGGTCGCAAGATGATTATGAGACCTTTTTTTTTTTTTTTTACATTTCTGACATTTGATTTGACTATTTTCTTTAGGCACTCAAAGCGCTTTACATCAAGGAACCACTCACCCATTAACACACACCATTGTACACAGACACCGGAGGCAAGAACAGTGTGCACCTGCGGGATTTGAACCGCCGACCCTCCGGTCACAAGACGACCCACTCTCTCTGCACCACTGACGCCCCTTAAATTATTATAAAGGCTAATTACATTTTACAGAAGGGGTTCCCGGGTTGTTGGTTGAGGCATTTTGGGGGTTGCGGCGGGAAATGTTTGGGAACCCCTGATATAGGCTATATGTGTGTGTGTGTGTGTGTGTGTGTGTGTGTGTGTGTGTGTGTGTGTGTGTGCTGAAGTGTTTTGTTGTTCTGTCTTGTGTTTCATTTTGTAAAAAAAATGAAATGAAATGATGAAAAGAAAAACTCTGCCTCTCTTGAAATTGAGGAGACACTTGAAATGAGATGATTCATCTCTAGGGGCTGTTCCTCTTAGTAAATAAATGTTTGTATATTTTATTAATGGGATGCCCCTTGAGATGTGCCATCTTGTTTTCGAGGCTGTCCATAAATGTAAATACATTCAAGTAGTTTTAGTGTTGGACCGTTCGCCTCTCATTCAATAAGCTTTGTCAGCGACACTCATGATCTGACTATTGGCAAAAAAAAACATATAAACCTCCAAAGGGAGAGGATCAACATGTACGTATGTAAAGATAGAAGACAATCACCCATCTTTGGTCATAACTTTAGAACAAATTTGGGCGGTACAAGTAGGCTAGTTGAATCCTTCCTCGAGGCAGTGGTGTGTCTTGGCCAGATTGCCTTTGTAAATGAGAATCGCTGCTCAGTAGGTCCCCTCTGGTTAAATGAATGTCTAACTAATACAAAATAAATGATATGCCTACTGCAAAGAGCAAGATCATTAGTGGGAAGATGAATACGATTTGAAATGTCCAATACTTAACTACGGAGTACAGATGACGGCTCAGGAACCTTTGTCTATGATGGAGAACTGCTGTGCAATTGAGACTGTAAACAACCCTAAAATTGTCAATATAGCCTTTAAAAAACAAAAGAAAGCAGACCCTAGCGATGAAGACATTTACACAAATGTGTGCTGTCGGTTATAAATGGTCACATTTCAGGCCCTTAGTTTAATGTATCAATAATAAACCTGTGCAGTACAGGTTACATGTACATCAGTGTTTTGGTGTGAGAGTAATCCTGCTTCCAGACCTGCTCACAAATAAAACAACAAACAGACACCGGCATTTCCATTACCTCGGTGGCGGAGGTAATTAAAACTGATTCTATTTGAATATATTAAAGCTGAATCACACTTAATAAGACAAGCACACAAATGGACAAAAGTTAGCGGTAGAGAAATGATATCTATGTATGAATAGTGATTTGTTAAGTATCCAGGTCTCTATTTTTTGGGCAGAAGATACAGTATGCAAATGGAAAAGAATAAAACGCATAGCCATATAAAAGCTAATGTACCATTAAACAATCAGGACATGTTGTAAAACTATTGCTGGGTTGCAGGTGACATCACAGCATTCCAAAGGCCAATACTATTATATGGAGGAAAAATAATTTTGTTTTTGAGGACATGTTGGGTCTCCAGTGACTGATCATGATATTAATGAACTTACTGACTGAGGCTGCATCAGAGTTTCAAAGGGGCAAATAAAGATTGGATATAATCAGCTCACCATATTAAAGTAATAGTAACAGTGTTATGACCCATGGCTCAAAGGGACACAACAAAAGGGATGAAAAATAGATGTCTTTCATTATACAAAAATAGAGATTAAAGGTTAACAAATATATTACTAAGTACAAAATAGATACATTAATTTGGAATGTGGAATGTGCATGGTTGTGCAAGGCCTTGGCAGGCCTACTGCAGGACAAAGTATGGTGCAGCCCTCTTAAAGAAGGTGGCCCAGGTGCTCAGGATGGCCAGGGTCATCACAAACACTAAAAGTAAAGTATATGGTCCATGAAGTTGGGTAAATTTAGGAAATGGAGAAATAACATAAACTGTCAAAGTTCTGATATTTACTGTATGATATCATGACAAATCTGTTTAAGTTAACAGCTGTGAGCACCTTCCAAAATATTATTTTTTAACCATTAGCACAGCCTAAGGGTTAAATATAATTTTACAAACAGCTATATATAGAGTAAACTCCCTCCCTGAACTGCACTTGCACGAATGCTCTTGAAAGCAGTGTAAGCACTTTTCAATTCTTAATCATGATTGTATATGTTCTTTAATCATTTTGTTTTTAAGTGGTGGTGGTGGTGGTGGCTGGGGTTCACAAAATGTGCATCACACACCATTGAAAAATAGAACACAGTAACACACCAAGATAAAGAATATCACAACTAGACAAATTCGTTAAAGTGCTATTTGCCACTCACTGTTTTCATTAACTAAGTCAGAACATGCAAACTTCACACAGAAAGGCCCGATCCAGCCCGGGGATTGAACCCAGGACCCTCTAGCTGTTAAGAATGAGCTTTAACTGCTGCATTTATTACATCAAGACTCGACGACTGCAATAGCCTCCTGTATGGTCTCCATTCATCTGATTTACAAAAACTGCAATTATGTTCAAAACTCCGCCTCCTCACCCACACCCGCTCCAGAGACCACATCACCCCCGTCCTCCATAGGCTTCACTGGCTCCCCGTACAATGGCGCATGCATTACATAGTTTTGCTCATCACCTACAAAGCCCGCAACAACCTGTCCCCTCCAAACCTCACAAACCTCCAAAAACGCCACCCGTTGCCCCCGCTCTTCCGACTTAAACCTTCTCAAACCCATCACCAAATCAATGCACCGAACCTCGGGGGACCGAGCCTTCGCCATCGCCACCCCCACCCTCTGGATCTCACTCCCCATCCACATTAGAAACTCGGACTTCAAAAAACTGCTCAAAACTCACTTGCTTCAGCTCTGGTTTCAGCTCGCCTACAACCTACAATAGCACTCTCATCTTTGTTTGTTTGTCTCATTTGTAAAGCGTCTTTGAGTTCCTTGAAAAGCACTATATGAGACTTATTATTATTATTATTATTATTATTATTATTATTATTATTATTATTACCATTCCACCCTGCGGAAGATGTTTGGACGAGCTAAAATGCACATTAAATAAGCATATTACTTAAATTCTGCATCTACACAGCTCCTTTGTGCATTCACATAATAAACTATACTAAATGGGCGTCCTTGCTTGAGTAGATGCAGAAACTGACTGCCTTGAATCTAAATTTGGCAGGTCTCGTAAGAATCAGTTGAAGCTTTGGAGATGGGAATTCAAATGTAATCTGGGCACGTTATGCCTCACCTGGCTGAACATGTATAACCTGGGAGAGCATCCAATTCCACCCCATCCTTCCTCGAGCTTGTTTACATTTTCCTGTTGTGCAACTCTAGCTGCTTGGTTCTCAAACTTTTCTAACATGCCCATTAAATTTGATTTGATTTTCTAATTTGTTGACTATAAGAACTATAAGTGTGTACGTAAACAAACAATAGTGAGACATGCATAAGTCAGTGTTTCGCAACCAGACAGATTTAAAAACAAGTTGAAACAGAAGAGTAGTTTAGTTTAGCAATTTAAATGATATTTTTAAATGAAATGCATGGATTTGACAGTCTTTTCCCCTTGTTTTGAACAGAACACATTGTATTTTTTACAAAAAAGAAAAAAAGGGCTTTAGTTGCACTTTCAAATTAATTGGCATCAAGCATTAAAGAAATGACATGAGACAAAAAAGTTTGGGAACCACCAAGTGATGGTTTGGTTCCTTCTCTGTATGTGTATATATTAGGGCCGGGACTCGATTAAAAAAATTAATCTAATTAATTACAGGATTTGTAATTAATTAATCGAAATTAATCGCATATAAATATTTGCCCTGAGAACAGTGAGAAGTAAGTTTTTTCATATGGATTTTTAGTATACCATTGAATAATGACTGAATACATAAGCTTAAGCAACAAAATATTGTTTATTGTTGCTTCAGAGGCCATAACAGACTTTGTTGATTTAGCAACAGCTGGTTTAAAGGCAGTAAACTATTAGCGCGAGGTCGCAGCTGAAGCGCCCGTTCAGGCACACTACGCAACCCGAAAACAAACGTAATGGAAAGCTCTCACCGGTCCTGTTGAGCAGTATCCAGAAACTCCAAGTCTTTCAGAGTCGTGTACCCGCTTCAAACCCGGGCTTTAGTCCATGTGAGGAATAGTCCGTGTCGTGTGACTGGAGCGAGGGCGCGCGCACACATGCGTGAAGAAATACAATGAGCGCGCCTGCCTCAGCTGGAGGGCCATCAGCTGGGCACGTAAATAACAACAAAAAGTACACACCGGATTGCGTTTACAATAAAAATAATGTTAAACATAAATTATATGTTGACTGTGCTACAAGTTGGTGCTCCAGTATAATCGGTCCGCCTAAACTCATCCAGTGAGAAACGTTCCGCGTTGTATTCTCAATGAAGGTACTTGATTCATCTTCTGTACTCAGTAGTAGAAGTCTTCGAACGTTTCGCCTCTCATCCAAAAGGCTTCGTCAGCGACAGAGGTCACAATCTGCACGCAGCTGAATATATAGACCAACAGGGAGGAGTTTAGGGTAGGCCAGTCTCCTCCCCTCTAATAACAGCTACTCTCACCTGGGGGTAAACACCTTTGAAATAGAGCGTCTCTAACGATCTGCTCACCTCAGTATCGGTGAGTCATGTCCTAATCACTACCCAGTATCTGTCCCATTCCGCGTTGTAAAAACATGTGCGATTAAAATGCGTCAAAAAAATTTAACGCGTTATTTTTGTGTAATTAATTCATCTAAATTAACGTGTTAAAGTCCCGGCCCTAGTATATATATATATTATTGGGGCTGTCAAAGTTTGTAAAGCCTCAACTCACAATTAATAAAAAAAATAAAATCATCACATAAATGTATGTTTTGACCAAACACACTCCTGTATCTGAGCACATACATCACCTAAAAGACAAAACACTTGTGCCAGGGGTCTCCAACCTTTTCACATGATGAGGTACTTGTATGTAACAAAAGCGACAGAGAGCTACTTCTGCATCAAGAGGCTAATTGTTCTTTTTTCATGAACGTGACTTTAATTTTGTCCTTATCTACTTGATGTACCAAAAAGTTAGTTTGCGGATTCTGTTCAAAATGTTCAGCTCACAAAGAAAATGTATGAAAAATGTGACTTATCAAACGCGTGTTGAAATGTTGAAAGCCTTGAGCGAGTGAAAGGGCTGGAGAGCTACTGGATGGAGATCCCCGTTATAAGCTGTTGGGCTTTTCCCATTAAATTATGAAACTGTGACTATTATACATACTTACACACACACGCATACACAATGTCAATGATAAAATAGATTCACACTATTTTAAAATGTCTTACTCATGTCATCTTCCTTTATCAGCAGCAATCCTGTTCTCTGTGCTACCTTTTCCTCTTGTAGGCTCTGTCTCTGCACTGCTCACTGCTTGGCTGCTCACTAGAGGTGTGTGACTTAATAAAGAGCCCTGATGGTCGGCAGGCGGCGACACCTAATTATGGAGAGGGCCATCGGGCAATGTGCATCACAAGGAAGATGGACTGACAGACTGGTTTCTGGAGATGCTTCACAAGAGAAAGTTTGACCAACTCAATAAAACAAATGGTTCGTAAATGTGAAACAAACCCTGTATTGCTACTGCATGTGCAATTAGAAGTTGCAGCCTTCACAAAAAATTTCAGGCAAGGCCAGTTTATGTATTCAGCACATTTCATGGCAAGACCACTCAATGTGCCTCACAACAACACCAAACACACACAGAATAAAATGAAAATACAATCAAAACAAATCAGTTGATTCAATTAAAGAAAAATATACACCTATATATCCCTTTAATTCATCTTACAGGCAGAGGCCGAGCACAATTCTTCATCTATCTATCTATCTGACCCCCAACCCACACACACACACGCACACACACACACACACACACACACACACACACACGCACCACCTTCCCCTCCCCGTCTTCGCACCGGTGCGTCAGTCAGGGGGGATAATACAGCATAAACCTTCCTTCCCTCCGCCTCGTCTCAACTCTCACCGCGTATTCTCACTCTTTCTCCTCAGCAGCATCTCTCTCTCTCTCTCTCTCTCTCTCTCTCTCTCTCTCTCTCTCTCTCTCTCTCTCTCTCTCTCTCTCTCTCTCTCTCTCACACACACAAGGTCTCCATCGCTCTTTCTCCCCTCCTCTCGCACCTCTCCCTCTCTCTCTCCTGCTCCTTTTCTTTCGGGGAGAGCTGATATCTCTGGCGGTTTGCCGCATGGAAGTCGCTCAGGCTCGGCTCGAAGAATATCATCTCTGTGACTCCGGACACCGGTCCAATTTGCCGCCCGCGACACCACGTAGCCCGCTGAATGGTATCGCCTTTTTGCTTACAGTCCTAATAGGAGACTCTGCCATCTCTAGGAGGGTGTTAATGCACAAGTTGATCTAGAATCACGTTTGGATAGGTTTGGTGCGTAAAAAGCCGCATAACGAAACGGTGCCACTGCCTGTTTCTCAACATTTCGTCAAGAATATTTGAGACTAATGTACAATATGGAGCCGTGATTTTGTCAATATCTTGCCAAACATTTGGAAAAATTAAAGTGCAAGAGTACTTCTAATGCCGTGTTGGAATATTGCTAAAATATAGGACTCCTAACAGGGATGTTGCAGAAGACTTTTGGACTCTAGTGTGCAACTTTTTTTGCTCCAATCTTCATTCCTTCACTTCATCCCCGTGTTGTTTTGGGACTTGTGATTACGTGACTGATATATATCGCCGCGTTTTTCTTTTTTTTCATTTTTTTTTTCACACCACTTCTTCTGCTGTCATGGACCGTTCCACGTCTTTGGATATTGAAGCTCTCAAGGTAAGTCGCAAGACTTTGGTTTATATTTCGTGTGGCTGGGTGGTCTGACAGCGTAAAAAAGGGAGAGACGGCTTCTTGTCTGGGCGATCTTCTGATGGCTGCGGTGCTATTTAAGCCCCTAATAAAAGCACATTTTCTCTGCCTTCCCCGCTCTGCATTCTGTGTCGACTGGGGAATAAAAAAAAAAACGCAGGGCTCGTGCCAGTGACAGCGTGAAGTGAATTTCAATCTGGTCCGCTTGCCAAAAGTGTTAAGGTTGATGTACATCACGTGGGGACAGCACTGGCGGGTTGCCGTGGGACGTTTGGTAGTCAGTAAAACAATGCAACGCAGTACAATTGGGTCCACCAGCAGAGTGTGGACTGGGAGTGTTAGGGTATCTGAGCTCTTGGCTAATGCCATGTTTTGGTAACTCTCCATCTATGGGGGATCTCAGTCGCCGTTCAAAGCTCATCCTCTTTCCGGAATATCTACCTTTCCACCTGCTAAATATCGTGTGGGATCATTGATGCCCCAAGGAATAATGAATGAAAAAACAAAACAAAACCCCCCAAAATACAAACAAACCTGAATATAATAAAACAAATAATGGTTCATCATCCATGATAATGGATTGATATATCTTAATCATGAGTTTTCACATCATGGCTGGTAAAGCGTAGATTTTGCTATAATTCTAAAAATCATTATGATCATAACCAGATTTGGACTCAAAACATATTTTAATAACAGTATTTGCGCTGTAGAATGAATTATTATTTTGATAAAAAATACCAGGCCAACTGAATACATATTTTGGCTGCCCACAGTAATCACGTAAGCACAACACTTCATGGCCACATAACAGCACAAGTAACAGGCCTTTTACACACCGTATGCGCATATATTTATTTGACCTGCTGCTTCTGATCACCCCCCCATTATAAGAATCAGTCAGTCAATGGCATTCTCCACATGTTTGACATTTCTAAAACATATTATATGTGATGCAGTTTGGCATAAAAGCTGACCTCATTGCCGTGGCACTCCAAATGGACTTTGACTTGGACCAGTGCTCGTAGAATCCTCAGATGGATATTGGCATTTCAATTTAAAAAGAGACCATAAGCGTTGGCCACTGAACTTGACCTCAGTAAATGTGGCAGTATTGATGTGTTCTTCCGTTCGCCGGCATCAAGGTTTCTGTACTTTCAAAATGAGGGGCAATATTTTGTGGTTAAAGACAGATTTGTCAAACCCACAATAGAGGGTGGTTTAGTTCTTTAACGATGGGAGGAAACTCATAGAGAAGCGAAAGAGCCCGTAAACACCAAGATGAGATATGGGCCAACCACTGTGCCATAAGCGTGCATGCTTATTAAACAGATATTTAACTTCTTACTCTGTTCCAATAGAGAGAACAGTAAGAAAGTGTTTTATGGCTGTAATGGTTTGCAATGTCCACATTATATGTACTAACATCCTACCTAAAGCCCATTGTTTTTTTCAATTAATTTTAAATTAAGCTTAACAGTCTAGTAGGAGTGTCATTAAGCTTTAGTTTGACATATTGCACCCCTGAATAATTTGGCTCAAACGGTTTGCTTTTCTGCTGCCTCAAAAACGCTTTTAGTTCATCGTTCGCAGATACCTTTCTATGTGGGATTTTCTTTTTGTACAATAGATACATTTAGGTGATTGTGGTTGGTATCTCTCCGTATAATACCGTTCCCTATTGTTGTGCACTGTTACGCTTGTCTCTTTATATGCCTGGATGCTTTTGCAGTCACCGTAAAGAGAAAATAAACAGGGAGAGCTTTTGCATTTGGTTCTGTGGGAGACCAATCACAAACAGCGCTTGTGTGTGTGGCCTTGCGCAGAGGCCCATCTGCTTGTAAATCAGTGCAGGTTTCAATATCAATGGAGTAGTTTAAGTGCTATTGATCTTTGGTAATAGCTCCTCCATAAATTATATGCAGCATAATAAAGGCCCTCGAAGTGAATTTGACCCTCCAGATCTGGGACGCTTAACTTGTAGAAAATGCATTACAGTCTCAACAAGTGAAAAGGAGGTTGGAGATTGGGGCAACTAACAGCGTTGTATGTATGTGTTCTGCTTTATCATTGTACAAGTTGTAACAGCAGTACTTTCACTTCACAAATCTCATGTCGTGGGGCTGTGGAAGGCAATTTAATGTATTAATAAAATAATAATAATTCTATATGATTGGCAAAAACAATGTTCACAAACAGGACATTGCTTCCTTTGCGCTGTAACAGATCGGTGATTTTATAAAACAGCGTTAGAGGCCTGGGCTCGTAGCTGTTGCCTACCATTCACCAAAACGTCAAACAAAAGTAAACAACAACAGCGAGCGCTCCTATTGTTTTAAGGATTTAATGCATTCATTAAACCTTGGTTACGTAGCGCTTTCCTGGAGACTCAAGACAGTTTTCTTTGCATCATTCATTTCATATCCGACGGTGGTGGCCTTAGTCTGATGGACTGACAATGATTTGATAGATCTGGCGTGTCACTCCCGTTATATTGGAGTCTGTTTGTCTATTCCAACTTCATTTCAGTTCTGGATAACAACAAATCTTCACAGAAATAGCCATCAAATTATTTGCTTTTGTTAACTAGCCAACTTGCTGCAAATTCAACCCTTTCTTGTATATCCATGGGTGAGTAGTTGCCAAAGTGACTGGCAACCCAGAGTAATTTGTGGTACACACAGGAGCCAGATGAGGCGGCTGTTGGGTGATGGCCCTGGGTGCTCTCTTACACAAATTGATTTGGTAAACTCCCAGTACAGACCTAGTTTTGCATTTCTGGACACTGAGCCACTCGATTGAAGTGATTGGGGTTGATTGACTTTCCAAGGACACTTCTACAGGAGCTACAGAGGATCATTATTCATTCATTTAAGTAGACATATCCAGGCCTACCTCCATAACCTTGAAATAATAGGCACAGTTTCTCCATGTGTAAGCCAGTCCTACACAGATATGACTTTGTCAGCAGTACAACGCAGTAATACAATGGATCAAAAATAGTGCCTGATTATTGGCATCTATAGAATGTATTGAGAACAAGCTGTAACTATTTTACCTCCATCATGAGGAAACACAAGCTGATACAGTATATCTGACTGAAACTTACTTATTTAAGTATAATCATGATAAACCTGTAGGTTTGCTATAGGTTCATCTTGCAACTGATGGCCATGAAATGCAGCAGCATCTCTACTTCCTCTCTAAAGAGAGTGTGCCAGCCTTCCACTTAGGGTTCATAGAGAGCATCCTGACCAGCATGCATCTTTGTGCGATAATGTGCCTGCTTTGCTTATTGTCATACGATCCTCCAGCAGCACATGAGAACAGCTGAGAAGACCATCAGGACATTTACTCCACCCACATCCCCCACAAAGCTCTTAGTCTTAGAAGAGTCCATCTGACTATAAAAGACAATTTCATCCACCGCCTTCCCTCCCTGTAGTTCCACCTGCATTCACAAACGAATGAACTCAATAAATTCTCTATCAGTGGTTGTCAAGTGCATAACACTTTTTCAGATGGGACACAGATTCACCTGTAAATCTGGATTTTATTCAATTGAAAAATTTAGTTTAAACACACTTTTGACCATTATTTTGAGTACTGAGAATTAAAAAAAACATCCAATATATTAGGGATGGGACAAAATATCGTTTGGCGAAATATCGCGATACCAAACGTGACGAAACGCATCGAGTAAAAAAAAAAAAATTAATCGTTTTTTGTTTGTTTTGACATTTATTTATTTTTTTATTTATTTTTTTCATGTAAAGCTTCTTTGAGTGTCCAAAAAGCGCTATACAAGTTCTATGTATTATTATTATTATTATTAAATGAAAAAAATATATATATATCCGGGGAATGGTGCAGTGCGTCGTCAAACCAAGTCACAGGAATGATATGTTAGTTTTTTTGAAGAAGGACCAGTCCTGAGATACGTTAACCTAGGGTTAGAGCAGCACTAAGGGAGTGTTCTTGTTGTGTTTGGCCTGTTAGGCCTTGTGTTTCCCTGTGTTCAACTGAAACAAAAATAAACAAGTTGTTATTATACAGTAATATTTTTTTCTTTTTTGATATCGTATCATGACGTATCGTTTCGTGACTCTGACATAGCGAGGTGCATCGTATCGTGAGTTTAATCGTATGTATCGTCCCATCCCTACAATATATACACATTTAGGTGTACAATATTACAGTCAAAAATGAGATGATATTTCCAATGAAAACACAAAAATAGACTGTACAAAATATTTTGATGATGTGTAGAAAAATTCTAAATCAAAGTTAGAATAAATTTTCATATATTAACCTGAAGCTCTCGTCCCCTACATATTTGCAGTAACCAGACGTTTTACTCAAGTAAAAATACAGTATTACAATATTACTTGAGTGGAAGTAAAAACTATCGGGTGAGAAAACCACTCCAAGAAGTCCAGTTATTTCAATAAACTACTCAAGTATACAGTGCATCCGGAAAGTATTCACAGCGCTTCTTTTTCACATTAAAAGTTGAGATTTTTGCAAATTCATTAGCTTGGCACACCCATCTTTGGGCAGTTTTGCCCATTCCTCTTTGCAGCACCTCTCAAGCTCCATCAAGTTGGGTGGCACAGCCATTTTCAGATCTCTCCAGAGATGTTCAATCGGATTCAAGTCTGGGCTCTGGCTGGGCCACTCAAGGACATTCACAGAGTTGTCCTGAAGCCACTTCTTTGTTATCTTGGCTGTGGGCTTAGGGTCGTTGTCCTGCTGAAAGATGAACCGTCGCCCCAGTCTGAGGTCAAGAGCGCTCTGGAACAGGTTTTCATCCAGGATGTCTCTATACATTGCTGCATTCATCTTTCCCTCTATCCTGACTAGTCTCCCAGTTCCTGCCGCTGAAAAACATCCCCTCAGCATGATGCTGCCACCACCATGCTTCACTGTAGGGATGGTATTGGCCAGGTGATGAGCAGTGCCTGGTTTCCTCCAAGCATAACGCCTGGCATTCACGCCAAAGAGTTCAATCTTTGTCTCATCAGACCAGAGAATTTTCTTACTCATGGTCTGAGAGTCTTTCAGGTGCCTATTTTGCAAACTCCAGACGGGCTGCCATGTGCCTTTTACTAAGGAGCGGCTTCCGTCTGGCCACTCTACCATACAGGCCTGATTTGTGGATTGCTGCAGAGATGGTTGTCCTTCTGGAAGGTTCTCCTCTCTCCACAGAGGAACGCTGGAGCTCTGACAGAGTGACCATAGGGTTCTTAGTCACCTCCCTGACTAAGGCCCTTCTCCCTCGATCACTCAGTTTAGATGGCCGGCCAGCTCTAGGAAGAGTCCTGGTGGTTCCAAACTTCTTCCATTTACGGATGATAGAGGCCACTGTGCTCATTTACCTTCATTTACCACAGGTGGACTCCAATGAAGCTGTAGAACCATCTCAAGGATGATCAGTGGAAATAGGATGGACCTGAGCTCAAGTTTGAGCTTCATGGCAAAGGCTGTGAATAATAATGAAATGTGATTTTTTTGTTTTTTATTTGTAATAAATTTGCGAAAATCTCAAAAAACTTTTTTTCACGTTGTCATTATGGGGTGTTATGTGTAGAATTTTGAGGGAAAACATGGATTGAATCAATTTTGGAATAAGGCTGTATCATAACAAAATGTGAAAAAAGTGAAGCGCTGTGAATACTTTCCGTAAGCACTGTAAGTAATATACCCGCCTCTGCAGATACTTCAGGAGCACTAACTTGTGAAAGTCTGCTTTAGGCTTAAACCTTCCTCCACGGGTCCATTGTGGATTGTGAACATATTCTAAAACTGAAGACTTTTTGTGCATAAGAGTCTTCCTGACTGTTCTTAGGATTTGTTAGCATTTTTATTATAATGCAGTGTGTGAATAACTGCTCAGTAAATTGTGCTCTTTGTTTTCTTCAACAGAATGCAGGTGAGCAATGGGATGAAAATATAATTTGCAAACAATATAAAGTGTCATGATATCATCATTTTTCAAGAGTGCTGGCATGGATTGCTCTTAAATATGAATTTATAATTCACTAGCAATTCAATAGCTTTGAATAAGACAAAATAACTTAATTTTAATGAATTCCATGAATGTTTGTTTTTGGATTCATTTCTTGTGACCCTCGTGAGACACATTCTACCCCACATGCTTGTCTGTCGAAGCAGCATTTAGCTAATCCCTGGAAAATGTTTGAAATATTCTGTCACTTAGCACTCTACAAGTTATTAGCTCACAAAGACACTTTATTTGTTTGTGTTCCAAGGCTGCGAGCTTCCTTAACATTCATTTTTCAAATCTTGCCTACAGCCACAACAATATTAACTGCGAGACACAGTCTCAATCATTTATCTGTTACTTTGGATAAATAATTGATTGCGCCTTGCGTCTAATGAGATGGATGTTGCTTTTGTATCAGTATTTTAGGCCATGTGACAATATTTTTTGCCTTGACATTTTTGTATAATTTGTTCCTGTAATTTTAGAAAACATTACAAATTGCATGAGTCTTAAGTCCACAAATTGACGAGTTATTGGCTAAATGTATGTAGTTCAGAAAGAAGCCCTCTTGACTGGCAGGAAGTGTCGATTTCCTGCTCACTCTGGTGCTTAGCAGTCCAAAGATCAGTGAGCCAGATGGATGCTGTGAAAATCCTATGGGCACAGGCAGGCGGTGCAGAGTAGTGTGTAGGTGTGTGTGAATTAAAAAAAAACAGGGCTTTGGAGATCAACAGACTTCCTGTTTGTGTACTCTATGCAAATGTAGAAAATGCCCAAAGAATAACTGAATAATGCAGAGTAACTCTTTCCTCACAATCTCAGCTACCAACCCAAGCATGGATCATTATTATAGACCAACAAGAAATCACTGCCACTGAACATTTTGTCGTTGAACTGATGCGTTTGAGTCTGATCAAGACTGGATCAAAGTATCCTCAACATTGAAACTTAAAGCAGCAGTTCCCCTTGGAAGTGATTAACAAAGACCTTTGTAAATGTATGTTTAGAAAATAATAATATATATATACATATATACAGGGACGGCTGGTATCAGTGGGCTAGGTGGACTGTCATTTTTTTGACAAGAGAAAGAAGAAATTGTATTTTTCATGTATTAGTTAATTTTATATTATAACTTTGTAGTCATTGTAGTTTTATACATTTGATCACGATTAGTCCTGAGA
This sequence comes from Proterorhinus semilunaris, assembly GCA_021464625.1. NCBI lineage: Eukaryota > Metazoa > Chordata > Actinopteri > Gobiiformes > Gobiidae > Proterorhinus > Proterorhinus semilunaris. The sequence continues at coordinate 21,612,001 of CM038349.1, read as the reverse complement.
ACATACAAATATGACAGTGATCGATAGATGGCAGTGCCGCAGGTCCCGCCTCCAGCGCATACACACACTTGACGCTGGGATTGAGTCCGGGCCTATCACAAAGCACACACACTACGCTGAAGAGTCTTCATTGGTCACTTTCATTCTGTAAACACTATAGGAAACGAGCAAACACCTGTGGATTATATGGATATTCTTCGTTTCTTTGATGAGTCCTCGTAACAGAACTTTTGTGGCACAAGATTAAGTGGGTACGCTGCTGTGGGTTTATGGCGTTTAAATGAGACTAAACGCTACGGTGAGCCCATGTTTACACCTCGGTTCACATCTGTCTGGCTTGCGCTGTTGTTAACTTTAGCAAGGCATAAACGACTCCTTTATGCTCTCATATCATTGTTCTTAAGGTAAATCCATTGTTAGGTAACAGTCTGCTGTTTAAATGACGTTATGTAGCTGTTCGACTGCCGTTTATAGACCACACTTTTGCCTTGTTGTCGGTCTGATGCTCTGGGAACAAGAGTTATCTGTGCTACTTCCGTGGGTATTTGCTGATACGTGGTTACATGCTTCTTTTTAGGCTGACAAGCTACAGTAAATGCGTTTACAGTAGTAGATCTGAAAGTTTAAAAAAAACTACACGAACATGGTGTGCAACAGCCCCACTTGCCTCCACTGTATATAACTTAAAGGTGCACTTTGCAACTTTTTATAAATATATATATATATATATATATATATATATATATGTGTGAGTATTTCACCATGTAGTGACCCAGCAGCTGTATGAGTGGTCTTCATGCCTTTACTTTCCATCACGGTGGTCTCTAGGACGCTCTTTGAAACAATTGTTTGGAAGGTTTTCTCTGCTGATGGATCCTCTCACCAGAGAACCTACAAAACAATTGATCCTGGATATTTGTTGAAACCACCGTGATGGAAAATATAGGCGCCATGCTAACCACTTAAACAGTCGCTGGGTCACTATAAAGCCAAATACGCACAAATATCAACTTTGTTTTTTGCCCAAAAAGTTGCACTTCTAACTGCAAAATGTCACTTTTGATCTTATGATCTTTTTTTTTGGTGTACAGATATTCTTGTGTAAATTGAAGGTTGGGAAAGCTTGTGTGACAGCGTGATTCACTTCAATTGAAATGTACTCCACCCTTGAGATGATATAGAGCCACATCCACAGAGTGTAATTACCCACAGAACCGTCGCCTATTTTGACCAACAGGGACAAAATTATAGATAGTGTCAAGGAGGGCATGTGGATTGAGTATGGAGAAGTACCTGGGGAGATGAAGGCAGCACTCGATTGCTGCCTTCATCTCCGAGAAAAACAGGATGGTGTTGAACTTGGCCCAGGGGATGCTCCAGGGTCTACATCACACTATAGTGGTAATAATTGCCCACATACGGACACTCACAAAGCAGACAAACACTTTCAGTCTAATAATAGCTTGTGGGAGAAAAGTGTGGACACATTAACCTATAACCTGTCGGCATAAGCACACACAAACTACTGTGTTAGCCCTGGGCATGTTAACAGTGGCCTGCAGGGCCCAAATCACAGTTGCTGGCGGTTAGCGCACGCACATAGGCCCCACAAGAGTTGAACGCTCTCTAGTCTGAAGGCTGAATGATGCCTTACCTTACAAACTGCCACTCACCTGTCCTCACCGCTGCCTCAGGGTCTGGTGTATAGAGCTGTGTTAGCCAGGCCTGGCGCGAGGACGTACTCTGTAATCTGACAGAACAACAGTGCAATAAGGTCCCATTTTGGTGGTTTAGACCAGTGGTTCCCAACCTTTTTGGCACCCCTTGAGTCATTAATTTATGTTCCGAGTATCTCCCTACCTTGAGGATTTTTACAAAGCAATCAACTAACCTCAGATTTACTAGTGTTCAAAATAGAGCTAAAATACTCTCAACATCATTACATTAATTTCACTTCTTTTGATTGTAATATTAATATTATACTCAGTTTCACCGTCTTTCTTTAACATGCACTGGTTTAGAGCATTAAAAAAGCTTGGGAGCTATACAGTTGTGCGGATCTTTCATTTTTTTCTTTAAATAAGTAATAGAGCACACACCTGAACAGGCCTACAAGCGTCTTCCATAAGAGCGGGACCGGGTGGGATGGAGAGATTTGTTCCACACCAAATGCACTGCGCATTGATTGGTTGTGGGAAAATGCTCTTTCACACGAATACAAACAAGCCCAAATATTTGGGGAACAGCAGTTATTCCGAGAGAACAGCAAGTTAACTAAAATATTGAAGCGAAACAAATATAGCTTATTCACAACAACATAGTTTCCGGCTGGGCACTCGGAGAATAAACTCTCTAAACCACAAACTCTCCCAATTCAGACCACTCTCAGGAGATCCAACCATACTGCTACCATTGAATGGCGCCGTGTGAGGTGCCATCAAGTTTACCAGACCAGACCTACTGTAACAGTTAAAAGTACTCTCTACAGAAGTGTAATCAAAGCCAAGCCAACTGGAACATTTAGCTCTAATTAAACAAATTCCACACATTTAGGTAGGCTTGATGTTAAAGAACACCCTGCTGTGCACATTTCCATATTTTCTGTCACTCTGGTCATGCCACTGAAAACGAAAATGCTAATCAAATCATGGCGTGTAAATAATACATGCTAAACAGCAGCCAATTCTGAGCTGTTTCCAAGTGACTGTGCTTAGTGATCTGAATCTATAATTTACAGCCATGGCAACACATATAAATGACGTCCAAATGTTTGTACCAACCACATAAAACTAATACAGCTCAGGGATTTATCACTAAAAACTAAACATTTTTAGACCACCTGTTTTACTGCATGTATACAACAGGTCTATGTTTTCAACCCTCAACATACGTCTGCAAAATATCTGGACACATTAAAATTCTGATAATAATTTTGTTGTAATTATGCATAATTTGGTCACCTTTACCTATTTTAACATGTATCCCTTCAAAGTCTTGATCATTTTAAAGATAATGAGCAATTACAGAGTTACATCTCACTCCTTCAACACCCAATCATCAATCCAATTAGGCTTATGCTGGAACTACAAGGCGTCGCTTGTATAATTGTTACATGTGGCAACAACAAGCTAATGATAACCTGTGTTTGTTACACAAATCAATGCCTCTTTAATGTGTCTTCAGGTGCGCATACAGGTGTAATAATACATTAGGAGCCCTTCGACGTCCGCAGTAAAGTCGAAGTGCTCCTAAGGTATTATTACACCTTACAATGTAGTGCCCCTTTTTATCCGCTTAGAAAATCGACATGTTTGATTTTGTGTAACTTGGATCGTGTAACTTTTCACGTAACTGTATTTAAACTGGGAAAACGTGGAACAGCTTGGGAGCTTCTAACTTTACCCCAGTCTGGAGCTATGAATATGCTGGGAGAGGCTAAAAGCTAACAACGTCTTTCGTCGACAGTTACACATCAACTTGTTTAAGCTAAGGTATGAACATTATCTCAGTATGTAAAAACGGTGGCCTAGTCCTTTAAGTAATAGTTTAAGTACCCTTTAATTTCATTTGGGGAAATATTTATTTCCCAGAAAGAGCTACAATAACTTTTAAGTAGAATGTAAGCGAACATTTTATTATTTTTTTGTGTACCTGTCCCAAAATAGGAAGTACACTTTTACTGCTGGAAGCCAATATAGGTTAAGTTTAGTTAGCTCTATTGTTGCGCTGTCTAAGTTGTCACAAGGGGCCGTGCTGGACACTAAAAGGTTGCAGGCCATGGCTTGTTGTCATGTGTAATTTGGTTCACATTTCACCAAGCTACTTTACAGAACAGAAGAGATGCTCAGCTGTGGTGATTTTGCCCTGGCAGCTGTACGTGCTAACCGTAAGGGCCAGTTGGAACCGCGATCAACTACACGATAAAGGGCCAGGCTCCAAATAAAGGTGGTGTTTGGGCATGTGCTGTATCTACCGGAGGAATTTCTGTACATGGATTTAAAGGAAAAAAAGGGCCAAGACTTAATAAACATAATCAATTCCAAATTGTAAGCAGTTACAGTTACAGGGCTTTTCTCATAAATGTATTTTTTTTTTTATGAAATAAGAGCAAATGTTTAATTTAGAGCGTGTTCCGTGATTAATACAAAAAAGAAAAGAAAAAATGATTAATCGGATTTAAAGAATTAATTATTTGACAGCACTACTTGATTATCAGTTCTATGTGAAGTGCATATAGAGAATCAAAACTGCATTACTCTCAAACACTTGTTGCAAAATAAAATAACATATTAATGTGATAGGGGGCAGCAGAGGAAGGGAAAAGAAAAGAGTTCCACTTCTTGAAAGCCTGGTGGAGGACACTGTCCTTGGTTCATTGGCCATGGCACAGATCAAGACTCTACACTCTTCTCTCTCATGGCAGGAGTGAAGGGTATGTGAGATGGGTGTGGGTATATCTGAAATGTGCCTTTACACATGCTGCTGGTAAGACTGGGAACTGGGAACTGTCCAGAATCTCATTAAGCATTTTCACACATAAAAACAATAACTGATTGATCTGGAACAGATGATAAAATACAGACTAGGTACCAGTACTTTTTGGTTTACGATACCCGAACATTAACAAGCCTTTTTTATATATGCATCACTCCTATACCCATATATATATATATATATATATATATATATACCCAAGCTAAATTATTTGTCATCTCGATCCATAAAACAGAACAATAATGTATGTGCATGGTTTGACACTGTCTAGTTAGCATAGTCATAACTGTCCCTTGTCTCATGGGAACACAGTCAGCACGCGGCCTGTGCGGTAGGCTACTGCAGGGAGACAGACCGTGACTGGCATGTGTGACAGTCTCCAATGAACAACCCCCTCCATGTGTCAGACGTGTATGCTGCGCTGCTTGAAACTACAGAGAGGCCCCCAGAGTGTAGTCTATACGTGGCATCTTATCTACATTATCTTTAGCATTCATATCTGCCTCCTGTCCCTCAGCCCGCTGACAAATAAATAATCTCCTGACAGCACCAGCCTGACGCCTTCGTCCCCGACTCCCCATCCCCACGAGCGCACATCATCATGGAGACGCGTCAGAAAATACAACTGTACACAACGCTATATTGCACTGCATGTCAGAGGGGATTGGAGCCCACTCAAGGACAGAACGGTGACACCTCATCATGAGCCAAATGAAGCACTAGGAGGCAGAGGGACAGGCAGGATGGATTGAGCAGAACGAAGAGCGATATAGAGAGGAATAAGAGGGGCTCAAAGGCAAAGAAGGTGGACAGAGAGCGAGCAGCAGGTGACAAGGCCATGAACTATGTGAATTGGGACGCAAAGACTACTGAATGTGAACAGAATGTAACTATTTCAATAAAGTATACACTTGAAACGTGTTCAAATATGAAGCTCCTTGTTTGCAAAAAATCTGCAGAATACAAGTAAATGAATATATAATGGATATAAATAAATCTGAACCACCAATAGGTAAAACTAAAGCCCAATAAAAATGCAATAGCAATCAAATTTGAAAATGCTATTTGGCAAATAAGCGTAAAACCTAAATACAAAGACTAGGAGCCAGGTTTCATTAGAAATCATAATCCCTCAACAACTCAGTACAGATGTCCAATTTAGCAGAAGCCTGATAAATTGGAAGATTGATTGGTTAATTAAACACACTGACTCTCAGGGGAAGCTTTTAATAGGCTAGAGTGTGTCATGTGACAGGAAGTGTGTAAACACAGACTACGGCTTGTTTGTAAGGCTGCAATTACAACAGCTAATGGCACCATGGAGAGATGAGTGTAGATTATTGGACAATTAACCACACATAGGAGCATATTTCACCCCGAAACCTTCTCCAAATTCGGTGTTTAGGGAAGCTGTGCATCACTCAATTCTGGATAACTGCTACTCAGTATTTTAAACTGGCAATGGTTACTGTCCATCTGTTAGCATCATCTGTTTAGACTTGGGTTTGCCTCAATTTTGGTCCTAAAAGTGAAAAATGTTGTGAATTTATAATATAAACCCACCAAAGTTTTCCAAATGTTCTTATATGGATTTTGCAGCTTTACAACATACCTAAAAAAAAACGGGTAGGAAATGTATGACATATTGCAGGTTTGAATAGGAATTAAGGGATTCATTTCAGCAGTTCAGAGCTAGTGAGATTGAATTATATGTATTCACACAGCGTCCATAAAACATCAGTCCTTTCAAAGAGGTAGAATGGATACGTTCTTCAGATTATAATTGTGTTTATTGTGTTGGACTAAGAGAAAGATAGTCATGAATAAAGTAAAAAGGACATAAGCTAAACAAACAAAACGAAAGTTAAAAAATTCCGAATTTTGTGAACCTTTTCATACCATGACAAAAACAAAAGAGCGGTTCTGATTCGGAATATATAATCAATAGGTCTTTTGATGAGTTTGTGTTTTAAACCAAGGTCTTTCTTTCTATGAACTTTCTCAGAGAGTTTCTTCGCATAAGCTAGTTGAGCTAATATTCATCCGTTTGACATTTGGCAAATGTGCAGTTCGGCGTTGATCATTACAGAACACATGTTATCAGATGGTGCTGCAGTTACAATAGAAGGAGTTTATCATCACGTAGCACAGCTGCTGTAGTGATGGTTCGCTAGACATTACTGCTTGTACAAATTTGCTTGTGAATAACACCGTCCTTATGATTTGGAGGAAAGCTGTATAGAAAAACAAATTCTCAACAACCATGCGCAATTAAATAGGATAGGAATAAAAAAAACAGTTTTCCCTCAATGTTGACATGAAAGACATATAGACGCACCGTGTAATTATTTTAGCAACTCTCATAACCAGATTGGAACAACTGACCAACTCAAGACGATCACTCTGTGGGGTATTTCTCATCTGCAGTGGTTGAAACTAAATGTTTTTTGAAACACCAGTCCTTATGACCCAAGACGATGTCCACTTAAGATCTGCGGATTTATTATTCTTTACTGTGTTCAGGCATGAGTTGAAGGATTTATTTTATTTGCATGGTTGCATGCTAATCACTTGGAGCCGGACCACCCGCTGTGTCTGAGATTATTCTTCCTCCAGATTGATTGCCCTGAAATAGCTTTACTGCACAAAAGAAGACTGACAGCACACACGCCTTTCATTATTGGGATTGAAGAGTGCATTGTGAGAAAACAACATTCCTTTTCTTCCTCGACATGAAAGAGACTTATTTTGATTTGGTGTTGTTGGAGTCTTTTTTCATGCGGGGTTCCTCTTGATCTTGCCCTTATGCCTGATGCTTTGAGTGCAGTCATCTCTGCTGTGTGCATAGGCAATCACGTGGGTAGTTTTTTGTTGTCTTTTTAGGTTTGAACAGGCATTAGCACTACCACCACTCCCCAAAACAGTAGTATGGTACATTTTGACAAATTATTTTAGACATAGAGCAGACACCAGTTAAAAGGAGCTCTCTGGTTCTTCTGCTTCTGTCAAATCCAACGCCTCATAGTGATCACCAGCTCTGTTGTGTTCAAGTGTTTCTCTTTTCTCTGTGACTCTGTGACTGACTTTCTTTTTCATTTGGTTTCAAACTCGATTTTCATGGGGCAAATATAAGAATCAGTGATTATTATTATTATTATTTATTTGAACAGGGACAGTGTACAATCTACATTAGCCTCAGTAAGGAGAGATGCATTGTACCAGGTTATAGCACTTGTGCTAATTTCCACCTGCAGTCCCTGGGCCTATTGTACATGTTTTTAGTGGTAGGGGAAACCGGAGTACCCGGAGGAAACCTTCGCAGACACGGGGAGAACATGCAAACTCCACACGGAAAGGCCCCGTCCAGGTGGGATTCGAACCCCGGACCTTCTAGCTGTGAAGCACGAGCGCTAACCGCTGTGCTACCGTGCCGCCCAACTTCCAAATGTGATATGATTGTCATGTAATTCCTTTGCACATTATGTTTACATTAGGCCATACCTCCTGGGCACGGCCCGATCCCGTCAGACCTTGGAGGCTGAGCAGGTACCGTTTGGGCAGGTACCGTTTGGGAATACAAGGAAGCCTGGGTGAATGTAGTGAGTGAGTGAGTGAGTGGTCGGAGGAGCCGATGGTGCAGACTGGCAGTCTCGCTTCCGTCAGTCTACCACGGGGCAGCTGTGGCTACAATAGTAGCTTACCACCACCAAGTATGGCGCGCATGAATAATGCAATGTAAAGCGTTTTTGAGTGTCCAGAAGAGCACTGTATAAAACCAATACATTATTATTATGACTAAAATATCTAACGCAACCAGATTCATCCACATTTCACAGTAGTGTAAAGGTTTATTTTTCTATCAGTATACTGTATAACCATGTAAAGATTGTAAATGCTTAATCTTATTGTTCTTGATTTTAGGATTTTAGGATTTAGATTGTCCCATAGATAAAACAGCCTTGTGGCTAAATCAGGCTTATTTAAAGAAATGATTATTAATATCTGAAACAAATAAGTAAACTGTGGTGTGTGACTGGTTTCGTCTGCCTGTCCCTCACTAAGAGCAGAGGCTGACTTATATGAGGAGTGGGACGAGTGTTTGAGCGTAAAACTGCATCAGTAAACAGTAAAGCACTGAATCGCAATGTAACAATCGCTCTATATTGTCAGATCTCTACTGTGTCATTTCACATTTGAGATATATAGCCATATAGCCCATGTAGCTCTTGTATATTTTGTTTTCAGACACACCAGCGGTTGCAGATAATGCTGGTACTATACGGTTATCAACAAGTATGTCTGGATTCAAATAGCCGTGGCTGTTTTAGTTGTTCACATGACTCTGAATCAACAGGATGTGATTGATAGATGTGCTTTAAACAATGTTGTGGTTAGAAATAGCATTGATCATTATTGCAGACAGCTTTGAAACAGAACATTAGTGATGAATATCTGGTCTCCACGGTGACATAAACCTGCCTGAAGGCATTCTCATTAATTGTGTTTACCTTGTATTGCACCCTTTTCCTGTTTTATTTGCCAATGGACAGAAAATTCACCCCTGAAACAGGAGTCAAGTGCCAGACAAGGCTCAATGGTTGAAGTCTGAGCAAAGTGAAAAATCATTTATAATAATACATTATATTTTGGTTCATATGTTTCTTTGGAGATTCAGCAGTCATTTGAAAAAACGTTATTTTGTAATAACACATGGCTATACGTACGGCTCTTCGTCCCTCTGTCCATTGTGGAGACACTGGAATGGTCTATTTCTGCTTTCTCTACTGGAGGAAAAGTGACAAACTCCACGCTATTGTCCTGTACTTTGTTAACGACTTTCCCACGAGTATGCTTCTGTAACACTGTGTTGATGTGTGACCATGATGATTGCAATAGTAGATGTTGAAAATAGGTATGATCAGCTGATGCTGTCAGTGATCTCGGTTCAGGCTGTTATTACTTGCAAGAAGCAACTACAGTATGTCAACATATTCTGCACATAGCCATCTAAATCAGAATCAGAATAGGTTTTATTGCCATTGTTATGAACAGGTTCACAACTAGGAATTTTACTCGGTGCGTTTGTGCACATGAGCTAAACACACCAGGGCTGCCGTTACAAGGCGCCCCTTTTGTTGCTGAAAGTAGAAATCACAATAAAGCAAAGCACATACATAAGACAATTATACACAAGATTATGATAATACACATGGACTTACTTTAAACTGAACTAATTGTGTGGTACGCCGTCGTTTCAGTGACTGCATTGCTGTACCTACGTCAAATGCAGGGTTAAGTTGAGGCTATAAAAGTCTCCACGGATTAAGTGCAAGTCAGAGTAAATGGCACCTAAAACATGGAGGTAGGCTGTGTGTGTGTACAGTGATGTGTGCGCGTGTGTGTGTGGAGGTGGTCAGGCAGTCAGAAACAGTGTCATCCTGTTGCTATGAGACAGCTGGTCTCGCTGGAGGGGGTGAAGGAGAGGATCACGCAGAGAGTGCAACACTTACTGGAGTCTGGGAAATTAAACTTTCAGAAACTATTTATGATTTACTGACAGAAAATGGAACAATGTTTCGTCTTCTTTTTTTTAAGAAGGAGTTAGGTACACCATTAAATAACATGCTAGGTTATTTAATTTGATCATCAATCACAAAAAGACTGAATTAAAACAAATTGAAGTGAAACTATTGGCTATTTTGTTTCTGCTGTTTTACAATAATAATTGTATACCTGCAACATTGCATAATACACGCTCTTTAACTGTGGGGGTAAATGGTCAGGGAAGTTCAGCCATCAGTTGGAAGGAAAGTGCATTTATTTGATGAATTTTGCGGTTTTACAGTTAACAGTAAACGGAACAGGATGTACACAGTACAAGTAAGTCAGAGTGCAGTTGTGTTCATATTTCTCCGTCCGCCTCCTGGATGAAGGCACTGTGAGATGATTGGGGCATGATCTATATGTCTGCAGACCTTGAGCTGGGATTGCTCTCTGGAAACACCCAGCTGCAGCGCTCCCATCCTCATCCCACTTGCATCTTAGTGTACACGCTCCCTACCAGTCCATCATTTTAACTCTATTCCCCACCCCGCAACGGTACACTCAAACCTCCAAATGTGCCCGTGTGCTTTGGAGCCAAGATCCTGTCACGGCTTGAGTGGTCTGACTTTTCTTGCTTTGGATCAATGGGCACAGGGAATGGCGTCTCGGCCTGGCCCCAAGGAAGCTACGTCTGCATAGATTGAGGTCCCAGTCATGACAAACATGCTGTCATCGCTTTGGCTACATTGTGGCTATCGGGCGTCATGTATGTCCGCGGTAACCGTGAGACCTGCAGTATAACACTGTGAGGGCTGTGGTGGTAAATCTATGGTTTAGCTGATGTGTGTGTGTGTGTGGTCACTGTATGGATCAATATGTCAGCAGCCGCAATCCTTTTGTCTCTTTTGCTCGCGACCAATTTGTTTATCTTTCCTCCCTCACAGACAAGAACGGAAGCCATTATGCACAAAAGTATTTAGATGATGCGTATGATTAGATAACACATGGTATAAGTCGTGTCATACATTACCATTTGCCTTTTTAGGTGGTTTCAAAAAGAAGTGGAAAACTTGCTTGGTTAAAACGGGGATCGAAATTGAGGACGCACGATCTGATCTCCACAGCTTTCCACCGTCTCCTCCGTCCCACTTTCATCTGACTTTTCAGGAAAGAGGGAGACATCTTTGATCAAAGCGATTGTTGGGATTAGACATGACAAGCCAAATCAGCGCTGACATGCACCGAGTCCACACAGGGTATTCGTCTAACTCTCCCCCTCTCACTCTCTCTCGCTCAACACAGAAGAGAGAGTGTTGAGGGGGATTCAAAGTCTGGCTGTGGTCTGTTTTCTCCTCCTGCCCTTCTGCATGTCCTGTTTTCCGAACTTAAGGTGCTGATTCTTTGTCCTTGTTTATGCATACACTTACAGTGCTCACATTGGTATGCTGGGTGTGTTTACGGCATGTGGAAGTCAAACCTCAACCCTTTTATCTGTTCTTTCTGTCTGTTTTCCTCCGCTGGGGACACACCACCCTACTTATTTCTTTAATGATGTTTTTTTAAATTCATATAAGCCCACAGCAATGTTTTCTGAATTTATTAGTTTTTCCTCACCAGTAACATGCACGTCTTAACGATAGACCATATTTAATCTATTCATTGTTTTCTCGGCACACATATTTAATATGCTGTACCTCATCGTCATTTGCATCAACATTTTTATAAATTGAATTAATATTATTGCCCCGAGGCTCACTTCAGTATGCAACACATAAATAATAATCAGAATGCTGTCAATTGTCTTGAGTTAATTAGCTTACATTAATTAGATGATCTTACTTGATACTTGTAAGTATGGCAACTCTTTAAACAAAATGACTGATGAGATCAAATCAAACCTTAACTGAAATAAACAGTCGTCCATCTTGGTGCCTGCGGATGCCTGGCTGCGAGTCAGGAGTCGTAATGTTCATATAAAGACAGTATGAGCCCAGTATTTGTACATTTCTTACTTTAAATAGTAAGATAAGAATCCCCCATCCCTAGGAACATGGGACTTTCTTGCTGTTAGTAAATAGTGCCAACCATTCTTAGGCGCCTAGTCTTAAGATAAACATTCAGGTGGAAGGCAGCCCTAGGCCTATCCTCATAAAACCAACATTGACAATGTCTTCAGCATAAATTAATTAATTAATATATTACAAAAGTGACAAAAAGGAGTGTCATTTTCCAAACACACTTACCCCCTCCTTTCTGTCTGACCTGATTCACCCTTGCGCTCCCTCTCGTGCTCTCAGGTCAGCAGATCAGCCGCAACTGGTTGTTCCTAAAACCAAGCACAGACTTCAGGGAGACTGACCCTCTCTGTTGCTGGCCCGCGGCTGTAGAACCAGCTGTCATCAGAGCTTGGACAGGCCCAGTCTCTGCCGGTTTTTAAGTCTCTCCTTAAAATGTACCTCTTATCGCAGGCGTGATATGTGTTTTACACTATTGTGTTGCTTGTTGTTGTGTCAACTCGTTTCAGTGTAAATTTTATGTATGTGTACTGCACTTTGGCCAACTATAGAGTTTTAAAGTGCTTTATAAATTAACTTGGTATTGTATGGTAAAGATGTCAGTAGATGTCAGATGTCAGTAGAAATTGCATATTTGCCACAAGATTTACATGGCAGGTTTGTGGACTTAATTCCTCAAGGATAATGAGGAATTAAAATATAAAAAAAAAGTGGTGACTTTCAAATAGTGAATAGAGACTTAATGACCTCTGTTTGAGACGGAGAACACGAATACAACCTGTAATTTGCACTTTGTACCCAGGCGCTGGTACTGAAGTAGGCCACAGAACACTCATTTGGGATGGGTACCATTCCCTGCAGTGAACTACTTGTGCTCCAACACGGGTCTGCAGTCTGTGTGTTGTTCATTAGCGCATGTACGTTGACGCGGCAGATGCGGCTTATTTCCTTCGCAGCTTTCGCCCCATTAAGACGCTGAAAAGAGGGCACAAGGGAAACGACGAAACATGAGAACGGCGCTGCTGACTAAGGCCCGCGTCTATTCCCAGCGCCAACCGTTCAGAAGAGGTGGGAGCATTTATCATGTAACACGCTGCTTTTAATTAGCTGCGTGTCATGTTTTGAGTTTGAGCTGCCTCTTGCATAGTCCTCCTTCCTAAAAGAGAAAGTAGAGGCAAGTGTTTTGCACATATTTTGCATTGTCAAATTATTTTAAGCATTTAACGACCAAAAGGATCATTTTGTTTGTAAAAATGGGACCATCACCTTGAGGCTAATGAAGTGGGATATGGCGCTGGATGATAAAGTAAAGAGTCTCAGAGGATGGGGTTATTTTGCAGTGAGCACACTTCACTAAAGCCTAAAGTCGACAATAAAGCAGGGCTAAATTAAAATCAATTGGCATCTTCATTCTATTTCGCATTTCTGCTCCCATGGCAGTTTTCTCTCCTTGGTCTGGCATGAATGTTTATCTCTGCGATGACAGTATGCGTCACCTGCTATTGTCCTGTATTTGAGGACACCATTATAAGATTGGCTGAGGTGGTTTCCCATCTATTTCCACCGCATCAGCATACAATGTTAAATAAAACTAGACCGCCTTTTCCTTTTCATTTAGTTATTATATTTATTGTCTTGGCTGTGATTTTTTTTTTTGTCAAAGGTGGGGCTGGAATCTTTCCTGGCAAATTTGCGCCAGTACGGCGGAGTACATTGAGAACCAACGTTTGCGTGTGACAGAGCCGTCTCTCAGGCACATGCGGACAGACGACCGTTCATTCTAAAATTGTAAATTAATGGAGAAAATCCTCCATTAAGTTAATGAATGCAACCAATTAACTATTACAAAGCAGAGGTCTCAAGATTATTTTCGGTTGACTGTGGACCCAGAAATGTTCTATTGAAGTCTTCCAAGTCATTTCCAGGATTTGACTTGAACATCAATCTGAGGACTTGGGACTGGAATTGGACATGTGACCCACGAAGCTCTTCAAAACTCTGTTCCCTTTCTCTCAAGACATGGCCAATGTTTAACTCACAGTGGAATAAAGATTATAGTTTGTCCTGTAAGAGCTTGGAAATGAAGGGCGCACATGAGGCCGCGCACAATGTTAATGTAAAGGTGAGGAGAGAAAAGTATTTGTTGCAATCTCGCCACGCCTCAGTCGACCCCTTCTTTCTAAGCCATGCTCGTGCGCCCTGGCCCATGCAAGCACCGGCACACCGTTTGTTTGTATGCACAAGATGTCACTCTCTTCTGCGCAATCGCTGTCTTTGCACCAGGGGAAAAATCTAAAACAGTTTAGTTAAGATTGGCTCAAGTGAACTAACAGAACTTTTTATTATAAGTTGAAACACACATACATTTTTTGGTTGTACATAGTATCCATCCATCCATCCATTTTCCCCCACTTTATCCGGGGCCGGGTCGCGGGGGTAGCAGTCTCAGCAGAGATGCCCAGACCTCCCGATCCACGCACACCTCCTCCAGCTGTTCTGGGGGGACCCCGAGGCGACACCAGGCCAGCTCGAAGACATAGTCCCACCAGCGTGTCCTGGGCCTTCCACGAGGCCTCCTCCCAGTGGGACATGCCTGGAGCACCTCCCGAGGGAGGCGACCAGGAGGCATCCGGAACAGATGCCCTAGCCACCTCAGCTGGCTCCTTTCGACGTGAAAAAGCAGCGACTCTACTCCGAGCTCCTCCCGGGTAACTGAGCTCCTAACCAAATCTCATGACCATAGGTGAGGGTGGGAACGATCGGTAAATCGAGAGCTTTGCCGCCTGACTCAGCTCCCTCTTCACCACAACAGTCCGATACAGCGACCGCATCACTGCTGACGCCGCACCGATCCGTCTATCGATCTCACGCTCCATCCGTCCCTCACTCGTGAACATGACCCCGAGATACTTGAACTCCTCCACTTGGGGCAAGGACATAATACATAATATCTCAAATCCAAACTTTACACAAGAATAATGTCTGTCATCTAAAGTTCTCGTCTGTACACTTCCTGTAGCCTTCTTTTATCTCCTGCCGTTGAACATTGAGCTGCAGTGTAGGTGGACCCCAGACCGTGAGCCCCCCTCGATGAGACTTCCAAGAGAACATTTATTCTGCCTTTTCAATTCACACATTTAAATAACCATTTTCAAAATACACATCTCAACCGTTTGTCTTTTTAGACTACTTTCCTGGTTTTAGTCGCTCACTCTTGGTGTATACTTTGCAGTTTTTGCCTGACGTGGATTCGGTGCGCGTGTGGGAGTGGGGCTATAATAGTATGCGTATGTGTGCGAAAGATTATAGCGTTTCACCCTCCACTAAGCACACAGCACCCGTGGGCTCGCTTACTCATGCTGGTTCTCTCCGCTCTGTGGCTGTCTACAACACACCACCACTGTCTATTCTGTCAATACGTATATTACAGAAGTGAAACCCACCGAATACACCCACTCATACATGCATCCATCACAACAGAGCGTTTTATTTTGAGAATCACATTCAGAGCTGGAAGAGGTGCCAGATAATCTACACTTGATTAAAAGTAATTTTGATAAAAACGTCTTACCTTTACAGCCATCACTGCTGCGATTCGAATAATCCAAATACAGTTCCTTTATTTAGAATTAAAATAGAACATATAACCCCAAAGCAGGAAAAGAGAAACCTCAAGGAGAACTACAGAAAAGGAGGGACCCAACTTCCATGAATGTACAGGTTATGCATAGCCATAGGGCTGATGGGAACAGAAAGGGCTGAAGATTGTGGGGCTAAGTGTAATTTCTGGAGCTACGGGACAGTGGGAGGAAGGGCGAGGGACTTGTCTATGCAAATAGTTCTTGGGGTCTACAGGTTGCTCAGATATTGATGAGGTCTGTCACTATTAAGAGAATGCACTTCTTGAGTAATAACGTAATACTCTGGTCACGTCAAAATGTGCAGAGAAATATTTCTGGAGTAAACCTACCCTTTCTGCGCCTATAAGCTGCAGCAAAACAACAGGCAGAAATGCGCAAAAGAAAATAATGGCGAAAGTGAAAACAAGCCGTCAATATTTACCATCTGGGAGCCATAAAACGCTTCGAGGTCCTGGCAGGATCTCATCAGAAGCCTGAGTGTTTTGCATAAATGTTTGGTCTTTTAGTGGGAATGTTTGCAGAGACATGAAGCATTAGCTTAAAATATTTCTAAGTGTAGAAGATGATGTTGTTTACTCAGTATATCCTACTGTGAGGATATGAAAATTGCCGCTTTTAAATCAGCAAAGGCTAGAATGATATATTGATAAGCAAGTAATAAGTAATATGGCAGGATTATTTTATGTTTTGCTCATAATAATAATAATAATTATAATAATAATAATAATCATCATCATCATCATAAAAAGATGCAATGATAAAATCATTTGACATTAGTTATTTTTGGCTGGCAGGACAGGTGTCAAACCTGTTTTAGTTTCATGGGTATAGGCCCAGTAATACACCTGGTCCTAAAATCAACATTTTGATGGTCACCGAATTCATAGTCACCTTTGAATTCGTAGCTTTCCACCATTTAAAACATTTGATACATTTATCATAATTAGCAACAACGAAATGCTGTATCGTGTGTCAGAAGTCAAAACAACCTTTTGCAGGTACATGTTGCATAGTGAACAACATCGTGACACTACATTATGACAAATTGGAACATAATTTACAAGAATCTGTCATTTCCAGAGTTGCACTTTTGAATTGATTTTCATTACAAATTGATTGAATTGACCCCGCACTTGGAGCAGGAAGACGCGACGATTTAAGTGAGTCCAAATAGCAATCAGGCAGCGTCTATCTCAATCCCAGCACATCCTTCCTGCGCGCTGACTCTAGGAATGTCTGCCTCTCAACTTATCTCTTTCACTTCCCCTTGTCGGCTCGCCAGACTGGAAAAAAAATGCAGTGGAGTGGGCAAATGCCTCGGCCTACGGGGCATCCGCACAGAAACATCCTCAAAGTTGCCCCATTTTCTGTTGGGGAAATTGTCTCATCTTCTGCCTATTATTTACAGTCTACTAGTGACAGCTCGTACACAGAATACGCACCATGTGGCACCTCAGACTATTGATGTAGAGGTTTTCATCGTGACGGGCGTCAGAGATGAGCAAGAGTTCACTTAGTTACGTTTTATTTGCCGCTGTGGATCATTTGTGTGGGTCCTTGACTTTTGGAAGTGAATGTGGTATCAGTTCTTTGTCAAGACATCCATATTTTTGTAGTTTTGTTGCTATTCCCTGATTTAGGTTAAAGTTTTGAGGCTTCGGAATGCAGCTAGCCTTTGGTGACACTTTATTATACACTCCCTTGATACATTGTACCTAACTAAATTAAGTACAATCTAATCTCCTTTGTAACAATCTGCAATAACTTGTACATAGAAAATACACGTTTGATACATTGTACCTGCCAAATCTAGTACAATGTAATGTGCTTTGTAACAGTGTGTAATTACTTGTACCTATGTGTTAGATACACGGTATTTGTACTTTGAAGGTACCTTTTGTAATAAGACATAAGACCCTTAGGGCTTAAGGTTAGAGTTTGGGCCCCATGTCTTAGTGTCTAGTAAAAAAGTGTAAAAAAAAAAGTGTCAGAAATGCAGCATTCCTTATTTTCAATAAAGCTGAGCACACGCTACACATTTTTTGGATTGAGACCGGGACTTTTTCCCCCTCAAAACATTGACTTTGTTATCCTTATCCAAGCTTTAACTTCCTGGCAGATGTCTTGAGATGTTGCTGCAATATTTCCACATAGTGTTTTTTCCTCATGATGACATCTATTTTGTGAAGTGCACCAGTCCCTCCCACAGAAACCCCACAGCATGATGCTGCCACCCCGTATTTCACAGTTGGGATGGTGTTCTCAGTCTTGCAAGATTCCCCCTTTTTACTTCAAACGTGACGATGGCTATTATGACCAAACAATTCAAATGTGTCTTTTTATAAAGTGTATGTAAACATCCGGTTCCCACGGTATATAGTAATTATTAGGCCTATCGTTAACAATGTCAAAATTGTGAAAATGTGTGCCACCCCTAAATGTGAAGCGATTGACTCAATTTTTGGTACAGATGCTTAGAATACCACTAGGAACCAGTCAAAGATTTGGCCAAAGTTAATTTTGTGAACCACCCTAACTTACATTTTAGATAGATGCCAACATTTCCCTCTCCATTTTGGAAGATATAAATATAGATGTGCATGTGTGATATGGGTTATTTATGAATAGGTTCTTTCTCATTATTAACAACCGTCTTCCCAGTTGCTCGGTTATTATTCAAAATGAGGGAATGATCCATTGTCTGATTAGCATTTTATAATATTTCTCGCAACTGGATTTCAATAAGCAGTCTAATGATAGAGGGCCATTTGCCGTCAACGTTCCTGCTCGAGTGCCATTTGTCCAATGTCAGGCACAGATAATGAGCTCCTGTATTTGTCGTCTGTAGCATCCAATTACTAAGTTACACAAGTGTCATTGTCACTCACTCTGAATCTAAGTATGGCAAAGCTAGACGTGCTATTAGTCGTGTCTGGAGCTTGACAGACTAAAAACAAAACCAAATTTAAGTGGATTTCTTTTTATGTTCTCACCAAAACATTGTGGCTATTGATGAGAGCAGTGAATGTCCGCGTCAATACGGCAAGAAGTCGTCTATTGATTCTTGTGCAGCACAGATGAGGCCGGAGCTTGAAAAGAGGCAAGACGGCAAGAAAATGTGGCACTTTTTACTTGTCTTGTCATGCAGGTTGGCTTGGAGAAGGGAAAGCCGGATCTGGGATAAAACATGAAAGAGCGTCCAGAAGTTTGGTCTTTTATTAAAGTAAATGGGAAGAGGGAGAGCAGCAGAGAGAGGGAGAGTGGGCAAGACAAAGGGCGTGGAGACTGTGCAATTAAGGACAAAGAGGGATGAATAGAATTTGATGACTGAAGGGTATCACAGTATGAGCTTGGAAAAGCATACTACTAGTACACCGCTAGTACTACTGCTTCTACAATATTAACACATTTCAAAAAGTTTAGTTCTTGTAAATGTAATCACTGACTCAGTGGATGAAATCATTCAAAGAAATGTTGTTCTGTTGCATACTACTGTAAACATTATGTAGCTAAGCTTTTGTTGTTATTGAAGTTACTTTTTATTTGAAAAGGAGCCCTTTAAAAATAACACTTACATTAATAATAAATTACATATTTATTATGAGAAGAAACTTCAACTATCCTGGTGAGACCAGAATGAAATCCCTCTGTTTTTTATACAGAAGGATGTCAGTCTGGAACCCACGCCCTGGTTGGTGGCATCAGAAAACTCAAACAAGCCTGTGCAATCAGATTAATTTATTTACGGTCATGAGTTGTTCATGAGCAGCGTCACTCCCCTCAGTAATAATCTACGAACAGCGCACGGGAGAGAGAAAGAGCTTTTTTCTAATCGGCGATATATGACCAAAAATACATCGACATTAGGTGAGTTTTGTAATTCATAATTCTGTGCGAATACACACAACCGCTTATAACTCCACATCAACGCGCGCCCTTCGCTCATTGGTTTACTCTGCTTCCTGTTTGCTTGCGTATGTACGGCTGTGGAAATGGAGTTGCTGCTACGGTCACAGTCTGGCAACGCACAAACAGCCAGATGCTATGTGAGTGGACCCACCTTTGACTGCCGCCCAGTCTTCTTTACAACGTGTCACCTTGCTGGGGGATGGAGGCGCTACATGTTGGAGTTCCCCCGGTGAAGAGGGTCGCATCCCATACACCTTCGGCTCTGTGACAGCTCTCTCACTGTTGTCTCGGCATACAGGCCCGAGTACCCAGCTTTCTTGGAGTCCACCGGGGGGGTACTTGATGGTGCTCCAAATCCATTGTTCTACTGGGGGACTTCAGTGCCCACATACGCAAAGATCGTGAGATCTTGAGGGGGCTGGTTGAGAGGAATAGCCTCCTTTATCTGAAACTGTATGATGTTCAGATAATGCAGTTCTGTGCTAGCCGAAGTTTGTCCATAACAAACACCATGTTCAAGCACAAGGATGTCCGTAAGTGCACGTGGCACCAAGACACCTCCGGCCATGCGTCTCGGACACTTGGGTGAACAGAGGGGTATAGCTTTCAACCAATCACCACCTGGTGGTGAGTTGGAGCTGCTAGCAGGAGAGGAAGCAGACCATGCAGACCCAAGCGTATCGTGAGGGTCTGTTGAGAACGTACGGTGAACCCCTCTGTCGGCAAGGCTTTCAACACCCACGTCTGGGAAAGCTTCTCCCAGATCCCGAGGGAGGTTGGGTACAGGGAGTCCGAGTGAACCATGTTCTCCTCCTCTATTGTTGATATGGCCGTCGTAGCGGTGGCCTGCTAGGTGTCTGGTGCCTGTTGCAGCGCCAACTCCCTGTTTGGTTTCCATCATCTGGAAAAGCTCTATACTCTCCATTGAGTTGAGGGTTCATGAGAGTTTGCCCAACCAGTCCACATGTGCTTTGTGCGTCTGGAGAAAATGTTCGACCGTGTCTCTCGTGGTGTCCTGTGGGGAATGCTCCGGGAGTATGAGGTCGGCCGCCCTCTGCTAAGCTCCATTACCGCAGCAGGAGCTTGGTTCACATTGCCGGCAGAAAGTCAGACCTGTTCCAGGTGCATGTTGCTCTTCGCCAGAGCAGCCTTTTGTTCATTACTTTTATGGACAGAATTTCTAGGTGCCGCCAGAGGCCAGAGGGTGTTCTGTTTGAAAATCACAGGATCTCATCTCTGCTGTTTGCAGATGATGTTGTTCTTTTGGCTTCATCAATTCAGGACCTTCGAAAAAAGAAAAAAAAGTTCTCAACAAAAATCAGAATGAGTCAGAATCTCAAAAAAAGTGTTATACTTTAATGAATTCACTTAGTTTCTGATACAGTACAACATCTCCTGTTCTGCATAATGCTTTTGAGATTTCTTGCATCTTAGGTAGTCCAATGAGCCTCAGTAAAATTATCTATCAACCCAGAAGTCTAATCTGACTAAAAATACCCTCAAGTACATAATCTTCACTAATCTAAACACACTGTACTGCACCACCACCACGCTCGTCATTAATTGCAGAAGTGAGGTGAGTGAGAAAGACGTGAGATGCCAGATAAAAGGAGATTAGATGAAACAAAGTGCGAATGGGGTGATGAAAAGGAGGTGGAGAGGAGAATAGGGCTGGCAGAGAGTAACTGCAGCAATGTTAATGAGAGTCAGGGTATAGACAGCGAATGGGTGAAGTGGTTGTGATATGAAAGGCTTCACGCAATAGAGAAAATGTTTATTATATTTTTATTTGCATCGTTTAAGAAGGTTTGGGGCATGCAAATGAACCGCTATATGAATTTACGCTGCGTAAGTGGGCTAGAATTACTTGAAGTTCTCTAAAGGATAGCATTGTAAGTGCAGTGTCTTCTATCACAAGATTGTTTGGGCTACTATCATTTGTTTATGGTGACAGTTATCGCGTCTGGAATTGCTTCCCCCCCTTCTTTTTGGCTTGTATCGATCACTGCCGGTATGGCATTTAAAGCTCTTTCGTAGATAATTAGTATGCATCACTCTACCCAATGTTTTGCTTCTTAATGGGCTTCAGGGATAAAATGTGTTGACTTGTAAACTAGAAGAGGGGAAAATAATACACGAAGCAGATTTGGACAAGGTGGGACCAATTACAGCAACGGTTTCAGGGAATCAATTGCATGTTTGGTCGTATGTTGCATACTTCTTCTTTGGTGTTATTTTTTGGTAATTATGGTAGCAGGAGTTCATTATTTCTTGCAACAGAGAAACTTGTAAAATATTGTGGCTTTATTGGCTCACGTTGTTTTAAATTACCATATTTGACGATGGCAAAAAGTTCAGTTTAGTTCAATTCAGGACAATTTTATGATGAACACTTTTATTTTATATTAGGGCCTTATCTATACTTTCACCTGCGATACGTTTTTGAACTGGATCAAAGGTAAATTAATTGTGGTTTGAATGCATTTATTGAATGAATTTAGATGTGCAGTCGGTGAATCTAAAGCTGCAGTAAATATATATACAACAGTACTTTCAATGTCTCCTGTAGAACAAGAGAAAAATTCGTAGCAAAAAAACACATGCTTCAGTTAACTTGAATGGTTTGTCTTTCATTCAAACAGAGCATAAAGGAGCAGTTTATGAAATACTAAGTGACATTAGTCTGTTAAGTAAAGACCCACGCAAGCTGAAAAAAGACATACAGAGTAGAAGTTCTTTATCTGGGCTTGTATTGTTTTCTTAGTTGTGATAAACTAACCTTAAAGCTGCAATACACAAATACATATCTTGATTGTTCGTTTGAGTCAACTAGAAGCACGTCTCAGCCGTTGATAGCAAGACAGAGTTGAGACCTGAGAAAGGCGGACGCCAATGGTAATGAGCTATTTCAGCCTCTGACTTCCTGGTTCGCACTGGAGCAAAATGTGCTATATTTTAACACACAACAGCGCACATGGTCATTTTTTCTTTCAAAAATGTTGTGTTTACAATGTAGATCTATGGTGCCAAAGTTTACTCTACCACAAATAATTGGATTAACGCTGTTTTAAGGTACAAGTTACCACTAAACCAAGAACACCCCACGAGACAGTTTGGAAATGATCCAACTAATTGGTCGTGATATGAAATAAGATTTTGAAATATTCTGTTGATAAACTGAATTCAGCACATTGTCTATATTAAAATTTTAAATAGGTCTTTACTGTCTACAAAGCTGAACGGACTATAATTAGCAAACTATCAGAAATTGTCTGGAGGCATGCATTCTGGGCAGTGAGCGAGCACCTAATTTATCATGATGACAAGAAAGTGAAATGTAAATCCCAGCACATGAAAACTGTTTAGTAATCAGGACCAGGGTCAACCTAAACAATGGAGTTTGCTTTATTTTTGCTTAGTCCCAGAGTTTTGTTCATTAGACTTGATGAGACAAACACTATAGGCAGAGAAAAACCTGTACTTCAATCATATATTGTATCAAGTATACTGTACTTGATATGCTGTTAACTATAAATTACATTGTTTGTTGTTATGGAAAGACAGTCTGGAAAGTTCTATGAAGACATCATGAGTCTTGATTCTGAAGGGGCAAATACTATGCACTATGCAGTTTTCCCACTGATTTATTTTGAGACAAACAAACATCTAATGTGGCTGTGAGAATGCTTCAGTTAACAATAAAGATTGGATTTCATTTAAGTCCATGTAATTACTGATTCTGCATGGTTCACAAAGCCACAGTGAGCTGTCTCTCATTGGATGTTTGTTATGTGAGAAAATAGAAATAATCAGCTCAAATGAGATTTTATTATGGTGCAGCACAATCATAGCATGATTGCAATCCTAATGAACAATAAATCTGTATGTGTGACAGATATGGCGAGAAATTATCTGTGATATACCCATTAATTGCCTAATTGAATGCTAAAAAAAACCAAGATCCAGTGATTATTGTTGTGATCTGCCATCTTCACTATACATCAGTGTTGCATTTTGAACTTTATTTAACTTTATTATTTTGGAAGCTCCTCCTGTGGACCCACCACCTGCAGGAGGAGCCATAGGAGCCTGGTGCTATGTGATTTGGGCAGCTCCAATAGCTGCCCCCACGACCCGGCAATGGACAAGTGGGAGAAAATGGATGGATGGATGGATTTTGGAAGCTTGTTTAGTAGGAACTCTTATTTGGGATGTGTTTACATGCATGCAGCTGACAACAGACAGAGAAAACAGAGATTCAACAAACACATAATTCTAATCATATCTTTGCTCTGATACGTAGCTCTGTAAATACAGTAGCACCAAATTCTTGCCCAGATTCTTCTTGTTCAGAGATTGAAACACTGGGGGAGTGGCATTAACTTCTGGTGGTGAGGCACAAAGCATCTTGATGAGCACACATTTGACAGAGAGAAATGTATTCAAGATTTTTGTTTTAGAGTCTGTTAGCATTTATCAATATTATCACTTTATTATACACACCCTGTGGTTTATAGTCATTGTATCTCATCATGTGACGCATTAATTTCTATTTGATCATTATTGGTAGTCTGTCTTGCAACCACTTTATTTAGCCAGAATGATTGTTTATATACATATAAATATATATATATATATATATATATATATATATATATATATATATATATATATATATATATATATATATATATATATATATATGTATATGTATATACAGGGCCCCCTGAAAGTACCATAAACATAACGAGTGAACGTGAAAGCAAAATGATACATGATTCTGTTATTTTCAACAACAAAAAGTGAAAAGTGGGGCGTGCACAAGTATTCATACAGCATTTTCTGAGTGCATTAAATTGCCTTTATAACATTCCTAGTGACTGCAGAATGTTCCCACCTTGCCCTAACCATTAAATAGAGGCCACCTGTGCGTAATCTACTCTCAGTATAATTCTCTGAGGGCCTCTGAGCTATGGTCGAAGTGTATTGGTCACTAAGCAACATCATGAAGGCCAAGGAGCTCACCAGAGAGGTCAGGGATTAAGCTGTGGAGAAGTTTAAAGCAGCGTTACGGTATACTAAGATTTCCCAAGATTTGAACATCTCACGGAGCACTGTTCAATCCATCATTGATGGATCACTTACCAAGACATGGCCGTCCACCTAAACTAACAGACCGAACAAGGAGCGCATCAGTAAGAAATGTAACCAAGTGCCCCAAGATAACTCTGGAGGAGCTGCGACGTACTGCCGCTGAGCTGGGGGAATCTGTACATGGGACAACTATAAGTCGTACTCTACACAAATCTGGCCTTCATGGACGAGTGGCAAGAAGAAAGCCATTATTGACATTTTGGAGGAAAACCTACTGGAGTCAGCAAGAGAATTGAGGCTGGGACGGAGATTCACCTTCCAGCAGGACAATGACCCTAAACACAAAGCTAAATGTACAATGGAATGGTTTAAAATAAACATATTAATGTGTTAGAATGGCCCAGTCAAAGTCCTGACCTAAATCCTATTGAAAATCTGTGGAAAGACCTGAAAACTGCTGTTCACAAACGCTCTCCTTCTAATTTGACAGAGCTTGAGTTGTTTTGTAAAGAGGAATGGGCTAAAATGTCAGTCTCTAGATCTTGAAGAGTCAAACAATCAATCAATCAATGGTTTTGTATAGCCCAATATCACAACAGGAGTTGCCTCATAGGGCTGCACCGAACATTAAGGCAATAAAACAGAGCAGTAAATAAGACAATGTAAAGTTAAGGCGAATCAAGTATCCAGTTGTTTATATATATATGTTGTATTGTGTTTTATCTTCCAACCTGTCCACTCTAAGTTTAACAAGCAACAAACAAGAATTGATACCTGATGAATTAGAGCTACTGTGCATTCTTGAATAACATGCTACAAGAAAAACCTTCACCACAGCAATGGGAGAAATATTCTGTTGACTTATGGCTCACTGTAATTCTGGAGCTACACTGTTACATATGCTCCAACTGGAAGCAGAAATAACGTGTATAGAGCAGACATGCAATAAATATAGTTGTACTCCTTTGGCTGGAGATTTTGGGTTAATTTATCTAAAATACTGGATTTCTTGGGCTCCATCCAGTTTCATCCACTTTACTCGGACAATTTATGGGACGTTCTGTGAGCCTTTCCAAACCAAACCCATCTTAATTTTGAAGGTTAATTTTGTGTCAAAAGGTAAGAGGGCCTATTCTACTTCAATACCCAAAAGATCTAAATTGACCTCTGAGAGGTCCTGAAAGCTTTCAAGACCTCTCAGAGGCAGCATAACAAAATAGCATATATAAAAAGCAAAACACTTGACTTTGCGATGTTTGCTTTACAGTCCCATGCAATTGTAGGTTTTCCATTTTCCTTCATAAACATAGAAAGTTACACTACAGTCTCACAGTCTCTCACCAATTTCAGAAGCTACTCACACAGTAGCTACACTGGGCTTGTGTCCATTTCTTTGTTAAGAAATAACTGCAGAAGTGTCATGTCTTTCTTTCTGTTGTCGGTGCCAGCTAAGGTTGCAGTGCATGATGTACACTATAGTTCCTACTAATTTAATTTAACTTATCTGTGTCCCGGTAGAAGTCACAAATCATCTAAAAATTAAATCATCTAGAGGGCTAAACATGGCCCAGGGGCCGCGAGTCTGACATGTATGGTTTAGGGTGCCAGCCCGTTGCTACATTACTGGCTGCAAATGCAAGATGAATGAATTATTTGATATAACTGTGCTTGCATATATATTATATTAGATCTTTCTTTGATGATGTTTTAGTCTTGATCTTGTTAGTCAGCACAGATTCACTTCTGCACTCCTTGTAATTGACAAGTCTTTTTTGCTGCTTCACGTTTGCCTTTAGACTGTACATCATCACTTATTTAGTGTGTGGTGGCTTCACAGGCTCCATCAAACCATCACGTCCTCCTCGCTTGGGCTAAGAGGCAGGAGTTTACCGTCAGTGTGGAGCGTCCAGGCGCCTTTGAAGTTATACTGGACCTCATCTATTTATTTCTTTTTTTAATTTTTCAAGGATTTTCCCAGCACTTTTTATCTCTGCAGAGTTTCATATTGGTGACCGCCTGGATGGTGCTCACACACACACGCACGAACAGGCTCTTGAAGTTCAGGGGAAAGTGCGGCGTCCTGGAGGGTGCAGTCTATGACAGTGGCAGATAAATGACCCGTACTATCTGTGAGCTGACACTCTGATAATTACACGCCAATCTCACACGTTCTCATTTCCTCCATCCACACAAACACGGCAAATTGTGAAAAATATGGGGTACAAACAATTCACTCTATTGGTTGAAAAATGTGTCAGTCCCATAGGTGCAAAGTCAGGGGAAACCACAACAAAAATAAAATACTCATGGCTGCTATATAACATTTTTGAGTTGGCTTAAGTCTGTTCAAACTATTCAAAGTCAACTAGTTCAGGGGCAAATTCTCCTACGTCTTGTGGGTTAAGGCAGTTGCTGCACAGGACAGCCTCTGTGTGGACGGTTAGTGCTGAATGTCTCTCTGCTCTCTGAACTGTCCTGCCTGACAAAGCCTATGGGCCATACATCTTTAAAAGAATCTTTTGTCCAAACAAGATGATTTCTTATTTTTTTATTTTCTGAACTGATTGATAATTAACTCCTTTTTTTAAATTAGGTTTTTAATGTAGCGTGGATGCTCCCTCAACCCCAAAGCTAAGATTTCCAAAAGTAGTTTTAAGTGTTATTAATTTGATAATTATTTATACACAATTATATTTTTAAAATGCATTTGCAAAAACAAATAAAGAAACTAATCTTATCTGCGATGGTTTTGCTTTTGACTTTCACACCCCAGATTATGGGATTTACAGCGCTCCATCTCGAGGGCATCTGGCCAAACAGATTTCTCCCTGTTACATCAGACAGGTAGATCTACCAAAGGGGACGCTGGACCGCAAACAAACGCTGACTTCATAGTGCCAGCCTCTGCCAAAGAAGTGCATCAGACAACAAATAAACTCAACTAGGGACGTGAATGGATTAGGAAAGATAAAACCTGGGGAAAAGTCTAGCATTTGCAGCACAGAAGTGTCATATATGGGTAGAAATGCATTGGAATAAATAAAGATTTTGATTGCAACATTCAAACAGGTTATTAATGCGGGAAAGAATAGTTTGGCGCAATAAACCTTTTGCCAACTATAGATAGCTAATTTCAAACTACTGGCACAAGCAAAGGCAGTCATGAATGCAATCACTGAGCTATGAAATAATTCATTTACTCTTGCAATTTTGTTACGGGCCATTAAGCACTGTATTAGAAAGCACCAACTAAGGACAGATCAATTCAGATGTCCACTAAGCTTTGAAAAATGAACTTCAGTGAGCAGACGGCTGCAGGATGCTCTTCTGTGCGAGGGTACTGTTTAGATGGAGAAAGAGTCTCTCCGAAGCTTCTCCGAATTGCATTGTGAAGAACTATTGTAAAGACACAAAAACAAAAAAAACAGCTCTAATTTATTATTATATGTGGGTATGTGAGTATTTTTTAGCTCATAACCTCTTGTCAGAGTGTGTTATAACTCTGTGGACAGGTACTGATGCAGACAGTTTTGCTCAGTGCTTGAATATATTGAATACCCCCTCCATCCATTTTCCTTCAGCTTATTTGAATCTGCATTTTTCAAGGTGGAGTTGATTGAGTGTGATTGCCTGTGTGTGTGTGTGCACGTGTGATCGGGTAGATGTACTGTATGTGTGACACTGTTTACGCGCATAGAGATAGATGTAACTGACTCTGGTGTTTTATTCCATTTGAAGCTGTTTATGCTGCCTGGTTAAAGTTTGATGAGACCTCTGCAAGTAAATGAACACTGTTAGGAATTTGAAGAGACGCATTGCGGAAAATACAGACTTGTCTACTGTCTATGCTCACCAGATTGTCAAAATTCTATCCAGCACAAATACTGTTTGCTATTTTTTTTTTTTTTTTTTGCATCTGTCCAAGACGAAAACAAGCTGGTGCACTTGCAGCAGTTAGCACAATCTCTGCTATTATAAGATGATCGTAATTCATCATTTGTGGTCCGATTTTAATAAATGGCTTTACTCCTATATATAATGGGCACACTTCCATGGATTGCAAAATATCTGTGATCTCTGATGCTTCCAGCTGTTTAACACATCACCAAATGTTCTCAGCATTGTAAACGGCAGCTAATGTGTTACTATGTACTATTGTCTAAAGAGGAGATTGAAATGGCGCACATAATACCAGGTACATTGCCCATCCCTCTGGTTATAGATGGAAGTCAAGACATGGGCCATCTCTTGTAGATAAGATGAACAGTGGCGTTTTGTCAAGCAGCAAATGTGTTGAGGACAGAGGATGAGGGTCGTTAAACCATGTCCCGCAGCTAAAAAAGATCTATTCACATACATTTGCTCCCACCTTGGGCTTAACATTACCAAGCTTGCAGCCAGACCGTGGTAAAGTCATATGTGACCCGCCGTGGATTCCAAAGACACAAGTCGGCAGCCCGTGTCTCGAGATAAACGTAAACAAAGATATTTTTTTGAAAATTGGTGATTTTCATTTTTTTGCAGAATCGTTCAGTTGAAGTCATGAAGAAGCCTCTCCTTGTTTAAGATAAACATATTATGTTTAAGAATGATTTGTTAGAATTAAAGTGAGATACTAACCCTGCAACTCTTAACGCCTTGCAAAAACAATGGATGCAGATACATTTTGTCCACGTAAGGCAAGGCAATTTTATTTGTGGAGTGCAATTTGTACAAAGCAATTTGAAGTGGTTCATAGTTACATACAATTACATAATACACATATATATGTATATACTGTAAAATCAGTCTATAAAACATAAATATAATCATTAAGAAAGTGCTTTTCTGAAGAGTGTGATATGCACAGCTAAATAGAACAGTTTTAGGCATGCATAATATATAAAACATTGTCAGAGTTGAGGCCTGTCTCACATCTTCTGGAAGTCGGTTCCAGATTTAGCAACATAAAACTGAAATGCACTCTCATTGTGTTTAGTCCTGTCTCTGGGACCAGAAGGAGATCTCTCTCTCAGGTTCTCAGAGACTGAGATGGTTCATATGATTCTCATACTGTATATCATAGATGTACGTTGGTGCTAGACCACGAAGAGACTTGTAAGCAAGCAGAGCTGTTTTGAAGTCTATTCTCTGAGTGACAGAAAGCCAGTGCAGAGACCTAAGCACTATAGTCGTATTTCCTAGTTTAGCGAGGCTAGTGAGCAGGCTTCTACAGTAGTCTAACCTGCTGGAGACAAATGTGTGGATTAGTCTCTTTAAGTCTGGTTTAGATACTACCTTTGAAATGGCAAACAGCAAAAGCTTTGGCAATCAAACCGAGCTAATCCCTCATGGTGATACAATATATACGCATTTCAGTCTTCTGAGTAAGAACCTTTGCTTTATCTACAACTGCTTTTTCATAGAACAAAAGCTAGTTAAGTATGCACATCATGGCACCCATTAAATAGCAATCTGAATTATTTATCAACTCACCATCAAGACATGCCACAAGTCGTAGCACAATGCGTTTTCAAATTTACATAAAAAGGAGGGATAAATGCATTATCTTGCTGCCGTCTGGCCTATAAATAGAGACATGTCAGTTATTTTTACACCATCTTTTGAGGAAGCAATTGTCACTTGTCGTTGATAAATCTCTCCGTCTTTTCCAAGCGTCTGTTCAAATGTCACATTGTAATAGTGCAAATATGTCGGCACGGTGTCCTGGGGAGAGCTGTGAGTGTATGCATGTTTGAATACTTGTGATCCTCCTTCCCCTGTTTCAAATGCCACATCTGTCTGATCAAACAGTGCTGAACTGCACTTAACATGAGAACACCGCACACTTCCACTCCCACTAATGCAATTGCCCCTTTGTGTCGGGGGGGGGGGTAAATTACTCATTAATTCTCCGTGAGAGTAAATACTACGCTAACAGAAAAGACAAAGGGGGAGAGGGATATTAGAATCAGAATAGGTTTTATTGCCATTGTTATGAACAGGTTCACAACTAGGAATTTTACACGGTACGTTCGCGCAGATGCGCTGAACGCACCAGGGCAGCCGTTACATGGCGCCCCTTTTTTTTTTTTTTTTTTTTTTTTTTTTTTTTCAGAATCAGAATCCATTACACAATGGAGATAATTTTTTTGACTCAGCCATGGCTTTAAATACTGTTTAAGTGGCGCTAGCCCACAGTTAGCTTTGTCCGTTAGCCTGTTAGTTTCTTCTTCATGATTCTATTAGTGTATATTGGGCCTCCGATCCGGAAGCAGGAAAGTTGCAATTGTGGTTTCTGGCCAGAGACACCAGGGGTGATGAAAGACCCCCAATCATCCCATTACCAGAGGGACTATGAAAATAATGTATTAAGGTAAACACATTACTTAGTTTCACTTTAAAATACAGAAACAGAAGACACTCCCCATAATGCTGTAGATAGTAGGGCTGTCCAACATGAAAATAGGCTATGTTTTTTGACATATTAAAATAAACATTAAATGTTATAGCGACCATTTTAATACAGTGTTTCATGAAATTCAACAAAAAATATAAACAATTTGTTTGTGTTTTTTTTTCCATCAAATTGTGTCAAGACAAATAAGACAAATATGTTCAAAACCTAAATTTGCCCATATTGGCTTTGCGGCTTTGTTGTGGGCTGTACTTGCAAAAAATGCTCCACATGTTACAGGTATGTCTGAGCTGCAGTACCGTACAGAGTGAGTCTTTCTCAGCCCCAGCTTAAGTCTTCACCCAAATCAATAGAGAGAATTGGTCCACCAAACCCTGTGGGAAAGGTACCGTACGTGAGTTTGTGTGTGTAAGAGTGCAGGGATATGGCCTTAGATGTTGTGATAGATTTGGACTCTCCCCCTTCCTCCATAATAAGGACTCACCTCCTCCCCGCTCACTTAGGGCCCTCAGCTGTCCCACCGCCTCCTCCCTTCGCTCCAACTACTATTCTCTCTGCCCTCTTTCCTTTCCCTCTGTCTTCAGTGGACACAAGCCCTCCCATACCAGTGTCAGTGGAGCAAAATGTCCCTCTTTTGTGGCTCCTTTTGGGCACAGAATAGGTCAAGTCAAGTGCACCTGAAGCCAAGAGGAACAGTCATTAATGAACTGCATGACTGTGCCATAAAAATAGAGCCGTGCAAGAATGCGATAAATCTTCTCTGGCTTTTTGTTCCACCTGGCAGTCAATACAAAAAAATGCAGTTTAACAATTTTCCTATCTAGTGCCAAAGACAATAAAAATGAAAATATTCATTCATTCCTTGTAGAGCTCATGTTTTGTGTTGGCTAGAGGACGTCCCAGAGGTGCCATATGGCCATTTAGTTGTGGGTTGAGAACTTAAAGACACACTGACAGGTTAACATTTACTCATACATCAATTCACTTGGTATTTCAAAGTCATGTCATGTCTGTTTCACACGAATGTGCACTGCAGCTTTATTAGACAGTAAAGCAGGGCATACCACCACTATATTGTGGAAATCTATTTTCTATCTTCCGCGTAAGCAACCTTTAAACATGATATTATTTAGCTGCAAACAGTGCACTGTGGTCGGTTTTTGTTTAGTTTTTTAATCACAAATTGGCCTGTTTTAACTTTTCTTTACGGAGGCAGAAATACATGTACTACAAGAAAATTAGTTGGGGGGAAGTCCAGCTTTAGATGATGAGGGGAAACAGTGGAAGGAATTTCTGATTCCAATCAGGCCGTTTGCAGCCAGAGAAACCTCCCCCTGAGAATGAGGAGCACTTACTACACTGGCGCTGTGTACTTATTAAGGCACATCATTATTCTCAGTTTCTGGTTATGGCAAAGTAAAAATACAGAATACAGATTTATTGCATTATACTGTCCGTGAATTGTGTTTCGGCTGTTATTTTTGAGATTTTGGAGATATTCCACCATGACTTTTAGACATAATTACAAGATGATGAGTGTTTACTGGAAATGACAAATAAATGCACACATGGATGGATTCCGAAAGTCAATATCAACTTTATTTGAGGTTAGGTTATCACATAAGTTCAATTAATTTTCCTGTCTGTCAGCGTGGCGTCTCTCTTCCTGGATTTTCTGTGTGCCAGACAACGGGCTTGGGGCCAACACACAGTTAATGGAATTGCTCTGCTGTCGTGAATTCTGGCCATTATTAGATTTCAGCTGTAACTAATACTCAAGCGAAAAGCCAGGATTTTACAGTAAATTGTGAAACACGTTTTCTAGCTAAGATGTGGAAACTACCTGACAGGAATGGTACTCAGATCCGTCAAAACATTCTGATCACGGACAGTTTTGTCAGAATCATATGAACATTTTGCCTTCAGGAGTTAAGCTACTATATAATAATGTCCATGCATGAAAAAACACTGCTCTTAGCATCTTGTTTCTTGGGTAGAGTGCTCTTGGCTGGCGGCAGCAGTAATTACCAATGATAAAAACAAAATTCAAGCTAGCATTTTTAGCCAATGGCACACTCACATGCTGACACATTTAACACATATGAGAGCAGAACAACGACGAATGAGTCCAGTGATGGTTTGTGGGTATTTATAGACGCATTTACACTTCCGGGTTCCACTGTGCAACAAAATTGAGAAAATTCACATGGGAGAGCTTCAGAAGAAAGAAAGAAGTAAAACATGACTCTAGCTATGAAGTATGAATGCTATTATGTGGTTTAATGTAAACACAAAAAAATAACATCACTTGATGTACTATGATATGTCTCCTTCACGAGAGCTCAACAGTAGCAATGTTCTGATCTAACGGCTAAAGTTGTTGTATTGCTGTTTTTCTTGTAACATTATGACACAGTGTATCATATGTTGTAGCAAGTTGAAGGCTGCACATTACAAACAAGATGACACAACAGATGATATTGTTAGAAATACCAATAATAATGCAGTGATTATTTTAAGGCTGATGAATTTAGTGGCATCTATTTTCGGGAGCGTAAAAACATCTTGGCGGTCTGGTCCCTATTTACATAAAATCCCGTTCTCTGAGCAATTTCTCATTTCACACTAATTAAATGCACTACATGAGGAAGAGCATCTGTGTCAGCCATCGGGAATTTCAGTCTGGCAACATTGGAGATGGGAAACTTCCACTGGACACGGTGCAACGGGCTGCGCAACAGCCTTTATGGATTTCACAGTTGGCTTTTTTCACTCCGTGCCACGTGTCGAGTTCACGGGTATAATGGCTCCTGTTACCCCTTCTGGGTTTGCCTTCCATGAAGAAAGCCCTTCAGTTGCTTGTTTGAACTGAAAATAAAAATCGATGCATTGGGGCTTACGGGAAAGATACTTCAGATGTCTTCCCAGAATGTTGTTGGAGGGGTCTTATTATATAAGGCGTTTGTGTGGAGTCGATGAACAGTGCATTTGTGGGATGTTAATGTGCAGTTTGCGGTTTGCGGTTCAGTTGGTGTTTTAAGTCTGTTGTTATTCTTCTCTCATCCCCAAATTGTTCAGACTTTTCCACAAAACTTTGAAAGTCTCTTTTTATGTAAAGGCAGTATGTAGCAATTAGCAGTGTTTGAGAAATAAGGTGTTGCAAGCCGTTAAGTTACATCATAGCATAATTAGTGGTGGTCGAAAGGGCATTGGCATTTATTGGCAGCTATGCCACAATACAGAAGTGTGCATAGGAAATTAATTATACAAAGAAAAGCCTTATTGAGTGTTCAGAAAGTGACATGAAAATCCCAGGCACAAACGTTGAAGTCAAAGACAGGATTGGCTCAACTCTCCGTTTGTATCATAGACATTGCTGAAGCAAATGTCCCGCTGACCCGTTCCCCACCTCCAGATGTCTTTCTCTGCTGGACTCCAGACTGGTGGCCATCTTATCTGGCAACCAACATGTCCAACACTAATCACTGACATGGAGCAGGCTGTGGGGAAGCCATGATGTCAGTGAAGAGGGCTGTAGCCCATTAGACCAAGTCTTCATCTGCACATGCAACTTCCACCATCATTAGGAGTTTTCTCAGCGGAGTGTCACTGCTGCGCACGTCAGCAGGATTATTTCTGTTGCACACACTCTTGGCAGCACTTTTATTTGAGCTGCTCGCTATGTTGACTCAGTTCCTGATTGTGTGCATCAAAGTGTGTCCTATTAAAATGTTAAAGCGTCCAGTAATTTCCACCGAGATTTAAGTGGTCATTTCTGTAAGGACTTCTTGTTACATTGCAAGTCATGATACAAAATATTGGACACTGACTGAAAGCAATTGAATTTGACTTGGCACTTAAGGGGCAGTAAAGATTTGAAAGCAAACTACATTCATTGGCAGCGACCAAACAGAGACCTTCAATGAGCAACTTAAATCACCCTTCAAAACCGGACTCACTTCTTTGGACTGCAGAATCGAACACATTTTGACTAAGACTCTACCACCTGAGCCACTTTACCTCCTGATAATAAGTGTAAATGCTAAATGATCTCTATCGTTTTAATATCAAAGGTTCAGTGTTGAAAACTCACTTTGGTCAGTTCATTTGAGCCACATCACAGTTGACTTCAACCAATCACTTTGGCTACACGAACAAAGTCACTCCATATTGAAAGAGGAGTTTATAAAAGAACATATTCTGTTGGAATGTCTACAGAGAAGGTCAAGCAATGAAATATGAAGCTTGTGTGATAAAGTCTGGAGCAGAGGAACTGTAGTTGAACAAAAGCTGGCTGTAATGGAGCTAAAAAGAAAAGAAACACAGTGCGAAAAACATCAGAGGCATGCAGAAGCTCGCACTCGCATGACCTGAATAGTAATTATCCGACAGACAAAACAGAGAGGGGAGGCAGACGAGTGAGATGGAATGAGGGAAGAGCCAAGGACCAGAGACCTGAAAAGAGGAGAGGAAAATGGATAAGCGGAGCATTGACTTTTGGCTTTTGTCCACAAACAGAAACAGGGCAAAAACATCAGGTCAGAAAGCTAGTCTTGGTGAGTAATGAGCAGAAACAAGCAGCAGTGGCCAATTTGACAGTTTAAATCAACGACAATCTTAAAATATTCTGAGAGATTGTTCTATATTGTGATTCAGGGCTTTCATGAATGATGCAGCTCCATACTCAAATGCACAAATGACTTCCCCACCTACTTCTCATAGTGGTCAAAGTTTCGACCCAAGGCTCTCTTTGATGTTTTTGTTTAGTTAAATCTTAAATCAACCTTACCACCCTGTTCCCAACAATAAACCCTTAAAAGTTGGAACTGATAAGTGGACCTGCAACAAAAGGGTTGTGTGTGCCCCTCCCCCTGTGATCAAGGGCCCAGTGGCTCTTAAACCTTTCACACACCAATTGTACCACCAAAATACTTGACCTTCCAAGAACCAACAAGCTCAAGATCACATCAGGACTTCCTCGGGTCTAAAAGAAAAAGGTCTAAAAATACCTGAATTGGGCTAAATGATGGTCTATAACCATGTGTAAACTAAAAAAAACACAGAACGTACGGTATTACTAAATCATAGATACATTTTCCTGCAACTAACTTTTTTTTGTGCCTTCTACAGCCTTACAGATTTTTTACTCGCCTCTCGATTCTCCATTGATTTCAAGCAACCCTAGTTTTCTGTATACAGTGGGGATCCATCTATATAAATGCAGTGGTGTCATAACCGAAGTGAGATGTGATTGTGCGTTTTTTTTTGGCGACACCGTGGCTCAACGTGAGCACAACACGACCAGTGAAGCAGCCGCCATTAATTTGAAGTGAAGCGTTCCCTGTGGGGAAGTGGTGTCGACAGAGACGGATAGAGACACAGACGGGCTCACAAAGAGAAAGAGCGGCTCATCTGTAACCTCCAGTAGTAATACGCACTCACACCATCACTCATGTTTCTGCTCCCTGTCAATAAATTCTATTAAAATCCAGCCCACAACCTCATCAGGTGGCTCCCCTGCTACAGCTATTGCCTTCCACCAAAGAATGGGTGTTTCGCAATTGTATTCGTATTCTTAATAGATGGAAAACAGTGTTAATTTTGTTGAGTAATACAGTTTGTCCTAGATTACAATACATAACACTTTTGGACCGACTTTATTATAGATTCAGTTGACTGAAATGAAACAGAAGTAATACTTAAATTTAATTATTTTCATTTGGGACAATGATATATCCCGACCGAGAAAGAGGAAGACTTGAAATTAGAATGAAAAAATTATCTTTCAAAATTCATATCTGAGAAAAAATACCGTAAACCAGAACTTAATCAACTGAACCACATCGAGAAGCATCATTCACAGATACATACTGGGGTTAATTTATCAAGACAGGCACTAAATACAGTGGGAACTAGATGTTTACATACACTATATAAAAAGACACATATGCTTCTTTTTTTTCAATGTTTTAGGTCAATTCGAATTTTTAAAATTATGTCTATTTGCTAAATGCCAGAAGAATGAGAGATAGAATTTTCTACATGCTTTTTTCTCTTACTTTTCACAAAGCCAAAAGTTCATTCATTTCATTAGTATTTGGTAGCACTGCCTTTACACTGTGTAACTTTGGTCAAACGTTTAGGATATCCTTCCACAAGCTTCTCACAATAGTAGAAAGAAAAAAAGGAAACTACTTGCCGATTGTTCTCTTTTGCACATGCTACTCATTTTGCCCATGGCCAAACGCTTGGTAAATGAGCCCCACCGCTTACCAGGAGGGAGAAGTACAGTCATGTCAACACACAAAACCTTTTCAAAATACACCAACTAGGACTATAAGTGGATCAGTACAGTTGCCATGGCACCATTTACCTGGGTCACATCGGTCACACAGTTAGCCTGACTGAACTTGAAACACAATGTGAAACTGAATTACTTTGGGCCACGGTGTTACTGCTGTGCCAGAGGAGATTGTAGATTCCTCAATTTATAATGAGATCCAAAGTTCAGTTCCTTATTTATGATCCAGTGTAGGGGGGAATGGTGGCGCAACGGTTAAAACGTGCTTGTTCGATTCCCGGTGAGTGGAGTTTCCATGTTCTCCCCGTGCCTGCGTACTTTTCCCTCTGGGTGCTAGCTACCTACCACTAAAATCATGTACAATATCCCAGAATGAATTAAGTCTGTGTGTGTGAATGAACTGTTTTATATTCATGCTCTGAGAATGACAGTTTTAACAAGCTATCCATGCTCATAAACTGTACGTGTTCTTCTAACTATTTATTTTTCATCCATCATCCTGCCATAAGAAACAGGATAAATGGCCGACTCCTCAAATCCTTCAAATCACTTGCCAAATATATGCCATCTTTTCCCTGTCTCCACTTAACCATAACTCACCCTCTGACCTCCCAAGTGTGGCTAAGACAAAAGTCACTTCTTTTATTCATCATGCGCCTCATTCCCATTCCCCCTCTACACTCAGCCCGGAGGGAGTTTTCATCTGAGGTATTTTCCCATTTTCTTGAGTAGATTAGGAATTTGACACACCTAGGAAGAGTCTTGACAGCTAAGCCCCGCACTGGTGTGTGTCTCAGAGCGTAGGGGAGAGCACCATCTGTGAGGTGACACACATCATTCACTGTGCCACCAAGTCGAGCAGAACGGGGAGGAAATTTTAATCAAGGAGCTCAGCGCGCCTGCCGGGCTGTTAGAGGTGACTGTCTGCATGTGTGTGTGCGAGCAGGTGGCTATAGGTATATTAAAAAGAGCATCTCGGGTATTGTGACGACACGTTAGGACCAGCCGTAAAGAAGAAAATGACTCTGGATGATGTAAGTGCTCCTATGTGCAATGCTTCAGTAATAACAGTGAGGAGATATATGCCTGGTGGGGGACCTAGTGGAAATGGTTGCCACCATAGATCACAAGGCCATTTTGCTTTTACATGATCCCACTGCTGTAACATCTTGAGAGTGATTTTATTAATAGATGGAACGGGCCGCTGCCTAATTTAGCAAATCCCACCACTTTGTCCCCCTTTTGTTGGGGAAAGGTTGTATCAAAAAGGTCTGAGGAGAGAAAAGCCCACGATTCAAAGGAAACTGATCATTTATCAAATCCTTTTCATGTTATGGGTGAAATGGTACAGTGAAGTGTTACTTCAAATAGAAGAGTCCTTTTACAAACGTCACATCACGCATTCTAGTTTACACAGTGTCCGTACATCTTTAATCATGTAATAATGTAGCTTTTTAATCACATGTAAATCAGTAATGACAGCTTTAATTTCTGAGGTTAAAATGCAATATAAGAGCTTACATTAATTTCCCACATTTTAACTTTTTAGGGACTGTTTAGTGTTTATGCGTTTACCTGCGCCTCAAGAAACATCACATGGAGCCACCTCTCTCATCTGTAATCTCGTCTGTAATCATCTTTCCCCCTCGGTTTTCTGCTTGTCTGTTGTCCTCTGGTCCTCCTCTCCTGTCATTACTGATTTCCGTGTGATTAAAAGGCTACATTATTACATGACGGATTAAAGACGTACGGACACTGTGTAAACTAGAATGCGTGATTTGACGTACGTAAAACGGACCGTGGACTTGGCGTAAATGAGGCGTAACTTGGACACTCAACACTAATGCCTTATACAAATCAATGGACTTCCAAATGTGCAAAATGTTGTTAAAATAGTTATAATGCTAACCGCTACACTGTAGTCATTATTACTATTGTAGCCGCCCTGGGGCAGACGGACAGAAGCGAGGCTGACAAACTGCACCCTCGGCCCCTCCGACCACTCACTCACTCACACAATACATCTACACACAGGGAGGGACACATTACTTCATATTCATGTTTGCATAGCCTAGCTTTACTTTTGTTGGATTTTTTTCTTATCACACTAGCAATAAAAAAGAGCAGTTAGAGCACAGTGCTACTCTGAGGATGACCCAAACAACGACGTGTGACATATAAATGTTCAGGGCTGTTTAAGAAAGAAATGAATATTTAAAATGGAGTGTCTGGTTATAAATGATGTCAAAGTGACCTCTATTATCCAAAATGCCTTGAGTGTTTTGTCTCTCTATATTTCATCCTCCTTTTAACTCAGCTTTGATAAATCTTACCATTAACCTTTGCAATCAGATGCACTGTTCTGGAAGCCATATCAATGGGATGGAGTGCTGCGCACAGACATTACAAAAAAAGTTTATCAGATTGATTTCAGTTGATTACGGACTTTCATTTTAATATGCAGACAGCATAACACCATATTTTGTAACAGTTGCTGAAAATATCATGATAAAGTAGTGAAGTAGCTTCATCCTCAATAATAGAACAGTATAGAGTTTGACGCGAGGCAGGGCTCAGCTGTTCAAATCAGGCTTTTGTATCTGCACTCTTTGCTTTTAATGTAATGTAATTAAAGATTACATTTATGGATTGATCATATGTGCCTTCTTGTATTTGCATGTAACTGAGAACTTGAGAAGCACTTATGTTCGAATTGTGCTTTACAGTTAATCTGGCCTCGCCTAGAGTTTGTGATTTGGGTAAAACTCATTGCTGAACACACACACATCTATTGTAAACCATTATTTAACAGAGGCACTTCAATG
This sequence comes from Proterorhinus semilunaris, assembly GCA_021464625.1. Lineage (NCBI taxonomy): Eukaryota > Metazoa > Chordata > Actinopteri > Gobiiformes > Gobiidae > Proterorhinus > Proterorhinus semilunaris. Next base: position 21,571,781 of record CM038349.1, on the reverse strand, counting down.
ACTTTTGCAATGATTGACTATAATTACTTTGTTATTTATCAGTGAGTAGAACCTTCCAAACACATTGACAACATTATCATTATTTATCTCACTGTTGCCAACAGAACTCATTTGCGCATTTGTTTTATTTTTTGTCTCCAGTTCCGAGTTTGGTTTTGTGCAATTAACATTCGGGGAAGGCCATGCTCGACCCTCTAGTTCTTCCCAGTTGACTTGCTATTCCTGACTATTCTTCTGTCACCGGATCGTTCTAACAATCTCACATTTCTCAACAACTCACTATCGTCTTTTACTTCATGTAACTGAACTCATTTGAATTATAGCAAGACATAAAAGTTGCAATCCTGCACAGCAATACAATTGTTGAAATCATCTCACTGGTTGTTTGGGGCAAATCTGTGACAGTAAACCATTGATTTCAAGATTATATGATGAAATGCCTTAACATCACAATGGTTTAGAGGAGGGTGTTGCATGCTATTTCAAAACTTTCAAATGTTGCGTTGTGTTTGGTGAGCTTGCCTTGACCATAACTCAGAATGGTAGTGAAATATGTCATTTGCAAGAAGCCATAATTGAAGTACACAAATGAGAGTATTAAAAAACTTGATAGACCAAAGATAAATCCATAATATTTATTACAAAATCCAAAGAAAAGTCTTCACACCTTCCTCACTTCCTTATTAACAGACTCATGCTCGGTCAGTGCTAATGTTCTCTAATCGCTAGCTGTATTAATTATAACCCTGTGTGGATCAAAGAGGATTTATTATATACTGAGCGACTTACGGTTGCTGGCATTTTGATTATTAACGATGATCATGATAATCCCTTTCTACTAGACTTGGATTTGACATGTGTGCGATGTGTGAGGTCTTGTCTAATCAATTTTCAGTCCCAGTGGAGATGGTTATGGAGTTTGAAAAAAAAAATTATACAGTGCCTTGCGAAAGTACTAATACACCTTGAACTTTTGCACATTTTGTCATGTTTACAACCATAAATGTAAAGATTAGATTTTTTATTTTTTTTACTGAAAGTTCACACACAAGTAACAGACAACTGTGAACTGAAAGCAAAATGACACATGATTCTGTTATTTTTCAAATAACAGAAAAGTGGGGCGTGCATAAGTATTCATACAGCATGATTAATACTTTGTGGAACCCCCTTTTACTGCATTAACAGCAGCAAGTCTTTTGGGGTTTGACTCTACAAGATTTGCACATCTAGAGACTGACATTTTAGCCCATTCCTCTTTACAAAACAACTCAAGCTCTGTCAAATTAGAAGGCGAGTGTTTGTGAACAGCAGTTTTCAGGTCTTTCCACAGATTTTCTACAGGATTTAGGTCAGGACTTTGACTGGGTCATTCTAACACATTAATAAGTTTATTTTAAACCATTCCATTGTAGATTTAGCTTTGTGTTTAGAGCCATTGTCCTGCTGGAAGGTGAATCTCCGCCACAGGCTCAATTCTCTTGCTGACTCCAGCAGGTTTTCCTCCATAATGCCCCTGTATTTGGCTCCATCCATCTTCCCAACTATTCTTACAATCTTCCCAGTCCCCGCTGAGGAAAAGCAGCCCCATAGCATGATGCTCCCCCCACCATATTTGACACTGGGGATGGTGAGAGTACGACTTATAGTTGTCCCATGTACAGATTCCCCCAGCTCAGCGGCAGTACGTCGCAGCTCCTCCAGAGTTATCTTGGGGCACTTGGTTGCCTTTCTGACCAGTGCTCTCCTTGTTCGGTCTGTTAGTTTGGGTGGACGGCCGTGTCTTGGTAAGTTCGCAGTGGTGCTATACTCTTTCCATTTCTGAATGATGGATTAAACAGTGCTCCGTGAGATGTTCAAATCTTGGGAAATCTTTGTATAACTGACCTCTCTGGTGAGCTCCTTGGCCTTCATGATGTTGTTTAGTGACCAATACACTCCGACCATAGCTCTGAGGCCCTCACAGGACAGCTGGAATTATACTGAGAGTAGGTTAGGGCAAGGTGTGAACATTCTGCAGTCATTAGGAATGTTATAAAGGAGATTTAATGCACTCAGAAAATGCTGTATGAATACTTATGCAAGCCCTACTTTTCACTTTTCTATTTTTAAATAACAGAATCATGTATCATTTTGCTTCCACTTCACAGTTGTCTGTTACTTGTGTGTGAACTTTCAGTAAAAAAATCAAAATCAAAATCTTTATGTGTAGGGTTGTAAACATGACAAAATGTGCAAAGGTTCAAGGTGTATTAGTACTTTCGCAAGGCACTGTATAAGATGTGTTTGAGTATTACAGGTATGTTGTCATTTGGAGAAAGACAGATGGCAAAAAATGTCTTCAGCAACCAGCAGACTGAACATATTTAAAGGATGAAACGAAAATTACTAAACATATTTCAGTCGTGGTACAGGAACAAAAACACGGGGCTTCTTGGTTCAGCTGCTACTTGGTATGAAGTTTGCTTGCTCTTTTTTTCCCCATACCTCTCTTCAAATACTGTGGTAAAATATACTCATCTGGGATAATTTGCAGACATTTAGCCATCCGAGATTTTGACCTGTTTGCACATCGTTGTATTATTTAAAAATATGGAAACTCCAATAATATCACCATCAAATACATGGTGTAGACATCCATTTGTTCTGCCTCTTGTAGCTTCTTGTAGAAATGTAGCCTGGCTAGTCAATACTACACTCTTCCTATTCTCAAAGAAATACTCTCTGAACTTTGTCTCACCCCCTGCTGAGATCCCATGAGTGTGATATACAGGTTGTTTCAGAACAAACACGCCGGCTTATTACGAGTACAAAGAATCATAATCAATGCCAGTGTTCAGGATGACAGCACACTTTTGTCAAATCAACCAGTGAAACAGCACTGTTAATCAGAGATGAGAGACATTATTAAGTTAGCTCTGAATGAAGATCAATGTGTACATTCGGTGACAAAGAAATAAAAATGGGCTCCATCAATGGTAAACCTACTTTGGAATTACGTCATGTGAGACTAAAAAAGGTAAATGGATACAAATGTAACCCCATCATGTAAACAAAGGATGGTTGTTCTTCATACCATAAAACAATGAAAATATCCAAATGCTTTACCTGACCATTTTTGACTGTAAGGTTCCTATATCTCTTAATTTTACAACGTCCCTCTCGCCTCCTCTATCGCTTTGTCCTCTTACCGTCCCTCCTTCTCATCCATTGATTTTTTTCTTCATTATTTTAATGTCAATGTCCTTTTTTCTGCCCCACCCTCTCTCCCTCTCTCTGTCTCCAACTCTCCTTCACTATTTCCCTTTCACCACTTCCACTACCCTCATCTCCTTTAGCTCCTCCCCCTCCTTTCCCAGAAGTCCTTGCTACTGGGCCAAGGCGTCTGCTTATTTACATTGGAATAAATCTACCTCATCACCGGCGCACGGCCACACAGCAATCCTTTTAGCAACCAGCCTGAAGTATTAATAAAACTAGGCTATAAAATCTCCCTAGTCGTTTTTTATTTTTTTTTCTCTTTTTTTTTCTTCCCCCAATGTCAAATGATGAATTGCGGTCCGAAGTGCTTGCCAGATGTGATGCAATGATGCTATGGCTTGGGTGCTTATTCCACTCCATCAGGGTATTGGTCAACGCGAGGTCCGCTTCAAAAGACGTAAATAAAACTGGAAGCTAATAAAGGCATGGGCAAAAAATAGCGCAATTATACTGAGCGCGTAATGGCTAAGCAAAAACGACGTGTTAATTGGGCGCGACGCTTTAGCTTCCAACAGGGACGTAATGAAAGCAATATGATGATATGAAGAGTGCCCAAACAGGAGAGCAGGAGACACTAACAAGGGCCTTTGTGAGCTTTATTTAGATGGTCCATGGGGATATTTCCCTATTTTTAATTTGTTTTCTTTTGGAGGCGCTGTAGGTGAAATTAATTTCCGCAAACCTTTGAGAGTAGCTGAACGGCACTGGAAGTATCACCGAACTGTTTACTGAAGTGGGTGAAACATATTCATTAAATGTCAAGTGATTTGCTGAAGAGTACTTCAATATGTACAAACATGTTCTGGGGTTATTGTGTGCACAAGCGTTATTTGCACTATTCAGATCAAATCTGAACAATGCTATTCAATCCATAAGGTTATTAATAGGGTCATAACTATTATAAAAAGAGAAGGTTCGTTCACAAACGTACTAGTGGGAAAAAGTATCTAGTTAAATACTTTATTGTGTCAATAAAATAACTTCTCTAAGCGTATCTGTTCCATCGAAGAGTAATATGTATCAAAGTATGCAACTTATATGTGCTCTTCATATTCTTTCACATGCTTCACAAAACGTTTCAAGTATACATGAATAACTATCTGAGAAATGATTTATAAGGTCACCGATCAACCACGCTCGAGAAAGCACAACCATGAACTGCAGTGGATGCACATTCTTCATATGTGCATGATGCGCCTCTGAGGAAGATGGAAGTGAATGTCAGGCATTTAAACAAACTTTTGTCATTTTGTCAACTAGTGTCTTTCTCGAAGAACCTTACAAACATTTAGTGAAACAAGAAGACATAATGAATGTAATAAGAGAACAGGCAACAGGAGTATTTTGTCTTGCCTATTTGGCACTGGTCGTTCTCTCAGATTATTTGTCATCACACTCATTATGTGACGTCATTTGATACACTCGCGGTAATGTAAAGATGAGGTAGAGATGCATGAAGAGTACTGCAAACAAACCATGTGGAAAAGAACACAAGGTATTTTTGTTGTGAAGGACAACATTTAGCTACAATTAACTGTCCATTAAGATATCTGTCCATACTAACCTAGACACAAGACTCCTCATGTGAGGCTTTCTGTGTTCGCCTGACTTTAGACAGCATGAGTATTGGTCCTCAAATGACACATGATAAAGAATACACAAGTATATGAGACAAGAAGTGGCGCGGTGCTTGAGCTGAGGAGGCGAGGTGACCTTTTCAAAACACTGTGACTCTGCTGCTGTTCGATGCTCATTTGTCATACTTTGCTGACTCTGCTTTGAAATGACATACATCAGCGTCCCACTGGATACGGACACTTCTGCATTCATGTTGTAATAGCTTACACACTGCAGGCAGCTTTTGTGTTCAGGATTCAAACACATGCACTGTAATGTAACATGCGTAGAGTTGGTCTTTACCAATGTGACCATTCAAAAGCCTTTAGTTTAAAACATGTATGTTCAGACCGACCAAGGCAACTTGTTTGAGGAGGTTTTGTTATGTTGGCAGCAAGTTTATCAGGTCTACACTGATACCACACATTTGAGGGCGGCTTTGTGAGTGTTTTGGCCGGTGAAAATACCGATATATAATACCAATATAGTATATAATAATTTTCGTCATGAATGTACACAGAGAGTGGAAGAATAGTAAAGAGCAGGAAGGTTTTAAAGTGCTGGAGTTCAATGTCTAGTGTACATATGATAATAATGTTATGGATATACAACAGAATACGTTTCAAAAGAATGTTTTATAAGCAATTGATTGAACATTTCAAAGCAAGCTTTCAGTGATCATTGATAGACTTGACCCCTTCAACCCTCTGTGCTTACAGTACATGCACTAATATGACATGGCGTCTTTAAAACGATTTAAATGTTAAGGTCGCTTTGGCAGAATATGGACAGTGTCGTCAGGATTCTCTGCCAAGGTGAAAAGCAGCTTGCCTGGCATTTAGTGAAACTATTAGCGCAATCCCCTCAATCCCTCGTCAAAAAGTCAAAACTTCACATTTATGAAGTAGTCGGTTGTCAAGCACTTAATGTTTCAGCACAGCATACCAAATCAGGATGTTGATAGAGAGATTCCCAAACTGAAGCGGATCGGGGGGGGCACGGCATTTAGCAATTTGTACTTTTTACCGATTCGCAGAAAGTGTTATACAGCGTAGTCATTATCCAACCCCAAATGTGGTGCACCACGCAATTTACCATTTGAAAGCTAAGAATCTTTATTGAAGAGGGAAAGGAGAAGGAGGGAAATTTTTTTTAACTTGCAGCCTCTTTTGTACAGTTGTTAACAGAGCGGAGAACCTGCTAAACTGCTCTGTCCATTTTTACCAAAAATATTTTACATTTGCACATGCTAAAAAGCCACACACTACTCAACGCAGATAAAACTGTACGAGATACGTCTAGCAAACCCCGGTGACTTTGGTCAGTAGACCTTAGGGTTACATTTCAGAAAGAGAAGCAAACTAGACCTCACATGATCAAAAACATGCACATTCCTGTTGGCGAGTTTTCCATACAATATGCAACACACACTCACGCACCCTTCGATATGTGTCAGCAGAAATAATTAATTGAATATTCTGAATTGCGTTTATTTGATCGGGTAAATGGAATTGTGTCAGGCAAATTCAATTAGTCCATACAATGGCAGAAGGTAAAGCTGTGCATGTACCCGATCTGAGGCTACAGGTATGCCAGAGGAGACCTTGACAAAGTGCTCAGATTTAGCATATGAGTTTTAACAATTAAACACACCACACTTTAGCATGCACTGTTAGATTATGGTGGGATCACTGGGCTCAAATGTACACATACCTCTCTTGGGAGATGTTATATCCATAATATAGTAGAAGGAGCAGTAGGAAGGTTGTGAGGACAATTCTAACTATGTGCTAAATTGCGAGTAGTACCCGATTTGCTATTAGAGTTTTCTGCCACACCATTAAAACACCACAATTATAATTTTATCTTTGTAAATGAGCCAGATAAAAACGTTTTGAACACCACATTGATGCGTGTGAACTACATTATATTGCACAAACACCTGCTTCTCAAACTAGTTATTAGATTTTATTTTTTTACTCCTCCTCGCAGTCGTGATAAATACAACAGCACCCGCCAAAACGATGTCATTCGCATTTTCTGTGCCTCAAATTTTGCACATTGTGGCAAAATTGCTCCCTTTTGTATATTCATTAGGCCCATGCACTACATCTGCAGCTTTTTAGCGTTTATTAGACATCCGAAGCTCAACCGCACTTGCTTTTTGCTCCACTTTAGTACGCACTTTTTGGAAATAACTTATCACTCAGGTACATTTTACAACAATGTATGCATGTCGATAATATATGTTAGTTTAGAATCCATTGCAGTACGGTATGTAAACGGTTTCTAGACCAAAGTTGTTTTCTACTGATGTAACATAGGTCTTCTTTCATACCTGCTCTTTAATACAGAAATTGATATTAAAGACTGAGAGCCAGTACTGATGCTTCTTGATGCTTATGTGCCAGTGATTATTAATTATTCTCTTGAGTACGGCTGCCCCTCCGGTATGTGTAAACTGCCATACATAACGCAGTCTGATGTGATGCTTTTTGCTCTCAAGTGGTTCCCTGCTCCGTCACCTTTTCGGGTGTTTAAATGTCCAAGTGTGATTGTGATTGCTGAGTGTACGCAGGAGGGGTGACATTCCGTGTATCACGTAGCACTGTTTGTTTGATCTCTCCGCTTTCATCTTCTCGGTAAAGAATCCTGACATCCCGGGTCTTCTCTTTACTCCTCTCCTCACTCGAGACAGCTTAGCACACGGATAAATAAGTGTGTCCTCTCCACCTTAAGGGTGAAAGGAGTTAGGTGCGTGTTCTCTACTTCTTTGTAGCTTAGAATTTGGTCTTGTGATGCACATTTTGAGCAAGATTTTGTGCAGCTGTAATACAACAATGCTTGTTTTCAGAAGGAACTCTTCACCTTAATGCTGTGTGCCTCCATTCATCTGAAGCTCTTGCTCCACTATACGTTCCTGAACTGCGAGAAAAATGTCTTGGATCGAGACCTGGGTTGGTCTTGTAATAGCAATAGTAGCAAAGAGTTCCTTCGACTTTCCATTTACACTGTCACAGCCATTTTGTGCAACGCATAAAATACCTCTTAAATATATCCAGGATAACTGACAGACTTGCTAGGATGCAGAACACCACGACCAAATCTGGAGCTCCCTGACTCCGGGGCCAAAGACAACATTCCAGTTTGACAACTCCACCATGTCAAAGACCAGAATGAATCTGTATGCATTCATAAATGACATATGACAGAGAGAAATTCAACATAGTCTGGTGTTCCATGGCAAGAAAACAACAGCAAGAAATATCGTAGCATGTTTGCATGTTAGGAATCATTTTTTCAAAGTCAATCTCCCTCAATTATATCTCAAGCTATAACATTTACTTATTATATGTGTAAATATTCACTTCTTTTCTGTGTAGTTGAAGGAAATTAAGACTTCATCAAGTGTACTGGGTGACATTGTGATTGTGCCTTCTTTCTAAGCTCTATTATCTGTGATTTTATAACTCCATGAGTACAAAAGCTCATTGATATTCACAGAAAACGCCAGGCGAGTCATTGGAAATATACTTTCTAACCTTGAAAGTGGAATATCTTCAGAATAAAATGGTAACCTTGAAATTCCGTAACAATAGAGCGATCGAGACAATAGTAAACAGCTTCTCATTATTAAAGTAATTGCTTGGTGCGCTGGGCCCTTTATACCAGGTGAACAGGATAAATACAAGCCGGCATATGAAATTATCCCGTAAAAAGTGAAAAAGTACAGTCATTGGTGCTTCATTAGAGGGAGGTAGGCGAGCTATTTGTGCGAGATTTGGAAACACAGCTACTTCCTCTAAATATCCTTTAAGAGTGACATTGTAAAGCTGCCAGCTATAAAAATGGCATCCTATAAAAAGCCGCCAACCCTAGGCCTTTATCTGAACAGGGACACTGTTCCCTACAGGTCACAATTAGGATCCTAATCCAATGGAGTGAAGAGAGATTTCAAGGTTGTAACCTTGCCAAGTGTCACTATGGCAACATGAATCATGAAGTTCAGCAACTTTGAATGCACTTCTCCAACTTTTCTCTTCTGAAGGTGCACATGAAAGTGAGTTTGAAGTTTAATCATTCTGCATATTTTGGATTTGCTTTGGCAGCAAATTATGAACCAAATCGTTCAAATGCAAAGTACTTTCTGGTTGTGTCCTAATTACAGCAGGCTACTACAGCACATTTTTAATATTACTTAAATTGTCATTCACTGGGAGATCATAAGAAAACATATATGTAATAGGAAACAAAGGCATTTATGCAAACCAAATAAAACCAATCAAAAGCAGGTAAAATAAGGCTAAAATGTGAAATAGCCTAAAATCAAAGTAAAATAATTGCCTATAGCTGAAATAATTTAAAATAAATCAAGCGGAACTAAAAAGGTGGGTCTTGAGCTCGCTCCTAAAAACGTGAACGGGATCCTCCGGGAGGTCGTTCCAGAGGCGAGGGTCGTTATACTGGAAAGACGCCTCGCCTTGGATACGCCTGCCGGAAGGTTCATGAAGGTAAAAGCAGTACTAGAAGTTGAGAAGGACCAAGACCATTAAGTCTGGAAAGACCAGAAAGCAGGGCATTATAGTAGTTGATATAACTGGTGGTGATACAAGCATCTGTGTCTTCGTGTTGGCCCGAGAGACAACGGGGCCGAGTCTGGCTATGTTCTTTAGGTGGTAAAAACCTTAGTGATATTCTTAATGTATGGAATAAAAGTCAGCTCAGAGTCAATAACCACGGCCTGTTTTTTAAGGATTAAAAGACAGTGACTGTAGTTTGGATAAAAGCTTCTCTCGCTGGGCCTCAGGACCGATGACTAAAACTTCTGTTTTGTCCTGGTTAAACTGGAGAACGTTTTCTGCCATCCGGGATTTGATATCTAACATGCAGTTAAACACTAACAAAAGTTATGATTTGTAGGTTGGAGAAGAACAAATATTGCAAATGTGCTTGGACTTGTTTGATAACCTTTATCACTGGTTGTCATTATTTTTATTATAAAAAAATAAATAATAATAATATTGACTTTGTTACCATGTTGGTTAAGCTTTGTAGTGCTTTTATATGAAATTATCCATGTCTGCACACAGTATAACTATTCATTCTCTCTGCGCTGCATTCCCTCATTAGCCTTAATTGTGTCGGCTCTTCTTGAGCACGTACAAAAGGAGGACATGCTGGTGAAGACATGAACCAATTGGCCTCCTGCAGGTAAACATCTTTCAAGAAACATTGCAAGTGTGATGCTAATACATTGTCTTCTTGGGGAGAACAGAAAAGTGTTCCCACTGACTTCCAGATTCGCATGTCTCTGCCTTGATTGAGCGCATGCATCCTCCCTTTATGGAGCACAGACAAAGGCCGCATGCGGAGACGCTCTGCTGTTACCGCCCTCTAATGCTGCTGGTGTCTTACAAGGCGAAGACTCAAAAAACACTTGACAACGATCTGAAATGCCCTCCATCACTCGTTATTTCACTTGTCAGTCTTCTATTGCACCAAACCTGTCACCACTTAAATGTCTCGAGGTGCAATGTCTGTCTACTGTTGTATCTAGTGAATGCCACTTTGTCAGCCTGTTGTTGTACCCACAGAATCTCTCCGGTTCCTCTATCTACTGGGGTGCATCCTACAGGGAAAAATAATCATAATTGATCACACTTTCATTTGTATGTATTTTTGTATCTAAATATAAATAGCACCATTTGTCAATGAAACAGTGCCTGATTCAATACTGTATCCGTTTGACTGCTCAGCGGCACTTAAATAAAGTTGTGAAAATAGCTCACGAAGCATGGTAAATGTAACAGTTTCAGTGTGCTTTGTATACCCTCGTGTCATTGAGCATGTGTGGCTGTGAATAAGCACAATGGCCTTTAATCTCCGATTAGCCACTTTATATTATTACAATCTTAATCTGTCACAGCCCAAATATCCTCTTACTTTTTGTCACCTCCACGCATGTTTGGGAATGGTCTCTTGCATCTTCACAGAATACTCTTTGTCTTCTCTAAACACAAACAAGCCATACTCAAGGGAGCAGGTTGGTATACTCCTCCTGTCTGCGTGCTGTTGTGGAGCCTTTCAGACACCTCTCAGACAGATTGGCTCCTCATCTTAAGGACAGTTGATAATGAATTTACGGCCTGACATCACACCTGGAGAAAGCACAGTAAAGGATGAAAGAGACTGGCAGACTCTACGAGCCTTGGCACAACTTCTGAGCGGAAATTAAAGTATCTTGCACTGCACTGAGCATGAATTGGTAGAGTTTACAAAAAGACATACTTCTACATCATAAGATCGTCTACAAAATGAAAGAAATAAGATTGTATTGACCTGCATCAACTTGCAGATTCAGGTGAAAAGAGTGATGTACAGTAGTACAATATTGTCCAGATCAGCATTCTCTACTATTTATGAGGAAGAAGTCAGGCTGTGCAAGATCAATCACGTATAGTTCTCATTTTCCAAGATTATCCTTACAAATACTAAAACAAGTGAGGGACTATGCACATTGACTTTCTGGTTTGGTCGTATAAGGCTGAAGGACTAATAATAGAGGCTTTGGATATGTCAAGGTTTTAGTTCCTAAAAAAGAAATCCTTCATTATTAATAGAGTCTAACTTAATCTTCTTTTATGATGACTTCTGGGACACTCTTCACAGCATCTGCCTGCAATATCCCTTGCATACAGGGCACATTCAATTCTCTTCATTGGATTTGAGGTGCTTTTTGTGTGACACTGTGTTTGTGGCATTTCCAATCAAGGGCTGACTCTAAGATCATTAATGAGAAGTAAATCACCTTGTAACTCAATCTGTTGGTGCTCATATCAAAACAGCAAATTTGCATTGGGGTTAATTGATAATTATACTGTGACTGAGTACATTTCTTCAAGGTTGATGCCAGTTTGCATATTACAAGAACACACTTTTGGAGTCTAACCTACTGGCTCTTAAAGGATCTGTATTATGCTATTTTAGCCATTCCAAAGTAAACTATAGGCATTTATATGATATATTGCACCGCTATCACTATGGAGTACTAATTTTTGAGATAAATATAAGTATTTTCTGGGGGTATTTTCCAAACCAGGAAGACAAGATGCTTTGATTCAGTGAACTCCGCCCCTCTCTCCGCTCATTCCACATTTGCAGTATTATAAATATATATATCGCTGCAAAAAGTGAAGTTACTTCACATAATGCAGTTATAAGGAGTTGACACACACGCTAACACACGCGCTAACACCGTTCAGCCTGGCCTCCCCATCATCGAGTGTTTATGTTATGGCACCCGCGTTGGTTATAAAAGTTAATCCACTTTGATTCTGGCCAAGGTTCACCAAGCATCCATTAGGTTGGTTGATATAGTAGCTGAATCCCGGAATGAAATTCCCACTTCTGGCGAGTGCACTCTTCTTTAGGAAGGCTGAATAGTCCTGTTCCTCTCGTAGCCAAACGCACATCCGTGACATTATCGTTGGCTAAGAAAAAAGAACAGGCGTGTCCAGAGTAGGTTAGAAAGAGCTCCGTCTTCACAAACAGGACTTCTGTTCGGATCCTCCGGGCGTGCGTTTGTTTACTCTACCGGGACAGCACAGACGCGTCAGAGAGTTTCTTTTATTTATTTTTTATTTTTTCCTTTTTTCTTTCTTACAACAGAAATAATGAAAAAGCTGTTTTATAAATTAAAATCAGGCCGTAAGGCATTACATTACAGAGGTCTGGCCCTTCCTGTTTGACACTCTGACGTAAAATACGTCAGAGTGTCACAACTCAGTCGTTTTTCAGGAGAGGGCGGAGCAGCTGCTCAGAGAGCAGGATTCAGGAGGATTGCTTAGAACTGCGTGAATGAAGCCAAAAACCACTCTAGCGGTGTTTATGAGAAGGAAATAGCATAACAACATGGTTAAAAACTCCAAAAAGTCGATTTTGCATGATATAGTACCTTTAAAGTTTAACACTTCATAATATAAGCTGTGTTAATTATGGAGAGAAAGTGAACTTAATCCTTGTGTAGTGCAAGTTTTGAGGCAGTAAACTCAGCCCTAAATTGCCTTCAGTAGACATGCCTACTTGGTAAATGAGTGAGCATTAGTGCGGAACACATTGCCTCCAACTCAAGAGCGAAGACATTAATAATATGCAAGTGGCTGAGGGTAATGGTGCCATATAGTCATAGACTGGACTGCTCTGTATATTAACGCACAGAGCCCTACCAGTCAAACATTAGTATCATGCTGTAGATGAATGACAATATGACATCTCTAAAGACAGTAAAGACTTTGTGAAATACTCATCTTAAATTTAGATTGTATCTAAATGTTGTACTGTTGACATTTAATGAGGTCTAGGGGAGGCGAGGAGAGGTTGGGGCTTAGGGAGACTGTGCTTGCTGAACCAGGAAGAAGGCTAGCTGAGGGAGAATTTGTGTCAGCTGTTTTTTGATTTGATTTTGAAGAAAGAGAGAGAGAGTAATATAGCGATCAAAATGTGTTTGAGAGAAATACCAAATACCTGCAAAAAGCAAAATAACCCTGATTAACAGTTAAAATTAACGGTATTTCAAAAATTAGTGGAATTATATTTGCAGTAGGAAACTTTTCACACTTACCTTGTTCCTTCCAGACACAGCTCGGGGACTGGCACTGGTAAAAACATAACTGCCGATGGATTTTAACTCTGACTCTCTCCCTCTCGGACATAATCCGCTTGACTTTACTGGGGCTTTGTTCGACACCAACGGCAGCAGCTGAGTGACCCAGAGCGCCTCTGCCTTCATGAAGCATGTGGACCACTTTCCACTTTCCATCATTCATTTCAGTGGAGCTTGGAAACCGTTGGTTTGGGTTGGGCCATATCGTCTCGTATATCGTTATGGCAATATAATGTTTATATGTGTATATTGTTTTTCATATTGTTGTAGACGCACAATATCATTTATGTTGTGCTCAGCTCCATCAGAGCAGCATAAACACTGACTGTGTAGGACACAGGGGCAGGTGCTTAAAGAGTAAAATGAAATGAAGGATGTAAACTGCTTGAGTAGATCATATTTGCAAGGAAATTAGTATGGTGCTAAAAACATGTACAACAGGCCAGGATTAATTATCGTGGTGGTCAGAGCAGATGTCTGCTGTCGCGCATCTGTGAGTCTACCCAAGGGAAACTGTGGCTTTACCACCACCGTGTGTGGAGTGAATAAAGAACAAATCCCCTACACTGTGTGAAGCGCTTTGGGTGGGTTGTGTCATGGGAAAAGCGCTAACAAGCTTCCATTCCATCACAGCTGCTTTGGCCCAAACTATTCAAGCTCCAGAAACAGCAGACACTGGGACTTTAGAGATGTGGTGCCTCTACCTCGTCTATATCAATGCCAAATGACAACAATAACAAATTGTTTAGCTATTATTAATTGCCTGGAAAAATTCAGACTCACCATTGTATCAGTGAGTCTGGTCAGAGTCTGCCTCTTCAGAACGTAACCTACGCCAGAAGACAGGAAGCAGAGTAAACCAATCAGCAAAGACTGATATCCCTGTGTATAAAACAATTCTGAGGGGTATCATTCATGCTAATTTATTAATACAGTTAGGCCCACATCACTTATTGTTACATAATATTTTAGAGCACTCTCCAGTGTAGTCTGGGGCAGGAGTCAGTATTCAGGACAAGTCAAGATGCCGTTTCCTAAAAGTGTTTGAAGTGATAACAAGGCATCACATCTGTGCTCAATTGTATACTGTAATAAGTAAAAAAAGAGAGATGCTTCTAAAATGTAGAAATGTAAAAGTGATACCTTGCAATCAATTAGTAAAGCTATAATAAATAGTTCCACCTCTATTAGCAGACAATGCTTATAAAAAATTAAATTATACAGCTTTATGCATTTTTTTTTCAGTTCCTGTACGGTAAACAATAAATAAGTAAAACATTATTTTAGTAATGTATTACACATCACAATACAGTGTTTAATTTGGAATATCATCTTTATATAATCTTAAATCACACTCAAATATTTTCTCTAATGTTTTATTATAAATCACATTTTTGCAACTTTTTACTTGACTTGCATTTATGATTTTTTCCTTTTCTTTTTCTTTTTTTAACACAGTATCATAGCAAATCAGTCCTGCAGCCTCTGATCATTATTTTATTATTATGCATCAGTTGCATGTCCCTGTCCATTCTTCTGGGCTTTGGATTGGACTCAAAGCGTCTGTGTCCCCTTGTGGCTGGACGATAGGCCACTCCGAAAAATAATTAGCAGATGTGTTTTTGAGCAAGGGCATCAGTGTGGCTGTACAATGAGTCAGCATTATCATTATGATTACATTTTTTATTCCTATGACCTGATATTGAACTATGTCTTTTTATCTCATGCCAAAGTGTTCTGCTTATACCTAATAGACAAAATGATGAGAACGGAAAAAAAAAAGTTCCAGTTGAAGAAAGGAGATTGGAGGAAAATTAAAAGCGCTTTATTAAATTAAAAGGATATAACACTTTTTGCACATTTCATTTTTCATCAATTACACGGAATTCATTAATCAATTATAAATGTATAAAGTCATGTCATGTCATTGGTCTCAAGTCATAAAGGAACGTCTTTTTGGAACATTCGAGCATGTCTGAAGTCCCAAAAATGGTGACGCTGGGCTTTTTGTAGCACCAGCGAAAGGTACTTTAGAAACTTGTGGCAGTGATGGATATCTTCCAGAGTTCCAATGCTCCTTCATTTTTTAAAACACAATTAGTAGGTTTATGTTGCGACAGTGTTTCCTTACACTTCTAGGAATCTGAAGGGCACATTTTGTCCAATCCCTGGGGCTACTGAAACAGTAGAGGCACAAATGTAGAGCGTCCAGAAAAAAAGGTTTCCACCCACACCTCGCCCCAGTGTCTTCTGACCAGACTGTAGTGACAAGGATGCACCGTGGTTTAATCAAGGCTAAAAATACATGTAAACACCGTGCAGTTGATGGATCCGTCGTGACAGGTTTCTGATGGAGGTTAATGGATGCTCTCATTACCAAGACAGCAAATAAAACAATGCTTAGTCTGAGTGCAAACTGGCCGCGCAGGCTAATGGAAGTAATTATGGAAAGCAGTCATGTTGAAAATATTACAGAGAATAAGCAAAGACGTGGTGTCTTCCGCCCCTTATGCTGCATACTCATCACACAAATGGTTTGGCGCTGGAGCAATTAGATGTAAGAGTTGTCTTGTTAAGTAACAGATGATAAATAATTGTTCATTTGTTGGGGGCAGATTGGAATATGACTGGAATGATGGGATGTATGGAGACATGGGAGTTGGCTATTTTTGTAGCCAATAACATGATTTTTCTTTAGCACCTTTTGCTTTTTTCTTTAAATGGGCTGTAATTGCATTTAATCGCATATGTTGACTTCACGTTATTTTATTTTTTTAAGATTTTCTTTCTGAAGCAGCCATCCCCATTTATTTTATTTTATTTATTTATTTTATTTATTGGTTTATTTGGTCAGGACAGTGCATGTTAATGAACATACATGGGTCTCATGCATGTAAACAAGCCACACCGGATTGTAGCCTTGGGCTAATTTGCATCCGTCGTCCTCCATGCGCACTCTCAAACACACTCTCATTCATCCTGGCCTATTGTACATGTTTTTAGTGGTAGGGGAAACCGGAGTACCCGGAGGAAACCTACGCAGACACGGGGAGAACATGCAAACTCCACACAGAAAGGCCCTGTCCAGGTGGGAATCGAACCCCGGACCTTCTAGCTGTGAAGCACGAGCGCTAACCGCTGTGCTACCGTGCCGCCCCATTCTTCCAGTCTGGGGACAAGCATACCGTAAACAGAGGGTAGCATATTGGAAACATGGTATGACATAAAGTTGAGGTATAGTAGCTTCATTTTTGGCTTATGTCATTGACCGTTGTTGGCATTCTAACTTTATTGCAAGTATCCCTTTGAAAATGGCCTTTTTAACCAGGAAGGTTTCACTGAGATTCAGAATCTCAGAATGAGAGCCTGTTTTTTAGTGTTAGAGGAATTGGAGTGCTTGAAGGAAACCCACAGGTAGAACATGCAAACTCCACACACAGATATCGAACCGGGGACTTGTGCTGTGAGGCAAGAGAACTTACCTCTGTGCCACTGTGTCGGGAAAGTTGGGAAACAACCACAGTTAACTATGAAAAACTTTCAGGTCAATACAGGCTAACAGCGCCCAGACACATAGTGAGGAGAGGGAAGCAGGAAAGAGAAGAACAAGGGAGGAGATGGATGTATAAAAAGCCAGAGTAGAGCTATGTTGCCGGTGCGTTCCCCTGGTCCGGCCCCAGAGGATGGTGTGATGGAGCAGAGATGAAAGAAAGACTTTGAAGAAGGACTGATCCTTCCCTTGCTCCCTGGGAGGAGGAGAGGGGGGATCAGAGCAAAGGCCCTTGACACAGCCACAGATGTCAAGATACACGCACACTACTTTTCACATTATGCACTTGACTTCTCTCAGAAGTCCAAGCCAAGGTGACTTTACCGTCCATTTGAGTTTGCTTTGAGCCGGCCTTTCACAAATGGACCGTATGGACTGCCTTTTTACACTTTCTTACTGCTGACTGCAACACACTGCAAGCTCTTCTTTCTTTGCCATAACTCTAAATATATCAGAAAGCAGTAACAGTTTTCTGCAGTTGCCTTTCCCTCTGTTTTTTGGCACTGATATGTTTACTTACACCCATTACTGTGCCATGTCAAATCTATCCCAATATTTTTTGTTGCTTTTGCATGATTGCCAATATTTTTTTGGGGGTATATTGTTCCTGAGTCTGCTTGGAAACTAAACAATTAAACAACAGCAGCTAGGCCTGCCACCATAATTACTATATCGACTTATTGCTCGATAAGTAAAATGAAGGACAATGACATTTTTAGTCACGATAAATGCATGTGCCGCGTGTGCTTAAAATAAATACTGAAGAATGAACGCTTTCACAGCGCTGAGTGAGCGGAGCGTCCATCCAACCCGTATCCCCGCATGTATCCAGATCATTTATAGATCAGCGCAGCTTTTGGAGAGAGGCGGGGTGTAAACAAAGTGCTACTACGGAGCTTTGCTGATTCCGACACTTTCTGTGAACTTTATCGCGGAGCAAGAGGGACTCGTGTGAAAACACTTGGAGTTCCAGTCAAAAGAACTCATCACGGAGAGAATAACATTAATGCGACTGCAGGCATGTCCAACTGAGAACGAAACAAAACCACCGCCCAGTCAGTGTATCAAAGCTAATCAGCGCTACTGTTAGCGAGAGGAACCCGAACGCTTTAGCCACTGTCCAAATACAATACACTGAGTCCTGAGAACGTTACTCAGTGCTTAGGTCTATGTTACTGTTCAAATGACAGAGACATGCTGCAGCGGTTTGAGAAAGAGTCAACAAGTTTCCCAAAAAAAGCTGCTTTACTCCAACAGCCGTGTGTACAGGAAGTTATATTTTAAAAGAAAAGGAAAACGAACACAACATATGGTTACTCTACTTTTGCAGTAATACAGTATTATCTGAATCCATACATTTAATATACATTTTATTCTAACCAGATTTTATTTAACACAGAAGTAAGTTTTTGTCAGGAAATATTTAACCAAAATAATGCAGATTACATATCAATATTATTGTCATTGGGATATTTTTTCAAGATGACACTGCATATTGACTATTTGAAAAAAAAAAAAAAAAAGGTTGTGCCAGGCCTAGTTCAAACACAGAACCTGGTGAGTTATGTTAAAAGGTTGAGAAGCACAGATGGATACAGTGTCCTAGAATATGTCGACCCTTCTAGTTTGCACTTTGTTTGGTATAAGGTGTTAGCATTGAATGTCAGAAGTTCAATACATTACAATTAAAATAGTTGCTTACAGTTTTCTATTTATTGCCTACAGTATTTGCATTATACTCAATATTAGACGATATTTTGTCCTCAAAAAAAATATTATCGTAGCAGACTACAGAAATAAAATGCTGCTGCTGTTAGTCTGTAGTCTGTCCCTGTGTCATTTTAATCCCTGTAATTGTGACATTTTCAATGAAAGTTCAACCAAGCGCGCGTGCTCTTTATCAGAACAACCTGCTCTACGCTTCTAAAAACAGACCGGCAGCAGCATGACACAACATATTTAGGACTTCTCTCAGTGGGCGTGAAAGGTGAGGCCTGCGGGAACATGATTACAGTTTGGGCCATGGTGAGTAAGAAATGAAATTCACTCTTTGTTATTTTGTGTTTAGCATCTCTCCTGGTGTTCTTTTTTATAAATTGAATTCAAGGTCATAATGGTCACATTATGTGCACAGCAGTATGTCAACAGTATGGTCTTTGCGTCACTTCCATCACTTCTGGTCTGTTACTGTTTTTTGTTTTGTTTTTAATCTGACTCTAGTGTCAGCTGTTTTTTCTTGTTAGTTTCATCCGTGTTCACAAAGCCATCAGCCACTTAACAACCATACAGGTGAAACTCAGATAATTAGAATTTCGTGAAAAAGTTAATTTATTTCTGTCATTCAACTTAAAATGTCAAACTACAGATGGCAACACGTTATACAAGGGGGTCTGTCCTAGCTGAGTGGGAAGAAAACCTCTCCTGGGAATCACAATTGTGACCATAAACATGTTTATCGCACACTAATAAAGTCAAGCCAAAATCGGGTCCATATGGATGTTTTTTTCACAGCAAATTGTTCAGTAGAATCGAAAAACGACAATGCTAACCAGGAAGCTATGCTAGCATAAAGCTAGCATAGCTTCCTGGTTAGCATTGTCCGTTTGTAAGTATTTATGGGCTGTATTTTGGGACAGGAAAGCCTTAAAGGCCCATCTCACTGGAGAAGACATCTCCGTAACTCAGATTGCTCACCTAATCATGTCACCGCGACGTCTCGGAGATGTCTTCTCAACATCTCGGAGACATCGCCGTGACCAGCAGCCAACAGGTCGCCAACTTGTCTCCAGCTGCAGAGAAAGGGGCAGACGAGCCTTGATGACATATTAAGTGATCCATTTTGCCATCAGGGTATAATCCAAATGTCCTGCCCTTCAGCAGGTGTCCTTTCTTCACGCCAAAAAGAGAAATGAAAGCGAGACTATTTCGGCTCGAGACTGCCTTAACACCATATGCTCTTTTACACCAGTGTGTGAGAGGAGCCGCTCTGAGACCACCTATTTGTTTTGCATGGAAAGAAAGGGTCAAGAACTATTCAACAATCGTGCACAACTTAGCTACGATTGCAAGGCAGAGTTATACTTAAATCGAGTTATGCTCTGGTTTACCTGTCCAGCCAGACTACATGTTTCATAGTCTTTCCAAAGACGTGTGGTCTGCTACTGGGCTGCATGTCCTTACGTTCCGATGGGAATGATTAAATAACATCATCAAAAAATTACAAGAGCTGATTAAAATCACACAGAAGAGTTAGAATTAGTGGCATCCTCTACTAAATCAACCGGTGAAACATTAAACCGTTATTTCATGGTGAGAGAAGATAAAGCTAATTCGGATGACATAACATTTGAGAGAGTCTCTGTGCATTGAAGTGGCACATTGTAATTTACATCTGTGGTTGGATCAATAAAAAACTTCTACGAGCACGGTTCAAACAGACTTGAACAGAAAGTTTTGTTTGTTTGATAATCATTAATGTATAGGCTGAATATCTCTCTCTCTTTAATGCCTATTCCACCACGCCACCAGCCTGTAATGCCATTATATTTTACTCTTTCATTGTCAGCTCAAGGGGCTCCTTATCATGTGCTCCCTGGTGCCGTCAGTGACCGAAGGAATCCGCAATCTTAAGTTTCTCAATTTAATGCGTTAACTCATAATAGTGAACTGCGGGTCACTATTTGAACGTCTCATTTTCTGCTGTAATAGAGATATGGGATCATTTTACAATAGCTTTCAGTCAATAGATTTCATGTCGCTTTTAAGGCGCAGTCTGATAGATTTATAGAAGGTGTTGAATATATTAATTAAGCAAAGAGAATACAAATATTTCTCAGGGTGTGTAGACCTGCATTTTGGAACAAGACAAGATTATGTGACAATGATCGTTATGTAATAATTAGGTGTTTTGTAATCATTTTCAAATGTGTAAAAAAAACAGGAAAGTGTATGTTTGCACTTTATAAAAAAAGATATTTTTCAGAGACAAGTAGTACTTGAGCAACTTTTTTAACTAATTATATTTCTTAGAATAGGTTTTAGCATATGGTATGTTGGTATGTTGCATTCCACAGAGTAAATGTTTAGACAAAAGTTATTTTTACCCGTGCATGTGACAGCTGAAAGTATTTTATGCAACTGTAAAGCACTTTGTGTATGAATTGTGCTCTATATGCTTGCCTTGACGCATGTTGACTCACAAAATAGATGTAGTTTGTGTTTCATGCACTTTATTCTTAAAGAATCTTTTATTTACTATCTTTTCCAAAGACAAGGATTTTCACATAATGTCATGTTTTGTTTCTCATAATTTATGTCACTACTGAATCATAAATTAGACTTTTACGCTCAAACAGTTACTCTGTACTCATAGTACTCAAGTAGTATTTTCCAAAGGTACTTGTTTTTACTCTTACTTTAATTAAAAAGTAATTAGTAATTATATTGGTCACTACTTTTTCTTCTTAAGTAAACTTCTTTCAAACTAAATTTACTCTTGAGTAAATATTTTAGCACATCTGAACATTTGGAAATAGTAATTGAATAATTTCTAAAACATTTACAAAGCTTTACCATTTGTTTCCCTAACCATTCTGCACCTTGCCCAAGAAGGAAGGAAGCGCCTTTCACTTTGTGACTTAGTCACAAAGTGCTTTACATGGGAACAGAATGCAAACACCATTTTCACACTAACACATTAGTGTTCTGTCCCAGTCAAATAAACTAATAAATAAACAAATCATATATAAATAATTTATAAACACCTATAGTGAAAACCTTAGTTATTCAGAATAATTATAAGTGCTTTTTAATGATTAACAAATGTAAAGTTGTGCAAATGTTTTATAAATGATGAATTTAGTTTTAACATTACTAACTGCTTAATAATGTTTTCAAAATGTATTTCATTTTGGACTATTATTAAGTAAACATAGGAATTACAAAATGCGGCTTAAAAGAGAGACATCAATATAAAAAGGTAGTAGTTATGGTGTAATAAACAAACAAATATTTTTTTATTTGTAACATATGAAGGACAATCAAGAATTAAAGATTGCATTATAAATATGAAAAACATACTTGGGTCTAAATTGGAATTAAAGTGATTAGAGAGATAATCCTCAGAATAATTCTCTGTGCTTTCCATATCTACAACACAGCCATGACATTTGTCCTCTTAATCTGAGGAATTTGCTAATGCTGGTTTTGTATGATTTACATAATTACTCACTTGATCACACTGACCGTTTGAACACACAACGTATTGCTGTACTGTAAATTAGCAAACGCTATAATTCCCCCGCTTCAGAGTGGTGCTCATAGTGGGGATACAAACCCAAGAGAGGAGACACCCAGAGCAATGCTGTCGACTACAGGGGTGTTCATATCAACAACCAAAGTTTCACACACGTAGCACTAGAGGCTTCTGTGACCTTCATACAGATGTTACCAGTTTGCTGAATTTGACTCTACATATCCAAACACACTTTGGCCGATAATCATTAGGAGCTCTTGCATTTTTGTGTTTGTTTTAATTTAAATAGTTGCTTTTGTGGCATAGCAATTTATAACCTGGAACGAATAGCAGTGTGTTTCAGCCATTGAATGCCATTTTTTCCCCCCTCAGCCAATTATTATGTGTAAGTCGTTTGTCCTTTTGTCTGCCTTCAGATGTTATATACAGCCATTTTACATTATTTTCTGAGATGGCCTTGTTTGGCGTTGCTTTTCAACTTGAGACATAAAAAGAGGAAGGAGTGTGTTTCCCTGGTGATGAGGTGGTGGGTTAACGAGGGAGGTGGCATCTCCATCAAACCGCCTACAGCCTGAGCACTATTAATTAAACAATCTTTACATGGAGCTGATATATGGACATGCCATCCGCACCGGCCCTGACTGGAATGAGAATGATTCTCTGCATTGTACTGAGGAAATGGGGACAGTATGTGACCTGTTTATAGATTATAGGAACTGCATTAACCAGTGCTCAACATGTTTTTGAGCTAAATATTTCAAGTAAACCATCAAGTCACAAAATGAGACAAGCAGTTACAGCAGTAGCAGAGGTATTATTGCGTATAGCACTAGCAGTAGCAGCAGCTGTAGTAATGTTTGTTACAGTTGCTGAATAGTTCAAACATTACTCATGTTAAAGAATACACTTTTTTCCTCTTTTTAATTTGATCTCGACTTGTGATTTTTGAAATTATTATTATATGAGATAGATGAAAATAAACCTCAGTTTGAACACCAAATGAATGCTTTCCACCCCAGTATGATTCAACACAATAGTTTCCATTTTAATCCTCCAAAGTCCAAACTCCAAAGAAGCATGTGATTGACTGTAATTAAAACGCCATTCTGATTGACCATGGATTTAATCATGATTCGAATAAAATAAGGATTTAAGTTCATGACCGTTCCTTCAGTAATTCTAGCTCTTAATATTTTAACTTTGAAACTAACTTATAAAATAGACAGTGTAAATTCCCTCCATCATTGAAACCCTGCCTCAGTGGATGTCTTGTACCTGCTGAGCTTTATTTCATGGCACAGGGACACAGCGTACAGTCCGTTGACAAAGGGAAATACTCTATTATGAGGAGCTATGTACTGCACACGAGGTGGCTCCTTTGGGATAAATGACTGCACCCCTCTTTGTCATTTTGCCCACAAGCCCTTACACACACACACACACACACACACACACACACACACACACACACTCGAGCGATCCACGGAATAGATCAATGAGGTTTCAGTAACAAGGAATCGATATGTCTTCCAATAATAACAGCTGGGGTTGTTATGTATTGCTGTGAAGGCTGAATTGAGATTAAAGGGAACTGCTGAAGATTGCTTCGTGGGAAGAAGATTATGTTTCACAGCAATTGGCAGGCTGCATGGTGGCGTAGGTCTAAGGGCAGAACAATATATGCTCTATGCAGGGCTTACATACTTCACATATAACTCAATTTAATAAATAATAATAATGATAATTAAACCTAAATTAAAATTATACTGAGGATGGTAATGACAATTGGGAAGAAGCAAGATCTTGGAGTATAATATAATGTATTAATGTACCTTTATAACATTAAAGTAACTCTCGGTAATGTTTGGCACGGGTAACAATCTGGAAGAAATATATTAATGATTGCATTTTTTTACTTTTTACTAGACATCGCACATGAAACAAGATGGTTGTTTTAGTTGTGCTTTGTTTCAATAAATTATATAAACAGTTCAAATATTGTTTTGTAAGTTTGTAAGTAGATCTGTGCTAATGTAGCTACTTGAAATGTCTCAAATTCTCTTTGGATGAGGTCTTGTTGATGTTTTGTTCCTTCTGTACCATTGTGTGAAATGTACTTTTTTTTATTACACTGAATTTGGGGGTAAGCGCTCATAAGCTTCTTGCTTCAGCCCACTCCTTTTGAGCAGAATGTATACTGCTCGAATAAACAAAAATAAAAATATTGCCCTAAGATCAGATATGTCCGCATTCTCGCTGTCCATATTGTGATAAGTTTGATTGGATTGATATTGATATTAAATATGGGTTCATTTTACACATGCTTACAATATTCAAGGCTTAGACCTGGATTAGTGTGGATTAATTGTCCTAGTTTAACATGGAAATGCTCCTTTAGCTTTGGTTAAAATAGCTACGGCCGACACATCGATGGGTAAACAAACGTAGTGTGCAGGAGTGGACTGTTGCTGCAGGAGACAGTGCTGCTGTGTGCGCATGTGTGCTCAGACTGCAGTATGTGGCTTCAGACTGATTGCTGAAGTCATTGTGGATTCACTCCTTGCCATCTGAATGTATCTGAAGCTTCTGCGAGGGAGCCGGCTCTGATGTGTACCGGCTACATCAGCGGGAGATAGAAAGTGTGAAAGTCAATATTTCAAAGTTTATTTGCTTATGCAACAAGTTCTGTACTCTGATCTTCATCACCCTTCAAACTTGGTTTAAACTGGTGTGCATGTAAAAATGTTACTGTATAGACTGCATCAGAGAATCATTATCATTACCTCATTATCATTTCTCGTGAGCATGATATTGTGCAAGTCACAAGGAAACATTTAGTCCTGGCAAGTATGAAAGTGGTCAATAGTAATGGCTATAATTTGAGGTTAGAAGCACTCTAAAACTCTAGTTCTTGTGGTGTCAGGGGAGAGCAGTAGCTGACACATACTAATGGCAGGATATAGCCAAATAAAAAAAGTTTTTGATTGACCTCCAGCAGAAAGCATGTGGTCATGAATCATGATTTAGTGACATTTATCCAGTACTGTGATGGCGTTGTGTATTTGCTTATACTGTTCCTTTTTGTCTTGTGGTGAATAATAACTTTTTTCTTATTACGCCTGATACGGCACACTGCTTTCAAGCTCCGCTCAGTGGAGTTCAATTACTGGCTTCCCCCTGGCTTGCCTTTTATCACTGAATAAGTATAGGCCTTGATACTGCGTCTTTGTGAGTGTTGTGAATGTTGGGTGAGTGTGTGTGTGCGTGAGGTCAAAGTCACCACGCTGCATAAAAAAAAGTCAAGGAAATGCAATGTGCAGCCTCTCTGAAGTGTCCAGTCATGGTTGCTTGCACTTGCAGTTATGTGGAGGCATTCATGAATACAAGTGTGGGAACAGGTGGCTCTCTCCCAGTCCCCAGATGCAAAACATTACCTTTGTTATTCAACTCACAAACCCTCACGCACTCAAAACCCCTTCGATACCCCTGAAGCGCTGGGACTTAGATTTGGGTCATCAACTCCACAATGAATCTCTGCAAAAGGGAGATAAATAGCACAATAACTCTTTTCACCTTTTGTTATGTTGGTACACAGATTTCCCCAAAACTGCAATAGTTGTATTTTTAAAAAAAGAGATAAAAGCCAGTGGTAAAAACAGTCACACAATATGGGGCTGCGTTTATCGGCACATTTGAATAATGGAGTGTATTGCTGCGCTAACTGAGGTATATTTGCCTAGTGAGATGGCGCCTTCCAGGGCTTTACTCCTCATGGCGATGTTTATGGAAATGTTAATGCTCTGAACAAACGTCATGTGGTGCAAATTGAGTAGCTTTTCGGAAATTTCACTATTTCAAATAACAAAACAGCAAATCCAAGGTCCTAAAGCATGGGTGTCAAACTCATTTGGAGCTGGGGCCAAAAATGTAAACATAGTGTTGTTCGAGGGCCAAAACACATGAACATCTGTAGATATTGATTTGACTATGTTTTTTGTATTATTTGATATCCCTCCTGAGGGGTTTGAGCGCCCGA
Organism: Proterorhinus semilunaris; assembly: GCA_021464625.1. Classification (NCBI taxonomy): domain Eukaryota; kingdom Metazoa; phylum Chordata; class Actinopteri; order Gobiiformes; family Gobiidae; genus Proterorhinus; species Proterorhinus semilunaris. The sequence goes on along the minus strand of CM038349.1, from coordinate 21,545,401 downwards.
AGGATCCTAGGAGCTCTGTTGTCGAGGGCTTCGTGCCCCTGGTAGGGTCTCCCATGGCAAACAGGTCCGAGGTGACGGGTCAGACAAAGAGCGGTTCAGAAGCCCCTTATGAGAGACCAACAGGCCCGGTTAGAACCATGAGGCCGTCCTTCTGAGGACCCACCACCTGCAGGAGGAGCCATAGGGGCTGGTGCAATGTGAGTTGGGCAGCTCCAACAGCTGCCCCCACGACCCGGCAACGGACAAGTGGAAGAAAATGGATGGATGGATGGGTGGGATTTGATATGCCTTTAATATTGTAGTAGTAGTGTTGACATGGCGATGTGAAAACAGGAAGAAACCTCCCTCTCTCCTGGTACAACTTAATTTTGCATTTGTGGTTTCTGTGTTCCACATTGTTTTTTTACCTTTGTACGTCTTTGCCGTGTTTTTGTGGAGGTTTGGTGGATTTGTTTACTTTGAGAGTCTAACATGGTCCTGAAGAAAGCAGCCTTTTTAAAGATAAACAAAATGCTAGCTTATCAGCTAAACCGGCGAGAGAGGGCAGCCAGCCAGGTTTCTACAGTTCCCCCGCAGCAGCTCAGGGCTAACACCTAAACACTATTTCATTGTACACTTGTACACAATGACAATAAAGCACTTACTTACTTACTTACATTATGCTTTTAAAATATACTGCACATTACAAAGACACATTTTTAAAAGCTTCCAGGGATTTTCATAAAGCTTCTATTTGTTGTATATTATTTTAAAGTTAGAAATACCAACTCAAAGGCTAGAAACTCAATTTGTGTTTTTGTAATAAGCTCATGTTGGCTAATAATTCATGTATTATTAATTAATGACACAGTGACCTCCATCCGACTGGACTTTGCATCTGTCACACTTTATGTTTCTGTAACAGTGGTTCACTGCAGCAGCTTTAGGTTCAGCATTTGAACATTTCCTCCTCCACAGACTAATCAGGGCAACGTACTGAACCGTTATCTTTTTTGTTCGTAACTTAACTTTGTGCTCGATGTCGTGAGCATATGAGCGCTTTATGACGCTCTGGGAGAGAGATGGAGAGATGAAGGGCGAAAGGTGCATGTGTCAGATGCAGCACCCAAGACACATGCCACATCTACTCCCTTTACAGTTACCACCTGATGCTTTTTACACACGGATTTGGATATTCTTATAAGAGACAGTGTTTGAACTTGCAAGTTGCGATGTTCGCTTTGTAATGTCATGCGGCTGTAAACTTTACCACCTATGATAAGTAAGTAAGTAAGTGCTTTATTGTCATTGTACAAGAGTACAACGAAATAGTTTTCAGGTGTTAGTCCTGAGCTGCTGCGGCTGTGCGTCAACCTGACCCGCATGACCTTGATCAGCTCAACAAAGGTTTCCCTCCTCGTCTTCGGTCAGTCTCTCAGTCCTGTTTCAGAAGTGTCCGAGCTCTCCGTCCTCTTTCCCTCTGTTAATTTCTTTTTTGAAAAAAAGTTTAAAGAGTGAAAAGCCCCCGTAAAAAGCCGTATCTTCTCTTCCCTGTCAGCATTAGCATCGCTACAGCGCTGGGAGAGGGGCCGTGTCATCTAACAGCTTTAATACAATTTATTGGCGGGACGGTTTTAATATAAGTTAGAAATCATGTCGCGGGCCAACAAGAAATCCTCATGCGGGGCGGATTTGGCCCGTGGGCCTGAGTTTGACATGTCTGTCCTAAAGCCTGCTCCTTCAGCAAGTGAAGGGCACAAGGGGGCAATCCTGCTGCAAGTAAGCTAGTAAAATCAGAATCAGAATCAGAATAGGTTTTATTGCCATGGTTTGAGAACAGGTTCACAAACTAGGAATTTTTCTCGATGCAAACGTGCGACATAAAACATATAACACAGAATTAAGATAAAAAATAAGCTAAGAACATTAGGGGCATGCATAAAAAATATTAAATAAATAAGATAAAATAAAGTGACGTGTGGTAAGACAACAACAATTTGACATTGAACAACAGCGGGATTGTATTTACAGATGTGTAGGCATATAAAGTGATATTAAGTGATATTAAGTGATGCGTGATAGCAGCGGGTCTAAGTGTGGACACACCACACAAATACATGGGAGTTTTCAGTATGTCCATGGGTTTTGGGGTATCAGAAACTTTTGGGTGGGTTTTGGTATAACAGAAAAAGTGTAGGATATGGATAATTCAGCTGGAGCAGACTCGATGTGTAAGGACGATGGTGAGCGGGATAAGGAGTAAGAGCCGGGGAAGACAAACGAGAGCGAACAGCTAAGAAAAGAGTGTGATTCATGTCAGTCGTCCCGCTCTGCATAATCTGGTATTCAGCGCCTCATGATGTACCACACTGCCTCAGACCGGCCCCGTGTCGCTCTGTGTGTGCTCCCCCAAGTCTTTATGTAGTGTCTGCTCTCCCTGGAAAATGGTGCCACGGTTTGGATAAGGATACAGATAAAGACAGTGGAGATGGGGTTGTAAATCACGCGTTCACGCAGGCACACTTCGACCTTGAGTGTGTGGACCGTTCCCCTCTAACTCCCTAACATGTTGTGCATTATCCAGCTCCACACGCGCACCCACACACACTACCACCGCCACGATGCTTATCTACTTCACAGCAGATAACAGTGCACGAGAGAGAGGGGAAGAAACAGAGCAGACCAGGGGGAGAGAGAAAGAGGACGGAGAGATATGAAATATTACAGAAGGGGCAGGCGTGAAGAGGAATAGAGGGATTTGAATAATACATAATATACCAAAATAATAGATAAGGACATGAGCAAAGGTGACACGCCACCGACTGTGTCCTACATTTGTTCATTTGCAAAGAGGAAAAGACAGAGATAGGGATCAAATGTGTTTATAAAGGGTTCTCATAAGCAGAAAATGAGGAATATGTTGTGCTCCGAGGTGCTATAGGGATAATGGGAGTTTTTGGGGTACTGACTTTTGAGCAACAGAGTATAGAAATAAACAGAGCTAGTTTTAACAGCAGAAAGTGCTCTTATTCTTGTAAATAATTTCAACGTGGGGCATGACACTGTTTAAAACAAGAAAAGTTCGTTCTACAACCACCACATGCTGCTCATTAAATAGCAAAAAAACGATGAACAAAAACTCTCTTGAACTGCAGGTTAATTGACCCTCACAGATGAACATGTTATGGTGATAATCAGTGTTGTTTTTTCAGCACAGTGTTGCAACAACAACTAAAAAAAGTGTGTGTCTGAAGTGTGCATTAAGTGCACACATGAAAACAATCACACATTGCGATAATACAAAGAGTAAAATCGGCGCATACTTTTGACCCCAGTGTCAAAGGGTAGTTGTGCTCGTGGAAGTTAGAAAGAGCAAAAGGAACTTTGATAGACGCATCTGTAACAGTTATATCGGTCTGATAATCTCTTTAGGTGTAACAATTTACAACAACTTGGACCAACAGCCTTTCTTCACTGTATTCTGTCCTCTTTCACATTTTGAGGGCACTTGTAAAAAACCTTTGGTGAACAGCAACAGTAGTACTTCTGTATGCCCCTTGATGTGTTGTTGTTGTATAAATGACATTTTGAGGACACAAGGAATAGACAATTTTTTTGTGTTAAATTCTTAGTTGTTTTGGATACACTCCTCATAGTATCATTGTGAAATTCAAATGTTTATTACGTCCAATGTGGTGGAGGCGCTCATAAGCTTTCTTCTTAAAATAGAGGTAAAACAATAATAATTAAAAATTAAAAAGTCAACTGCTCAAATAAATTGAACTAAAGTACAACAACGTATGTGTCTAAAAATTAGGCTTGTTTTTGAATATGATAAAGCACAGCTATTCTTAAGGCCAATGAAGTGCGCACTTTCTCATGTTGTTATTACTGGAGATTGCAGCCAATTTTTGACTATTATAGTTGCTAAATTTGATTTAAGATAGATTGATTTGTACCTATTGATGAAGAAAACTCAAACAAACCAACCTCTTTATTCAGACTTTGTTTATAAACTTTGTTTATAGTCAATGATGCTAAACTAAACTATCAAACAAAGACATAGGGCTATTTACACAGCAATAGAAAACAAAGCTGTAACATCCTCTATCAAACTGCTTTTACATAAAAAGTATGAGGTGTCAACAAGACTCATTCGGTGCATTTACAGCTTTGTCCAGCAAACGGCACTGTGTGCATAACACACACATTTACATACACCGGTAGTAGACAGAGGAAGATGGAGAAAACTTTTGTATGTTGTGGCTTTCTGAGGCCACATTCTAAATGAATAGTAAGTGATAGCAAATTATTTATAGACTTTTATTTTAATAAACATAAATGAGAGAACCTAAAAACTTTGGACACATTGCATTATTCATTTACTCCATATGTGGTTGTAAACTACTGTTGTGGCTACAGCTGCCCTGGGGTAGACTGACAGAAGCAAAGCTGCCAATTTGTACCATCTGCCTTTCCGACCACCACCACACGTTCACTCTTAGACTACATTCTCACAGGTAAAGTGAGAATGTACAGCGTGCACATGTAGGAGCTTTGATTCGAACCACCAACCTATTTGCTAGTATGTTTATACAAGTTATCAAAGCTGCAACGCTTCAGTTTAAGGGGCTCAATCATAATGAAGTCATGATGAACTAATCATGAGATCATTTTTAGTTTATACAAAGTAAATTAACTGTGTTAATTCATGAGTATTTCATCATGAAGCATCATGAACTCACATTAATTCATAATGAATTAATTCATGAAGTCATGATGAATTCAAGCATGAATTATGATGAATTCATGCTTGAATTATTATTATAAAGCTGAATAGTTTTACTTGAAAGCAGACGACTTGTTTTCAGTGTCACACCTGTCTTTCACCACTCCCATGACAGAATGGATTGTGTCCCTGAGATATCTGGGATGAAATGCCAAACCATTTTGTAAAATGATCCTGTTGAGATTAAATATGAGTTTGGAGGTAGATTTATGCTTTAGACATTATTTGTTTTAGCTATGTGAAGTCAGTTGTATTAAAAATACATACTGTCAGGATCGGACGTACCTGTATTCACATCCATAATGGCATTGACCTGCCTCCTACACTAATACTATTAATACAAATATGATATGCTGTGACGCATTCTAACGCCTACCCTGCTATGATGACTCATGTATCTGAGTAGTGCTTTTCATAGTTATAAATAAAATATATATAATTTGACCTTGTGCAGGTACTTCAGATGAAAACAGTCTTTGTTGTACCTCCGCTTGTAAAGTGAGACTAATTGATTCACAATCGATAGTCCCTTGGCTGAAGTGAACGTGGCTTTTTTAAAAGCAGCACTTATTTGTTAGATGTGTGGCAGCTCATTGGTCGGTGCATGTCCTGTTTTTAGTCAAAATGAGGAAAACTAAGACATGATCGAGTGCAACTTACCAAAGTCCCAATAGTTCCCTGGCTGGTTTCCCTGCGATAAAACGGGACTCATTTGTAAGAACAGTGAAGTCTTGGGGGGAAATACCATTACTATTCCTTATACCTAAGTAGGATTAATGCAGTATTTTGCCTCACAAAAAAACAATCTGAGATTTAATTTTTCAAGGTGTTAGTAATGTAGTTCTTTGCATGTAACCAACTGCTCAATGCCACGGGGCATCCTGTCAGGTGCAATGGGCAGCCACAATCCAGATCTTCAGCAATGGAAGTTGTTTAACAACTTTTATAATTCAAAAGTGCCTCAAACTAATTTTGCCACTCACTGCAGATCATGATGCCTTCTCATGCCATCTGTTTTGCTGGATTAAGCTATAGCATGGATCTGGCAACTCACAGTTTGGGGCTTTACTTTCTGATTGGCAAAGTGGCAGAGGGTAAGACAAAAACAAAAAATGTGGCGGAGACCAGCGCTGGTTGTCTCAGGGGTTTGTTGTCTAACAGCAAGATAACGTTATTGAACACCAAGGTAAACACCCTGGTTCTTCTGCTGTATACTGGACCCAGTTGTGGCGGCCCATTGGAAAGGAGAAAGTGTAATCTACAGGGATCGATCCGACCACCTCTGACTTATGAACTTAAAGCTGGGCATACACTGTGGGATTTTCTACACCATTTTGAACAAGCTAAATGAATCATCAGCTCACACGATGGAGGCGCTCACGCTGTACGCAGCGAAAATGCACATAACTGACCTGCTCACACTGTACAAGTGACATGACACACGTTACCATGGATAACAGCTTGGATCATCCTCTCAAACAGCATGTTTATCACCCAAACATCAACTAAATAACTTTGGCGAGGCTAACTTCAGCAACAAATGGCTTAAATTAGCCGATAGCCACTAAACGTTTGCAGACTTTCGTGTCTGCTGTGATATGTTCAGGAGGACGTTTAGCCCTCACTCACCTCTGCAGCTGTATCTCGCACGGAGAGGCTGAACACAAGTCTTCAAAATAGTTGTACAATAAAAATTCATGCCAAAGTCGTGTCTAAAATCGCACAGTTTATGCCCAGTTTATAACACCCTACAAGGTAAGCTAAAATTCCATGCGGGCCGGTCTAAATGTTAAAACTCCCGGTTCGAAATGAGGTCCCCGCACGCCCCTGATGGGGATGGATGTATTTATGTATTTTTTGTAGAGGCCACATTTTGTATGTGTACCTCTTGTGGGATGATAATGAGCATACATATGGACTATGTAAAGTATAATTTCTTAAATGCTTTTCTTGTGTATCTGAAATTTAAATGCTGAAAATACATAATTATCTGTATTTAGGCTGAGGTGCACTTCTTCATTCTTCATGGTTTGCCATCACTTTGATTTCAAGGTAAACAAAGGCGATCATCCCCCCCCCCCCAATCAAACACTAATCTAATGTATAGACAAAGTCAGGCAGGACACACACAGACTCTGTGTGCTGACTCGTGGAGATTAGAGGACAATTATAATCCTATTATGTTGCTGTGTCTTTCCCCCATGTCTTCTATTACACTCGACAAGAGAAGAAAGGACCTGTTTTTAGTCTGTGGTGTAAGCGTAATGCATTTATGCTCTAAGAGACTTAAAGCCATTTACAAAACAAATCCAATATATTCAGTCTGAGTGTGGAGATAGAAAGTTATTGTTCAAGTGCTTATTTCAATACCATGTTTGCACAGTATAAGTGTATTTTGGGTAGATTGTTCAGTTTATGAAGAGACGGGATATGTTGATTTGAAAACATCCAAGTAGGTAGGTTTGTGAGCAAATAGTCTATTTTTTAAGAGCCGGCAATGAATAGGCCTGTTGTAGGAGCGGTTTATGAGGGCGGGGAGGTCAGTGACATGATTGGTTTTATAGGAGCACTGAAGTAACCCATAAGAATTTGTTTGCAAAATAAACTCTTAATGTCCTATACCCACAGTCAAACTCGGTTAGTGTGATCTCTAGGATCTAGTGGCAGTAGCTATAATAGCTATATTGTCCATTAAAGTTAATGGAAAATCAATAGGTGTCATACAATGGACTTTAATGTGTGCGCTAAAAGCCTCCAGCCAAGTTTAGCTCAATTCTATGAGTACTGTCTTCCCCCTCGTTATCTTTGCCTTAACATTTTATTTGCCTGAAATATTGATTATTCTACAAATACTACATAGCTATTTTCCTAATAGTATAAGATTGAAATAATATATTTTCCCTCATTTATAAATGTGCACAGGTTTAGGTGTGTGTTATCATCCCTGTAGGGACATTTGTCCATCTTTCTCTGACTGATGCTGCAACCTGTGCAGTAGTTGACCGCAGTGCAGCACCCACAGACCCATCTCCTTACCTTGAGATATAGCTTTGGTCTTGGATTATCTGGACATTTTAGCCTAGCATGTTTTGGATTGATGAAGGTAACGTAAGTTACAAAACCCACTCAGACACAGGGAGAATAAAGCCCAAAATGTTCAATTGTACATGATTCTTGATTCCAACTTGGTACCTCCTGGTGAGGAACACCAATTCAGCCACCCTGAAAGGGTGTTGAGGGACAGGGACCCTGGCTGCTCATTTTACACACATCAGCACAAACACTTACATCTTGAGAGCAATTACCCGTGAAAGTAGATGTGGCCTGTTTGACACATTGGAATAAGTCGTGGCCTCTTGACCCTGGAGCTTTGTTCTAGTTGCTCCTTAATGACTTTTTCTCCCTGCGAGTCTTTTTTTTTCTCTAGGTTAATCTATCACCACTCTTGATGTCCTCCGATCCACAGTAAAGCCCTTGTTTTTCCACTTTAGGTTTTACCTACCTTTAGGTTTCAAAAAAATACAATTATGTTCAGATTTGCAATTTACGCTTTAAAATAAAGTTTTTAATTTCTTTTTTTGCTCTTCATCATATACAGTATGTGGTATGGAGCACAATTCACAAGTACAAATAAACCATTTGAAATTGCCTGTACCGTGGTGGAGGGGTTTGAGCACCCAAAGTATCCTGGGGGCCATGTTGTCAGGGGCTTATTGCCCCTGGTAGGGTGTCCCTGTAGGAGGAGCCATAAGGGGCTAGTGCTATGTGATTTGGGCAGCTCCAACAGCTGCCCCCACGACCCAGCAATGGAAAAGTGGAATAAGATGGATGGAAATTGCCTGTATTACAGTTTTAGGGCCCCAAACCTGATATGAAAGAAGGCTGTGTGACTAAAAAATGTGTAAATCATCCAGCTGCTTATCCACTTTTGCAGGTGCAAATGCTCGGTAAATGGTTTCCAAAATGTATTATTCTAAAAATAAAGCTAAAATAGTTTGAGAGTATTTTAGACTCTTTTGTTAACGCCTATAAGGCAGGGCACCAATGAGATGAGGTGTATGCAGGACAAAAAGGGTTGGACACCACTGAACGGAAACTAAGTTATTATTCGCAATACCTGTAATTGGTGGATGAGGGGCAGAGGTCTAGCAGTAAAACTGTGCTGCTTTTAACAACTAAATTCTGCAAATACAAACACAAGGGAAAACAAGTAGTTAACAATTTTGATATACTGTAATTCTTGTAAACAACCACAATTCAATACATTTTTGAGGCAATATAAAGATTCTGTTACCTCTTAATAGCAGTCATCACAGTGGTTTGTGACTTGAGTCGTCTCTGCATCAGTCCCAGTCCCAGTTTCACCAGTCATCTGAGGGCAGACATAGCAGTAAGTGATCAGTGCTTTGTTTGCAGACAAACTTAAAGGACTACTTAATTTACTGCAGTTTGGTAGTCTAATATAATACCTCAGTACAACATGTTCAGGGCTTGACAGTAACGTGCTCACTGGCCACTGTGGCTAGTCTTCATCCAGTTAGAAGCCATTTATTTTGCCACTATTAGATTAGCCATGGCATTTTTGGTTTGATCTAAATAAAGTGTCTCTCAATGTTAAAATAATAACTCATATCAGCGTAAAACCCTTTAAAACCTGCTCAACACCCAGAATTCAACTCATCTGAATTTGCTGTTGCACCTAAGCTTGTGTTGATAAAACCCCAAAACCACAGGACACTCACACACACATCCACAGTTAAAGGCTGAGGCGTGCAAAACTGCAAGACTCAACATTGTGTTCTTTCTAATGGGTTGGATTCATTGTGTTGTCCTGAATTGAGTTGGATGGAAATGCTGTTTGGAAACAAGTGTAACAACAAACGTATTGAATGGATGATGAACTAATTACACACCAAACAACCAGTGCACATTCCCCTCCTAAGTGTCCCCATATAAGCACATTAACAAACCACACCTATGTAAACCAGAGGAAACTGAGGAGAGAGGATGACTTGTACATATCTCACTCATAGCCTGCACAATGCGGATGGTGGAGGGAAGCAAAAGTTTTAATCTATAATTTAATATGTTTGTCAAGAATTGTCTCAAAAAGAAATGGAACGCATGATTATGTCACTTTAGAATAAATACAGTAAATACATTCAAAATAAATACATACATATTAACAGTTTGAGCATTCAGAAGCACTTAAAGAACTGGATCTTATGTTGAAAAGAGCCATGACACCCTTTTATTTTCCCCAACTATACACCAGTTTTGTATTATTATGTACATTTGCTGAAAAGTAGACAATTTTCTTATCATAATTAATGGTAGAATTGGAAGGAAAATTATAAGCCAGCAGAATCTTTATGAGAAAAATCTGCTTTTCCAAGTGTGAAAGTGTGCCATATGCACTTTTGCAGCACAACACTGCTAGTGTCTTAATATATTCACTTATTCATATGGTAATTTAGTCAGTCATTATGAGGAGAGATGCTTCCTAGAGGCCAGTGAGCGGTGATAAGGAAGAAACCGCTTCTCCCACACTTCTGCTGTAGCTGTAGGTACATAGTGTATTTATAGACAGTGTTTTCCTTTGTTTAACTGTTTTGCGCTTTCTAAGAATTAAAATACATTCTTAGATAAAGTAGTGTTCAAAATAATAGCAGTCCAACATGGCTAACCAGATTATTCACAGTTTTTGGTATAAATCATAGAACTACATGGACAACAATTTACCAGTAGGTGCAGTAGATTCTTAGAAACACAGACAGACCCAGCATTCATGTAATGCATGCTCTTACTTCTGTGTTGTTGAATATTCAATTGAAAGGGGTGTGTTCAAAATAATAGCAGTGGGGAGTTCAATTGGTGAGGTCAATCATTCTGTGGAAAAAGACATTTGAATCAGGTGGCCCTTATTTTAGGAAGTCGGCACATGTTATACATGCATTTCATTTTGAAATCCTGAAGAAAAATTAGTCGTTCAAGACATTGTTCAGAAGTACTTTTGTCAAAAGGTTGATTGGAGGGGTTAAAACTGCTAAAATGATCTTCGTTAAAATGGAAAGCAAAAACACAGAGACGCAGAAGAAAAATGGAAGACTACCATTCGAATGGATCGGACAATAGCCAGAACTCCAAAGGCTCAGCCAATGATCAGCTCCAGGATGATCAAAGACAGTCTGAAGTTACCTGTGAGGACTGTGACAGTTAGAAGACGCCTGTGTGAAGCTAATCTACTTGCAAGAAACCCCCGCAAAGTCCCACTTTTTTACAAAAAAGACATGTGCTGAAGAGGATACAATTATCAAAAGAACACATCATCTGGCCGAAAGAGAAATGGAGAAACATTTTGTGGACTGATGAAAGTAAGATTGTTCTTTTTGGGTCCAAGGGCTGCAGACAGTTTGTCAGACGACCCCCAAACTCTGAATTCAAGCCATAGTCCACTCTGAAGACAGTGAAGCATAGTGGATCCAGCATCATGATATGGGCATGTTTCTCCAACTAGGTGTGGGGCCTATTTATCGAATACCAGGGATCATGGGTTAGTTTGGATATATCAAAATACTTGTTGCCATATGCTGAAGAGGAAATGCCCTTAAAATGGGTGTTTCAACAGGACAATGACCCCAAACACACCAGTAAGCAAATCTTTGTTGCAGACCAAGAACATAAATTTTATGGAGTGGCCTGGCCAATTCCCGGACCTTAATCCCATAGAAAGTTTGTGGGGAGACATCAAAAATGCAGTTTCTGATACAAAACCAAGAAATTGTGGAATGTTGTCAAAGCATCTTGGGCTGGAATACCTGTTTAGGTGCCAGACGTTGGTTGACTCTATGCAACACTGATGTGAAGCAGTTCTAATAAACTGTGGTCATACAACTAAATATTAGTTTATTGATTCACAGGAAAGCTAAATCCTATGGGGAATTTCTTTTTTATGTAGTACATATTGAGCTTGTAAAGACAAATGCAGACACTGCTACAGCCCCATTTTTTTTTTTAAATGTTCTACAAAGTACTTGAAGAAATTATACATTTCTCTTCATGTTTTGATTTAGAAAACCATGGGCAATGCTCCCAATGCATCGAAATAAATCTATTATGAAGATTTTGTGCTTAACTAACGTTTTTAAACACACTGCTATTATTTTGGCCACAACTGCACATCATTCAATCACATTAGTATTCTCCAGCTTCTAGTATATAACTTTGTGCATGAGATTGATCACCTCAGTCCATACTGACCTTACCTACTCACGCAGTGGCTTTTCTTTACTGTGAATTGTCACTTGAGGAATACGTCTTATTTATTTTTCTTAAAGAAATAACTTGTTGACTTTAATATTTTCTTTTTAAATCAGTAAGCTGTTGTGTGAGTTGTCAAAGGATTTCCCCAGCCCTTTGTGAAGAGACTGGAGAGCTGTAATTTGATGCAAGTGTGTGTCAACAACTGCAACACCATCATTTCACCCAGCCCAGTATGTACTCACGTGTTGTGAAATGGTCGCATTTACTTGCACTTAACTACAGTTTACTTTCTGAGATCTCCTTGTTCATTATTCTTTTGTTGATCTATTGAGACACAAATAACTTAACACTTCAAGTTATTGACCCTACCATGTTAGCTGTGACACTATCCTCACATTTGTTCAGCTCTTGAACACTGTTCCGTCTTGGACTTCTGTGTTGTATAAATTGCTTGCACTGACTCAACCTCTACGGATGCCTGTGCCAGTCTACTTTAATATTTACCTCTATTACTTGGGTAAACAAAGAGAAAGGCCGGTATGGGATGAAGGTTGATAGTGCCGATGACGCAGGCTTAGCACATAAGATCCGAATCCTGTTGGATCGCTCGTGTTTACCACATGTATTATAGATTGAGCTGTATTGAAAACACCGAATAGGTCAGTATCTTTACCCACCTCAGACAGCAAACACGCATCTGCTGAGTAAATATTAAGCATGCAGTGGTTGCTGTGGCAACTGACCCATATGGGATGATATAGATCCCACATTTAGAGACGCCGGCGGATATAGTGACAAAGAAACTGATGATGGTGCCTGCAGAGTTAGCCTTATATAGCCTCTGGTCAAGTGTGAGGCTGAAAGTGTGTAGTATCAATGCAGACCTAGTAAGTGTTTTACTGTTTCGGGCTGCACGTCAAAGTTATTCTCAACTCTCTGTGATCTAAATTTTGGTCCATTCCCACATTCCTGAGTGCGATCTGTATAAAGTGGGCCAGGACCACAGGGAACAAAGCAGATTACAGTCAAGGATACAGCTCAGTTTCCATCACCTTGATTCACTAGAATACATTTTAAATGACAACTAATTATCTATATAAAAGAGTTTTTTTCTATTATTATTGTTATTGTGGCAGGAAGTAAGGCCGTGAGCTCCAACTTGCGTTATAAGAAATGAACGTGTTAGTTCTGACCTCTAATTTGCCTGGGGCTCATGACTGCGGTCTTTAAGGAGGAATGTATGTGCAGCCGAAAGACAGAGTGGCCCATTGGAATAGGTGCCTCAGATGCAGGTCCAAGAGGTCAGTGAGTAAAGTTGGGGCAGAAACAGTTGGATTGCCGTTGGAAACCAATTATGTGCTAACAGTCGACTCCTCTCAGGGGCCACTCGCAGAAGAGCAGCCCAGGAAGTGTGTTTGTCTGAAGTGATGTCCAGAAAGGGCAGCCACAGCAATTAGAAGTTAGCTACTGCATTCTCATCTACAGCTTGAGGCAAGACCGAGAGCTTGGTTTGTATTGCTTACCAAAGTGTTATCTGTGTAACCAGTTCTTATTGTTCCCTCATGGTTTCAATGATTCTGACTCTCTTTGATTCCCATTCAAAAGACATGAAAAAACCCTTTAGTGCTTATTTTTATTTTTATTTTCATTTCAAAATGTAAACAAAGGCACTTGTTTGTTTATTTAATTTGATTTGACTCAAATCGTAAAAACAAAATCAAAAAAGTATTATCCATAGACATATTATTAATAGACAGTCATTACTCACTCCTCCCCGTTTACCACAATGACCACGTTCGAGGGGGAAATCATGGCGGATTTACATGCTCCTTATATATATATGTAATGATCATGTTTGTAACGTGTTGGAATACGTGGTGCATACTCTGAGAGTAATTCTGAGTGGTCTGGGCTCAGGATGTTTACTGTGACTTTTACAGTGATATTGGCATCTGGAAGCGGTGAGCAGGACACGATGTACCAGACACACACCACTATATTGACAGTATAAAAGGCATTTATGAGTCCTGTAAACTTACTTGGAAATAACACTGGGGAAATGAGTTTTCCTGTCTGCAAATGAATAGAGGACAAGTCTTGTGTATGAGAAACAGTCGGGAGGTGGCTTTATTTATGGACTATACCTTAAGCAGATCAATTCAGTGCAGTACAGATTACTGCGTACTGCATGAGCAGATGAGTACTGAGTATTTCTTTGAATAGCTTGCCTTAAACACGTCTTTAAAACTGTTACGTTTTAGAAATGAAGAAGACAAGGATCAGGGAGTTTTTGCTATGTTTACTGGGATCTAGAGTAAAGCCACACTGTTTTGAAAAGTTTTATCTTCTCTGTGTGACTTCCACTGGCCATGGAAAGATAATCTAAAGGATAAAGTTTTGAAAATGCTGAGATAAATATCCCCCCTTTGAAAAAGTGTCCAAAAGAATCTTTATGCTTTCAAATGTTTTACTGCCTGCCACATAATTAGAAGGTGCCTGCCATTCATGCTACCAAAACTTCTATAAGGGTTTCTTTTGTTGCCTCTTATAGTACTTAAATGAGATATTTACTGTATACCTTTAGCTCTTACTGGTACCCGCCCTATAGCATTTAGAATGTCCTTGTCTATTTTTATGCATCTGCCACATGAGGCTAGCTGTGACCGCCAGGCTGCATGTTTACCTAAAGGAAAAGTGGTAATCAGGGCATGCATATGTATGAGGCTTTCTGCAAACGCTGCTCCAAATGTTGCAGAGGCGTTACCAAGACATTGCACATCGGAGGTTTTCTGAACGTTAATCTTAGCACCCTTATCACGGCTGTGCCAATGTTTAGAAACACTGTGAGATTGTAATGTGGTGAATGTGTGCAAGTGCTTCCACTGGGAGCTTTATTTCACTTCGACGGCTATAAACAAGCACATGAGTGGGTTAGAGGACTTAGATTGATCCGGAGGCAAGTGCAAGAATTCCTCTTCACAGAGAACAAGCATAAGATGAGAAGGATTTGTGGTTGCTGTCTGTCTTTAATGGTCTGTCTCTACAGCAAATAGAAATTAATTGGTTTTATTGGTTATTAACAGGAAGTTGTTATTGTGTACCACCTTTCAAGGGCGTGTTCAGTCGGGATCACTGGGAGGTGTTTAGTTATGAGGGAGGCACCAGGACCAGCCCATTACTTTGACGCTTTGAGCAAAATTATTATTATAAAAAGTGTAAATCAGGTGAACTTCCATGCATATAGGTGTGGACTTGTTCCCCATATTAGTTATTGTTATTTAATATTAAAGGTAGATTAGAATTGAACGTATCCCTCCATCGCAGAGCACCAACAGGTATTTACAACTGCCTGTACTTACACCACCCACAGCAACTTAATTTAATTAACTGTTGCAAATGAATTCACTGAGGCAAAACTTCCTCGACGAATACATTTGCTGTTACATGTGAATGACTATTCTACAAACAAATATGTAGAGATGACAAAATACTCAAATGATTCTTTATTTTTCTAATAAAATCTTTTCTAATAGAATCTTTTCTAATAAAATCTAAGATCAAAGGTATTGCAGTACTTAGTCATTTAAGTTTAGTTTCAGAAATGTTTAATAGTTCTGTGCTGTTCTGAGACAGCCATGCACTCACAACATACAGCCCATCCAATCATCGATAACTTTCTCACGTAAAATGAAGAGATTTAAAATGGATGGTTTGATCCTCAAACTTCATGTGCCGTGATGTTCACAGGGCTCTTTTATAAGACAATGGTGCTTGGCAAAGTGATTTTTTTTCATTTTCTGAATAGGGGTAAGTTCATAACAGGCATTTGCACTCACGCTATTTAATGTGAAAGTACGACTAAGTAACAGAATACGTGACAAAATACTTTTTAAGGCAAGTATGCTGCCAGTAAATTTATAATATTGTGATGATTCTCCCCAATTCTGGTCCTCTGCTGGAAGTTGATATGAAGCTGACCCTTTTCTCTTTTTCTCCTTCTCATTGAAGTACGAAACACAAGCCGGAATGGCTCCATTGATCTGTCATTTCAAGTTGTAGCAAGTAAAACATGTCTACATCAGAGCGTGCGTTAAACTAGAAAAACACTCCCTGCTGAACAACTCAATGGGAATATTTCTTGCCTTTGTTCTTTGTGCCATTACCTTTATCTGACAAGTTCTGAAAAAAAACAACAACAACAAAAATACGGTACATATTGTGTGACTTTCTTATTTAGATTAATGATATGCCCAAAATACATAACAAAATTAACGATATAAATGGTCTCAATTTACAGTGGTATTCCACCTCTATTGTGAATTGTAACGTATGGTGACGGACCACAACCTCGTCGTACATCTGAGTGATTAAACTAAGGGGTGCACTACCCCAATCATCCCGTTTTCAGACCGTTAAAGTCAGAGGTAGTTGAGTAAAATCTCTAAGCTGCCGCACTCTAGCTTGTCCCAGTTGTTCACGTGAGTTAATTAGATCCGTGCTTCAGTCAGAGACAGTGTCAAAAAGTGAACTAGGCCGAACAACCACCAAAACAACTACTGTGCTAATTTAGACACACTTCTGCACTCGCGATCGGTAAAGACACACACACACACACACACAAAATAATTAAGTAGATAAATAAACAGAAGCAAAAAAAGCCTATGCACCATTATCATTTTAGTTTTTCGACTTTGGATAAATGTTGTTGTGTTGCACTGTATCTTAGAAAACCGTATAATTTCAACAATATGAAAAACAGTACCACTTTTACATCTAACAGCAGTTTTTTGGGCTTCTGTGCTGAGTCATTGCGCAGATTAACACAAAGCCAATAAGTCACCATCACATGAAATTTAATCTCATTCTGGATTTGAAATGGGGAGCTTTAAAGTTGTTCTCCCCCGAGCCCTGGAGAAAGAAATTGAGTAAATTCATCCCCTCTTGAGACCTGCACACTTTAAATCAGGCTAATACCTTTTGTCGGGAGGATACATACCAAATCATATCATTCTGCTTCTCATCCAAAGGCAAAGGGATTTCGAGCGGGATAAAAGAGGCAGCCAAAGTATTTTGATGACGAAGAACTTCAGACGCAGATAGTCAACATCCCTCATTGCCACCTTGAGTCGTCACAAAGCTTATAAATCAGAACACTTATTGCACTCTCACGTGCTCTTGCTTTGAAACTAAACAAAAAAAACGATTGAGTTATTTTGTTGCTAACTATACTGTATAATCTTCCTATGTGCCCCTTTATTTTTTTAAACATACAACTGACGACGAGGTGTACACTCGTCTTGTAATACAGACATAAATAAACAATACAAATAGTAAGGCCACATGTTTTACAAGTTCACAAGTTAAATTAACAAAAACACAAAACAGAATGTAAAGCCGGATAGTAAAGTCGGTTTTAGTGGGACCTTAATCACTGGTCTGCTCCTTCTGATACTGTCTACAATTAAGCTGTTCCCAGGGGGCACTCTTTGTGAGTTACACAGCTCCTTCACCAGTTCAGTCAAGTGCAGGCAGCATCACTGATCGATAGCCAATAAAGAGAGATCAATAGAGCTTACAGAGCAATTTACATGAGATGCTATTTTTAGACTGGGGAGAGGGGTTGGGGAGGGGTCTATGCGTGACTTGATCGTTTTTTTCCAGTTAAACCTGCGAGGTGACTTTTACCTTCACTTTCATTTGACCATTTAGTCTTAGAACAGCTGTACTTAAATGTTCAGTAATGAGGGCAGTCAATACTGTTCATGCATCCTTATATCACAGAGACAGTTTACTGTATATTTGCTGGAGAACACTAATTACATTCCATTGATTATGGAGACTTCCAATGACTGTCACACAAGTAATGTCCACTGGTTTAAATCAATTGCTGCTCAAGAAAGTATACCCAATCGTGTACGACGTATATATAAAGTCTCAAATCTATTACTGTGATTTGAAAATAATGCAATTAATTCAATTCTGTTATTATTGTGTTTTTTTCTAAAAATACATTTTGGCTCCTATATAGCAGAAAGCATATAGCCCCAATTATACACAATGTGCACTTAATATATGACAGTGATGTGTTTCTCGTCTTTGCTCAGTCCAACACACTAGAGCCCTGCTTTAGTCCAGGTTTAGTCCTGGTTTTGTCCAGGTTTTGTCCTGGTTCAGACATGTTCACTGCCAATCGGGAAACAGCCTATGTGCGCATTACGATTACGTGTGCATATTTAATTAGGGTGTCCTCTGTTTTCTTTAGCTGTTTTATTTCATTTATTCCACAGCCGTTTCTAAAAATATAAAAAGTGTCCTGCAGCTCAGAGGTAGTACTTTCTCTTTCTGTTCATCCGGGCTGCAGTTTATCGCTCTGCACTCAGAGACGGAGAGGGAGGGAGAGAAAGAGAGAGAGGGAGCACAAGCAGCCGCTCGTCTGAGGGTCGGGTCCAAAGTTCGGATTCAAGGTTCGGGTCCGGACGGGTTGGAGCATGGGTCCGGATCCGGACCAAGGTCCGCCGTTTAGTGACCTCTGCTATAGAGTAATGAAGACCTGCAGTTAGATGGTGTGAGAGAAGAGGCTACTCTGCAAAGACAATATTGTATAATTGAATGTGGTACCACAGAGGGAAATGTCTCTAAAGTGTTGAAATCCTCCAATGCACATGAATGGGCACAGTGACGCAGTGTGAGACCATGCCAAACACGGGCTTGTTAGCAGACAGCGCACCCACACGCCGAAACACCAGGAGAATATCTCTCTGTCTCTCTCCGTCTCTCGCTCCCCCACACATACACATGCATATGCACACGCAGACACGTACAGCACTGAGCCAACAGGTCTCCCAACGAGAGCAGACTTTTCTCCACAAATCTATTTCCTGTCTTTCTACCTCCCTGTTTCCTAACTTCGTTCCATCTGTTGCTATAATGCTTCCATCTCCTTTGCCATTTGCTATAGTTATTCATTTCTGCACAAAATTCTCTTCCCCATGCATGTCTTTTGCTATATTTTTTCCCTGCATGCCACTACAATCTGGGTTTGTTCAGAGCTGTGTTTTTCCTGTGGGAGATGACTGGAGTTGACAAGGCCACTCGCGGTGCCTTACCTTGATACTTTGCCAGTGTAGGTGTGTGCCCTTTGTGTGTGTGTGTGAGAGAGAGCAGTATCAGGTTGACACTGTGGGCAGCTGGCAGCCCCGACATCCTCTCATGGTGCAAGCTCGACTTTGCTTTTTGTGTTACTTTTATGTAATCTAACTGGTACACAATCGCCCCGATTGTGTACCAGTTAGATTTACCAAGCTGGCTGTTGATAATGTCACGCCCCGTGACATTATCAACAGCCAGCTTGGTAAAGCATGTAGCATTTAACTTTGTACAATCCCGGTCCCGTTCTTATCATGGACAGTTCGGCCATGTCGTTCATCATGTCTGGAGGGCCTGCCAAAAGAGAGCCCAACATAAAAATAAAAATAAAGCATTCAAAAGATTTTCAGATACACTAGCAAACTCACTTGCCACAAACCACTATTATTATTATATATATATTTTTTTAAATATATATATATATATATATATATATATATATATATATATATATTTGAGAGATAAAGGAGGAACAATGCATATTAATGAACATTTAACAAATATAATTATGCCAGATTATAGCCTTGGGCTGATTCCCATCAGCAGACTGCCAGCCGTTTGTTGTTACAGAAAACATAAAACGCAAACTATTCAAAAGATACTATGTACACAGACTATATACAGGACATGTACAGAGACAGCTGAACACAGACAATAAACATGTGAGACAGAATATGATAACCAACGGAAAATAACTTGAAAGAATGTATTGCACAACCTCCTATTGGCACAGAGTCCCATTTTTAGTCTTAGAGCACCAAGGCGCATTGAGTTGCCTTGTGTACGAAATGCGCGGTATGAATAAAGTTGCCTTGCCTTGCCAAACCCTATTGCGCTGCCCCATTGCATTGATCCCTATTGCACTGACCCCTATTGCACTGACTCCTATTGCACTGATCCCTATTGCGCTGCCCCCTATTGCACTGACCCCTATTGCACTGATCCCTATTGCACTGACCCCTATTGCACTGATCCCTATTGCACTGATCCCTATTGCACTGCCGCATTGCACTGATCCCTATTGCACTGACCCCTATTGCACTGACCCCTATTGCACTGATCCCTATTGCACTGATCCCTATTGCACTGCCGCATTGCACTGATCCCTATTGCACTGATCCCTATTGCACTGACCCCTATTGCACTGACCCCTATTGCACTGATCCCTATTGCACTGATCCCTATTGCACTGCCGCATTGCACTGATCCCTATTGCACTGATCCCTATTGCACTGCAGCATTGCACTGATCCCTATTGCACTGATCCCTATTGTACTGCCCTATTGCGCTAATGCCTATTGCACTGACCCCATTGCGCTAGTGCCTATTGCACTGATCCCTATTGCACTGACCCCATTGCGCTAGTGCCTATTGCACTGCCCCATTGCACTGACCCCATTGCGCTAATGAATATTGCACTCATCCCTATTGCACTGAACCCTATTGCACACACTGAACGTACTAAAATGGTGGTTATTGCATTCAGTCTCATCATGCACCATCATGGCAAAAAAAGAAGAAATAAAACCCCAAAAGAAGGCAGAGAAGAAATCTCACCACAAACATTTAGTGTGACATTCTTGTGTTATCCACCCCCAAGTGTACCCCCCTGTGTCTATTTATGTCCTCTGGGTTACCTCCAGCAGCATCTCTCTCTCTCTGAAGCTCCTCCCCCTCACTCCTACCTGATGCTCCTTCCACTCTCTCTCTCTCTCTCTCTCTCTCCCTGATGCTTTTGGCTGCTCGGCGTGTGAATCATTAATGCGTGCCATGTCATGATCTGTGTGGATGTGAGCTGCGTTCACAATGATTATTCCTCCTTACTGTGTTCACTTGATCTCCCACTTGGCGCAGCGCACAGGCAGCAAAGCCTCTCGTTCCGACACGACTTATTATCAAATATTCACTCAAAGTTTACGAATCAAAAATGCAGTTACTGGTATTCCGTGTAAGCAGTTTCTGTGTAAACTGTTTACCATTTGCAGCTAAACATTAAATCATTGCTGCAAATTTTATTGGACATTTTGCTGCTGCATGATTTATTATTATTTATTTATTTTTTGCGTGTGACTGTGTGGATGTTAATGATGAATTGTATAGCGAAGTTCTCCATTCATTTCTTGTCTGAGAGAGATTATAGACGGCTACAGGCATTACTGAGAGCCAGTTACTGTAGTTCCCCAATAGCGACTATAGCAGCAGGCCAGATACACAATAAACAAGCTGCAAATAACAATTGATTTTGTGCAAACTGATAAACAAAAGAGAGTCCAACCCATGTCATTCTTGCAACGAGGCAAGGCAGTACACATTTAAGTTAATCATTTTCTTTTGTTTATGCCATAAACAGAATTAATGCCTAGATGTGTTCAAAGGTACTGTAGCACTGAAGGTTTTAAATTCAGCTAGCGCTCAAAATGGTTCATAGTCTGTGAGCTGCAGTCTTATATAAGAGCTTAAACTTCTAAGAAACCTCGGCGCCGCCGTCAGTGTTAGCAGGCAGAGGACCAGATTTAGGAAAAGCTTGTGAGAACCAGAGGGGCGGGAAGGCTCCAAAATAGCATAGACATACAGTAGGAAGCTGTCAGACGTGGAAAAGGGGAAATGGCATTGTACCAGGAGTTCAAATTTAGCTCAATACATATTTTTATAACGCTGACGACATTTAGGCAGCGATGTAACAAATGTGTTCAGGAAATATGCGCCACTTCGACACGGGATGTGCTTTTGGTTGTCAAATTACGGCCAGTCCTAACAGTGCGAGGTTTAGGTGGAAGTCTGACATTCTACAATTTATATGGGAAAATTGCATTGAAATTTTGTACTACTGTATTTTGGAACATAGATTTACTGTATAGGGAACCAACTTGAGGTAAGACACCGCAAGATTTAGGTAATGAATGAGGAAGGTCAGAACAGCAAGCAAGAGAAACAATGGGGAATCATAAGAGAAATACATTTACGAAGACTGAACAGAATTAAACATGAATAAGGAACACTCACTCCGCTCTGGCTTTTATCAGACGTCTGAATTAGAGCACGATTGATCATGGCAGAATCACAAAAACAATCCTCTTCTTTGTGGATGTCCTCATTTATAACCAGATTAATCCGTCTAACAAAGCTGGCTGATACTTGTCCAAATAAGAAGACACTTCAGAAAGTACATTTTTAGTCATCTTGGAAAGGGTAAATTTTGCTTTCACAGCTGCTGTCAGTATGCATTGTTGGAGAGTCAGCCCGATGTCAGCTTAATGCTGTACTTTTTTCAGATGAATGGAGAAATTGCTTTGGCAGCAGCTAGAGCTTCATTTGTGCTCTCCATATGCATGTCAGATGCATGTTTTTTTCTGCTCTGTAGGCTGCCTGTGTGCCCAATTAAGAGACTAGTTTTTTTTCCTGCACACTTTTCGGTCTGAATGCATGCTCTGTTGTCAAACTTCCTATAATCCCTTTCACAGTGAATCTTGTCAAGTCACGACTGCAGCTAACCTGATATGCTGTTTCGCCTCTAAATCCTTCAATTCTTTATACCCTTTCCAAAAACACCCATGCACTTCTTTTATTTATTTATTTAAGAAATTACTTTTTGTATAAAGTCAAACATAGATCGGTGTCTTGCATAGAATTTAGACAAATATTCTTTACATGTGACAACTTCAGCTTTTAAATATGTGACCCGCCGTGGAATCCAAAGACACATGTCGGCAGCTTGCGTTTGGAGAAAAACGTAAACAAAGTTTTTATTTTGAAAATTGGTGATTTTCACTTTTTTTCCAGAATCGTTTAGTTGAAGTCACGAAGAAGCCTCTCCATGTTTAAGCTACCAGTATTGGTATATTTAAAAGCGTAAACTTTTAGGTTCAAACCTGCTTGTTTTGGGGAGATTTGGGAGCCGCTGTAGGGGCGTGCCTTTGTCTGTGTGTATTTACATACTGAGGAGGAGGAGGGGACACAGCCACACAGCTGCTTGGTTTGCGTAGTCCACACAGGCTTTAGCAAACAAATGCCACGCAAAAAAGTCAGTTTTATACATACGCCTATTGTCGATCAGTTTTCAGGTTGAAAAAGTCTGGTTTTGTCAGAGAAATAGCGCACGCCGTGGGGGCGTGTGCGGCTTCATGGCTGTAAGCTTCCCCTGTGTGGCTCTCAGAAGCTGCCACTACTACACTGGAAAATGGATTTACCACGAGTTTGCTGAGCAGAAGGCAAAGGTTCAGACGGGTGAGTGAAAGTTTGTTTGTTTTTATCGCTTGCGGGTGCTGTGCCAGTTTTGACGAGTCTATTGTGCTGTTATTAGCTAACGGCTAACGTCTAAGCTAACGGCTAGCGGCTAAGCTAACGTGCAGCTGAACCTGCTATTTACACTAAAACCAAGACCTCTCCCAACTTAAACTACTCCATAAATGTGGTCAGCGCACCCCTAGCTTTCAGCCACTTCTTATTTGAGAGAGATCCGCTTCATATTTTCGGTTTTATGACCAAATAAAGTTACTCTGGATTACTGCAGTGAAATGTAAACAATGGGGAACGCGCGCGGCGATAAAACGCAAATTCGGCCTTTTCCTCTCGTGTATGTGCATTACAAGTAGTACAGGAGGCTTCTAAAGTTATAAATGTAGTTATAAACGCATCCATAGCTCTCTCTCAGTGTGAGGCGGAGCAGACGCAGACAGAGAAACACGCAGGATTGTGTCTGTAAATTAAAGAGCAGCTACACTATGTCCATTATCTACATCACTATGGCCTAGTAAACATCATCTTGTGTTCATTCTAAAAACACGTACGTTATCTCATGTTTAGTCCATGTTTAGACTTTCTCATACCTATTGTTATTAGCTAGCTCGGACACTCGTGCGTTATAAGGTAAAAGTATTCATCAATGTACAGGATTTTTCCTTTGACTCAAACCAGGGCCAACCACTAACTGAGGTCTAAACCAAGACTAAACCAGGAAGTACAGATACAGACTCTGAGATCTTTTTTTTTCTTCAGGCCGGGTCTAACAGCTCCAGCCCGACCAGATGCAGGAAGAAAATCTTTATGCCAAGTTTCCGCCAGAGACCAGAGGTATGTGTCTATTCTTTTATTCTTATTTTTCTGTTATGTCCCCTCTCTTCCTGTCTCCATCCCTCTCCTCCTCTTCATGCCTCCATCCCTGTTTTATTTATATTTTATGTACATTAATGTTTTGATTTTGCTCAGCAGGTGATCTTTAACACACATTCACTTTACTTTATTAATTTATTAATGTCCCTTAAAGGGTGATTTATTCATGAGAATAAGCAGCCTGATAGTAGCGTGAAATAATGCAGAATAGCATCAATATAGTAATGTTTACCTTTGTTAGACAGTTATGAAAAGGCACACATTTCATTTAATCTAATCCAAGTTCCCTCTCTCCTACAGTTACACTTTCCCGCAAACCCTCTCCAGCCAGGACCAATGTACTTCCTGAAACAGAGGTGGATCTTCATTGTGACAACTGCAGTGGGCCGAACAAGAACAACTTCATGCCTGGCGTGTTGGACACAAGCTTCACGATAAAATTGAAATCAACTTCCTTATTGCTGCCACACTGTTTTCCCCTGACTGTGGCTTTGGACTGATCAAGCCTCCATGAAGACAGGAGTCAACACTTTGGCAGAGATCGCTGAGGTACTTTCACTTTACCGACTTCAGTGTAGTTTTCTGATTTGCTTCAATGAAACATTTAACTGAAGATCTTTTTTTCTTCTTCTGCCCCGTATGGATGGTCTTCCTGTCCTGGCCCCACCTGGACTAAACATCAGGCCATTCTAAAAGTGGTCAGGACTTTGTGGAGGAGGGGAGTTCACCCACTGCACAGGACTGCAGAGGAGCAGCTCTGCAATGTCACTTTATCAACCAACCACCTGAATTTAGTTTTAGAGACTTTGTGTTACATTCACCCAACACTACCCACACAGAAGAAGCAACGCCTATTCATCTCAGAACATCCTACTAGACCTTTATCAGGAAGAAAAACTGTTGTGCATTATTTTTGGATTTATTTATGTTTTGATTTTTGAGTAAATGCCAAAATATTTATGGTTTAAGAAGTGGACAATGACCACTCACAATGCTTGCCAAAACAGAAAACTTTTATTTATTTTTTCATAAAGTGCAAATGACTGTGCATACTATGTGGTGCAGATTTAGAGGAAAACATTGTTTAAGAACAGATGGCGTTGAGTGTAAAAAAACAGTAAGGTTAAAGCATTGAATAATAAAAACTTGAAGGAATAAAAATCAACCTCCATGTGATGTGGTAAATATTAGGTATTGATCCGTTATTACTGAAATATGGATTCATATTCACTCAATTGGCAATTTTCTATGGCTTAAAGTAAAGTTGTAACTCACTTAAAGTATTTATATTATGAATTTTTAGGGGGGGATGATGTGTAGAAACTGTGAGGTTTCATGAATCAGAGCATTGCAATAACATTAAAATACCCAAACACCAGATCTCTTCTGTTGTTTTTTTAAATATATTGTAAACTTATCTTTCATCATTCTTGTATGAAAAGCGCTCTCTAAGCAATGTTTGAGTGATTTGCTTTATTAATTGATATATACTTTTATTTTCAATAGTATATTGCTTATTATTTATCATTAGCAAAAAACAACAATGGCAATAAAAACGATTCATACTCATACTGTATATAATATATCACTGTTTTTGATTTGAACATTAACATTATTTTTAACATAAAAGTTACATGTGTTACACAACACGTTCTCAAGCCAGTGACAGTTTATCAATTGATATAAAAAAATGTAAGAGAACAATAACAACCTTCTGCTGTGAGGTGAGATCAATAAATGAAACCAAAAATAAAACAGATACACATAATGAAACTGGTAAACAATGGTTTGTTGTGGAAGCAATAACCTTTGTGCTCCCTCTCTGTGCTTTACTGCTTTGAGGGGGAGTTTGACAGGGGGTATGGCTTATCCAAATGAGATGTAAATGAGCCCTATTGTCCCTCCCAACAGCAGAGAGGTGAGAATGGCCCAAAACTTCAGAGGCCGTTTAAACCCCTTTGGTTTTTTGGGAATTGCCAACTTCAAATCACCGCTGCACCTCCAAATATTATCAGATTTCCATGTGTTACAAATCATTGGAAAGCTTGGAGACTACACTTTAACAATCTGTTCTTATCTCATAATGCCCCAAAACGACTTGTGTCTTTGGGTTCTGTGACTGGTCACATATTCAAACAGCAAATGAAACTCATCACCAACAAGATTTCTTGTTATTTGCGTTGGGCAACACATCACTTCAGTAAAGTGGTTTTGAGAAATACGACCCCAAAGACTTGAAAATGCCAAAGTCACTGTGGCAAAGTGCTGCAATTGGAAGATGCTTTTTGAAATAAAAATGAAAACAGGCGTTGACAAGGATGCAGTGCATAAATGCCAATAATCTGAAGATGGTGGAGGAGGAAGGAGTGGTCGGTGGCGTCAAAGGCAGCAGAGAAGTCTAGGAGGATAAGTATGATGAGGGAAGATGCAATATATTATTATTATTATTAAATATTATTGGAGGCCCCAGTAGCCATCACAAGCCCAATGTTTGCACGTACAACAAATATTTCCATTCACTCTCTTTTCTTCACTCTCTTTTCTGTGAGAGAGCATCTAAAAAGGCTAATGGACTTGACCCCCATTAAGCACATGTCACTATTGCTGCCCTTATGTCCCCATGGCTTTATTTCTAGACTATTTTCCAGAATTATTTCAATTTATTCTACAATTCAATAAGTCCCTATTCACTAAAAGATTCAGAATAGTGCTGTATGTTTTTCTTTCTTTCTTTCTTTTAATCTAACCGTGGAAACAAATTTTCTTCAGTATATTGGTAAAGCAAACATTTGTCAGGGGAAAGAAATTGTGCTCCGTGCATGTATTGTAAAGTTTTGTTTTGTTTTTTCAATGAAAGTGGTTCTCCATGTGAACATTTTTTATAAAATCAACCTTGTGACGTTAGAAATGTAACAACAAAGTTGCAGTAGGAATTACTTCAGACCAAAACCACAGCTACATAATCTAAAGTTGGCCATCACTTTAAAGAGTCACTAATTTGCCCACTGTGCCATCATTTGTGAATCAAAAATCTACATAGAATTTAAAATTAGTCATCGATAGTGTTAAAGTGGACTGTCACAGCCTCCCAGTTTCTCCTCTCTGAGATATCCCAGTATTTCCACTCCTTCCCCGGTCTTCCTCTGTGGTCATGCCCCACATATTAATGTGAAAGGAGTCTTTCTGTTCTCTGTCTCCTCATCCATGCACAGCGGGGGCCAATGGTCGAAGCCAGCAACCATCCATCCATTAATATATAAGTAAAAGAAACTTCATTGTTTATTTATTGATTTAGTGCAACTAACAAGCCTGAGAAGAGTGTCATGTATCGGACACAAAAAGTTACGAAGGCCAAATGTTCAACAATGTACATCCCAGGGCCCCAAATGTATGTCACTAATCAGTCATTTCAATTCATCCACCATACTGATATTTATGCATGCTTTATGGATTACACCATGCATGAACATGATATTATTATGTTTAAACAAGAACTGAACAAGTCACTAAGGTGAAAACTCATCAATAATGTATGTGTTCATAAATGTATGCAAACATTTTAGGAGATTATAAATTTATAAAATAACAAATGGCCCCTTCACAAAACAAAGTATTTGTAAAAAAGAAACTGTATTTGTAGCTGGCTCAGTACCTCCTTTTGACAGCTTTTGGATATTACTGTAACATCAATTAACCCCCTTCTTTATCTCCCTGTAAGGTGTCCTCAATTCTTCCTATTGCCTAATCCTCAACATATTTTCCAGTGACTTCCAAAGATGGCTGAAAAAGTAATCCTTAGGGTTCTTTATGCCCCATTCTGCTGTACTGCACCTTGTCCACACTTGACTTAGGGGGAGGAGGGGGTTTGTAATGGCCTCTCCCCCTGTCCAAGAGAGGAAGAGCATTTCCGACTGTAGCTGGCAGAATGCATGACTGGGCCTGCAACCGAGCCGACGTTATGGCTTTAACACAATGCCATTATCGCTGTACCACACTGCTAATGCCCTCTCTTTTGTTCACCGAGCACACACACACACACACACACACGCACACACACACACACACACACACACCCACACACACACACGCACACACTTAAATACAGTAATGCTGAGCCTCTAGACACTGATGGGTTTTGTTCTTAGAAAGCCACATAGTTTGGAGGCAGAGGGAAACACAGAAGCTGTGTGTGCGGGAGTCGATATGTTGGAAAAAAGTGGCAACCTTGATTTTTTAAACATTAAGGCCCAATCTCAATTCTCCCCCTTAGCCCTCCGCTTAGCCCTTTGCCTTCGTTTTGCGCGTTCACGAGAGACGAAGGGGTGAGGGGTAGGGGTGAGGGAGAGGGCCACATAGCCCTCAAAGCGAGGGTTTTTCAGATGCACACTTCAGACGAAGGGGTAGGAGGAGTTTGACACGGAACACGGAAATAAGCTGCGAAATGAATTCACGAACATCATCAATAAGCACTCTTATTGCAAATGCTCCGTGTATTTGCGCTGTATTGACTGACTTTTGGCATTTCTCTCCAAACTTTCGATACGTCGCTATTGCCATAACACACGGGGTTCATCGCTGCTGCACCCGCTGTCTCTCTCCCTGCGCCGCTGTGCTCTGAGCCCGGGTCCGAGGCTGTCTGTCCCCGTTCTGAGCACACCTCGGCAGCCTCCGCTCAGGCCCGGGGCCTGATGAGCGGATCAGCTGATCTCTGGCAGCTCTGGCTGCAGCCTCAGCGACACACGGACAGGGGGAAGGAGAATGTAGCGCCGAATGAAGAAGAAATTGATGACAATCTGTAGGGTTTGGGTGCTTGTTTAGGTGTTACAAAACAGCATCAATCAAGTGATGAACTGGTTTAGCAGAAACATGCTATAGAGACAAGTAGGCTTGCTTTTTATTTACATATCCTTATTAATCTGTGTTAATAGTAAATGCAGTCAAATGGAGGGCTGTCCCATTTCTTAGGGCGGTCTTTTCAACCCCCTAGGGCAAGGGGTAGGGGTAAAAGAGAATTGAGATTGGGCCTTTCACAAGGGCAATGTTTGATGGCTGGACAAACAGTCGTCTCCAAAAAACATAGTATAGAAGGCCATGTTTTGTGCGGGGTGTCAGGTGTGATGTGTGCAACCAGAGCGAATTGATCCAATAAAGCCACAGTGTCCCCCCCACCTTCCAAACGCTTCCGACGCCGCTGGTGTAGAGTCACTGTCTACAGTGATTCTGCAAATGGTCAGATGGACATTTATGAGGTAGTCTGGCCCTATTTGTTTGTGCTATGCTTTGTACTGTTTGTATGCCCACATTGTAAATGTGTTGTCTGCCAAGTTATTATCTTTGGCTGGATATGCATGGCCCGCATGAATCCCAACACAGCAGGCAGCGAGGCAATAATCCACTTAGAGTGTGGCCAGTCAAAATGGGCCACTTTTTTATTTCTTTCTTTATATATTGTGTTACAAACTTTATCTGCTTGCCATGTTTATTGCTGACCTTGTTGGTCTGTTATATTTTCCCTGAGGTGGACATTAAAGTTGAAGGTCACTAATCAAGGCACAGTGTCTTTACTGGGCAACTAGAAACACAGTAAGAAGTTAGTTAGAATATTGCACAATATTAACACCATAGAGTAAACATCTTACATGTAATGTATGTTTATTGAATGTTTAAATGTTTATGTTCATCTGTGATTGCTATACAACTCCATTTTGTGGTTTGAGATGACCGTAGATGGAAAACAGAGCTAGAATTTTACAACAAAAATGTCTTGTGCTCCATTTACTACCCAAATCGCGTGCCCTGCGATTACGAAATCGCGTTGTGTAATATCGCGATAAAATTGCAAATGCAATTAATCGTTCACTGACATCACAGATGAGGAACAAGCGAAAAGTACAGCTAAAAAAATTAGCGTCTTTATATGTATGTATTTTATTAAATACTTAAACTCCACTTTAATTTAGACCCTGTTTGAACTGTATTAAAAGTGATAGTAAGTCATTAATTTATGTTTTTGACCAATGTATTTGTGCAGTAATGTCTTTTTACATTTAGTAAGTAAATCTACAAGCTACACACGTTGTTCTGATCAGAAACATCACAATTACAGTGGTATGCAAAAGTTTGGGCACCCCTGTAAATTTTCATGATTTTCCTTTAGAAATCATTGGTTGTCTGGATAAGACATTTCAGTTAAATATATCATATAGGAGACAAACACAGTGATATTTGAGAAGTAAAATAAAGTGTATATGATTTATGGAAATTGTGCAAGAATTTTTAAACAAAATTAGGCATGTGCATAAATTTAGGCACCACAAAAGAAAAATTAACTCAATATTTTGTGCATCATCCTTTCGCAGAAATAACAGCCTCGAAACACTTTCTATAGCTTCCAATTAGAGTCTGGATTCTGGCGGAAGGTATTTTGGACCATTATTCTTTACAAAACATCTCCAGTTCACTTAGGTTTGATGGTTTTCCGAGCATGGACAGCCCACTTTAAATCACACCACAAATGTTCAATAATATTCAGCTCTGGGGACTGACATGGCCATTCCAGAACATTGTACTTGTTCCTCTAAAATGAATGCCTTAGTAGATTTTGAGCAGTGGTATGGTCGTTGTCTTGTTGAAAGATCCAGCTCCGGCGCAACTTCAACTTTGTCACTGATTCCTAGACATTGAAATCAAGAAAATGACAAGGGTGCCTAAATGTATGCACACGTTTAATTGTGTTTAAATAATTCTTGCACACTTTCCATAAATCATATAAACTTTATTTCACTTAATTTCTTATCCAGAAAACCAATGATTTATAAAGAAAAAATCATGAAAATTTAGTCAGAAAACAACAGCAGCAAATTCAGTCTCTTTTGTATAACAAGAGCTCTATTAAAAAAACAAAAAACAAAACAACGCTCATTTATCAATTACATTTGTTTTTACTTGTTACACATTTGAAAGTGGGTACTTTATACTTTATTGAAGTAAACTCTATGCTCCTATCTGTGTTCTGTTAAATAAACAAATATTTATTTATTTATTTTTGAACAGGGACAGTGTACAATATACATTAGCCTCAGAAAGGAGAGATGCATTGTACCAGGTTATAGCACTTGTGCTAATTTCCACCTGCAGTCCCTGGGCCCATTGTACATGTTTTTAGTGGTAGGGGAAACCGGAGTACCCGGAGGAAACCTACGCAGACACAGGGAGAACATGCAAACTCCACACAGAAAGGCCCCATCCAGGTGGGAATCGAACCCGGACCTTCTAGCTGTGAAGCACGAGCGCTAACCACTGTACTACCGTGCCGCCCAAATATCCTACTATACTGGACAGAATAGTCTGATCTGGTCATGTCTCTTTGAACTAAAATTTAGATCTTTATCTGGCTAGTAGGCTGAGCCAAAAGATTTGTATTTCTCCAAGTAAAGTATTTAACTGTTATACACCTATTTTTGGCTCACGAATGTATAAAAAACACTCGTCGTCCCACACCGCTGTTGGAAGCCATACTAAAGGGGGCAGGGGAGCACACAGGCTGTCATAAAACTGTAAATCTTATACATAGAGTCTCTCCACTGGCCCCAATGTAACGACTCAAGTAAACACTCCGACAGCCATATAACATCTCCAGCATAAAGCAACCCCTCTCCCACTGTTTCCATTAGTATAAACTGACTCTGGAGTGCAGTTACTGTTTAAGTGAGCACTGGGACCAGATATTGGGACTAGCTGTATATCGGACAAAACCTATATTGTCAGCATTGATGACTCTTGTTAGTCCTCTTCATCACTGTAAGTTACAGGAGCAAGAGGCGAAAGGCAGAGTGAAGAAAGATGATTTTGGCTTGTGTCCTGGACGTGGCAACATATGGCCATGCATTAGTCCAGCCCTGGGCAGAACCTGCTGTTGTATTGTCAGCCATTGTTGAACAGTAATCCTGCGGTTCCAATCAAATTTACATGTTGCACTTGCCATCTGTTAACAGTTGTATGTATGTATTTTGAAACCAATTGAACGTGAAATGGAGCCAGTCTGGGAACTTGATCAGATTTAACTGACTGTTTCATTGCTAATCCTGCTCAAAGCATTGCATTTGGCTTTCAGTGGCTAAGCTTGTGTGGCCAGAATCTCTTTCCCCCAAAGCAAAAAGAGAGGATTTGCTTCACTGGCTTTTTATATTCTTTCCCCATGTTTGCGTCTATGTCTTCAGGGTGTTTGGATTGCGTGTGCAATCAGGAGCACATAAGTTGAGTTGAAATAAGTTGCCATTGGGTTTAGAACTACTATTTGGGAAGGCCTTCAAGGGTTACTGACCAAACTGATACCATGTGACCCTGAAATGGACACATTATTTATTTGCTGCACACAGTTCAGACATTTCACGGCTATGAAGCTTTTTGTACTAAAGCTACAAACCTGTTTCCAAATCAGCCAAACGTATCGAGGCAACTTGCCTGTTTTCTCTTTTGTTTATAAAGTTTGTTCCTTTGTAATTTTGGCTCAAGAGATTGTTATCCGTGCATTTCTTGCTTTGCTTCACCTTACATTTAATATCATACATATCTGCAATTTTTCTCTTATCGTTTTACCACTCCACACATCAGAAAAATAAACCACAGTGTGGTGCTGCTAGTAACATTATTGTGAGGCGACGGAAATGTTTGACGTCACAGCTTCTTTTCAGAGGTTGTGCTCAGTGGTGTATTTACCTCAGTGTTTGGAATCCAGGGAACATGCGTGCTGCAGGCCTGATTCCATTATTAGAGCATGCACACTTCTGCTGGCGGACCACATGATTTTTTTTTTTTTTTGGCAACTTCAAAGAGAGAGAGAGAAAAAAGTATTGATCGTTAAAATACATCCAGTCTGACACAAACTCCGACCTTTGAGAAAGCTGTGCCCCGAACACCACTCAAATCGACGACAAGCCGGACGGTTGCTATGCTATCGGGGTGTTTATGATACAACCATGGGCTTTATGCCAGGATGCTGACGCAACTAGCAAGTGTGGTTTTTCACCTAGAGATGGGAGAATAAATTCAAACAGGTTATATCAAACTGCTGGCTTTATATTGTTGGAGTTATATTTATGAAATTATATAAAGTCAAGGAAGACAGGGCTTAGTCTTAAGAACCACAATGTGTTTCTCATCGAAGCAGTGATCTGAAGACTATATGTTAAAAACAGAAAGAAAGAAAAAGGAAATCTCTCTAAAATGCTCCTTCCTGTGCAGGTTTATTTGTCACACACTCAAGTCAACGAGAGAACAGAACATTACATACAAGTGCACAACTTTGAGTATATTTTAGACTCCAATCGCTATGGACCGCATTTATATGTGACTTGTGCAGGCCAGACCGAAGTACTTACAAGAGCACAACCGAAATGAACAGAAGAAATAATAGTCCTTGAGTGCATATTGGTTTGTGAAGCATAATTACCGGTTGCTGACTTAATTTAATACAAATGTGGCACTTGAATGCACCGGTCACAGCAGAGAAACACTGAGCGAATTTGACCATAATGTCATTTTCTGTTATTTCTGGAAGACAATGGCGGAGTTAAGTGTCTGTAAATAGTGTGCGTGGAGTGGACAGTGTTGTGACATGATGGAGGCTCCACAGAGAGATGAGATCCATAGACAAGATGTGGGAGGATGACAACATGATCCCGGGCCAAGCAGGAGGAGGAGATGATTGCCGTTGCTATGTATGGATCAAAATCGCGTGGGCTGTTGTAGAGCTCCCTATAATGTACCAGAGACGGTAACTGGATACCTGTTCAAGTCACAGTCTTATACAACATACTCAGAGTCTGTAACTCTGGTACATTTCCAACTAGACAGTATAACAATAATGAAAAGAAGTCAGTGTGAATGTGAACACAGTCAAACACTTGGGGTGGGGTGGCACAGTGCTCCCCATTAGCGCTCATGCCACACAGCATGTGGGGTGGAGCGTGTTCTGTGTAGAGTTTTCATGTTCTCCCCTTTAGGGCCGGGACTCCCCCTGTAAAAAAAAAAAGAATCTCTGTGGCGTTTTCCTCTTGAAAAGGGACGGTTTTGGGAAATCACTGGAGAGAAAAATTAGCAATTTTAATTGGCTGAACTACTGTAAAACACATTTAAACTTAATATTGAAATTACCCATCCAGATCACTCAGTTCACCAGCAGGATATGAGATACGCCTTTTCATTGGCCTATAATTATAATAAAAACAAAGTAACTTTTTATCTACTCTGGAAATTGTTTAATGCCAAAAGGGGAATGACATCAATTATAGTGTGAAATTATCAAAAAGCAAAAGATATGCAACCCATTGTTAGCAGCAGACCCTAGAAACTGCACTGAAAGAAATCATAATTAACCTCCTCCCGGTTCAGCTTATTAAATTTCAACAAAGCATCCACTGGTGATATCCCAGAGTTCTTTTGGGGGAGGGACAGAATGGTTGATTTGCTGTGGAAAAAAAAAAACACGCCGCACATCTGCCGTCGAGTACACCCACTGAGAGCGAGACAGTTTAATGTGGTATGCTGATTAGGAGCTGCACTCATACACACAGCAGTATCAAAGTTTAATACAGGTGCCAGAAGGAAGGGCCTACATTATAAATATAAGTTTGGGGTGTTTGTTTGTTTACTTGATACTTTTACAAGCTGTAAAACTCGGGGGCAGCTGGTCGCAAAGAGGTTGAAAGAAATGTTTTCAGTTGGGAATCACTATCTGGAAACTTTGTTCAGAACTTATTTCTAAAGATCAAAAGAGTCTTGCTTGTGTAGCCAGATGTAGAGGTAGCACAAACTATTGTCTTAGGCAACCACTGTAATATATGCGCTAGTGCTCAACATTCTTAAGCAGACTTTAAACCCTGATCAGCCCGACATGTTGATTACAATCTGATGGTCACAGATAGTATTAATTAGTCTAAGTTTGAGTTCTAGAGGCTTGTGCAATCATAGGGAAAATGAGCACACAGAGAACCAAAGACGAGACAAAGCAGAATAGCCTTCATTGGGAGCAAGAGAAGTTTCCAAATCAAGCAATTTCTCCCAATGGTTTTCTTTGGTGCTTTAATAGTCCTTATATGGAGTGTTTCCCTCTATTTCACTCATCTTTCAAGGCCACTGGGGCAGATCAGGGGAAGTGGGCGATTGCAGTGCAGTGCCCCATGGAGAGACTGGAAAGGTCTCAAGACAGGAAACCCACCCAGACTCAGGAAGATCATGCAAACTCCACAGAAAAGCTGACACAGTCAACCCAGGACCTTATTTCTGTGAGTGCTAACCACTCAGCCACCGTACTGATTCAAAACAGTTTTCATTTTCTTACACAACCAGTTACAGAAAGAGAATATGAGGGTCATGAGGAATCATACAAATATACTGTTCTTAAAATCCAACACCATGAAACTTGATGACATCATAAAGCGTAATTCCCTGCTACAGATATATAGAGCTGTAAATAACCAGCTCCCTAGCAACATACAACTTATGTTTGGTAAAAGAGAGGGAAGGTAGGATCTAAGGGGAACTCATAATCTGAAAGTACAATGTATCCATTCCACCCTAAAAAGTCATTGTATTACACGGAGAGGAGTAAATCTGTGGAATAATTTAGATGAAGACTTAAAGGTGCAGCTAGTCTACAGCAATTTAAAAGACAGTATAAGAGAACTGTGTTTGAGAAGTATGCCGAAGACATGTGACCTTGTCTCTCAGTTACTCTTCCTAAGTAATCCGTATTACTATAAACTTGTGAAATACCACATCATTGCTGATATAATCAATTGTCACCTACTCTATTAACCAAGTCTATTTGATCTGTAATAAAGGAACTTGAGATAAATTACAAGCATTGAAAATGCAGTTATGGCCTGCTTCCGCTGGACATTACGAATAAAATAGAATTGGGGCAGGCGAGATGTGGACCTGTTGTAGGGTCCCCTCTCAAAGGGCTCCCCCTCTCAACGGGTTTCTTAAATCTTGTCTTTTTAAAGCACCACTTAGTATAACATTAACTAGTTAGGGCAACAGGGTGGGGGCTCGCTGGTGGGAGGCTACCGCCCTCTACCAGCTTGCCACATAATACCCTGGCTTTTTAACGCACCTCACAAATAGGGAAAACAATCAAAAACCACTGACAGAACAATCTTAACCAACATTATTACAGTTGAAGCAGGTTTGATAGAAATGAGAAACACGATAAATTTGAAGATGATATTTTTGAGAATTATACTTTTTAGAATGCTATTATTGTCACTATTATTATGGTGATGATAATATATGTATAATAAATATGTGCGCTAGTAATGTATGTGTATGTAGATATATGTATACATATGTTTGTATGTGTATATCTAATATATATATGTATATATGTATATCTAAAACACTACAAGTAAATCAATAGAATGGTGACCAGTATGGCAATATAGACCAGTATGGCAATATAGGCAATGATAAATGGTAATATAAGCAATGGAAAAAAAAAATAATAAGAATAATAAGAATAAGAAAATTATAAAGCTAAGTAAACACACTCAGAACTCACAAACGTTTCTATTGTGTATAGTACTGTATTGTATTGTATTGTACTTTGAAATTGTACAATACAATAAGCTTTCTTGCTTCGGCCTAGTACTCCTTTTGAGTTATTATTTATTGACATTTTTTGTGTTTTTTCTTTTTGTGTTTTTTTTTTTTTTCGTGAAAATGTAATACGTTTGATGTAAATATTGTAAATAATAATAAATAATAGCTCAAATAAATCAAATCAAATCTAAATGTATCAAGACAGGTGCTAGATAGCAAGTGCAAGCTGAACAATTAAATATACCATTTTGTGGGCATGTTGCATCTAATTTACCTTTAGAAATGGCCTGTATCGCAGTATTAGGGCCGTAAACTTAACATGTAAACGAGAGAATGCTGTGTGAGTAGAAAAACCCACTCGGCTGCTGATCCACAAGTTACTCGTTTTGCACATGAGCGAACGCTTGGTAAATGACCCCACATGTGTACTACACCAGTGCTTCCCAAACCTTTTAGTACTTTTTAACCTTTTAATTTGGGGAAATAATATTACTGAGCCTCTGGTCAGACAAATCCCAGGTTGGTTACCACTGTACTTTACAATGTACGGTATGTTGTGTAGTTATATTGTATTTACATAGTGGAAGAAAGCTACAGTAAATGTCAACAAAAAAGGGGAGACAAACTTTTTCCAGACATAACGGACCACCAACAGTATGACCTGTCCCTTATGTTCAGCTTTCTGAGTCTTTCTCCCCATCTCGCTGGAGAAGTTGAGCCCCATGTCTCAATCCTTTAACTGTGCTGTGCAGCTGGGGAACGCTCCCGGGGCAGCCATTAGTGTCTGGAGAGGCCGTAATGAAACGCTGGAGGGGGTCTTGAAAAGTCCAGATGAAGCACTTGCCACTTTTCTCTGCATAGGCCTGAAATAATAGCCTTGTGTAATTGCCCTGGATACTTTACGTGCGTGCCCTCTGAGGTCTAATAATACAGCTGGAGTATTGAGCCCGTTGCTGATCCCTGCTTGGCTTTGTCTAGGATCCTCTTTTATTTGTAAAAAAAAAAAAAGGGTTATGCAAGACAGAGAATACTGAATCATTCCCCTAAAGATTTAAGTAGATTACTCTGGTTCAACTTTATTGGATGTGTCCTACTTCCAACCAAATCGTTATAACTTTCTTCCTAAAACAGTTGGACAAGAGCAGGAATACCAATAGCCGAAGTTCATTGTCTTTTTGCATTTATGCATTAAATTCTTCAGTGATAAAAATGTTAAAGTAGGTTCATGCCGACACTAGTCATAAAAGAACAACACATTTTATTTTGTTTAAATATTACATTACAGAATGATTCTTTGATCCTAAATATGAGAGCATTCTTTGGAAATATCAGGATGTGTATGTTATATTAAAATATATTTTTGACTTTTATGTTCAAACAGTAACTTCTCTTCAAGTATTTTTTTTAGTCATTTGGGTCTCTACTGTTTACCTCTACTTAATAAACTAAATGAAGGGAATGTTACTCTACATATTTTGGCTCCACTGAATATTTTAGATGTGACAGTAGCCAGTTGTCCTGGGACCTCTAAACGGCCAAGATAAACTATAATTATATTCGATCGTTGTTAATGTCACACTTATGTTACAAATTGTATTTAATTCTAGGCATCACAGTTAAAAATGTAAAGCATAAATATAAAGAACCAAGACTTGCGTTTTTCATGGGACAAATTCCTTGTTTTTTGTGTGTAGAAAAACAAAGGTTCCTGCTTATGCTAAAATGAGCTTTCTAAGTACAGCATCACAACAAGCAGACCAATTAATGTTTCTGAAAATTAAATGGTAATAAATCAGCTTGTTTATTTTCTGATTTCTCCGGGGTATAATTTCATTTCTGTTGCCTCACAGGAGATTGCTGGCATACGACACAATTTTTAATTGATGTTGTGCTGTTTTCATTGTCCATCTGTCTGCCTTATTTTACAGTGTCCCACTTTGTGCACTGATTTGATACATTTTCATAACTCTCCTAATGTGTAAATGTGCTTACATTTTGTCATGGAACATTTTTAATTACCTATAATGAACGTAGAATTTTACCCGAAACATACAATTGAAATACAAGCTTTTATTTTATGACAGATATTTTCCTCATTAAAAAATACCTCATAAATGTACAACCAAAGCGGCTCACCTCTCCTAAGACATGACTGTAAACTTTACCTGGTGTGGTATACGTCTCCAGCTCGTTTCTATGGAGATGTCAACTAAAGTCAGCTGAATATGAGATTTAAACAGGTCAGGTTCTCATCCAAATCCATTCTTTCATTATCCACTGCAGTAATAGCGTTTCCTGTGTCGAGCTGGTCATTAGGAGCATGTTTTGTATTGATGGCAACAATATAATCCAACATGTTACGCAGTGTGCCACTAAGTAGGTTTTTATAATTACTTGAATGTTTGCGGATAATGTTCAAATGATGGCACATATAGAGAACATGCATCTATAGATGAGGCTTAATACAATATTGGAAGAATAAAAAACACAATGGCAATATGGGATCTTCATGTATCACACTGTTCTCCTGTGCTCCGTGCATACACTTTTCTTGTTTAGCCCTGCCACACTTCTTAGGCCACATACTGAGTGACGACTCCAACAACCAATAAATATAACATGAACTGATAAGAAAAAGTAAACTCCTGATTTGCACAAGGCACAGAAAATCCCCCCTATAGCTACTTCATTCTAAAATATTCCTTACATCTAAATGCTATGATGCCCTAAAGAATGCGTGGAGAGGATGAGCAATGCATTTTTAACGAGGCCTAACAATTACATGAAGTTGCTGACAAGTTTTTTGGACGACTTTTACTCTGCTGCCTGTTCTCCCCGTGACACTGTCTCCATGAAATATTGAACCATTCTGCAGCATAGCATGTCATGTTTTGTTCAACAAGACAGTTTTTCATGTAGATACATGCTGAGGGAGCTGTACAGGCATATTTGTTAATTCATGTTCCAAAATAATTCCATAATTAGTTAACAAGAATACAAAAGGATACGTCAACTGCCATGCACTCTATCAGAAGTAAAAAAATAGTTGTTGCCGCCGGAGTTGAACAAGTACAGCTCCTTAATTTATTCATTTTGTATTCACACTGGTAATACACGATTTTTGGAAAAAGTGCACATGGCAGAAATGGGGTACAGGCTCCAACAACAACAACACACTTCCCACCCTGTTGAAAGCATCCTGGAAAAACACACCACAAAAGTCATGATTTTATTTATTTTTTATAACAAAAATACTAAACTTTAAGAAAAAAAAAGAAGTCATTCTACACTCAAAGGGTTGAAGCTACACAGGGTCATTTGTTAACATACGGTACTGTATAATGGACTGCCATTATGACAGCTATCGTGAGCAATTCCAATCCAAATAAGGTGTATTTGCAATGACTAATATTATTTGACAAATCTTTGTTCATGTAATGTGAGAACAGAACAAACTGCGCAGACATCAGCAGGACATAATCGCTCTGTGCAACGTACAGTACATTTAGAATCAATGTTTGTATGAAGCCTGTCCAGTGACTGCCAAATCATGCATTATTAAACGGCTGGTAGCGCACTGCGAATACCAGATGACTGTTTGATGAGGGAAGTCGGGAATGAGTGTGAGCGGTGATATGTGAATGTGTATGTAAGATAATACAGCGATAACGAAGTCTGCTTTATAAATCTGCTTGTAAAATAAAAGTAATTTGAATGAGCATACTAGTTTAACTTACGAGTAGGGTTTGTTGGCTCATTGATAATAAATCTGTAGAGCAATCTAAACTATTTTTTAATTTCCAGAATACTTATTATTTGAAATATTTTTCTATTCCCAGATTTTGTACATGTACCAGACCTGTTTCCTTTTCTACTGATTACTGACTGACATACTGACTGTTGTTAGATTGGTTTGTGAGATTACTATTATTGAGCTTATTAGTGATAAAATGTTCCTTGTGGATCAATGTTGTTTAAATACCTTATGTGTTTCGATGGACTGGGAATTGTATTTTTCCCCCCGAAATTCCCAGTCTGAAAGCCAAGACCGTCTAGTTTCTAAAGATCTGTGTGAGATCTGTGTGAGTGAAACACAACCTACATCACATTTCCCTAACCCTCATCATAACCCTAATCCCTGACCCTAACCCTAGCCCCCGATCAGGTGGGACGACAAGTAACAGGTTAACATCAATGGCATCGTAATCTGAATTGGAGTGATTGAGAGTCAAGATTGTCGACTATGCTTGAGTGGCTGGTGAATTGGTTTATGTCAATATTTCCATGCATTATAGGAATCTGGAGAGAAGCCTTAAGTAAAATACGACCAAAGTTATATAAATGAATGATGGAAGTGTTTTATGACTATTGCACCATAAATGATTTTGGTCTCATAACTGTTCATTTTTGTGATATTGTTCATACAGTGGATATAAAGTTATGCTGACAATATGTTAAAATAGTTTCTAATTTCTTCTCGTTTCTCTCTTTTTGTTGCATCCCCTGCACCTGAAATCAT
This sequence comes from Proterorhinus semilunaris, assembly GCA_021464625.1. Lineage (NCBI taxonomy): Eukaryota > Metazoa > Chordata > Actinopteri > Gobiiformes > Gobiidae > Proterorhinus > Proterorhinus semilunaris. The sequence goes on along the minus strand of CM038349.1, from coordinate 21,503,993 downwards.
GTTGGATACTTCATCTTAAAGGTAAGGTTATGTTTTGTGTGTCTTTCATCTGGTGCTAAAGTGATCATTCGCAGACCCCGACAGGACATGCTTTTAGCTTATCCTGAGTTAATCTGTATTTTCAGTAATCAGTAATTGGAAATGCTTTAAATCCATCATCTTTAGTTTGTTTTCAAATTGAGGATGTTTTGTCTCTAACCACAGTTGACTTTTAAGGATGATGTTGTTATGCTGTGACAGATGATGTGAAACCCTTTTATGATTCAATAGTGAACATTAAACTATTGGTTTCTCTTTTGTAATTACGCCCGAGTGCTCTATCAGGGCTGGTGAAGGGGCTTTTATAATCGTATAGCAATGCATGGAGCAAAGCGGAATGCAGCTTCCTCTCGTTATGCACCTACACATGTATTGGAAAATGAACATTGTAATTGGACAGCAGTGTTGTGATCACGTTTCAGAATTTGATGATGTCATATTCTCAGATTAAGGGCAGGGGCCAATACAACTATGGGAGAGACACGGTTTTGGTAAGAAATCTCCAAAAACAAAATTGACAAATGTTGTACCTCATGAGAATTTGGTAGTGTTTGGATTCACAATCCTGCCATACAAGATAATGGCAGAAAGGCCTTTCTACTGGCCAACATCACACTCGTGTTTTTGAACAAACACTTTTGAACAGCTTTCAGAGAAGTATATATGGACCTTAGTATATGTGTGCTGACAGGGAAGATGGTGAACTTTGAGAGAGTTTTAGTTTTATGTGGATTCTCCCAGTAAAGACAGACCTATTAGTCAAAAACAAAAGAAATGAGCTGTTCAACAGTTGACATACAAGTCAAAGGGGTTTTGGAATATTATTCTTTCTTCCTTTCTTTCTTTCACATTGTCGCAATTTTTAACCTGTAAACATGTATGAAAACCCACATTTTTTACTATTTATATTTTTCTTTTACATTGCAAGATAGGACCCCGCCAAAAAAATAAAGTTTGTCGTACACAAAACTGTCGCACAGCCAATACAAATTCATACAAACCTTTCTCTGTGTACGGTCAACTAAAACTGAGCGATATCAATCTCTCTCTATATATATATATATATATAAAGGCTGTACTCTACTGTAATCTAAGACTGAGGGAGAAAAAGGGTACAATAAGTCACCACTTGCAGCTATATCTTATTCTTGTGTTTATAGTTGTCTATGGATGATTTTTGGTTATTTCAAAACTTTAAAATAGTCTTATTATTACTGCATCACTATTTCATCTGCTTTCACTCTAAAGTGGAAGATATCTACAGTAATATTAATATGTAACACATTCCCAAGCCTGTTATTTTTTTGTTGTCTCAGTCATTACATTTTGTATCACAGTTCTTGTCAAGAAGACATGCTCGCTCTCATGCTCTTGCAAGAACACTTCCCCATGTCAATCTGGAGAGATGAGGCAGTATAAATAAGCCCAGGGCATGAAATATTAGTCCTCTTGTGAAAGCTCACAAGGTAAAGCTGTTTCAACTCTTCCCGATATGTCAGTCTCCATTACGGCTGTCCAAACTGGCATTCTGCACTTCTCTGGCAATTCCTCTAAATGTCACTCTATCCTTGTATCTAACTATCAGACGGTCTATCAGTTAACTGGGCCCATAGGCTCTTAGTTATTTCGTTACAATCTAGGAACCTAAGTCCTGTTGACTCAACGTTTGTAATCAGTTTTGTTTTGTTAAAAAAAAAAAAAGAAAAAAAAAATCCCCTCCGTGTGCAAGTTATAGTCAGCATCCTCAGTGGTAAACAAAGGCTTCCCACAATGGCAGCTGTGTTTTTAATTAGAAGTTTGAGTAGACACAATCACTGAGAGATTCATACTAAGATTTGGCCACTGTTACTGTCACATTCTCCCTGTACTGTTAGGTAAACATCGCTGTGCAGTAATTTTGCACTTAATCAAAAGGCTATTCTGTGTGGATTTGCAAAATTTCTGCCAAGACATTGTTGGATGAAGCTCAGAATTGACATCCATCTGTTGTTAAAGCTGCCTTAAGCTATGATTGTCAGTATAGGTGTCAGTAGTGAACCCGCTCTGCACGTCCCGCCCCTCACCTGGCTTTGCCCCCTCACCCCTCACTCCTCACGCTGCCCTGATGGTGCATTCAAAACCAAAAATAAATCTCATTAAGCTCATTTGCAACACATACAGAACAAATAAGATATATCAAAGTAAAACATTTTATACTATTAATTTGCTACATTGCAACTTCCATGCAAGTCTGTGTTTAGGTATTCATTTCGGTATTTAGTACATAATACTTTTAGAACTAAACAGTGCAGAGTTTTTATATCCCACACCCCTTGAACTCCACTTCCCGATGGCACCTGCTTTGTAAACAGAGTAGGAAAATGACCTCACAGTACCCCGTAGATATCAGATTGTTTGACAAATGGACATGGACATTTCATGAGGCCTCTGCTTCTGCTGGACAAGGTTAGTGCGCTGTTTTGAAGGCGGCACACTTAGTGATGCAATGTGGGAATGCAACAATTCCGGGCCGGCAAATGAATTAGTTAAGGGCCGCTTTAAGTCATGAGACTTTTAAATATTTGGGGTCTATGTTGTCAATCTGATGAAATGGCACGCTCATGTGGACTACATGTGCTCCTCCAAGCTCCCTCAGAGGCTATGCTTCCTAAGCTCAGACTGATCGGAGTGAGCATTAAAATCATGTTACTTTTTTACAACGCTCTGCTGGAGAGTGTCACCAGGTATGGGATGGCCGCCTGGTTCTCACTGTTCAGAGCAAAGGTATAATTGAAGGACTTGTGAAAAACGCAATGAAAGTGATTAAAAGAATACCCATCCATAAAAAATATTTATGACAGATTGGCTCTCGACCAGGCAAATAAAATCATCAGGAACCCTGGCCACTTACTGAACAGGGAATATGAGGTTCTCCCCTCTGGCAGGGCATTAAATACAAAAATAACCACTTTAAGCTTTCTTTTGTCCCTATATCGGTGAGTCTTTTGACATTGATCTTATTTACTGCCCCTAAAGTCTGTTGTTTTTCCAACTTTTTTATATAAGTGTAGTCTTTTAAGCTGTATTTTTACAATGGAATGCTAGCCACACCACTTTTTTGTGCTGTAGCCTGTATGTATTGTACTGTATGTAACTACGTTTGTCTAAATAAGCAAGCACCTGTGAGCCCAAGACAAATTTCCCACAACGGAACAATAAAGTCGAATCTATTGTAAAGATGAGAAGGTATTGATGGGCATTTGAAGGATTGGCCAAAGCGGTGAGGGGGTAAGCAAGAAGGAGATAGTTCTATAAATCGCATTGAGATTTGAAGCACTGTATATCTGCTAAATCTGAATATGTTATTGGATTTTAAATGTTTTGCTGCTTGATATTACTTAAGCCTCAATTACGTCACCAGGTCATTTTGAGGGCCTGAAAGGTTTTGGAACCCCACAAGTACAAGTTTTAAAGTGGAAGAGTGGTTCTTCAGCTGAGGTAGTCATGAGGAGAAGGAAACAGATGGTTTGGTTGCTGAGGCGTGGTTGAGGACTCTTCAGTGCAGATGATGAGTGTGATGAACGGGTAAAGAAAAGTGACGGCGCTGATGTCTAATCAGCTGTACAGGCATGTTCCGTAGTAGCAAAGATTTTCACAAATTCTCAAACTACATTTAGCCCAGTTGCTTACAATTATTCTTATTAGTAACTGACCACAAGTTCAAATATTCTAACAGTAGTTAATTAAAATATACTTCATTATGCAATTTCACTTTCAAGCTAATGGTTTTGTCCTTGTTTAACTCGGGGTGGTAAAAAAAAAAAAAAAAAGCTCATTGCACAGTTCTCATCAATATGGATCCACTTAGTTTGACTCAGTGGTGTGACCCCTCTGTACAGTGCTATGCCATTTTAATTCCTCTCTAAGACAGTGGGTAATGGGCTTTAGACTGAGAATAGTGTCACTTGTTCTATAGCAGCCTTTGCACATACATCTGTCGATTGTAAATCCTGTGACTCCAGCTGTGGAAAATGAACATAATCACATTCCAAAACATGTTCTCTATTGCCTGAAACAGCGCCAAATAAAGAGACAGAGGAAGTGAGTGAATGTGTGAAGTATTTGGGGGATTTGGCTGCTGTACAGCTTTGGAACTGAGATTTCTCAAAGGAATAACTCACTTTTAATGATTTTTGCATCTTCCCAGAATATGAAGTTACGCATGGCAGTGTCTAGCATCACACTTTTACTCAATAAATCTGTCCACAGTCACACAGCTAAACTATGACTAAACACTGTTTGAACTCTGTTCCCCCTTTCTGCATGTTTCAGCATCAATCATCTCTTTACTTCAGCATTTTGCGTATGTTATGCTATTATTGAGTGCATTTCTTTCAACCTAAATGAAATGAGCATAGATTTGACTGTTGAAACTGTGCTTTTAATGTAAGACAAAAAACAAAAATATCTTTACCCATTAGCTTGTTTCAATTCTGTATAACAAAACTGACCATGCTAGTTCCACTGATCTGACAGTGTGAGCACAATGACTTCCTATTCCTGTTCATTTCCTGTTAAGTTGATCTTAGACCCATTATTAAAGTAACAATTATTTAGTGATATATCGTGCTACCTGAAATAAATCAGTGTATTTGCAGTGAAATTCCTCCGTCTCTCATTGGCAATGCAAAGCCTAAATGCAATCTCAAGAGCGCAGACGCATACATCTCTCAGCATTTATTCATGTTCATGCCACAGTTCAAAGGGATTAGTGTTTTAACTCCGTGTGCTTTTGTTAATATGAATTATTTAACACAGTTTGCATTCCTGCAACAGAAACACAATCGTTTCAGCCATCAATCTTGAGTGGCGCCATTGTACATGAACACTATGTCCAACACACACGTATTACCGGTGCATCAAATATGCATAAGGCGGACTGACACGCGCTGGCTACATTCACACTGGCACATAAGAGCAGTTGAATAAAACATAGACACACACCCACGCACACTTAATCTATTACTCGCATTTTATCAGTGTGTACAGTAGCGCTCAGAGAAACAGAGTTGCTGTGGTGTTGCGATAGCTAAAGGAAAATGAGGGAGTTGTGTGCGCAATGTTTGGAGGCAGGTCTTTGAATTGAAAAATTAAAGAGCTTAACCCAGTAATTGCAACTTTACCTGGAGGTATCCTTCCCAGATGGGCTCTAGTGTTTCCCATACTGGGACTTCTTCCAAATTTAGTTTCTTTCTTGTTTTTTACTGTTATGAGTTTTTCATTGTTACCATAACTATAATTTAATCTAAAATACTAGAAGAATACTACAGAAAGACAATATCATATGCCCAATAGCGGCCTGAATTCACATGAGATACAAACCATTTCTTGTATTAACAAACCTTTATCACTAATTTTCTTCGACTGCTACTGCTACTTTAAGGCTCTGGTTCAAGACTGTTTCTATTATGGTTCCCTAACGTATAGCGTAAGCTCACACATCAAAAAAATGAGGGGGCACTTTCTCTTTTCTGTTTCAGCAACTAATCCCCATTCTGAGGAGTCAGCTTTTGGGCTGTCTTAAATGGCCATGGTGCAATCTCTCTACTTTTGGAGTCTGAGCAGCACTTCGATAGGGACGCAGTGATTGAGTAGGAATAAAGACATAAGCCACAGCAGTGCACTTTTTCATTACTGCAAGTTGTTGTTTCAAAAAGTCTTGTACTCACAAAGGCAAAGCTTTTCAGCGCAGATCCAAATCACAGAAGGGGTTTTGCTTTAAAGCATTGGATTTAATAATTTATCACCATGTAATTTAGAGATTGCACCAATGCTATGCCTATTTTGCTGGAAGCAAAGGGATTGTTCAGCCTTTAACCTTTAACAACCTTAAATGCCCACATTTATGAAAGACACGCGTGCATGCATTTAATGGAATGAGAACTACACGTTGCATCACCACTTTCAATGACCAATCATCACACCCTTCATTCCTATTTCACCACTTTTATATTGGCATTATGTTGTTGATTTCAATCGTTGTTAATGTACCTTTTGAATACACAAGACAAATCATGGTAATATACATTTTTGCTTGATTTATCACGTGCAGTGGGGGCTTTCATTTATAGGAATGCATTACTTTGTGTCTAATCTTATCTCTTAACTGTGTCATCCGTGTCAGGGTAATACACTCCCATGACTTCTACAGTAAAGACAACGGGTTAAGTGTGTCAATAATAAATTTCTCCTGCCTTACACACCCACACTGCACACTTTGAGATCTTGCAGCTCCTAGACTTAACACTTTTAAGTAGGAAGTACGTGGAGTGGAGAAACATCCATGACCAATGGCGGTGTTATGTACAACAGCCTTTTTCCTCCAATCAGAATCCATGGCCGGGAAGGGGCGAAGGGTTGCGGGGGAGTGGGGGGTGAACATGTGCATTTGTTTTGGTCACATTAACACGATTATGATTACAATTTGCGCCTTAGCGGGACCGGCTGTAGCGACATCTCTCTCTCTCTCTCTCTCTCTCTTAGGACACAACATTGTTTAGCTCACCTATGGGCTTTTTAGTTTAACCTGTGAGAGCCTATAATGCTTAAGGAAGAACACAAGGCAGCTCGATGAAAACGAGGAGATGTATGTGTGGCTGCCATCAGAGCACCGCTCTCAGTGCTGCTTGTAATAAATCACGCCCCATTCGACCTCTTCTCTTTTTATAAGAGGTGCCCTCTCGCAAGTAGGGCAGGCACATAATGCAACAGCTGTGGCACTCAGAAGATAGCCATCAAGATAGAGTTTATCGCTGTCCTTGCGCCAGGCACAAGATCTGGCCCTCAGAGTCTGCTGCCTCTTTTACTTGGCGAGACTGACAATGTTGTCAAAAAATGTTCATCTTTGTTTGTTGCATCTTTCCACCAAAGTTTAATTGCAGCACACATTTTAATAAACACAAAGTGCATAGCAGAAGCTCCACAGGTGCAGTCGGACGCATAACTCTGTGCTGCCGTAGTAGCCCACACTCTGGTGCTGACACTGGCTATTAGCAGGTGATGAGCTCCTGTGGCCACAGAGAGGGCCAGCGCAGCGGGGGTAAGTCCCACTCCAGCCCTGAATCTGAATGATTGATGCTGATCCCTAAAGGGCCTCACCAAAGCCAGCACTGCCAGATGGACACGCACCAGTTTCTCAGTCCTACATGACCCACTACTGCCTTCACTCTCCCCACACCCCCACATGCACAGCTGGGGTGAGAGCAGCTCTCCTCTGATTGGCTGTCATTTTTCAGGCTCCATGTAATGGCTAATTAGCATGCAGTTAATGATCTCTAGCTTGCAGTATTTTTCTACTTTTCTACTGTTCCACATAATCTTTTGCCATTGCAAACAACTGATTTTGTAAGTATGGTGTGGTGTATTAATACCATTATAATTATAAATTATTATTATAAAGGTTGACCCTGAAGACTTGTCGTAGTTAGCTATTGTGTCTACTGCGCATGTTATACAAATGTTCAGACTGTAATGGCCTCGTGTCACGTTGTTGTGTTGCTCCCAGAGATCTGCTATATAAAGTGGTCAAACGCGTGCATCGCCTCGTTATTTAAGTACACCACATACGGCCTGCGTGCAGAGACTTTGTACTTTCAGCATTTGACAGACAAATAAGAGATGAGTGGATATGAAGTCAATCTACATGTGGAATTACTTGACTGGCCCTATTAGTTGTCTTATTCAGCCTCTCGAGCTTCCTTATTCACTATCCATCCTCTACATATGTTGAAGTTCTGACCCCCATCTTTTGATCAGTGTATAAAGTACTGCCTTTATTCTATATCTTTCGGTGCACCTCTACATTCATTCTTGCTGTGTTTGGCGGCGATGCTACATAATGCCTTTTAGACTATCATCTTGTAAATCCAGATTTGTAAGCTGTCCCTTGTTGCAGCCGTTGCTCAGGCTCTGTAGTCTTAAATGTTATTGTGCTTGACCAAGCATTCAGTCTATGCCCCTTCACCAGAGCAGAGAAGCACAGTGTTGTCTGGTACTCGGCTTTGATCCTAGTGGGCTGTTGTCACTGTGACCCATTAACCTGCTGTCTGTCATTCTTTGAACTGCACACAGAAGCCTGCACCATCAAGGAAAGTTATAAATATTGAACAAAAGAATCACACAAAGAGTGAAAACATAAACATCTACTATATGTGGCTTGCTTATTATCTGACCGTGATACTTCAATACTATACTGGCAGAAAAGTGGGATACATTTAAATAAAAAGAAGTTAACATTTTGTCCTAAACATGTTAACTCTCAGGGACCCCATGAGATTCACTGAGTTATATCGCTAAATGTGGAAATCCTGTAGGACAAAAGCTACATTCAAACTGGCCACAATTCCACTTTAATCAGTCGACTCTATAATTTGCTTATATCTCATTATATCTCACGAATTGTGGTGAGGATTTTTCCACTTAATCCTCCATCTCTTACTCTTTTATCACTTCTTGCCCCAACCTACCAATCTTCTCCCAGGCTCCACTCCTTGACCACCTTTTCATCTCCCTTTATGAATAGATACCTGTCATCTCAAGTGCGAGTACTGTGTGTGTGTGTGTGTTGAATCTCTCTCTCTCTCTAAAAAAAAAGCACTAAGGTCCAGCTGCCTGAGACAGAAGTGTCTTGTTGAAGTATTGGAATAGAAATCTTTGAAGTAGATCACGATAAAACTACTTGTACCTTTTAAACAACTATGATTAATGGATATGGGAAACAACCAAATCTGCCTTGAGTTCTGTGCACATAAATCACCACTGTAGTGAGCAAAGGGTAGAAGTCTTTTAAGATCATTCTTAGAGCTATGATTGACAATCTTAGACCTATCGGGGGAAAGGTAGGGATTATATCAAATTGTGGCAGCTTCCCAAACTAATTTCCCTTTCTGTGTGAGCCACCAGGTGTAGCATATGGCAGATTCCCAATGCAGTTTTACTTGGCTCTCAATCAGAGTCAAGCACATTTCCTCTGATGTGATTTTTTTCCACTGACATGCCACTAGCTTGTATGTGCGCGTGTGTGTGCCAGCTCCTACAGTGATGCCAGGTTAATCAGGGTTGCTAATAAAGTCCTGAGGCATTTAATTAGCATGTTATCGCCAAAAAAAGCAGATCTTACTATTTTTATTTAGTGCTGATAGAAAGACATTGGATACAACTCAATGTACTGAGAAAAGTTAAGTATGCGGTCATGTGCAACAACACGCTAAACCAGGACAGGTGCAATCTAAAAATTCACAAACCACAGTCCGTGATACCATTTAAACCAACAAAACGCAAAGCCAGACTCACCTGAGTAGTGTTGTGGATGTTCTTACCAATCTGAAGTAAAAACTTGAAAAGTATTGTCTTGTTAACGGAGAGATTTATTATGCATGTGGAGAACCCACACACAGAAAAGTCCATGGTAAGCTCTGGCGAGCAAGCTCTCTGACCAAGCTATATAGGTAAGATACATGAAAGACCACACAGCAGGACAACAGGGTACAGTGAATACAGTATGAGACGTCACAGCATGACCGTTTGGTGTGTTTATGAAGATGAGTGGCACTGTGGGCCTATTGTGATGTCTAAACAATCGGCCTTTTGTTAAAAGGGGCAAGCCTGTGATGTCCTTAGGTGTGATGCAGAAAGCCGGCGCTCTCCAGCAGTTTGATTAAAGGCCCAGCAGGCCGCCAGACGGTACCTCACAGTTTGTGTACTGCTGCAACTAGTTTTAGTTAGTCGACTCTGAAAACTGGCACAGTAGCCAATGGGTGATTAATAAACAATAATAATGCATCGGTTTTATATAGCGCTTTTCCGGACACTCAAACACGCTTTACATTGCATTATTCATTCACTCCATACTTGGTGGTGGTAAGCTACTATTGTAGCCACAGCGGCCCTGGGGTAGACTGACGTAAGCGAGGCAACCAGTCTGCGCCATGAGTCTCCGACCACCACCAACCACTCACTACATTCGCCAGACCGTTACCAAACGGTCTCACATCCAAGTACCGACCAGGCCCTTCCCTGCTTAGCTTCCAAGGTCTGACGGGATCTGGCATAGCAAAGGCGGTATGGCCCCAATGGGCTACTCAGGTAAGAAGTGATGAGAGTTTTTATTGGGCCACCGGGGGATATCTCAAGAGCTGATGTTTTGAAGGCACTCCAGATGATCCAGATCCAGTTCCCAACGTACTTTTGTTTCTAGTCAAATATGTTTAATCTTCCTCTACACTTAATGTTCATTCAAGTTACCTGAACATACCACCATATTAACATACTTTTAAACATTCAAAGTGTACCATAAATAAAACATTTTTGAAGTTGCTATGGGGACAAATAGACCTGGTGTTTGATATAAATTACTATTTTCTGATTCCCACATTATTCTTTCTTGTCTTTTACACAACAGACGTACAACAGATTTCTCTGCTAATGACAACATGAGTACAAGATATGTTCATATTTTGAAGGAGCACCGCTACATCTTTTGAACAGTATTGTATTCTCTCTTTGTGCTCGCCTGACTTAAGTCTGTTACTTCGATACAGTAGCTCTGGTCTCGTCCGACAGTCTTGTCTCTCACCATCTGCCTGAGCAGACATGTTCTGATACACGATGTACAACATTCTTTTTCTCTGTAGCTGTATTCTTACCTTAGCTCAGTCAATGTTGTGGCACAATCTGCATCTTAAACTTTTTCAGGTCATAAAGATCAGTATTTGCTTCTGTGAGCAACTGTTTCATTGACAGATTAGTTTATAATTTTAACACTGTTAATTACACAACTATTATAAAAAATGCTTGCGCTAAATATTCCTTTAGGGTCAAAAAGGTAGGCTATGGAGCTCACAGTCCCGCCCACTTCAAAACCACTCTTGGTTCCAGAAATGTTCCATTGTCCTTAAACTCTTAATATTTTCAACTTGAATTTCTAAGTATTTGACGTGGGCGGGAATGTTGAGCTCCATTTATTTCACAAGCCCTGGCATCAGCGTGATGCCAGGGCTTGTAATCAGATTACGTTAGAAATACATGTGTACTTTCTAAATGACATGCATTTTACCTGCATGATATTATAAATAATTATGATAATGTATTGTGTATCATTGTTATGATGAGCGTATCGATTTTGGATTGCTTTTCAGACCGTTGTAAAGGTAGTCTCCATAAACACTTGATTTGTGCTTGTTTTGTGCATGTACATTATGGATCCTCTGCTGCCTCTCAGGGCGTCGTGTCTAATGGATCCATCACCAAACAAGTGGTGTGTGTTTATCGAGTGCTTTTCCGCGTCATGCCAGAGTGTGTATTTTACAGCATCTGCACAACTTGTACACTGTTGGAGTAATTACTCATTGTGCTCACCGTGAACTGAAGAGGATAATTAGATTGGTAAACAAATGGCAGCCATTTTAGCAGCAGTCGGATCACTTACTCTGCTCAATGGCCTTCTATGACAGGAGTTTATGAGGGTGTAGAGCAGAAGTTCGCAACCTTATGAGTTGCGACCCCCAATGTAAAAAAGTGCTGGTTTTCGCAACCCACAAAGCACATTTTCCATTTAAAATACAGATAAAATATGATCTGGCAAACCCCCCCAAAACATTTCTTTTCCAAAGAAGCTGGTTGTGAAAGTCATATTATGTTTACAGCTCAATTAAGTCTGCTGTGGATTGCCTGGTCTAAATCAACGGCACTTGAGATTGTCTTTGGGACATCATGCTGCCATATTGGTTTGCATCCCAGATCACAGGAAATGTTTGATTCCTGCCCCGAAGAGAGAAAAAGGGATGAGGGTCTGTTTCTTCCTTATGCACTCACTAATAACATGTACAGTCACAATGTTCTTGGGGGTCAGGACTTTCCTCAGTATGTACAGATTATATTTATAATGTTTAAACATTTGTTACGCATTATTTGCATATTTTAGTCTGTTAATTATAACGTGTGGTTTGTTTGTTTTTCTATAGCAATGGTATTCTCTAGATGTTTTATAACTCTTTTTTTTTTTTCTGTCCCCATCGTTTTCCTGATCTATTTCATTTGCTATGACTTAAAGCTGCATTCCCCCATTATTAGAAGCTGTCTAAAAGGCTGAAGATGAAATGACAAAGATTGCAATAAAAGCAGAGAAAAGGACTAAAAATAGCCCTCCATTTGTGGATGATGAGGTGCCCTGTGAAGTGCCTGTTGTAATAAGCACTTCCGAGGGATGGGGATAATCATTTGGCATCTGTGCCGATGGCCAAGGATAATGAGCGGGAGGCATGACTTTGGGTCCATTTGAATGCATGCAATTCGAAGATGCTTTTTCTCTAAATGCCTAAGTCGATCTGCTCCAATCCATTGATATTCAGTATTATGTAACAACAATGTAACAATGTTAAGGAATCGCTGCATATCCTCAGCCTCAGAAGACGCATTACAACAGCAACAAAACATCTTCTGTCACTTTATGGGGAGGAATCTATAGTGTTGTTTGTTTGTTTGTAATTTTCTAAAATTCTTTAATTATGATAATATGCTATAGGTGGCCGGCGATTTGGCACTTACTCCCATTCCTTAAGTCAGCAAGTCATGTGCATGTAAATAATGACCTCCCATGTTTCAAATGTTAAAGATATAACCAGTACAGGATATCAAATGAAACAAATTTAACCTGTTTTCACCTGCTTCATTTTGACAATAGCTAAACAATAGGTTTAAATATTTTGGACCCCAGATGTTTTATTTTGTTAACCCAAAATAAATAATTACTGATTAGATTCAGAGTTTTGAACTGTTTGACATTTGTACATCTGGGTTTATTGATTTATATCTATTTTTTTATTCCTCTACTGCGTCAACTCACTTCTTACCGAACAAAGACACATAGAATGTGGGTCCACCTCTGGAGCAGCCTGGGTGCTTATTTTGTCTATGAATCATGGCTGATACGATAATCAAGTCACCCCTCATTGTTTGGCTACAATAAAAAGGCAGCAGGAGAGAATAAATAGGGGTCTCGAGTTGTTGTGTGGGAGTGTGTGAGACGAGATTGCAGCCATACATCATAGAAAATGCACAGGTAAGACGAAACCTAATGTTGTCCAATGAGATTTATCACAGCGTTCACACTAAAGCTGCAAACTCAAACAGACATAAAACCACCATTTTGTGAACATCTGAAGTAAAAGATTTTTTTCAAATACAATATACAGTGTAAAAAATGTTTTGCTTGATTTTAGAAAAATAATGTATTCATTGAAGATAAAGGGAGTGATTCAAAATGGGCTATTGTATATTATTGGAGAGATACTGACACTTCTACATTACAGTATGTTCTCTTTATTATTATTGGGTTACTGTTACTTTTAATGTTTTTAATCCCACAGTTGTACAACAGTCTCTCATTGGAAAAAGAAAGACAAGTTTTCAAGATATCATTTATGCTGAGTGGTTTTAAGTTAATTGAAATTGTACCTATCTCTTAAAGTCTCCTTACGAACGCTCCAAAACAGCAAGTATTGAGGAGCAGACGCGTGTGTCAATAATATTATTATTAATAATAATAATGATATGTCTTATATAGCGCTTTTCCAGCTCCCAAAGACATTTACCCCATACTCGGTGGTGGTAAGTTACTATTGTAGCCACAGCTGCCCTGGGGTAGACTGACGGAAGTGAGGTGACCCATCTGTATATTTATGTATTAACTTTGTGAATAAAGTAGTAAAATTGTTTTTGTTTTCGTCTGTCTTGCAGGAAAAAGGAAACTGCAAAAGTGTATGATATATTTCAATTAATATTTTTAATCACACTAATCTTTATGTAATTCATTAATTGGAATTGATTTTAAAAAGTCCTAGCCCTAGTACATAAACACATGTTTATGTGTGAAACAAAAATGTGGAGCAGACAAGGTGAGTAATAGTGTCCGCTCCCTGGAGATGCTGAGTCAAGATGGCCGACAGCAGCTGACCTGTTTTGAGGTTCAGTAGAGTTTAACATGCCCTAAGAGAGGAACTGTCCCTTGGGAGGTTTAAGCAAGTAAACAAACACGGCTGATGTTCCAATAGGCTGGAGCAGATGAGCAGGGCAGAATATCCAATGAGGACCAGGATGGAAATAGAAATTAAATTCAGATGGTGAAAACAATCCAAATCACCACTTTTACATTTCCCATTCTTTATATTGTTTTTAATATGCCCGTCATGCTTGGAACTATAGGACGTTGGATGGTATATGAACAGTGGCTATAGAGTACCAAAACCAGCGGTGCCTGGGATTGCAGGGGGGCCCAGAGCGTTGTCTGTTCAGCAGGTCTGGTCATGAGCCATTATATTACAGCAAATTAAAATTGTTAACAATCTTCAAATATGACTGAGAAAAACCTACATGGGTCAGGGCGAGGCGAGGCTATGGCGCGCCAGTGCCTGTAGCCAGTAGTCTGAGGGCATCACTTAGGGGAAAAAACAACGGGTCGGCTGAGGGGTGTGAAGCTACAAGCAGCACTGACTTTAACGAGCGCTTGCTGCATTCCTTTCACTCGATCTCTTCCTACATCAACACCGCGAGCAGGCTTGCACATGTTAATAAGCTTTGGCAGGACAAACTACATTTCTCTCACCTCAAACTGTCCATGTCCCAATCGGGCCGTCAGTTTATTTGTTTGAATTAAATGCTTATTGGCAAGTTTCTTTATGTTTTGATACATTTGTGGGGCCATGGTTTTGGACTGGGCTGGTGCGGCTTGACTCCGGCATGTGCAAGACAAGCTTTAAGTAAATAAAGTTGGAAACCACTGATCTAAAGGATAATGGTGCTCTAGAAAAAAATGTTTGTGTATACATTTACTCTATAGTTAATTCCAGTCCATTGTGCTATGACGCTTGTCAATACCATTCAATTAAAATTTCAGTTTTAATGCAATGATAAATCATTGGTGAAACTCGCTAAAACTTGTATTCATACTGAGGGGAAGTATGAATACAAGTTTTAGCTTTCAGCAAAACGGCAACATTAATTGCTTTGCGCAGCTGCTGCTATTACTGCAGCAATCTACCACCGAGACAATGACCCAATCTTCCCTTGGACAGATTCAGCATGGCAACCCACAAAACATGTGTTTCTCAACAAAATTGGAGAAATCACGGTCAAATTCCCAGTTGGTGCAGGTATTGGCAGTAAAGGCATCTGGCACACAACTTAATTCACTGTGGGGATATCGTCTTTGTCCCTGTGTTTGTTAGTGCTGTTGTGAAAAGTTTATTATAAATCATTTGATTGTGTCAGTTTTCAGTGCTGTTGGGATGTTGGCATTATCTTCATGGGCCTTTCCTGAATTGCACTCTGTTGTCTCTTTAAGGTAAATACATAAATGACATGATGACACACTGTATTTAGAAAATGACTTGTATCTTTCCCCCTTTGAGTTTTCAGGGATTTAAGTCCCCGTCATAAAGTGTGTACATTCAGCTTTTGTATGTAAATGGTTCTATCACACTACAGTATTACGTGTGTCATTTTATGCCTCTGAGCATTTGCCAGGATTCCCCCTGAGGACGTAGGCGGTGTTTGATGCTTGTTACACTCAGATTGGTGTCTAATGACAACACAGGCTTTGTAGACAAGTCATTTGTCTACACATACTGTACGGACGGGAGCTAAAAATATGGAGGGAAACACATGGTCACCCTTATGCAGGCAGCTGTATGCACTTAGGCACAAACACTCGTACTCTCACCCAAGCGCGTATGTCTGCTGTGGACGGCGCCATTACACCACATTACAGCCAATGAACCGGTCCATATGTCTCCAGTCAGTCAGAAAACGAGAGGGGAAGACACGGCGGTAAAATGTGCATCTTTATAGAAGTGTAAGTACTCTACTGTGTATGACTGAGGTGGAAACACTGAAGAAAAGTGCTAGATGAATGGCATTGGACAGTACGCACAACTAAACATTACATATATACAGTACAGTACATTCATCCTAATCGGGAAGAATAAATGCACTTACTTTTTGTACAAAGCCTGCGTGGAAGGCCATTAAGAAAATTACATTCCAGCACACTTTTCCTATAGCTAACAGAAAGATAAGGCTTAAAATTAGAGTGCACCATTAATTATAGATTATTACCTGACCAGACTTACAAAGAGAGGAGCCAGACTTCACACACTTGCCCTCATCGCGGCGCACGAGCCATGAGCGGTATGCTGCTTGTTAGGTATCGGTAATTAATCATGTAAATTACCTCCTCTTCTCGTGCCCCGGGGACAGATGGAGGGTCCTATGTTTGCATTTAAGTAGGTGTTTTAGGCATCACGTTTGCAGCGATTAGCATATCTCCCACATTAAAGTACAGTTTACTTGGTTTAGTAAAGTATAGGTTGGTTGGAGAAGTGTTTAACCTCAAGGCCACCTAAATACCGCTGCTATAAATGTTATTGTTCAGAGATTAATTCATCTTTACTTCAATGCACTATATCATGTGTGTGTGTATTTGTGCGTATATATATATATATATATATATATATATATATATATATATATAGTTGGTGGTGGTCTCATTCCCAATTGAACAAACTATACTTGCTCTTAAGTTCAGGACCATATGCAATGGTTTATGCCCCACGGCAGCTCAACTTCATAGTGAATAAATAAGGCTCTAGGTGTAAAGCAACACTTGAATATGAAATGTTTAGTGTTTCGCCACTTCTTTTGGAATATAATAGGACATGGTTATGCAACAAATACTAAAGAGCCATTTCCAATAAAAGCAAAATAAAAAAATATATTTTCTCTGAAAGTGCATAAAAAAAACATTGTGATCTGTTTCCACATGGTGCTCAGTAATCGTGTAACTCTTTTTGTCGTGCAAAGTGAACAATTGGCATCGATGCATTGCCCCTCCGAGGGGCAGAGTAAAGCTTAATCCTGAGGTGGCTGGGCACGCTGCCCTGTCTCTTTATTCATGTTTCTGATGCCTCGTGCTGCAGTTCCACTGTGACAGTTTTTGGCAATGATGCTGCCGTGTAAATCAGAACAAACGGATGTATGAGCTTTTGCCACTAAAAAAGAGAAAGAAACATCAGTGTCAAGGTTGGCTTTAATCATATTCCCCTAAATAAGTCACACATGGAAATTAAGTTGGGGTTCTTATTGTTTATGCTCCACTGCATAAGCCAACTGAACTTGAATGAAGAGTGGCACTGGTGAACTACACTTTACACATCACATAAACATTTATGTTCTGCTTCAAATCTTTATTGTTCACAAAAGTTAAATGTTCTTGCCCACATTACATCATTACATCCAAATTGAGTAAGTAAGCTTAAAAAATAAAAGTAAATCTTTACCATTATTCTTGCCAAATTAGTGAGCTGGTGAATTTGTCAGTGTGCATAGCCGACTAAATGGTAATTGCCCCTGGTTCGTTGCCTTAATGTGTGGGTACCTGATTTTTCCCACACAAACGTTGACTTTTTTTTATTTGGCCCAAACTCATTTTTAACACTCACAATCCCTCCTGCATGTCTGAATTGTTCAAGTAAATTGTTTATATGCACGTTTCATGCCCGTGTACAGCTTTGAGCAGTGGAAAAGTGGAAATAGCGGAAAAGGGGAAAAGGGGAAAAGGGGTGACCACCCTAAAAAAAACACCACTCATTTAGAATCGAATTTCTATCTTCTATTGCTCAATAAATAATTAGGTGAAGACAATTTAACAAGATCTGTTTTTTGCTTTGTTTATAACTTACTCCGAGGTGGTAAAAACACATTTACTTTTCAACAACAAAAAGTCAGGTACCCCAGATTTAAGCAATAGTTTCTGGGATGAACTCCAGCCACTAGCGACCGATACTGGGATTATGAATTTAGGGTCCTGTGGCCAGACTGTATGGAGTCTGTAAGTCCTCTCTGTTAAGGCTTCTTTCTCAAAATATATAGTTCTACTCTTAACTGAGAGTAGAACAAAATAGAGTAGAACTGAGAGTAGAACAAAATATATGAGAAGTTTTCCCATAATAAATAAGTATAAATCATACTCAGTCTTTTTCGGTAAAATTGTGCTGAGCTCTTCATATGTTTTGCTCAGTCTCATGGCAACTCCTCCTCATAGTCCTCTCTGCATCGGAGCATCTGCTTACGCACTGATACCTGCCGGGTATACAGGTTATCTCCCATATTGGTTCCCAAACACCAGGAAACATGGATAATTAGCTTCTAATACAGCATTTAATCAGGAAAAAAAGGGACGGAAGACGGCGGGGGCAGATGGAGGGGTAAAGCGACTAACAGAGGATGCAGTTGAGCAAACAGGAAGAACAAACTGAGGCAACGAAAGGAAGGAGGAAATAAAGGAGACATGTCTCTAAGCTTGCATCAGCATCCATGAGAGCGCTCTATCCCCTATCTCTGTGAGGCGCCAGATGGTATTGGTCTCTAATCACAGTGCGTGATGATCTCAGTGTGCGGAAAATACGAAGATGGTTTGTATTTTCATATCTATTTTGTATTGATTGTTTTACTATTTTGTATTGATCATTTTACTATTTGAGCTTTGATTAAAAGTTGATTCAGAGTTATGTAATTTGAAGAATATTTCACATTTTACACCCACTGTCACTGTCTGGCCCACAAGTCACACACCAATATATCATGTTGTCTTAAAGGAACAGGCCACCGATTTTCCATCCTGAGATATGTTCTTACCTGATCGTAGACGAGTTGATGCGTACCTGTCTGGTCTTTGTGCGTGCGCTCAGTCACGCAAAAAGACCAAAGATGTTGTTAGCATTTAGCCTCTCCTCCTTTCCTCTATGGGGCCAAAAGGGCGTCAAGTTAGAAGTGACCAAGCTCTTTCACTTTTTCCCTATTTAAATACGGTTACTATATTGCTATATTGTAAGGCATAATAACACCAAGCTTTGTCACTTTTAACTTCACCCCCGTTTGGGTCCATAGGAATATGCTGGGAGAGGCTACACATCAACTTGTCTAAGCTCAGGTAAGAACATATCTCAGCATGGAAAAACGGTGGCCTGTTCTTTTACGTTCATGACAGTTTGAATGTGGTATTGTTTTAGAGAATGTCAGCAATGTCAATCTGTCCAGAGTTTATGTTATTGTTTTTGCCAAGATCTTGATGACGGGAGAGTCAAAGCACTGCTCCATCTCTTCCCAAAGCGTTTCTTTGTGGTTCCATGAGTGAAAAGGACATGTGATGCTCACTCAACAATTCTTTCGCGATTTGGATTCTGTCACTTTGGAATATGCCTTTGCCCTGAAGGAAATGATTGCATAGTAAGCAGTTTGCCTTCCTTTAACACATAACATAGCTTAATATGTGGTAATTATACAATGGGTGGCTTCTCTTTTGCCAGTCAAATCTACTTCTTAGTCACAGGGGCATTGTTGGTTTGGTGTTTATTTATTTATTTTGACCCATCCTTCTAGGGGCAGCAGTGGGTGACTGCCGTTGTGAAGTGTGTGTCCTGCTTTGACCATTCACCCCTGGGCTGTTTGGCCACCATGTAGTTGTGTTGGATTGACAATGTTAACAGCGCTCTACTGCTCAGACTCTCATATCCATTAGCGGTTTTAATGCCTGTTTGATTGTGTCTGAGGCTGTTATGGCCTTCGTGACAGCAACAACACGTCTGGCCATTTATTATGGTCACGGATGAAATAGCAACAATACACATTTAAGACCTGAAACAATAAGCCAATCAAATAGTTTTATACCACACAAACGCAGGCAAGGCGATATAGCACTTTGGACAGTTGGGACGGAATTTTCATGTCTCTGTCTTTTTGTTCATGGATTATCCATGAGCGTGGCAGAACATTGGACATAGTTGGACTTAGATCTCCCAGACAGGTTGCAGGTTTATTAGATTATTATTGCATTTTTTGCATTTTTATTTTAGAGCAATGTTAGAAATGCCAAATACAGGCATCTAGACATTTTGGATAAACTGCATCATTCCCATGTGCTAAAATCAATATGCAATATTGTTTTATCTGCCATTTAGCAGGTGTCAAATTTCCACATGTTTGTGGAAGACAGTTTATTATTTTTCTATACTGTTGCAAACAACATTTTTACAAGTTTGGTATTTTAGTTTTATATAAATAGAAAACATTTGAAGCTTTTTAACTTTGAAGCCTGCATCTTTTCAGAAGTCATGCCAACTCTAAAATGCAAACACAGAGCATAATGACTGCAGTAGTCCGAACAGCAGGTGCACCTCCACAGTGATATTTTAGGTTTAAGACTCCGTAACATTATCTGCACCCTGCTGTGAGCCTGCAGCTGGTAAACTGGCATCTCTCATATGCAATGTGACATTTCATATGGATCTGACTAAAGATTGCACACACAAACACTGTACAGATGTCGCCTGTGTAATGACTTCCTCCCTCTCTCTCACACACCTGGTGCACTAGTGGTGCCAGCATGTTTTAACCTCGAGGCTCTGCTGGTGAAAGCCAACAGAAGGGCAGAGAGGAGAAGGGAACAGAACAGAGAGGAAGACGGCTAGAGAGCACTATAGGTGCTTAAGACAAAGGGGCAGAGAAATGTACTGTATGCTTAACATGGTGCTCAGAGGTCAACCGCTTCCAGAACTTCCATTATGGCGTGCACCAGAATGCTTTAAGGCTTTTGTCTGTTCTGGTTCTCTACAAAGTAGGTGACCTTTACCTTCACATAACGTAAAGTTCACTTGAGAGTGCCTTTTTCCTTTATTTGTTTATTTTTGTGCTTGGTGTTGATAGCTTGTAAGACAGATGTTTTAAGGGTGAAGTTAAGCCATATTAAGGAAGAATAAATGGTCTTTATTATGTTCCCTAAACTAAAATTACTTCCCCACACCCCTGGATGAGGTCACCCTTGGCATTTGACAAAGTAAGAACTACGAAAGTATTTGAAACAGGTCATGATGAACTAAATATTGCAAGACTGTGTGTAACACGAGGCTGACGCGGTGCCTGCCACATTTGTAGTCATAGATTGAGAAGGGAAGAGAACGCAGCAGGAAAAGACAGATGGTGCAGGGCACAGACTGACACATGTGCTGGGAATGAGAGAGAGAGAGACAGAGATTTGTGATGTATTGTACTGCGCTGACCCTGGGCTGGGCAGGGCAGCTCCAGTCTGGCACACTGTGAGCACAGAAAGACAGATGTCTGGAGCCACGGCCAACTACCAACATCTGATAGGACAGTACGGCCACTTCTCTGAGGCTTTGTGAAGACCCCAAGCCTAACTGCTCCATTCACAGTCACCATCGGATCAACCGGTATGTTTTACTGACTGTGGGTCAACAACCTGACAACATCTGATCCACAGGCAGCAAATGACTATTATAAGCCATTATTTGTTTGTTGTCCTTTGAAATGCCACTACAGAGAATCTGGACAATAAAAAGGGTGACAAATCGGATCCATCAGCAGAAAACAATGTTGTTGCTGTTTTGCTTGTTTGTTTAATGGTTTTTTGGGAGGGAAGATTGTCAGACCGGCCAGTACCTTGAGGCCTATTCCAGCTACAGGGGGCAGCAGTAGCTCAGTTGCTTGAGCATTTGTTCAAAAGGGGGGACCTAATGTTTATAACGATCCCTCTGTCAGTCATAGTCCCAGATTTAACTCAGTACTGTAATATCTGCAGAAATGCCCCTTGTCCATAGCCTATAGGACAGGTTTGCAGACCAAGTTGCGGGATAGAGCATCACCATGTACCAGAGTGTGCTCAACAGGTGGAGGTGTGGTGTCTCCGCCACGCCTCCTCTGGGCTCGCTTGTGCCCTGTAGCTGCGCTGGACTGCTTCTCTACACTTGTCCATCTGTACTCAGGCCATCACACCAGACAAGACCGCAGGTGTAGACTGTGCAAAGAGGCCAATGAGACAATCCAGCACATAACTGCAGGGTGTAAGATGCTGCAGGGAAAGCTTACATGGAGCGCCACCAAGTGGCTGGCATAGTGTACAGGAACATCTGTGCAGAGTATGGGCTGGAAACCCCAAGGTCAACGTGGGAAACACCTCCAAAGGTGGCAGAGAATGACCGAGCCAAGATCCTGTGGGACTTCCAGATACAGACGGACAGAATGGTAATGGCAAACCAACTGGACATTGTGGTGCCCCATGGACGTTGGGGCACTCGGGGCAGTGACCCACAAACTGGAGGAGGCATAAACCATTGCACATATGGTCCAGATATCTTGGTCCAGAAAAGTGCAGTTCTAGGAACTGCAAAGATACTGCGCAGAACCCTAAACCTCCCAGACCCGAGCTTGGAGGAAAAAGAGACCGCCTGCAAAGGGTGAGGAAGAGTTATATATATATATATATATATATATATATATATATATATATATATATATATATACATACATATACACAGTAGTAAACAAGATAAAAAAGAGTTCTGCTGTTCCTTTTTTCTGTCATACATGATTGCTTCGTGTGAGCACTAAAATCCCAAACACAGGACCTCCTCTGCCTCAGGATTCCCTGCACATTGCCTCTTTTGTCCAAAGCACTTTTCTTTACAGCACAAGTGGTCATCCGAGAGTTCCAGGGGTGGACCCATCTGTGGAGCACCCCATCCGTCTCCCTCCCACTGGCCCTCTTTTCACCCTCCATAACTCTCCCAGCTCAATCACTTCCCCTTCTCTCCTGCCACCACTCCATTCTGACCAAATCTCATCATCATTACCCCTTTCTGCCCAACCGCCCCCCTCCCCATCTGCCTATCCTCTATCTCCTGTTTCTCACAATGGCACAGTCTTGCCACTGGTGTGTTTTAGAGTTGGGTGCCAGGTCTGCACACAGGGACCAGCTGTGACCCCCGCAGCCTTACCTCGTGTGCTCCTGTGCCAAGCCCTGGCTCTTTGGTTGATGAGGGATGGAAGCACAGCAAATGGGGTTGTGAGCTGAGAGGACACGGAGCTGCTGTGAGAATAGAGGATATTATAACATGTAAAATGCTTTAGGGAGATCTGCAAAACATGGCAGTGGTTAATGCTTCAATTTGCTGGTTCTACTCAATGAAATGATTTACTAGAATAGATTGCTTCTGGTAATGAGACCGGTGGTTTGACTTTTTTTCCTATTATTGTTTAAGGTTTTATTGTTTGTTCCTGGGTTGATGTTTGTACTTGTGCTGGTGTGTCCAAGACAAATTTCTCCACAGTAAGACAATAGATAATCAAAATATGCTAAAAATTCACCCTGGTCAAAATAGTCAACCATATAAACCATATATAACCAATATTCCATATTGTTTGTAAGAACATTGAGCATTTTTCCCACATGAATTGAATGCCAATAATACCTTGAGGTCAGAGCAGACGAAAGCACCATTCATCAACCCATTTGGTCAACAGTGGCACTAAAACGTTGAGTGGTGTCCAGGGGCCAGACGCCGGTGATCGTGGTCATACATTGATATTCAAATTATTCCATTGACCAGTATCTGAACAATTTGAATGAAATGACTGAACTACATTGGCATTTTGTTCACACAGTCTTCAATATTAACCATATTGAACACATGGCCAATGTACAGTGAACAATTGTGTGTAAATCTTGTGAAGCTAAAACAAGACAACATTGTGTTCTTGGTTAGTTTGTAATGTGCCAGGATTTCATTCAATCTTTTTCCTCTTTACATAAATAAATAAATAGCAATTTTTTGGCTCTTGGGATGTAAAAGCAGTTCTGAGGGAGGCATGTGATGACCTGACAAAAAATTCTCTGTTTTGATTCTTCCTGCTCCACAGACCAGCAGACTAAACGCCTGGGCCCCAGTTTAGAGAAAACAATCTTTTTTTAAATTTTTAATTTGGCTTTAGATGACGGTCAAATCAGTGTGGCTCTGGACTCCACTGAGGTCTGTGTAGTCGGAGGATGTGCTGCAGAAATGAGCTGGAACACTGGACCCCTGCGTCTTGCTCTGTGTGTTGTCATGTGTTCCGTGCGCAGTCCAGATTTAGCTGGTCTCCTGCCTGCTTGTATTTGATATTCTTACTTAGAATACACCCTTTGCCTTTTTGGAACTATGCGAGCTATCTAACTGCTCCAGCGTGTGCGTGGCCTTTGTGAAGAGTAGCCATTTAATACGCAGACCAAAGGAAGCCGAGACAATGGCGCCATGTTTAGCCTCATTAATTACAATGTTTATGTGGAGTGGGACTTTGGGCCACAGGGACTGGGAATTGTCTCTCTTATTCACTGCCTTTTTTTGCGAGTAATTATATGGGGGTATTTCTGTCAAGTCAGGTGTCTCAGAGCCAAGCTGTGCTTTAGTGATAGCACCACGAGTTGTTTCTATTGTCGGTTGAGGAGTCTCGTTTGCAATTCAGTCTTCTGTGAAATATCACATAATTTACAGAAGCGCACTGTCCTTGGACTTGCTTTTGTTGGTTAGCAATATTTATTACAAGGTGGGACAATATTTATTTGCAGTTGTTTTCCTGATAGCAATTTGATTATGCACTTACATTTCCTAGCATTTGTTATTTAGGTTTAAATATATAGACTCCGTAATTTGTTGTTTGCAAGTTACATTATATTGCTCAAATAAATGCAGCTTCTGAGATTTGCTAATTGTGACAAATCTTGCCGGCCTAATCTCCTGTAAATGAACAGTGCAGGCAGCATACCAATAAAGCAGTTTAGCATCAGAAAACGGTGACAGTGACTGATGGTAAGTGCTCATCTAAGCGCGCACAATGTTTGCTTTTGCCTGCATGCTCAGATGCTCCTCAAAATTAGCTCAGCACTTGAATGATCCCGGGGACTGACAGGGAGAATCATTTTCATTACAGCCCTCTCATTCACGTTAATTAAGCCAATAACCTGCAGATGATGAACTTGTGAATGATTTGTCCCTATAGAGAGGCTCATGTTCTGTTGCTTCCGGCTCATTTTGCACTATTAATCACGAGTTCAGGATAAATACTTGAGACTATTATGTGCATCGGTGTTGGCAGAGTTATGGCAGCGGTTGTGTTCTCGAGACATCATAACATTCTTGGAGCTGCGGTATTTTTTGCCATTATTGTAAACGCTGCTTGGTTTGCATCTACAATAACACCTTATTATTGACAAGAGTATGTGAGAGTGTGAGTGTTTTGACCTTAATATCTCTCTAATTACTGGGCGTGAAGAAAATCTGGTATAAAGTTCAATGTCTTCACTGTAAACAACATTTAAAAAAAGATATAGTGAACAGTGTCATTTTTTCAACCACACAGTCCACAAGTTTAATATGACAAATCTGTGAACTCAATCCCTCACAAAAATAAGGCTCGATATGCACAATTCCAGCCCACAAAGTAATATGGACCTCAAAATTGGATGAGGTTGAGTGCATCAGAGGAACCAAAATCAGTAAAGACGTTCAGGTGCTTTTCTAGGACAACGGCTACATAAAATGGGAACATGGAAGAAAAAGGCACTTATGGCGTGAAGCAAAGAATAGTCTGAGGCGCTCTGATGATAAAATAAAAAGTCCATTATCATCAGTGTCTCCAGTTTAATAAAGGACCTTTATTATATCATCATGCCTCAGACTATCCTTTGCCCATTGGAACCTCTTTATGTCACACAATGAAGGCCTTTTGTCTTCCATGATCCCATAATGTAGGCCTCAGTCTGCAATGATGACATCAAATTCCCAAACACTGTGAACTTCGCCCATCGCTGTGCATGCAAGGTGCTAAAGGTTCCTCGCCCATTCATCGTTTACAGTAAACAGTATTCTTGTCTTGTAAAAGCACATACTGCAACAAGACACTTCTTATTGTCTATAGCTCATCTGTCAGCCCCCTGTAAAGTTAATCTGATTTGAGAATACCGCTATTTGAGAGTGCCGCTCTGTCTTCATTTTGATACTGTAGTTGGACAGCTTTGCCACACAGCCAAGTAAACACGCACACACGCGCACACACACATGCACACAATGTTTGTCTAATTTTGCGTCTCTTCTCTGGTTGGCAAGACAAATGTCCCATCTTGGTACATTCATTTTTCTCTGGCTGTTTTGAGATTTTGTTTTGTTTCTACCATTCAACCAAACTGATGAGCAGTGAGTTATTTGACTCTGCTTATACAAGAATGCAATTAAGGACACGGCACAGCGGTTATAATTTGTTATATATAGCATGAATATTTTTAGTAACACTTTTTAATACCTATTACTGTAACACTAATAATAGTATGGTGAGGAGAAGAGAGAAGAGTGAGGAGGAGAGAGAAAGGTGAGGAGGACAGTTGCCTGGGCTCTGGACAACGTGTCTTTGTGGGAGGAGAATGAAAAGCCCAGTGGATTATTGTTATTTAAAATATTTTTGACATGGACAAAGATCTATGGGACAAAGCAATGGCATGGACATACTAGATGTTTTCAGAGTAGGCTATTGTAGCTTTGCATTATTTATTTTTAGTTGTGCTGATCAGAAGTGCAGAGCTTTGTGATGGACTTAAGAGGAGGACGTAGGACTATCTAGTTTATTATTTAGTCCACATTATCATACATTGTACGTTGCTGTATTAATCATTGTCTGTTAGTGTTACTAGTAAAAAATAAAATAAAATAATTAAAAAAAAAATTGGAGGAGGGGGGGGGGGTATAAAGAGTTTCCCTTTTGTCTTGGTTGAGCACCTGCCCCTCAAAATTATCTGTGCATGTCACTGTGGACGGGGCCTTTCTAGAGTTTGCATGTTCTCCCTGCGTAGATTTCCTCCAGCCAGGTGATTCTGACCATCAACCTGGCTCCACATCTGGAAATGGGTCACCGGGTGCGGTACTGCCGCCATCCACTGCTCCTTACAGGTTGTCCCAGCGGCGTCGAAGGATGGGTTAAATGCAGAGGACACGTTTCGTTGTAGAGTTTTTGTATAATGACAAATAAAGCACCTTAACCTTAATATTATTATTGGGGGCCCCTGGGAGATTCTTTGGACCAATAAGTGGGCCGCAATGTCCCTGACTTTCCAAAGACTGTCCAAAACCTTTTCCTAACTGTATTCATTCCCGACCTGTGCCGAACCTTACCCAGACACATGGCTGGTGTGCAGTGTCATTATTGAAACTTATACAGCATATATTTAGGAGCTTACAAATAATAAATTATGACTAATACAACAGGCTCCTGAAATCATTGGAGTGGCAGGGCACAGAAACCTTATTTATACTGCGCATTTCGTAAACAAGGCAACTCAATGCACATGGCTTAGATAATGCAAGTCTCAGTTTCGCCGCATTCTATAACAAAGACCATTCTAAGTGTACAGTGACACTGTAAACAAGAAGTAGGGAGGGTTATGGCAGTCCTGACCACTCCTCTCAGGAGTTACCTCTAGCTCGCATATTTAACATCGCTTAAATGACTATGCAGGGCCAAATAACAAGAGTGAGAAGAAGCCTCTAAGTGAAGTGAAACATCCACAACTCAATCAACCCAGTCCAGTCGATTTAAATGTGTGCTGCGATTACAACATAGGCCTATTGATATATCATTTATAGGGTTTGCTATAAATGGCCCATTTTGCTTACTTTCATTTTCCAGGTCAGCTTTACATCCACTGGCTACTGCAAATATCAAAATCACGATTTAAAAACCCCAGTCTCACACTGCATGATCAGTTTGAGTGTTGTTACATTTGGACAAACAGATCATCTATTTGAGCAAAATTGTGACTTTAATCAAATGCAGAGTTGTATCTCATTTCAATATGATATTTCCAAACATTTGAAAATATGCTTTCTTATAGTTTTTGTTTTACAATTCATATTCAAAGAGAAAGAGAACATGAAATGCTGGTATTCTACTTAATCTGTTTTTCAGAAGAGGCTCTTCCAGCAGTGAGGCCCATATAGAAATCTTCAGGGACACAAGTTGAGGGCATGTGGAACAGTACGGGCCAGGGGAGACCAGAAAATAAATGATCAGGAAGTAAAAAGAGGAGAGCAGAGGTAACAGATTCACTTTGTGTTTGGTGCTTCTGTCTCTGTGTGCTGTTGCTAGGGCTGCAAATGCGGGATGATGAAGGACTTGCTATCACCGCACAGGCAGTGTTGTGACACCTCAGACCTTAGATCACATGGCTGTCACACACTCGCAGTCCCGGGACAGGAGTTTCCACCCATCCCTCATCCCATGTGCTTTGTCTCATGACGTCCCCTTCTTGCATTTAGCTTCTCAGCTCATCCCATCTCTCTCAGAACTCTTCAATCTCATTTGCACGGCTATTTTTGTTTTGTCCCCATTCTTCTCTTGGGCTGCTCTCACTGTGGCGGCGAACCCCTCCTTGTCTATTCAGCCCACAGTTGGGGGTGACTTTAATTAAGAGACAACTGACAATTTTATAAAACTAAGGAGGGAGATCATCACTGTGAAGACCAATTTCTTTCTTTCTTTCTTTCTTTTTTTCCGCAGAATTTTTGGCTTGTAGGCTATTATAGACAGGACAGTTCCAGATGAAAAAGGGTAAAGATAGCACAATTAGTTAAACAGTCACTCAAACCTATGATGGTGAGTTGTAAAAGCCTTCCTTATACAAAACAACAGTTTTTACCACTGATTTCCTCTTCTTCCAACAACAGTCTATTCTATTCTATTCTATTCTATTCTATTCTGCTATATTCTATTTTATTATATTTCATGAACAGTGTGAAGATGTTGAAAGATTCCCACCCTGTAATGTGTTTGTTCACATTCTAGCACAGTGCATTAGTGTGAGTATATTTCTAGTCCATGCCCCTCTTTCTTTGATACTATAGGCCTATCACTGAGAGAGCAGTTGTCTTCTTGTTAAACCCCTTAGTTCAGCTGTTATAAAATAATGGATTATGAGCAATGGAAGTCTTATCGTAGAGAGCAGAATTCATACAGTAATCCAAATTGCTTTACAAAAATGACATAATTTTGTACCCTGTGAGAGTGAACTTGTCAAAGTGAAATGGATCTGACTTGGCATCACGTAACATCTGCTATATTTCTTTAAAAAAAATGCTGTCCATGTTATTTTTAACATTACACATATGTTAATATCAAGCAAACGAAGGAAGAGATTAACAGCTGCCTTCCGACTTGAGCAGACTCCCATGCTACACTATAAAACCTCACGTACACGAAGGATCATTTTGTCCTCCGTTGTGACCTCTGCTTTTGCTCATTTTTCTAACCATCTGGCCCTGGTCCCATGTCAGCGTTTAAACTCGATCCTGTGTATGGTCTGCTGACACTCACACAAACAGTGCATATGGAAGAATTGAGATTTCCAGCAATTCCACTGATCAGTGCACATATGACCTTCTGACCGGATGTTTCAAAACAGTACCAAGCTCCACTGCAGTGTTAATTTTGACAACATATTTTAATTTAGTTTTAGTCTTAGTCTTTTGACGAAAATGTAATTGAATTTTAGTCGAGAATTAGTCAAAAAAATATCTTCAATTTTAGTCGAGTTTTAGTCGAAATGCAAGTCAATTGAGTCGACTAAATTTACACATTTAGTCGACTTTGTATTTATAATATTCATTATAATCATGTTTAATCGAGGTCCTCTGCTTCATGGAGCTGCTCCCTCATGAACAAAGCTCAGAGCTGTTCCTTTGGCAGTGAATTTACATGATATGAGGCTCTTTCAGACTGTCAATAGAAAATTGGATGATATTAGTCTCTCCTTTCCATTTTTATTTAGTCTTATTTTAGTCGACTAAAATATCTGGACATTTTAGTCGTAGTTTTAGTCGCATGAAAAAGTTTTAATTTAGTTTTAGTCCAATTTTAGTCGTCAAAAAAATCACTTTGACTAAAATTAAGACTAAATATTTTAGTCGACGAAATTAACACTGCTCCACTGTAAGTCAACGCGGCTGAAAGCCAATAGAGCCTTGACTGTCAAGGATGTCCTTGAACAAGGCAGTCTATAGTGAATAGAGTATAGCCTTGTCTATACATGCTGTACATTCTTCTGCTGAGAAAGTGCTGTTTCTCTGTTGCTCTTCAAGTTCAAGGCCAGAACTGTAAATGAAATGTTGATAAATGTCAAGGATAAAAGCAGAAACTGATGTTATTTGTATTACAATTTAAATTAGCATAATACAACTGTTAGCACATCCGCATTTGTCTTTGTCTTACAATTATATGTATACATTTTACTCAGACTGCTTTTATAAGATGTTATTGTTCACAAAACGCAGCATAATACAGGATTTGTTTCAGCACCATGGACAGCTACATGCTGTGCTCTCCAGTCTGAACTGTCCATGGTCCTGAAACTGTAACTACAGTAAATGTTTACAATCTTGCATATTTAAAACTACGTTTTGTAAAGACAGACTTTGTTATCCCACTTACTTCCTTGGTTCGCTTATGTCTTGCTCTGTGGTGGACAACTCTCCCTTTTTCTCCATTATGTGTCTGGAGCCAGGGGCTGATGTATGAGTTCTCCATAGACAGACTTGGACATGAGGAACTGCTGGACATACATCACACACATCACTCAGACACACAAACTCTTTGGTCTGAGCTGTGAAAGGCAGTCGTGAATATGGCTGCTGGGCGCTGACAATACACACCTCCATTAGGATGGCAGTCAGAGAGCGTGAATGATGGCAAGAGAGGAGCCTGGAGCAAAGCAATGGATTAGAGAGATGTGGAGATTATGGTAAAGGCCATAGGAAGGAATTTCAGGTGCACTTGATTTATGCATGATCTCTATGTGTTTCATGTTACCTCCAGTATCTTTTTTCCTTGAAATTCATACACATCTAGCCACAACTGCTTTTGACGCCTAATTTGCACCTCTTTTGATCTTGAAAACCGAGTTTCACAATTTCTGTAATTTTCCCCTTTTATTTTGATATTTTTAACTCTGCAGTGCCGAACTCTGCTTCCATTATAGACTTGTCAGGTAAATTTCTTATTTCAAATCTTTTCATTAAGCATTGCTTTTCTCATTTCTTTTTTAACACAGGGTGAGATTAAGTGGGTTGACGGCAGCAGAGTGCTTGATGAAATAAGTTGGTGAAGGAATGGGTAGTCCTTTGATCCAATGTTTAGATAAATATAAAGGGAGTCAGACAGGTCAGTGGAGTCAGCTGAAAGTCATGGCGGGACCCCCAGCATCTGTGCGAGGTGGTGATATGTGTTGGAGGTGCTGATGATGGAGGAGGTCGGCTCACTGAGCACAGCCATAACGCCTGTGTGCTCATTCTGTCACCACGCGAGATTTAGTCACACACCAAACACACAACTGCCCCCCCCCCCCCCCCCCCCCCCACACACACACACACACACATACATGAGCGGGATGAAGAGCACTTTCAGCAGGCGTCCATCACTTTGCGCTCAAAGTGTGTCTGCCCTTGGAATTCATCTGTACTCCTCTCGCCATGTGGCCCTGCGTTGGGTTTAATGCCACCCACTTCAACTATTTTTTTTCCTATGTTGGCACTGATTGTTTGTGTTGATATTCATTTATTATTTCCTAAGCCACTCTCTGTATTGTATTGTCTCTGAACACCTGAACCAAAGTAACATATTCGTATCCACCTTATTCCTGGGGCGGCTCATGTAGAAACGAGGATGGGGGGAATTTCCGGTGAGATGCCGGAAGCCGCTCTGAGCCATTGGTTTACATTGGTTTCCAGGGCAAGTTTTCGTTTCACATAGCGGTTTATTTTCACATTTTAAGATGATTGTCCAAACGATCAGCCTCTGTAACATTTGAAAAGATGTCCTCGCGCAGCTCTGGAACACGTTACGCTGTTCGTGGTTTAATTAAAAAAACGGAGAAAGTGACATTTGTGGCGCTGGAACAAGCCGTGTTTTGGACATGCTAAAACTGGCCTTAAACTGACATGTTTGAGGCGATTTTGAACATGCTACAAGCTACTGACGCACATACATGTATGAAGAAAGCCTTAACCCACGGAGGTAAACAAACACTGTTAACACACGACTGACTGACCGGCTCGCACTGTACGAGTGAGATGACCCGATCCCCGTGAGGCCACACAAGCTGAACTGGGTCTGAATACATGGCATTTTAAATACGTGGATATGCAAAGAGCATTCCAACTTTTTCTGCTCGTTTTTTGTGCAAAACCTCTGACCTAATTAAACTACAGTCATGGCATTTTTCCACATGAGGCGGCGTATATGTAACGAGGTTTCGTAAACAGACTTTCGCTCAGTTTAAAATGTGAAGATCTTCCCAGATATTTGACCAATCAACAAGAAACAAAAAGACTGTTTTTATGCTGACAATCCATTCTCTAAGCCTAAAGTACCACATCTGAGTAAAGTCTTTGTGAAAGATCGCAGAATTAGAAGATGTCCACTAGGGATGGGACGAAATATCGTTTGGCGAAATATCGCGATACACAACGTGACGAAATGCATTGAGTTAAAAAAAAATGGATCGCGAAATTAAAAAAAAAAAAAAAAATTTTTTTTTTATGTAAACCAGGGGTGGCCAACACGCGGCTCTCGAGCCGCATGGTAGCCTACACATTCCCCATAAACTGTAACAGTCTTTAAGAATCCAAAAATCCAACCATAGTTCATGTGATCCCATCTCTACACGCATGAATGTCCGTATCTCCCTCCTTTTCGAGGCGGCGTGCAAAAGGCGCCCGTGCAGCAGCCTCACTCAAAGCGGGATGTAGGTAAACAACAGTCAGGCAGATTGTGGTACTGGGATCAGCTTCTGTGCATTTCAAGTTTCTGATTAGCCTACTCTTTATTTGATGAAAGTTGGCCTCATATTCACAGAAAAAGATCAAAATTAGGAAATAGAAAAAAGCGGAGCTCTAATGAAGCATATGATGCGAAGCGCGACATCGTAACGCGGAAATACGCAAAGTCATTGTCTTTTCTGTCACATGTGCTGCATCTGTAACAAATGCAACATAAAACAGAATCTCAGACGTCCTCCAGAGGCTCCTGATTAAAGCTTATGAACTTTGTGCAGCCTAAAGTTCGTTCTCTGCACAGTCCAGTCAGGACCAAGCTGCGGGCATTGAGCGCACAGGCCAGGGGCGAACCAGAGGAGGGGGCTCAGTGGGCAGGGCCCCTCACACTAACACACTCCAGCATTAAAAATAAAAAAATATAATTCTATCCCAGTCAGAGCAGAACAGCACAAAATGTCAGTTTATTTAATATACATTTATTTCAATCTTGGTGAGGAGTAAAACTATTACATCTAATACAATTATTAAAACAAAAGAAAAAGGCCAGGCATAAAGTTATACTTTATTGTGATTAAATATAACGGTCATATTATATTTAATCACAATAAACTACCGCCCCTGGATCTCGCGAATGATCGGTGCCTTTGTGGCTCTTCACAGGATCAAGGTTGAACATTTCGGCTCTTGGTCTCCGACTAGTTGGCCACCCCTATGTAAAGCGTCTTTGAGTGTCCAAAAAGCGCTATACAAGTTCGATGTATTATTATTATTATTATTATTATTATTATTATTATTAAATGAAAAAAATATATATATATCTGGGGAATGGTGCATTGCGTCGTCATGTCAAGTCACAGGAATGATATGTTATTTTTTTTGAAGAAGAACCAGTCCTGAGATACATTAACCTCGGGTTAGAGCAGCACTAAGGGAGTGTTCTTGTGTTTCCCTGTGTTCAACTGAAACAAAAATAAACAAGTTGTTATTATACAGTAATATTTTTTTCTTTTTTGATATCGTATCGTGACGTATCGTATCGTGACTCTGACATATCGAGGTGCATCGTATCGTGAGTTTAAGTGTATCGTCCCATCCCTAATGTCCACAGAGGTTAACTGGAGACAACTTGGCCAACACGTCCACGGGGCAAAAAACTCTTAGACGGAGCCATTTTCAGTCATAAGTTCATTGTGAGCAGTTAATCACGGCTCGTAGCTTTGTCTCAGCTGTGACAGCTCGTGTTTCCACATAGTCTGCGCCTCTAAAGCTCATAAAAAGTGGATTCAAGCAAACGGTCTCCATGCAAACAAACAGCGGCCCCGGTCTTACCAGAAATCGCCCACATCTTTCACGCAAAGGCACATGGGGCATAGGAATAAGGTGGATAGTCAAGTCTCTTGTCTAAAGGCACAACAATTAGGCCATCCATCAAGATCAGGTAAACAACAGAAAGTGTAGTCAGGGGGACAAAAGACCCGCTGGAAGAGGGCAATAAACTTTTTTGGTACTTTCCTTCGGAAATGGAGGCAAAACAGCATAGTGATGAGCGCAGTTCTCTCCCTACAGTATCTGTCTCTTCAGAAGGAAGGAAGAGGAAAACCTTGAGTTGTTGGTGCCGCTTAACAGAAGAGGCTGTTGACTGACAGATAGTGACTCAGCAGGACACTGTGCCAGGGAAGGGGGAATACAAGAGAAGCCAAAACAAATCAACACATTGACAGAATGAGAAGAATGCTGGGAAAAGGAATTAAAAGTTAGAAGCTAGAGACCAAGAAGGTTTAGAGAGAATACGGTACTCCCAAATACGCAAGATCAGTTGTATTGAGTATTGCACTTTTGGGACTGTAATGATAGGCAAGTCAGCTTATGTTTAATGACTCTGCCTCGCTGCCTAAACAATGCCTGTTCACCTAGCCTTCTTTTACAAAATGTTTGTCCACATGAGGAACACTTTCAAACATCATTGAGCACTTGAAATGTCAATTTGTCTCTATTTATTCACTAAAGGCAGCATTGCTGATACAATTATGAGATGCTTTTCTACTCTTGGGTGCACTGTCCGTTCAGGAGAGTGAGGCCAGTGGACCTGCCAGTCAAGCATAATTTCAAGGTGTCTCCTACACCTACTTGTTTTCTACTCATTATTCTCTCTGTCTTTGTTACTTTTCTGGCTTCGTTTTCCCTCTCCAATTCATTCATCGACTAATTAGTCTCATAGGCCTTGGAAAAAGCAAAAATGTGGATGTAGATAAAGCCTGACAGAGACAAATTATAACAACTTTTCCCTATGGAGCCTCTATAAATAAAGACAGTTATAGAAATCAGCCCATTAAGCTTTCTTAAACAGGGTCTTTGCATGAACAAGGACACACACTGTCATTGGGTAGGTGCATGCCAGAGAAACCACAGCAAGCCATGCTCAGTTGTAAAACATCCCATAATGAAGTTTGGAGCCAGGGCTCCGAGGCTGTTGAGTTTGTAGCCAGGATAAATGAGCACACAGACATAGTTCAGAAAGGGGGTGCCTGTATATAACAACATGGGAGTGCTTTTTATAGTTTAACCTGTCAAGGACACTCCCGAGAATTTGACATTGTTTGGGACAAAGCTCTGCACACTGGATGTCTATATGAATCAACATTTTTAGCCCGGTATTTTATTTTTTTAAGTTTTTTTAAGAAAAGTCAACCCTCAAATCACACTCAAGAATGAAATGTGGTCATTGGCACCAACTTAACCAACGCCTTCTATGTATTGACTATGCAGTGGGTATTTTTTTTTTTAAAAAGAAAAAAATAGTCATATAATTATAATAATTATAAAGCTTGCAGGATAGATTTTGTTAGCATTACTCTTTCACACCCTCTTTCAGTTTTGCAAACAAAAAATATCATATCTTGAAACATCTTTTCATAGCAATAAGAAACAAATATATTTGTATTGTCAGCTATAGTTCTGTTGAACCTGTTTTTTTTTAAATATATATATATATATATAAAATATGAGTCATAGCTGTGGATACGTTTTAAGTTTCCATTCTAATGTGGACCTGGACCCCCTCGTAAATCTGCCCAGCTCTGATTGGCTGGCTGCACACCCGCCCTGTTTTGGTGTGTGTTCATGTGTATGCGTTGTTTATGCTCACTGTGTCCCCGTGTGAGTCTGCTGGCCCGTGGAGCTGAAGCACAATTTTGTGATTTTCAGGCCATGCGTGTTCTTCTTTCCCCTTTTGTGTTTGTAGTCGTTGTGTGTGTAGGAGAGAGAAGATCTATCTCGTGACTGAAACACCTGAATGGCCACTCTGACAGAGAGGAATGGCAGCCTCTCCAGACCAACAAAGCTACAGCCTGCGCACAGCGCACACAGTCGTGTTGGCTTAGTGTTGTAGCCTGGTCACATACAAAGCAAATGCAAACAGGCCACGCTTTGTAGTGTGTGTGTAAATATTCAGTCAAAGCCACTGTGGCATTGTCTGTCACACACATCGCTTCACACGGAACAACAGAAAAGTGATGCACAAAGAGGAGAATGTTAGGTTGCAATAAACATTCATTAGATTTGTTTATTTCATCTGGAAGTTCCTTTGAGATCAAAATCGCATTTACAAGCGAGCCCTCTGTCCAAGCAGATTAAACTATTACATTTATGCCAAAAATGACCATGTAAACAATATAGGCCCCACTGTAAAAAAATAAAGTAAAAAAATATATATCATAGTAAAGTATAGTAAAATTATTAACATTTAAACATTTAAAATCTGGTTAGGTCATATGTATTTACATAGTTTTCTTTTTTTAATCCAAATTCACAAATCTATGTCATTTTTTTTAATAGTTTTTTTTACTGAGAATTATATTAAGCACACTATCTTTTTTATATATGTACCGTATACATACATAAAATTATCTCAGAACCCCCAGCTCTGTGGTCCTGACCCCCACTTTGGGACCCACTGATGCTGTGTACATCAATCAGCTAGACATAGCAGTTACAGCAATCAATAAAAGTAGAGCCGTCAAGCATTCTCAGTTCACTTAAAGGAAATCCTGAGTCGAGGTTTTACTGCTTCATGAGAGTATTTCATGATGAATTCAAACCTTTCTTCAAAAGCTCAGTGTGACACTCTTGGAACCTGGTGAGGTGAGGTGAGGTTAAATTGAATCTATGAGGTGAGATAGGGACACTGTTTTAGAAATTAAAATGTAATTGTGTAGTCTACGAGTCAGTTTAAGTGTTTCTAATGTCAATTGAAGAGCAGGCTTTATTCCAATAATATATAATATTAGATATAAATCCCGAGGAACCTTTTCAATAATGTCACCATTTAGTCTGGATCTGGGAAAGTGCATGAATTTGGTTTGGATTTCTCTGCTGAATTTAGAGCCAGTTGAGAGATGATTAAGCAACAGTGTATTATTTCTAGAAAGGTAATTCAAGCTAAACTGAATGCTAGATGAGAGTCTAACTTAGTTTAGTTTATTTAGCTCAGTTACCCGGGAGGAGCTCGGACTCGAGCCGCTACTCCTCCACGTCGAAAGGAGCCAGCTGAGGTGGCTAGGGCATCTGTTCCGGATGCCTCCTGGTCGCCTCCCTCGGGAGGTGCTCCAGGCATGTCCCACTGGGAGGAGGGCTCGTGGAAGGCGCAGGACACGCTGGTGGGACTATGTCTCCGAGCTGGCCTGGTGTCACCTCGGGGTCCCCCCAGAACAGCTGGAGGAGGTGTGCGTGGATCGGGAAGTCTTGGCATCTCTGCTGAGACTGCTGCCCCCGCGACCCGGCCCCGGATAAAGCGGAAGAAAATGGATGGATGGATGTAATAAAAAAAAACATTAGCAAAATAAAGAAACAACAGCAAAATAATATACAACAACACTCACAATGTCTGTTCATATTTGAGGAATATGGATTATTTGTAGATCTTTTTAAAGTGTTCCAGATTTTTAGTTTAATGCTTTGATCTAGATTTTTCCAAATTTCTATACCACGTCTCGTGGGACACATACTTTTTCAAGGTTGTTCTGGAGTACTTTTTATTAAAAAACTCTCAAGTTGTATTTGACTTCTTGTTTGCAGAACATATTTTTTCTATACTCTCAGGAAGCGACTTTAGTGAGGCTTTGAACATGATTTGAGCCTTGTTAAATTCAGTAAGGTCCTCATTGTTTTTGATTTAAAGAATAATGGATTTGTGTGTTCACGGCAGCTAAATGGATTATTCTTATTGCTTTTTTCTGAACTTTCATCAATGGGTCAAGATTACTTTTATACACATTTCCCCAGATCTCTACACAATATGTTAAATTATTTAGACTTGAAATCTTTGCAACTTTAGTTTTAATTTTTATGATGTGAGGTTTCCAGCTGATTTTATAGTCGAGTGTTACGCCCAGAAATGTATGTTCATAGACTCTTTCAATGGTTTCGTTGCCAATTTTAACTGGTGATTGTACATTCATTACACGATTTCCAAAGAACATTGCTTTGGTTTTTGTTATGTTTAGAGACAATTTGTTTACGCAGAACCAATCTTTCAATGTATCCATTTCTTCCGTAATCTCAATCACCATTTTCTGTAAATCTGCACCTGAGAGTATGATTGTTGTATCATCTGCAAAAAGGACCAGTTTTAGCTTTTTGGAAACCAAGTACAAATCATTGATATATAATAAAAAATAGTTTAGGTCCTAGCACCGATCCCTGGGGGACCCCACACACTAGGGTATCACACATGGATCTGCACTGTCCCATTTGAACATACTGTTTAGGATTTGTTAAGTAGGATTCAATCCAGTTGAAAGCAATACCTCTTATCCCATATTTTTGTAGTTTGTTCAGGAGGAGTATATTGTGATCCATAGTATCAAAAGCCTTCTTAAGGTCGATGAAAATACCTATTGAATACTTTTTCTTGTCGATATTATTTGTAATTTCCTCTATGAGTTTCATTAACGCGAGAGCGGGAGATCTGCTTTTGCAAAAGCCATGTTTACTGTCATTTAAAATATTGTATTTATCTATAAATGTGTCTAGTCGAGTTGTATTTTGTATTTTTGAGAATTGAGGTAGTATTGAGATAGGTCTGTAATTAGAGAATTGAGTTTTGTCACCATTTTTATAGATGGGAATAACTTTAGCCATTTTCATTAAATCTGGAAATTTTTATGACCCCCAATAAAAAAACTAAGTAATCAGGGAGGATTTAATGTTCAGTTTTCCAACTCTGCACTGTGTGTAAAGCATTCTGAAGAATTCCACATGTGCATCTTCATTGTACCATTGACAACTAATGCATTGTTAAATAACTCAAAGTAACAGAGATGCAAATCTCTGTTACTTTGTAAAGAACGATGACAAGTGATACAGAATGAAAGGATAAAAGGTAAAATTCAATTTAGACAAATTAGACGGTGCTCGGCACAAGAGAGATGAATTACTGTAAATGGGTGCACAGCAGAAGTGCAAATTACAGGTCATTAGCAATAAATGGAAGAAGGAACTAGTGACAGGAAGGAGGAGGCAACAAATGAATCATGGTCTTATATAAATATGCCAAGATATTAACTGTGAGATAGACGACAAAGAGCTGGCTATAATTTCCGGCTGATGACTTGATAAATTGTTATAATCTTGCAAATGTTGTCCAGGTGTGTGATGTTCCCTAATATGAAATACATTTGTATTATTTTCTATCACCACATGGGGTGAGTAAGGTACATATTGTGGTGTTAATCTACATGGATTTACAGTGTTTCGACAGCAAGTAATAATTGCTTGGATTTATATTGAGCTTTACAAGTTTGACAAGCTTCTCACAGCACTATAGTGGGCCATCCTTCATTTACTCCCTACATTCTGATCTGGGGGTTAAAATGTATTACTTAACCACAAACTTCCTGGTTATTAGTGAGTTATAGAAACTATGGCCACTCTTGCTCCCGCTACAATACCAACACACTGACCCTGTCTCACAATGTCTATTATTTCATATCTATAAAAATAATATCTATTAAAGCCAGTGTTGGGAAAGTTACTTTAAAAAAGTAATTAGTTATAGTTACTCATTACTTGTTCCAAAGAGTAACTGAGTTAGTAACTGAATTACTCTATAATAGAAATAACTCGTTACCAGGATAAGTAACTATTTGTGTTACTGTTAAAAAAAAAGTTCCTATATATCAAAGAATTTCATTTTTTTCTTCTTTTTTGCAGTTTTCACAAGTCAGTGTAAATGACCAGAACACACAGGTGTTTGTATTTATGTTATATCCTGTAAAATATGTTCATAGTAACTGAATGAACTGAATAGGGGGTAGCGTGGGGGAGGCCCCTGTGACTGAATGGTATTGACCAGTATTTGCGTCGCTGTTTTATTAATATAGGAATACGGCCATATTCACAGAGAATGAGGAGGAACAGGAGTAAAAAAACACATGTGCCAACGCGGCCAACGATCAGGGCAGACATTACCCACAGGCATTGTGCAAAACTCTCCGTTCATTCATTAGGAAAAACGTAAAACAACCATCAGCAAATAACAGAAAGTTAGCGGCCTGTAGTGTTTCTCTGGAGCGGGGAGAGAGGAAGAAGAAAAGGCGCTGAGAGAGAGTGAGAGGAGGGGGAAAGACGCAACACTATTGATCAACAATCACCAACTCGATTCTCCCCCGCGGCCGCACCGGACACAAACAGCGCTATGGGGATGATGAGCCGCGGGTCGGGGACACGAGTCGTTTTTGGAGCAGAGAGCACGATCTGCACAGACAGTCAGATGTGCGCGTTACTTTCTGCTCCATGAGACTCCGCCCACCCTCTCCGCTGCTCTGCCCACTGCCGACACCGCGGCGCTCATTCGGTCAAATTGTAACGTGCCACTTTGTTTACCCAGTAACGGCGTTGTAACGACGGGGAGAGTAATGAATATTGTAAATAATGTTCTTTTAAACTGCGTTATTCCAAACTGATTAAATCCACACCGCATAACATTTCACACAGTAAATAGAATTAAAAAAATAAAAACATTTATTTGACTACATATATTTTTGCTATTGAAATGACCTAATGCATGAAGAAACAAGTGTCTTTGCTGTGGCCGGCTCACCCCTCCCAAGATCTGACATGTAAACTTTACTTGGAGCGGGACGTCTCCAGTTGGTTTCCATAGAGACTAAAGGCAGCCAAATATGAGATTTAAATCGGTTAAGTCCTCATCTAAACCCATTCTTTGATTACCCACTGCAAAAATAGTATTTCTGTTATAGGAGCATGTTTTAATTCCCGGCAAAGGTATAATCTCAGTTTAAATATGCCTTTAACTACAATGTCTGAAAACAATTCCTCACTTCTGCAAATCAATTCAGCAAATACCTGTGAGCATACCTTTGGTAGTGTTAGCTTCAGATAGCATTTGCACAAATCTGTCAAGGCTATGTGAAGAAAAGTCATATTGAATGATGCAGCGGTATTGATTAAGTATAAGCATATGAGAGAGATGATTGACAGATACATCGCTCACTGAGAGCGCTTCACTTATCGCGGCAGCTGAGGAACTGCCTATAGCTGCTTGAATACTAATTCCAATTTCATAGAAATTGTGGCAGGAGAAAACTTTAAGCTGTGTGATTGTTGTTCTTATCATTACACGTTGGCTAGTGCATCAACGTCCAATGCAGTCATGTCTGTCTGTCAGCTGTCACGTGCATTACCAGGGCTCGCACATGCACAGCTGTTGGCGCTCTGAGTCCTAATCACAGTGTCCATCAACATTAGTCCATCCTGACATACAGTATAAGGAAGACGCCACATTATGTGCAGAATTCAAAAGACATGGCTCACCAGTCTTATGTCAGAATCCTTGCAACGAGTTTTGAAAATATTGTTATATTACAGAAAATAGCAAATTGAAAATATAAGCATTCATCTCTAGTATGGCACAACAAATCAATGGCACTGTAATAACTATAGTTTGAGTGCAGAACAGCTCATAAGTTCTATGTTGCAACAAAATTCAGGAAATACAAACTGAAGCACTCAGCAAGACGACATGGTCAAATTGCAAGGCAGAATTATTTGTGAACAAAGCAAAATACTAGTCCAGGAATGTTTGCGATGAGGTAATAATAGTTGTAAATATGGTAAAAATCCACATTGATTTTACATGGCATATACCCTCTAAGCATATGTACACTTGTGTTACCTTTAATGTTGTGTTTTCTGTTTTCTCTACCTAATGTGTAACCTTACCCTAACCTTGTAAAATGAACAGTAAACCCAGGGCTCGTTGCTTGTCACACAAGGAAAGAATTTAATGCAACCAAAATAGAAACTCCATACGAGCCACAAGACTGATCTGTACTGAATGTTAAAACTGTAACCATGGCGATATTTATGGCTGTCAGGGCATTATGATGGTAATACCATTAGGTCAGGGCGCACACGGCCCTCGAGGCAGCAGAGGTGCACCATGGGGTTGATTGATAATACCGCTGTCAATTTTATCTAAGAAATACATTAGATGACAAGTGGGAAAAAGAGAAATAAATACAGATCCAAGGAACTTGGTTTTATTTTGTACCATTATGCAAACAAAATAAACAATCATAATAATAATAATCTTTTACATTGTCCAATTAGGTTCATTAGGTCTTCTAAGAATAATGCTACGTACTTTTGTTCTTATAGCAAGACCTTAGTGTTAGTTTTCGTACCACAGTTGCAGCCGAAACCGTCAGGTACAAAAACTAACACTAAGATCTGGCTATAAGAACCAAAGTAGCAATAAGCTTTTACAACTTGAAATTACAGTTGAAGGTGGAAACACATCTTGTCTCATTTGCACCACTACCTTTAATCTTATCTACTGTACACTAATCTAAATCTACACAAATTCAAGATCAATTATCTTTATTTAAAGGTGCACTATAGACCTTTTTGTGTGTGCGTATTTGACCTTTGACCCAGCGGCTGTATGGCTGGTTAGTGCCTATACTTTCCATCACAGTGGCCTCTACAGTATGATGCTCCAGAATCAATTGTTTTTTACGGTTTCGAGTATGTTTTCACTGCTGATGGACCCACTCAACAGAAAACCTACAAAGGGATCCTGGAGCGTTGTAGAGGCCGCCGTGATCGAAACTTAAGTAAAGGTGCCCTGCTGATCACTCATACAGCCATTGGGTCACTAAAAGTATCAGTAGTTTTTTTTTTTTCATAAAAACTTCCATAATTCCATAAGGTGCACACTGTCGTTGTGTCCTTGGGCAAGACACTTCACCCAGCTTGCCTCCAGTGTCTGCGTACATTGGTGTATGAATGGGTGAGAGGTTCCTTGCTGTAAAGCGCTTTGAGTGCCTAACATAGGTGGAAAAGCGCTATACAAGTTGAGACCATTTACCATGTAATTCACTTTTAAGCTATTTTTTTCATTAATATTTCCTTTAATTTTATTTATTCTTTTTTCATGGTAATGCAACATAAAATTGGTACAACAATCCAGCAAACACAACAATAATACATGAGAAGAAGAACAGGAGTTGGATGAAGAAAAAATTGCTCCTACCCCATTCTTAAAAAAAAAAAAAAAACGTTACAAATTAGATGGCCTCACCAATGACAAAAAATAACAATAGCCCAGACCAGATGTAATCAACTTTCGAT
Source organism: Proterorhinus semilunaris (assembly GCA_021464625.1). Classification (NCBI taxonomy): domain Eukaryota; kingdom Metazoa; phylum Chordata; class Actinopteri; order Gobiiformes; family Gobiidae; genus Proterorhinus; species Proterorhinus semilunaris. Next base: position 21,460,569 of record CM038349.1, on the reverse strand, counting down.
TTTATTTTATTTTTTTGCTGTTGCTAAAACAACAGTTATATCATATTTACATTTAGGGGACAAACTGAGAACTGGGAATACAGTAAATTAAAAGACACATTGACAACACTAACACCAAAACGTGCACTATATTGTATATCTTTGTATTTCCCCTACTAGTCCAGAAAACTGTGGAAGGCTTCAGAATAATCTTGCTTGACTGCGAATCACATTATCTCCATGCATTAACTTCAGCAGTGAATGATTAGCGGCTCGAGCCAATGTCTTGCCATTGATTCATGCTCAGTGGATCTGAGCAGATGCAGCAACAGATGCATAGTTTTTCATTTCTGCGAAAGTGTCGCTCATCCGTTAGCCTCTTCACGAACTTCCTTCCACTTTCTGCTTCTTGCATGCAGCTTTTTTATAGATGCTTTTTGAGATTTTGACTTCATTAATCAAATGTGTGGCTAATTTTAGCAATCTTAAAGCCACCAACCATTTGTGACCCCTTTGTGCTGCACAAAGGAGGCCATTATTGTGAAGAGAGAGAGAGCCCGTCACTCTATAGGTATGTGGTCTTAGATACAGCTTTCCCTTTATTTACAGTAGTACTACCATTTTACATCTTGGTGGCTTGCCCATGCTGACACTGACATGTTAATTTGACCACACATGATCTAGAGAGCATTGTTTAAAACAGAACAATAGTAATTGTGTGTTTCTGTTCAGATTCAGTACCGGCCTTGAGAAAGGGACTTTGTCTTTAAACCCCATCTTATTCCCTCTGAGAAAACATGCTTTGTGAGGAGATTTGGTGGATATATTGCTTCTTGAGGGAGAGACTGTTGGAAACCCTGTGATTGTGACCAATATATCCACCTGCAGATCCATATTTGCGGACTGATCTAGTTTGTGTCTTCAGTTTTACATACTGAAACGTTTTACCCAAAATCATGGCAGAATGGTAAGACTTTGACAAGATTAAACCATTAGGTCCAGCTTGATCATTTATAAATGCCAAGTGGGAAAGAAATAGAAACAAGCACATTCACCAGATCATGCAGTGAGAAAACTTACACTCCCTATAGGTCACTTTAAATCTTTGAAAACCCCCATAAAAGTTGCATTGCCAGTTTTCAGTGTTTCACACATTGTAGAATATGTATCGGCCTTACTACTGGACCCCGCGGACACACTTATCACAGGTAGTGGCTGCAATCTTCCATTTCACACAAATATAAGGAATAAAAAAAGAACTAAAATCCAATAAATGCCGGGACACCACCTCTGCATTTTGTCTTTTTTTTGCAGACAAAGCAAGTGGTCAGCATTTTTTATGTTTTCAAATCGAGCCTTGTTGGTGCAATCTTGTGCGACTATATGGAGAAAGTATTGCAGGAAGGAGACGGGATGAAAAAACTCAACAATCAGTGGGCCGTTAAGGTCATGCAGCCTCAGCAAATAAAGCCATAAGCTGAGCGAGAGTGAAGGGCCGATAAAGAGGGAGCAGGGTGCAGGAGGCAGATAGGGACTGAATTAGGGAGGGCAGAAAGGAGTGCAGAAAAGGGAGGTAGATAGTATTGGAGTGATAGCCAGAGATAGTGGGCGAAGATGGACAGATATAGTAGTGCCTTTTGGCTAGTGTCGGAATCTGCTCCCACGAATGATTCTCTCTGGCTCATACAAACATGGAGTCCACCGCTGCTGCTTATCTGCCCTCTTTCTGTCTGTTTCACTTGTGTCTGTCACTGACAGACGATGAACACTTCACTTCACCGCTGCAGCCACAGCTGGTTTTATCACCGCTTGGTCAGTCCCTTTCGGCACTTTCCTGCAGTTTCAGTCTCAAAAGCTAACTCTACTTTATCGCTCGCTTAATCTTGTGCTCTATAAGGTGTTGAACTTTCTTATCACGTGTGCTGGTGTTTACCCAGTGGCGGGCCGTGGGGTTTCAGTCAGGGCCTTCAATAGCAACCTGGGTTCACGCAGTCAAACGCATATAAACTTATCGACAATAGGCGTGTGGATAAAACTGCCTGTTTGCGTGGCATTTGTTCGCTAAAGGATTTGTCAACAATGCAACTAACGCAGCCTCCGCCCCCAAACAAAAACAAACACCTTCGGGAACACTCGTGCTAGCATACGGAAACACACGACACATGACAGACGGAGACGAGCGCGTTATAACGTGGAAACAGGCGGCTGTTTTTAGGAGATGTTTTGTTGACAGAGCGAGACACCAGAGATGAACTCAAACGCAAATCAACCGTAATAAAAGATAATGAACTTAAAGTTTTATGGTATTTGACATACCTTTTTTTTATAGCGCTCGTAGTCTCGTACCTGTTGCCTGCCCGAGTCCCAGCGCAGCTGACGCGGGGAAACCCTTCGCCTGTCCGGGGAGCCAAGCGTCTACGTCCCGCTGTCGTCGTCCCCCCTCATAATGAGGGTCGCAAAATATCCGTGATCAGTAAATCCACTTCATTTGGCCTCGTTTGGACTTTTCCAAGAGGAATATCTGTTTATCCGGTTCTCTTCAGAGTGGCTGGGACGTCTTGCCCATGCGCAGCTACATTAGCGGTTTTCCCAGGCGGTCAAACCGTAGGGGGCGCTGCTGAGCTACTGAAGGCCCTGGGGGGCGTACTGTCAATGTATATCGAATTCTGATTGGCTGATAATTCTGTCAGTCACGCTGGCTGTCACTCATGTGTGCGGCCTGACCTCACAGGGCCTGCAGAATCTGTTCTGAAGGCCCTGAGGAGGAGCAGAGGTGTTCAAGGCACTTTTTGAGTAGGAAATTACAGTTACACATCAACAAAACCAATATAAGCGACTCAACTGTACGTTATATAAATAAATTAGAAATTAAATATACTATCAAGATATTTTACACTTTTTTTTTCTTCATTTGGCCTGACGGCACACCACTGTGTTTACCCCTGCTTCACATCACTGAAATTTATGAAGTTTTAGAACAATGGGTGATTTTAAAGAATATTGAGTCAATCATTTTTATGTGTGTCTATGTCTCTATGACTCCTCATGTATTAAGAAGAATTGTATTTGTGCTCATAAAATATGTTTCAGTGGTCTCAATTTAGAATTGTGACAGAAACTATATAAAATGCCAAGCCTATAGCCAATGATATACGTAAACAATTTACAAGACATTATATTGAAGGAAACCTGAAGTAAAGGAGAGAATTTTATGCATTTATTATTTATTATTATTTGTTTCTGGCCATAGTTGCTATTATTTAGATACAGTCTGTTATAAAAGTCACACAGTGCGTGACTGTTTGTGTTTTTGCATCACGGCAAGAAGGCCCTGGATTCGATTCCCAAACCAGATGCAACCTTTTTGTTTGGAGTTTTTCAATCACATGCAAAGGAAATGGTTACTCTATGCAGTTCTGGCTTCTCTGTCACTGCAAGGCGGTCACCTATTCCTCCCATGAAGCTGCCCCCTAGCGGTATTTAAGGACTAGCAAATGCAGACGGCAAATTCCCTGATTTTCTATCAAATTAGCCACAGAATGTAAAAACATTTTTCAACAACTTCAACTATTTATTTTTTTCGCAGATGACGCAGGAGCAGTACATCTTGGCATCGCAGCCCAACCCTCTGCACCAGCGGGGGGCGTCAGTGTGCGGGACGCAGGTGTACCCCGCGGTGGGCATCTACGGCTGGAGAAAGAGATGCCTGTACTTCTTCATCCTGCTCCTCCTCGTCACCATGATTGTCAACCTGGCCCTGACCATCTGGATCCTCAAAGTCATGAACTTCACTCCGGTAAGACGGCTGTGTATACGAGTGCGAGGCCGCAGGCGCGTTGTAAAAATGTCACTCTGAAATAAGGCCTTCTGTTTATGTAGGTTTTATGTGAGAAAGATGTGAGATGTGCTTCGAGGGGCTCAGTGTAATGCAATGCAACTCGGGAGCCATAATTAAAAACACAGCGGTTGAGGAGCGCGTGTGGGTGTGTGTAAACAGGGCACAATTTGAATTCATTTTCTTCCCCGGGTGCGAAAATGTACCCAGAATTGCTGTTTCTTATTTATCGCCGTTCTAGACCTAACCGACTTTGATGTTACTTTGAGAACTGAAAAAAAGTTTTTGTGACGCCAGATTGATGCATCTCTAAATTTAAAAGTGGCTAGGTTGTTTACTGGAAGAAAATATTGGTAATCAGTTTTGTTTTTGACTAATCCCGCTACAAGGAGTCACAGACGTCTCAACAGGCCGCAGGGTTGCCAGATCCACGTTAATCCTGTGAAATTGGTTGACTTTTGTTGGCTCTTGCACAGGTGAAGAAAACTTTCCCTGTTGTCTTCCAAGTTGGTTACATTTAGCATATTCCTTAAAAAAAACTACAACTTTGAATGAAAAAACCTAAAATCCAAGGCTGATTTTTGAAGGGGGTGGCTCTGCATCATTGGAAGAGTCCAGTGGCTCGGTTAGTATAATTCATTGAAATGTCCAGCCCTTCAATTATTTTTTAGAAACTTCTACACACAAATCCCAAAACTTTGAATGAAATGTTTGATCAAAAAGGGCATTATTAAAGAAGAACTAAGTAACTTGTTTACCTTAATAAATCATGTTCGTAGTCCCTCTGGGGGTAATACAAGTGTTAATGGGATGATGGGGTGTCTTTCGTCTCCCCCTGGTGTCTCTGGCCAGAAAAAACACAATTGCAACTTCCCCTGCCTACGTGTTGGAGGCGCAACACACACTAATGGAATCACGATGGAATCACGACAAAGAAGCTAACAGGCTAACGGGCAAAGTTGACTGTGGGCTAGCGCCACTTCAGCAGTATTTACAGCCACAGTTTGAGTGAAAAAAATTATCTCCATTGTGTAATTCGATGTACAATATCCCTCTCTCCTTTTGTCTTTTCTGTCAGTGTAGTATTTACTCTCTCCTCTAGGGGCATGAGTTACTTAGTTCTGTTTTAAAGGAATAGGCCATCGTTTTTACATACTGAGATAATGTTCTTACCTTAACTTAGACGAGTTGATGCGTAACTGTCTGGTCTTTGTGCGTGCGCTCAGTCACACAAATGTGGTTAGCATTTAGCCTCTCCCAGCAAAGGTATAGCCCCAAACTGGAGTGGGGTTAGAAGCTACCAAGCGGTTGCACGTTTTTCAATATTTAAATACAGTTATGTGAAAAGTTAAACGATCCAAGTCTAGTCAGACAAAATTAAACATGTCGATTTTCTGAGCGGATAAAAAGGGGTACTATATTGTAAGGCGTAATAACATAGGAGCGCTTCGACGTCCGCGCAGTAATAGCTAACTTTACTTTACTTTAAATAGTTGTGGGGTGTGCGTATAGATGTGCTGCACTTTCTGAAATAATGGGAAATATGGATGCACTGGGACAGAAATGGCACTGTAACTAGGGGTAGTAGGAATATTGCATTTTGCAGCCCTGGTTCCATATTATAGTATTACCAACACAGGCAATGTTTTCTAGTAATTGGCAAAAGTTATATAGCGTTTGGACCTGGATTAGTCATATCACTATTAAAAGGAATTACTGTACAGGTATGTGTGCGTGTTCTGTTGCAATACATTTCTCACAATTAGGATGTTACTATATTGAAATGCTATTATGGCTGCAGAGAAAGGGGTTCAGAAGAAAAAAGGTAAAAAAAACAGAACAACGCAATATGACTAACCCATGTTTGTGACATTCTCGTAAGACATCTGTTGACAGCTGTCCCATAGCCTTGGGCCTCTTTGGTCCTATAAAGCGTGCAGACTTGGCAGTGCGTATGATGACATTTCTCTGAAGATGCAAACTTCTGTGTGTTTATTTAGTCAGACAGCTACCACTTGTTCCGGGGGTTGAGTTAGAAATTGCTTTTTTGACATTGTTGCGTTTCGAAGCTCCGATTGTCATTTTGCATCTTCCATTTAGAAGGAAAACATTGCAAGTAATTGACTTTCTCATTTGAAGTTTCTTTAGGAATGCTGCGTTGCTCTTACTTTTGGAGATTTTGACTGCCTTCCTATTTTCTATTCTGTCTGATTACCACCGCTGCTTTACTAAGCCGCTTTTTAGAAGAGTGTTTTGCAAAAGCAGACTTTGAGAATAGCAGATGAATAAAGGCGACTGAAGTGTCTCAGGGAATGAACCACCTGGGAGGAGGGTATCTTCAGAGGCCAATAAATAATAAATAAAATATGTTTGCTCATACTACATTTACTTGGATTGCTGCTTTTAAAACAGTATCCCTTACCATCATTAGCAGCGGGGCCTTATTGAACCATACTTTCATATTCTCAAGCAAAGCATTTCCATTGATGTTGGTTTTATGACATAAAATGCAGCTGGTGGAAAAATATATTTAAAAAAAATAACATAACTCGTGCAGTCCATTTGTAACTTTATAAGTCAGCTTTTAATTTCTATACCATGTAATGCTCAGAGAATCAAAATGACTCTCAAACCCTCTCAAAAAAAAAAAAAACATTAAGACGTACGTATGTGGACAGTAGGGGGCAGCAAATCCTTTAGCCTCCTGACAAGCTGCCCTTCAGTCTGTGGGACATGGCACAGATAGGGACTCAAGAGGCTTTTTAGGTGTAAGGGATCTCTGAGATCTCTCTGTCTGCTCTGCAACCATGTAGTCCAACGGGCAGTGTCCGGATCATTGTTGTTGAGTCTTGTCTGTAAACAAACGGCACAAGTCTTGCACAGTTTACTGAGAAGAACGTAGCTGAGCCTGATGCCTGAAGAATGTCAAAAGTATAACTATCAGATGTAATATTTTATCTAACCAAAGTAACACAGCTTTAAATACATCTGGTTTGTTCCAGAGGAAACACTGCACAGTTTTGTCCAGGTTAATGCTGAGATGCTTGATCAAGTTTTCTCCTCAGTGAGGCCCACCACATGTGTTTTAGACCCGGTCTCAACACCGTTTTTTAAAACATTGTATGAATCCTTTAAAGACGAACTTTTACACATGATGAATTGCTCTCTTCAGACGGGGGTCTTTCCTGCTGCCTTTAAGGGGGCGGTGGTGAGGCCCCTGCTGAAGAAGACCAATTTGGACTGTAATAATTTTAACAATTTTAGACCGGTATCCAACTTACCATTTTTAAGCAAAATCTTAGAAAACCTTGTCTTTATCCAACTTAATGATTTTATTACTGCACATCACGTCCTTGAGAAATTCCAGTCTGGCTTTAGGGTAAACCACAGCACCGAGACGGCCCTTTTAAAGATCTTAAATGATCTTAGATTAAATTATGACTCATAGAAGGTCACAGTGTTGGTTCTACTGGATCTGAGCGCCGCTTTTGATACAGTCGACCATACTATTCTTTTAACTCGTTTAAAACACATCGGCCTCTCTGGTGCTGTCCACAAATGGTTTACATCCTACCTCACAGACAGGACATTCATTGTAAGTGTGGATACCTGCTCCTCTAAGGTCTATAACATTACATGTGGTGTGCCCCAGGGCTCGATTTTAGGCCCAGTGCTTTTTAACCTGTATATGCTCCCTCTTGGTGATGTCATCAGGAGACATGGAGTCAACTTTCATAGTTATGCTGATGATACACAGTTGTACATCTCCACGTCTACTGATGACACCAAGCCAATGGATGCACTTTTTAACTGCATTTTAGATATCAAATCCTGGATGGCAGAAAACTTTCTCCAGCTTAACCAGGACAAAACTGAAGTTTTAGTCATCGGTCCTAAGGCCCAGAGAGATAAACTTTTACCCAAACTACAGTCATTGTCTTTTAATCCTTCCTCACAGGTGAAGAACCTGGGTGTGATTTTTGACTCTGAGCTGACTTTAATTCCACACATTAAGAATATCACAAAGATAGGTTTTTACCATCTAAAGAACATAGCCAGAGTCCGCCCCATTCTCTCTCGGGCCAACACGGAGACGCTCATGCATGCTTTTATCACCAGTCGTATTGACGACTGTAATGCCCTGCTTTCTGGTCTTCCCAAAAAGAGTATCTCAGGTTTACAACTTTTACAAAATTCAGCAGCTCATGTCCTGAACGAAGACTTTTAATGGTTTTAAGACCATTAAAAGTTATTTTAATGGTTTTTAAATGTCTTAATGGTCTTGGTCCTTCTTATCTTTCAGAACTGCTTTTACCTTATGAACCTTCGCGGTCCCTGCACTCCTCCGGCAGGGGTCTCCTAGTTATTCCTAAAGTCAACAGAAAGACTCACGGCGAGGCGTCTTTCCAATATCATGGTCCTCGCCTCTGGAACGACCTGCTGGAGGAGCTCAGGACCGCAGAGAACTTTCATGTTTTTAAGAGCAGGCTCAAGACCCACCTTTTTAGCTTAGCTTTTAACTGACATCTATTTATTTAGTCCTAATGACATATTTTGTGTGCGTGTGTGTGCGCCTGCGCATGCACCTGTTTGTCTGCTATCGGTAAAGCACTTTGTGATACCTTTCGGTATGAAAAGCGCTTTATAAATAAAGTTTGATTTGATGATTTGATTTGAAAAGTAGGTACGATTCAAACTTGTAACAAGTTCGGATAAAAGGCTTTGCCATAACTTCTAAAAATAACTGTAAAATATCACTTCGGAGCTTTACATTTCGCTTATACAGTTTTTGTTCCTCCAAGACATGATGCACATGTGGGTCCTGTTTTGAAAGCTTTTTGCTCTTTCTGATGCACCTCTCTGAGCGTGCCATTCGGTTACTGCCGCTATAGATTTCATCCTACAGAGCCTCAGGGTCCAAGGACAGTCACTGTGATAGTATATATGCATATGAGGAATGTTTGACCCTCACAAACCTCCTGTAAAGCCGCCCTGCATCAGGCCTCATGTTTCAATAAAAGCCCAGAGAATAGAGGAGGTGTGGGGAAGAGACAGATAAAGTCTGTGCCTGAGGGGAGCAACGGCTTTTAAAGAGCGTCACACATTTCAAATGCAACCAACTGCGGTAAAACACATCATGTGGAGGTAAAATCATAAGTCATACAGATGTAAAGGCAGAGAAAAGCAATTTGAAATGCAATTTTAGATGGTATCAATAATAACTTGCAATGTTAAAAAATAATCCTAAATTTTCTCCATTTGGCAGTGTGTGCCTGTGTAGAACACAGTTTTGAAGTTAGAGGAAAAGACAAAGTCCCTATATATTCACCAAATGCATATAAAAGAAACTCTTGAAGAAATTCAAAATGAGTGCTGAAAAACCCCAAACAATAAATACATTATTGTTAGATAAAAACACTTTTAAGCTGTGTTTACTCAAATATCAGCCTGTTCGTGAGTCGAAAATGCTTGTATGCGTGACAAAATAATTATGTCCACTCTGTGTTTGATTTTCTCTTATTTGTGTATTGACATTTTTACTCGATGCCCCTTGCTCATATTTAGTTGCAAGAATATGTGTTTTTTTGTGGCCTTTAAATGTGACAGTGAAAACAATAGACGGCAATTAATCAAGTTAATGCGTCATCATTTTGGCAACATGATTGCTGTTAAATAAAATTGTGACTACGACTATGGTGCTTGAAAAGTTCCATTTTGCTTTTGAGATCAGGCACAAAAGCAGTGACAGGGACAGGCTACAGAGTCACAGTATAATATGCTAAGATAACAAAGGGGAAATCAGTGTAGTCTTAAGTGAACAGGAAACAAGAAAGTCTTTTGTAGCTCACAGGGGAAGAAACTTATTTTTGGACACGGGGGCACAAGATTTAAGAGGCATTGGAGAAGGGTTGATCTGGTTCAGCAAACATCTGTCTTTGCAGTGTAAGGAGAGTGTGTGAACATTCATGCAGAACTGTCCTCCGGGAAATGTGCTGGCTCTTTCAAGCAGGAAGTCACTATAAACTGAACAGCTTGTGTTGGACTTGCATAACAAACATAGTTATGTTTGGGCACTGTGATATTATGGCACCGTGACTCAATGTATAGTGCAATTATCTCTAAACTAGATTTCATTTGTCCATCAAACACTTACACTTGTCCAAATTGTAACATCCACGTCCCTGTTAAGTAGTGAATTAAGTGTAGACATAGAGCGCAACGAAATTGGAAAGTGGGGATGCTGCTGTTCGCTCAAATGCTGATGTTTCAGCCAGAGAGATGTTAAGTATCCATAATCAATAGGCAATTAGCATAATTAGGCTTTCGGGTAGATAATTAGGCCAAATGAAAAGAGACAATTTGCTTTTAAAGAGCAGATAAATATCTCCCCTGTGAAATCTTTAGTTTGACATGTTTTAAATCTATTGTGCTAATATTACTCTGTGGATCTTATGCTAATTACCCACAATTGAAGTTCTAAACATTTATAGTATCCATAATTAGCTGTTTTTTTAATGGCTTGTATTACCAGCTATCCACCTAACTAAATCCATCCATTCGTCCTGTCAACAGACCTGATGACTCACGATATTCCTGTAAGGCTTAGTTCTCTCTTTCTCTTCCTCTCTGTCTTTCTCATTCACTTCAAAGTCGCTGAGGACACCTGTATGAGCAGTGAACAGAAAGGCTCTGTGCAGTCCGGGATCGAACCTGGGACCTTCTTGCTAAGAAGCAGGAGCACTAACCACTGTGCCACTGTGAACGCCGATGAGAAAGCAGACGCGCTAACTACACTGCCTTATTCATCAACCTTGTTTCATATTGTGTTGTCGTCTCAAAGCATAACAAATGCGCCCAGCACGCAATTATCCTTGTCTCATCAGTTTTCATCTAGTGAGGTTAAAAATATGTTTCCATAAGTTGGAAACGTATTTTTAAGTTAAGTGGAAATTCTCATTTTGTAAAGTTCCTGTGGGAATATAGCTCGTCTTTGGCTTGTCACAGTCTCCAGTCCAATCATGTCTGCATTATAATGAAGGCATTTTTCACTTTTCCTTTTTGTTTGCCGTCACCAGATGAGAAGCTTGTTGTGTGTGCGAGTGTGAGTGTGTGAGAGAGAGAGAGGTAGGTGGTGCAGTTGAGGAGGAATTTGCGTTTGAAGTGACAGCTTTGGCACTAAATTGGAGAGGAGGGACTTCTATTTTCTTCTGTGTGTGTGCGCGCTGAGTGAGAGTAATGCAATTATTTAGCGATTGTTTACGGTGATTTGTGTGCGCGGTGCGCATGTGTCCTCCTGCGGTCTCTCTTGGGTTTTCACTGCAGAGAAATTCAATTTGACTTGTCACTCACCAATCAGGCGGCCTAATTCCAGCCTGGGACCTGAGAGGAGCTGCCAGTTGGATGTATTTGCATGAAGATCAGACTGTGTGCTTTGGCTAATGTGTGTTTGCCGTCCTAATAAATCCATGCACAATGTTGTATCCTCTGTTAACTACATCAGGTCCTTATAAGACCCACTTTTCCCAGAATTCATCCTTTACATGATACTATTTGCTTAGCGGGTCAAATCATTATGAAGCGAAGAGTCACTCTGTGCAAACTAACTGTTTTTGCCTCAGTAAAATTCTGAGAGCCAGAATGAAGTTAGGCTCTTGGGCCAATATAGAGGAGAACTAAGAACAGTGAGAACTGAGAACTGTGGAGCACTTGTAATTGCCTTGTATATGATTTGTGCTTTATAAATATATACTTGCCTTGTCTGATACCTTCACTAGGCCGGAAGACACACACTGAACACAGCGACCAAACAGTTAAGCAGGGCCAAAAAGGTTTTAACTACTCCTGAAGAACATGTCTTAACATTAAACTGAATACTTGCACTGAATACGTGCCTCCAGAATATGAGATTGAGCCTTTACATATTAGAAGGCTGAAATATGACGGGTAGATATTCCAAAGTACACTGGCTTATTGGGACAACTTGATTACTTTTATTTTGGACATGTTTAGCCCAATACCCACATGTTTGTAAAAAAAAAATGCTTGATACAAACAGCCAAACTAAACAAAGACAAAATATTTGGGGGATCGTTTATGTCGTGTTTTTGCTTCACTCTCATTCCCGCATCTCCAAATAAGAGTTACACTGTGTCCAACAGCCGATAAAAAAAACAATTGGAAAAGCCATAAAGGCAGTATTAATTAGAAACTGTTATGGTAACATAACATTAGTTGAGACACTAAGATACTGCAGAGAAGACAGCAGCTAATCAAATCTTGGCTATAGCTATCGTGAAATCTGCTCTCTGGACCAATTCTCCTTCTGCCACCCTGCCCTACTAATGTTTTAGCACATCTAAACCTGCTGCAGTGTCCCTTAAGACCCCGCCATCAGACTCCGCACCTGTCCATACCCTGAATCTCATTAACCTTTGGCCCTAAAGACTTGTACAAATCTGCTCTCATATGCTCAGACACTTGCTCTCTCCTCCACCTGTTTGCTAATTACCAATGAGATTATTTTAATTTGTTTGTGTAAGATCTCAGAGGTACAGGACTTTTGCATAATCGGAAACTGCTTTCAGTTTGCCATCAGTGCTGGGTTGTTTTTGAAATAAAGACGATAAACTTTTCTGTCTATCTTATCTTACTCCTCCTTGTCCTGACGTAGGTTGTGTCTCTGTCTCATTCACAAGATAAAGCTTTTGATGCAGAGGTCTTAGTTTGGGCATTAAAAGGCTGAAATAGTGGGTAAATTTGCAGAGAGAAATTACGTAAACAAGGTGGAGCCGAAGTGTTACTCTGCCCTATACTGGAGGAGCATAAAAGACTGAGGTTGAATGAGGTCAAATGTGGCTAAACGTTTAAAAACAACCCAGTACAGATACTGCATAGCTTCTTGTTGCTTGTAGATTTTGTTGTGATCACAATGTACTTAGCCAAATAATTACTCTGTTATGTGGTGACAATAGGATTCTAGATACGTGTTGATGCAATGTAGGCAAGTGCACGAAACAAACAAAATCGGCAAATTCTTGTATTTTTACTGTAATGTGACGGCTTGTGATTTACAGGTTATAGTTCTTTTTGGTTCTTTTTGAAAGACACTAGGTATAACAAAATATGTTTTTATATACCTAGTGTCTTTCTAAAAGAACCAAAAATAACAATTTTGTAAACAAGAAAACATAATGAACGTAATAAAAAAAATTAAAAATGAGATTTACATGTTATAACTTTTGAATCATTTTTTTTTTATCTGGGCAAATTCGCCCTAGCACAGACCAAAGTACTTTTTGCCTAGATTCTTATTGGAAGTTCTTGCTATTTCCAAACACCACTCTACTAATGGAAAAAATCCAGAAGTGTATTTTTTTGTTTTCTTTCATGCAGTAAATATATTACATACCGTTTATTAGGATTCTGTTTGTTCTTTCCTATTTCATGCAGCCTGCCTGCTATATATCTTCACAAGCTTAATATGAAGGTGTGAGGGGCTGCACATCAGCACATAGAGAGTGATATATGGGAGACGACAGCAGTGATGGGATCTTGTGAGCGTGTGTGACTGGGCGCTGTTTAAATGGACTGTCCGATCCTGTCTGTCTGTCTGTCTGTCTGTCTCTTTCTTTCTTTCTTTCTTTCTGTCTTCCTCGTGGTTCCAACGCTCAAAAAAAGAGGGCTGTTTTTCCACCTCACAGTCACGGTGGAAGTGAGATGATGACGGGGCCACTCTCACAGACTCTAGTGCATGTGGAACGGGCAGCTCTATCCAGGTACACTCATTTATTCAAGCTTCTCAGATCTTACGCTGAAGCAGACTATTTGCCACTAGAAACTGTTATTGGCTTTTCAGATGTGGGCCTTTTCATGTGAAATCAAAATGAGAGACTAAATTAAAATGCAGAGAGGCAGTCATGTGTTGTGTAACAAACCCTGACAGGGTTGTTTGGTTTATACAAAACTTTTATTTGTATAATATCCTGACTATGTAGGTGACCTTGTAAAAGGCAAGTAAAAATCACAATTTAATACTACTTAACTTTATTTAGAGCATCAAATTTGACCTTGGAAGGTTTGGACTGGCAGTAACAGATGACAGCTCATCTTGCATACAAAAAAACAAGAACACAGATTTTACTGGCTTTTTATAGTCCAATAAAAGGAGCAATATATTATCATTTTGAATCAAATCCAGCACATGAGTGTATCCTCCATGTGGCTCTTGCTTGAGTAAAAGTGCTTGCAATTTGACAGTAATAAAAATGTGACTCATAAAGTGAATCATAACTCATTCAAAGTGTGTAGCCCTTTATTGAGCTGACTGCAGGTGTGCTGTGTGGATGCTTTGACTTTAAGTATTCCGGCTATAATCCTGCTGTCCGCAGCTCCTGCTCCAGACTGGCCCATGTCATTAAAGCTCTTCACGCACAGTTCATGGGCAGACACACATTTCTCTCTCTCTCTCTGTCGCCAACAGTGCTGACCTCAGGTAATGAGAGAGTCCAGCAATACTGAAATACTCTGTCTTCAACAGTATACTGTGGTGCTGGAAGAGCTAGTGGTTAATGTGACGTATCCATCAGCCGCAGAGTGCTGACACATCGGATGTTAATCGCTTCAGCGATCACACTACACACACTACACACACACAAACACCAAAATAACAAGGGTATCGTGTAATCGGAATACCCAACATGGTTAGATCTGAAAGTTAGAAATCAACAACAAAGCTTTGTGTCCATCTGTAAAAATACAAGAAATACATAATCTTCTTTTTGACGTCATCGTAAGATCCAAAACAATAGCAAATGTATTGATATTGAACCATTTGTCTTACTGTGAGAGGACATCTTGCTCAAAGCTAAAGACGGTGCATCTGAGGAGTTTGTCAATGTATTTTAGTATGAGGTATGATTCAAACTAACGCGTCACATTAGCTCATTTATTCAAGGGGAATAAATTGGCTTAGCTAGAAAGTTGTGTTCAGCAGAGAGACAAGCTCCAAAAGGTCTTTAAGAGAGACCACTTGCACTGTATAAATATTCTCTATTTGATGATGATGCTTCTAAATTTAGCAGAAAATACTTGATGGAAGTGTGGAGTCAGCCAGCTATGCTACACAAACGGTTCTATACAATCTCGGTGCCTGCTTGTTTCCTATGGCCCGAGGATTCTGGCACTGTTCAAAGGCTGCAGTGGGGGCTGTTTGCTCTGAACTGTTGGGAAGTTCGACTTTGATTAGACATCACAGCACACGGCACAATGTTTGACTATCAGATGAATGTAGGCCAACTCACTGTGGCGAAAAAGCCTTATTAGAAGATGGGAAAGTACAAATACAAGTTTTTGTCCCAACCTGAGACGAACAAAGCTGTCGTCTTTAAGAGTCAGCAACATTTTCAGCAGAAACTTGCCAAGGGAGAAAAAAAAAACGTTAACGTTAAATCATTTTGATGTGTATTTTTATGCACAGGCCCCAGGGTATTCTTGTGCGGCGGGTAAGACAAACAAGTATAGTGTCTGGTTGTATATGTGATGTCTAAATCTGAATCAGTCAGCACTTTAGTCCTATTATTTCCAGTGGCACTGTGTCAAACTGTATGAAAAATAAGCAAAACACACGCTTAAGAGCTGACCACAGTCTGTGAATGTGCACCGCTCTTATAGTCAATGCAGGTGGTCCTCTGTCAAGCCCGCGGGCGCTATAGGACAATATCTATCAGTCAGCACTTTTCGTCTTGTTATCTCTGCTGGCACTCCGTCAAAGATATAAACAATGATAAATAATGAACACGGCCAGTCTTAATGGATTGTGTGCATGTGCTGCATACGTTTGTTTTCACACTGACACTGTATGTATGCAGTGTCCTCAAGAAATACTGGCACCCATTCTAAAAATGGCAAAATAATATTAGAGAAAAATAGTGCATCTTTTTGGCGCCTAGAAATGAAACAATGGCCATTAACCACTTTATTTTATTGGGGTATAAATATGAGGTCCCACATGAGCCATATCCTTTCTGAAATAACCTGGAAAAGGAGTTTAAATCACTGTCTGAGAATTGCACAAATTAGTTTGGGTCTTGGGATCAGGAAGTCTCCATAAGAGTTGCTTCATCACGTTCTTCACCACCATTTTGGACGTGTTATTAAGTTATTAAGTTCCTGCTCAACCCAAACACAAAGAAATTCTGCATTTCATTTGCCATTCGTGGGGAAACAAAGTGGGTTTTACATAAACAAAAAGGTAACCATATGGACACATACTGCTGCTGCATAATCATTATAAACAAATATATTATTCATATTATAATTATGAGCGAGATTTGCAGTGGGCCCCTCTCGATGTGAGCCCGATCATTATCTTCCACAATCTTCAGCCCACTCACGTTCTTTATTGGTTGAAATCCAATAAAGAAAGTGAATTTGGCATTCCCTTTGATGACAGGCGCTGACACCGAAGCATCAATCCAACCTCTGACCTTTTTCACACAACAAGCGGGAAGTTCTATGAATCCGAGATGCTCTGGCATTTATTACATTACCAAGCCACAATAAGACACATTTAATTTTTATTCAGTACACTCATTTCCACGTCTTTACACCATTCTCACTATACCTCAAAGTTGTTTGCGTCAAAATAGATAGAGGTATGTGAATTGCAATGCTAACAGTACAGTGATTTTGGCGTTTGGCTAATTTGTATATATAGTGTTTATACTTTAGTGTAATATCTCTTATTATCTGAGAATGAATGACTGAAAGACACGTGTTTGATTCATTCATTTTTTTACGGAGTTACTGTAGTTTTACCCTTTGAAATGGATGCATCAAAAATACATGGTGGCATAATTAAGGAATTTTCAATGATGGACATTTTTCACTGGTGTTAATGGGGAATTAACACAACTGAAGGCTGCTTCTTTACAGACAGATAAACTGCAACATAAGAATCTGATTCGATATTTATCACACTGAAGTACTTGTCCCAGCAGAGATGAAAAGTGTTAAAGTAATCATCGTGGCCATGTGTCTGACACAGGGGTTTGAAGAGGACAGTGTTCTCGGTGTATGGCCAATACGAAGAAGGGCTTTTGGGAGAGACTCGTTCCTTGTTTGTATCGATCTTGAGAATATTCACCGTGCACATACTGTTGTTTTGAGAGTCTGTGCCATGTGTCAGTCTGTAGAGATTGTTAAATAATTTAGGTCTGTTCTGTTTAATGCAGCTCTGGGCCAGAAACCACTTGCAACCCTAGCCATAGTTAATAGCAACAGGCTTCTTTTTCTTGCACTTGTCTACGCATTTGTGTTTTTTTCTTGTGTTTGTTTATTTTCAGTAAAATTGAACCAAAGAAAAGCAGAAGGAAAACAAATAGATTATGAACGTCACATCCCCACAATTCATTGTTTGGGATGCTTTTGTTGCTCTTCTCCAAGATGATGTTAACTAAGATGCGTCTAATAGTTCTCTACCAACTAAGTCACCCATTAGAGAGGTGCAGTGGTTGGCACCTAATGACAATGGATAAACATAGTATACTTAAGTTTGAAGATGAGCTGTGCACAAAGAGTCAAAAGATGCTCTCTGTGTTTTGTTGTGCATTAAATGATTTCCCGAGGGGACGGAGCTTTAATGATTCCTGTGGGGAAATTGGATCAGTGCAGCGGCAAATAGGTTACAACAGAATGGAGCGGGGAAGGTGACAGGCACAATTATAACTCTTACATAGTATTTGTGGAAGCATTTTGCCTGGGATAGTTGTAGGATATTGATTGAAATGTCATCATAAAGAAAGAAAAGAAAAAATCAAAAGTTTTGCAGAAAGTGTAGACAGGCGCTACAGTGCACATGGTGGCTTACTACTTCACTGTGCACAGTTGGGACAAATCAGAACTCGGAAATTTCAAACATACATTTATAATGATTTTCAATCCCATTTTTCTGCTGCTTTTTCAGCAATAAGCCCTGCTCGTTTTGTCTGCAGCGGCCAAGATCAAAAGGATGTAAAGCACAAAGGGGAGAATGTATGCGGTCACGATCATAAATGCACACGAGTCCTTATGTCACACTCTTATGGCAAAAGTTCCCTGGAGATTAAAGGAGGATGCCGAGATGAAAGCTTAAAGGTCCGCATTAATCTTTATAATGATGGCAATGGTGTGTTGTGCGCACTTCGGCTGGTATAAGACTTTCATATTGATTCATTATCTCCAATGCAGCAGCTGATGTGACATATTATGACATATTCAGTGGTTTCGATTGCAGCGCAGGCCCCACACAGGGAGCACCCCAGCTGTAATTATAAAAGAATCATTTACACATGCTCAGATGATCCCGCCGCTCACAGCTGCGGCTTTATTGGCCCTGTTGGCTCCTATAAACCAAATGGAGGTTGATTCACATCTGCCTAACACTCCAGTATAGTAGAATATACTCAGTTAGTAAAAACAATCAAAATGTCGGGCCTATTAGCAATGGTAATCAAAGAGTAAATGATTTGGTTTGACAATTTGGAAACATCATGTGAAAAATTCTACATTTCTATCTTGAGATAATGGCAACAATACCAACATTATACGTAAAGGTTCCGTATTCATTAATAAGCGAGACTTAAAGCAGAACTAAGTAACTCATGACCCTAGAGGTCATAATCGTGTCATAGCATGTTGCGTTTTTGTACTCATTAATTATCCGTGAGAGTAAATACTACGCTGACAGACAAAGGGAGAGAGGGATATTGTACTTCCAATTACACAATTGAGATAACATTTTTAATAATTATAATGCCTTACACTTGTATTGCACTTTACAAGCCTGTATTACCAAGTTTCTCAAAGTGCTACACCGTCGTCATTATTCACTCACGTCATATTCGGTGGCGGTAAGGTTGTAGCCACAGCTGCCCTGGGGTAGACTGACGGAAGCGAGGCAACCAGTCTGCACCATGGGCCCCTCCGACCACCACCAGGCACTCACTCACTCACTACATTCACCTAGGCTTCCTGGTGTTCCCAAACGGTCTCCCATTCAAGTCACGGGATCGGACATAGCAAAGGTGGCATAGAAAACTTGGCTGTAAATACTGTTTAAGTGGCATTAGCCCGCAGTTAGCTGTGCGCGTTAGCCTGTTAGCTTCTTCTTCTTGATTCCATTAGTGTATATTGCGCCTTTGACCCGGAGGCAGGAAAGTTGCAATTGTGGTTTTCTGGCCATGACACCAGCTGGAGATGAAAGACCCCCAATCGTTCCATTAACACTTGTATGACCCCCAGAGGGACTACGAAAAGGATTTATTAAGTTCTTCTTTAAGCATAATAAAGGAGTCGCAATGTCTGGATTCAAAAAGCATTTAATACCACACAGAAGAAAAAAACACAACACCAATACATCTCACTGACATCAGCAGTGGTAATACATAAATGCGTTTTGTTTGTTTGATCTCACACCCTAGTTTATAACTGTATTTGTTAGACAACACTGACTGCTTTTGGCCCATCTCCCTGTCAAGTGTAAGAACCCAGTGTTGCCCATACCTGTACTGGACACACCAAACATAACAGTTACTGTATAAGCACGATATTGTTTTCTTACTTTGTAGCCTACTATTCTACTGTTTACTTCGGTTGCATTTTGTCTAAGCAAAGTCCATTCATACACAACACAAAAGATGTTTTCCATCTCTGTTTACAATTTGTATTTAAGTCATAAATACAACCAATTTAAAAATGCCAAGCGAGAGGCTCCCATTAGCTTCTTCATTTGACTCTGTATTGTTATTCTTCAAAGCTGAATTGAACTGGATTGATGCAAAATTGAATTACACTTACTACACTTTATGTATGCCGTTTCGTTTCCCAACTATTGCAAATGTAACCTTTTTCTTGTAGTCTTTTTGTTTACCGTTCAAAAAGCTATCTGTTGTGAAATAATGCATGATTGCCAAGTTCCCTTCCAGCTAGTCATATACAGCCAGAGGTGAATAATACACTCATGTTTCACTTACAATACAAACATTTTTTTTTATATTGGCGACATTGAAAACTGTTTTGGTGCCTCCTATAATGCTATTCCATTCATATCAACGTCTCAATGGCAAACTATAATTAAAAGCTGCAGTAAGCGGGAGACTGGGCTGTAAAGATGAAGTGTTGATTTTAAACACGCTGCACACAATAGTTTATCTAGCTTTGCATAATAGCGACTGACATTGTTAGCATAATATACTGAGGGATAATGGGTTGTAGTCATGTGTGGGCTTCGAAACACGTGCCACTAGATGTCGTACTCAACTCTATGTCCATTTT
The DNA here is from genome assembly GCA_021464625.1 of Proterorhinus semilunaris. Lineage (NCBI taxonomy): Eukaryota > Metazoa > Chordata > Actinopteri > Gobiiformes > Gobiidae > Proterorhinus > Proterorhinus semilunaris. The sequence continues at coordinate 21,440,444 of CM038349.1, read as the reverse complement.
TATTTAAGACTTTTAACTGCTGGGCTGTCTGTACGTCTGTGTGTCTGTGTGTGCGGGTGGTGGGTGGTGGGGTTGTAGTTATTTATGTATATTTACTGGTGGGGACGATTTTTATTATTTTTAATGATTTTTAAGCACTGTAAAGCACTTTGTGTTACATTTTGTATGAAAAGCGCTCTATAAATAAAGTTTGATTTGATGGACAGTCGGCCCGGTAGCTCAAATGGTTAGCTCTTTCTTTCACCTTCTGCTTTACAGCCAGAAGGTTCCGGGTCCGATCTCATGGGCCAAACTCTTTGTGTGGAGTTTGCATGTGCGTAGGTTTCCTCTGGGTGCTCTGTCTCCCCTACCACTAAAGACCTGTACAATAGAACATGGATAAATGATGAAGAGAGTAAAAAGCAAAACAAGCTTCACCAGTTCACCCTGGAGCTTTGACGAAGGCAGCTTCCTCTAGTGGACATGGTTGGTAAAAACAAGAAATCATTTGATACCACTTTATATTAAGGGGTGCTCTTTAAGTGTTAATAAGCTGTTAATAAGCATTAGTAATAAGTAGGCCATGAATAATATGCTTGTAAAGGTATTAATAAGCTACTCATTATACTGTTATCAATTACCACGATGATACCCTAATTCTAACCTTAACCCTAACACTAACCTGTAACCCTAAGCAGATTACTAATGCTTATTAGTACCTTAATAATACTTAATTAGCACCCCTTAATGTGAAGCAATACCAATTACTCTTATGGAAGAATTTAAAATATGTACAATTGTTAAAAAGGTTTACTCTGGTTATGGGAAAAATATATAATTAAAGAAATGTGATATTTTTATATTTTTAGAGTGACTTCTGACTTACTTGATGGCACCACTCCTCTCTGGATATCTTGCCTCATACTTTCTCAAGATGAATATGGCAACTCTTCTAAAGATTGGTGATGGGAAAAGAAACTCTGTAGGAAGACTGCAAAGAGTTGATTTCCACTGATTGTGTTCTCAATTTCCGTTGGGTGCTTCCTTTGTCTCGCTCACGACACAATCTCACACTGTGCTCCATTATTGCTGATCAGCAGCCTATTACTGTTGTTATGATGTCCCTTGCATTCTGTAATATCAATTTTTAAAAGGGAGCCTGTCCTCTATTGGCAGCTGTGTGTATCCAATAAAGATTGTTCAGAATATAGAAGGCAGTGTTGCAGCATTGGACAAACTGTGCATTTTATCCTATGACTAATTATAGATAACAATAACAATAATAATAGTAATGAGGTACAATTACAATACACTAAGTTACACTTTGTAAAATGCTACAATTCTTTTTTCCTAATGTTTTGTACATTAAGTCAGAACACATGTTATCGTCTTGTGCTTCAGGGGCGTGTTTAGACACTTGTCACTGGAGTAGTCACTGGAGTAGCACAGCGGATCACTTCTTGGTGCTGTTTCAGTGCCAGCCCCCCTTGGATGCACTTTCATAGGAGCTAGGCCGCTGTTAGAGGAACCATTTCAGCTTCTGCTGGGGGTAATACTTTCCAGTTAGACCATGAATGCTTAGGTGACGTGTAGCTAGAGACAATTGTAAGACAAGTACATGTACATGTACATCACTGCATTCTTTCAATATTTATATATAACACACAATCCTCCGGACACCAATACAAGGCCAGCTAGACAGACCAAATTTCATCTTCAATGTGTGCCGCTCCTCTTTGATATGTGCATCATGAACAGAAGCGATAAAATGGCGTGATTATTTTTCCTTAAAACTCCCAAAGCCTGCACTGCGCTGTATTTCTTTGATCAGTTATGACTTTTTTTCAAGGTACAAAGTGTGATATTGATGCCAACGAATACATGCTTAAAAGAATAGTGCCACTGCTGTCCTGCCACTATTTATCAGTGCGAACACAAGCAGAGGGGTGGGGGGACTTTAGGTGACTGAAGAGGGGCTTTAGTTATTCACGGTAAACCAAAGTCTTTCAGATTTTGATCACAATTTGCATTTACTTGCATATTTAAGTAAGTCCTTGAGTAAATACATGAGCTTGTTATTGACCCCCACTATGCCTGAGGTGGCTTATCACATTACAGGGATGTCCTCGGCCCCCCTGGGTCACCCCCTAGACCAGGGGGGGCCATAATTTTTTACAAAGGGGCCACATGAGTAACCTGAATTGAGTTTGAGGGCTGCACCAATGATAGCTTGAACTTGATTCTGCTCAACTTTCTCTGATTGAAAAATGCCTCAAATTATCTGGAACTCGCGTGATATCATAAGATTGCCTTTCTCGCTGCATTTTATCATTCCAACTGCATTGACTCTGCAGTTTTGTTGTATTTTAATGTCACTTGAATCAAATAAATAAATAAAATTGAAAAATTAAAATGAAAAAATATAGGACCATTTGAGCCCACTCTGGCAGGGGATGGTAACAGTGCCTCTGATACCCCGTGGAAAATACCCCAACAATTATGAATATAATCATTGAAAGAGAGTCCAGGGCCAGACAAAATTGCATGGGGGTTGGATCTGGCCCACGTGCAGCAATTTGCTGATGTTAGCAGATGGACAGCCATTGCTGTCTCAAATAATTCGTTATCTTCTTTGTCTTGCTGTAGTTGGATATCTTGACATTTATTGTATATTTGTTGTCTAATGGGGATTCCCACCATTTGCTGCTAAGGTACAGTATATTCAATCACTGCCACTGTGACGCAAAGAAGAGGGATGTTGTGCCCCAAGGTCCACATGAGAGAGATCAGCTTTATCCAATCCAGATGATTTATTGTGTCCAAGTAACCGCCATTTCCTCTATTCACTTGTAAGAAGGCAATTATTGAATTTGTGTTATTGTCTTTGGAGCTCTGAGCAACAATTTCAAATGAAGGCTCTCTCGCTTGGGTTAAATGCTTTATACAGTAATGCAGACAAATTCAATCACAGGTTACACAGATACATTCTTTTTTTTTGTCTTCTTTTGGTCATACAACTTTGTCGGTAGAACTATTCTAAAAATGCAATGGGATTTGTTCCCTCATACGCACATAATTAGGTCAGCAGGATACATTATCTTGTAGTTCCAGTTCATGGAAAGAATAGACTACTTGGAGCACTTAGTTGCTGTGGCTTGGGGTTATGTTACAGCAATCAGGCACAAAGCATGGTGGGTTTGAGTCCTGGTCCTGACAGTTTCACAAACCGCTCTTACCAGTCATGAGCCATTAATCCTCCACATCAAGAAGAGAGGTGACTCAAAAAAACTTTTTATGGGGCCCTCTTTACATTTTAGAGGTATCTATTGCAGGGAAGTCTGGGTGTTATTGCATTGACACTGCAGCATGAGTCAGCCTTACTAGACAGATAAACACACGAGAGTAAACTACGGTAGATATTGGTTTTATTTTTTTCATATTATTTATTTTTCTACTTTTGTAACCATACTCTGAAGCTATTCTGTATCCCTGCAATTTAAACATTGAGAAATAGTTTGGCCACCCGAAAAATTGAGAACAGGCACCTGAGTGACCAGTAATGTCCCTAACATTTCTACCCTTTTTATTTCACAGAAGAGTTGAGCACAGGGCGAGCAGGATGTTCTGAGGGGACCTTGGGGAGCAAGTATTTTCATTTGTCAGGGAGATGATAAAACGACTCCCCTTTCACACTGCATACAGTGTAAGTTGCTATCCAATTTCTTAGCATCTCAGACGGAGTAAGGAGTGAGCTTCTCCTTTGACACCTGCTGGCAGCATATCTATTTTCTTTTTCATCAAATTAAGGACTTTTTAAAAGAATGATACATTTGAGGTGGCCAAGGATACAGAAAAATATGCATTGACTGAAACAATGTGAGGTAAAACATGATAAACTCAAGGCCAATATTCTTTTGAAATGTTTTATTGACATACAGACGCTTTCAACCTTGATCATTTTGCTTAAAGGAACTGGCCACCGTATTTACATACTGAGATATGTTCTTACCTGAGCTTAGACGAGTTGATACGTACCTATCTGGTCTTTGTGCGTGCTCTCAGTCATGCAAAAGGACCAAAGATGTTGTTAGCATTTGGCCTCTCCCAGCATATTCCTATAGCTCCAAACGGGAGTGAAGTTGAAAGCGACCACTCTCTTCCCCGGGCATGTACAAAGACCAGACAGGTACGTATAAACTTGTCTAAACGGTGGCCTATTCCTTTAAGTAAACTTCTGGATCTTGGAAGTGAAAGGGCATCTTGCAACCATCAAACTTACACAGACAAATCATAATAATTTTGTGAACTGGTTTAAGACCAGTTGTTCTTCCAAGGAAATAGAATTTTTGAGCAAGATCGTCTTTTTTCCCGTCTGCCCAGATGCCTTGGCAACCCTCAGTACCTGGCTCTAATTATAACTAACACCTCCTGCATATTAAAACCTACACACCTGTTGTTGTTTATATTTTCTAGTACATACTCCCATGACCCATTTCACTATACGGAAGAATACATCCATGTTAGGAACGTGAAGTGTGCATAACAAAAAAGGAAAAACCCAAAAGGGCAACGATGATATTTGCATGCCAAGCAATGAAGGCTGCTAAAAGAAGGCAATTCAGAGACAAACAACTACAGTAACTTATTACACTGTCTTGCTCTCCTTCCTCTTCTTTCTCCTTATTTTCTTTCGTTTTTGCTGCCCGAGGCAAAACTTCTCTTCATTTTGTTGGAGGAGATGCATAGCTTCTCTGTTTACACCCACATGTGGGTTTGCACTGTCTCTCTCCCTCCTTCCCCTCTGAGAAGCAGGTGGGGGAGGGGCGCTCATGGGGCCTTTCAGGGAGTATGCAACGGCCAATTGTCACTGCACCTTGTCACTGCTGCTGCAGTGACTTTATTCGCTTGGTCATTTCAGTCAAATCTGTTGGTCCTCTGGGGGCCCCTGCTGGCTTGGGGGCCCCAGGCAGATGCCTGCCTTGCCTTATGGCAAACTACGCCTCTCACTGCATACACATGGTCTTCCATGCCACGGGTCCGAGCGCATCAGCCCAGACCAGAGACACTAGCCTGGGCAGCTCCAGCAGTGGGCACAGACACGCTGGTGTATGGTTAGTTAGACACCATTTTAATTATACAAAAGACCACAAACTTTATGTAAATGCTTCCACTCCTCACATGCCTCACGCATTTCGTCCACAAGGCAACTCAATGTGCCTTTAAACACTTTTTTATGTAGTCTAATTTGATTAGCTTTTTTAATATACCTATTTATCAATAAAGATCACACAAATGTAGTCTTGGATAGGCTATACGGTTTGTGAAAGATTCTTCCCAATGCGCCAAAAATAATGTATTTGTTGTGTTAAAAACAATTAGGTACATTTCCTGATTAGATAAATATTCCGTTTTGGTGTGTTTTTTGCGTTCATGCTGTAAATCCTGTGTGTGAGCCTCTTGATACATGAATATTGTGGGACCTTTCCTTCAAATTCCGCTGGTTTTCCGCTGCTGCATTTAATAATAATAAAGGCTTACACTTGTATTGCGCTTTACAAGCCTGCATTACCAAGTTTCTTAAAGTGCTACACTGTCGTCATTATTCAGTCACTCCATACTTAGTGGTGGTAAGCTACTATTGCAGCCACAGCTGCCCTGGGGTAGACTGATGGAAGCGAGGCTGCCAGTCTGCGCAATTGCCCCTCCGACCACCACCAACCACTCACTCACACACTAGCCTATTGTACATGTTTTTAGCGGTAGGGGAAACCGGAGTACCTGGAGGAACCCTACGCGAGAACATGTAAACTGTATAAATTGGTGAGCTAACAACAGTTGTGCGGATCTTTTTCTTTTTCTTAACATGTAAACTCCACACAGAAAGTCCCCCCTCTGGCCAGGGATCCAACCCCAATTGATAATGAGGGCCAATAGGTTTATTTGCTGTCGTCTGATTCATAGGACGAAGTGTCTTTAAGCGAACAGACAACTGTAGTAATCGAACCCTCATTTACAATGTAAGAGCAGCAGGCTGGGGCATCTCAATTAGTCTTCCAGGATTACTGCAGGTTAATTGACCATGTTAAGGTCAAGCGACATATAAATCTCTGTGTAAAGTGTGCTGATAGCAGCCACTCACTCAACTGCCACAACTGTGTGCATGTGCAAATGTGTGAATTCAAGCACTTTGTTGTAAAGAACAACAACCACAATAGCCAGAGGCTTTCTGGTTCTTTAGTTATAATAAAGAAAAGAAGGACATGCTGCTATTTGCAATATGCAACAGTAAAATGTATCAGTGGAACTAACATTTAACATGTAGATTAGTAGAATCAGAATCAGAATAGATTTTATTTGCCATTGTTTGAGAACAGGTTCACAAGCTAGGAATTTTTCTTGATGCGGACGTGCAACATAAAACATATAACACAGAATTTAGATAAAATTAAGCTATAAAACTTTAAACTATAAGGCTTTAGGGGCATGCATACGGAATATCAATAAATAAGATACAAAATAAAAAGTAAAAAGTAAAAAATGGTAAGACGACAACAATAGACTTCGAACCACAGTGGGATTATGTTTACAGATGAGTATAAGTTAAAAGTAAAGTGATAAGTGACAGCAGCGGGTCTAAGTGTGGAAACACCACACAGTGCAACAGAGCAGATACATCCATGAGTCTGTGACTAAGTTATTGGGTCTTGTTATTGTTCATGAGTCTGATGGCGGAGGGGAAAAAACTGTTCAAGTGGCGGGAGGTATGGGTCTGGATAGACAAATTCCACAATGGAAATTCCAGTTTTATTTACATAGAATCAATTAATTAATTGTTTACACTTATCAAGGTAAGAAGATCAAATCAAGTCATATGGATAGTCATACTCAATGGATACTCATGATTATACTGTATTACTTCTGTATCAGAGGCAGAAGCCCTTATACTTTTATTTCCTCTGATGAGTTTGTTTTGGTTTATGTGACAGCCCTAAATACAGCCTTCATAAAATGAAAAAATAAAAATAAAAAAGGAAAAGAAGTAGACCTTGGGGAAAGAGACCTGTAACGCCAAGGTGACTCTACTCTGTGTTACTGTATGTGTGTGAGTACAGTGATTCATTGTTGATCGTGGACAAATGCAGACCCCAGAGAATCCACTACCATCACTTGTACCGCTCCCTCCGGGCTATTGCCTCTGCTTTTGTTTCCAGTTCCTGCACATTTCCGTGCATGTCTCATGTGAGAATCCATCTGTACCTTCTTTAAACTCTCTTCCTTCCTTTCCCCTTGGTTCCTTCCACATCTCTCTTGTCTTGAGGAGCTGCTGGGCATCTGTGGGGGCTGACACAAAACACTTTGTGTAAACTAATTGTGTCTCGTGCTCAAATTATCAAAAATCTATAGAAAGTCTCTGGTGCAGTACATTATATTGTTGAGAAGTAATCCAAAACTGCTAATTATACTGGGTGTAACTGTTGCACATAATAATCAAGAAAAGCAACTACTACAGCTGCTAAAGACTGTATGGTAGCATTGCAACACATTGATAATTACAAGCACTTTTCAAATGTTTCTCTGCTAGTATGATTAGTACTACTGCAACATGATGCCACAGCTTGAGATCTACCACTACTCCTGATGTAGTGTATAGACACTGAAGGCAAAGTGGGTGAGGTGTCTCGTCTAAGGAAAAATGAAATAGCTGAATTTGAACCGCAGACAAATACCCTAATCATAGACACTGTCGCCCAAGCTTCTAACACCCACAGCCTAACCCTAACCTAAGCCTTTTGAGATCAGAGGAGGCATTCTCAAGGAAGTATGATTACAGTGCTTCCAGCCAAAACACATACACACGCATCACCTATAGTTTACATAAACTGTGATATTTGGTATATTATGGACATAATAGAATTAACCTTTCACCTTATTGTGGCCAAGTATAGCACAAACAAATTAAACCTCTAATTTGAGCATACACGTCAAATGTCTGTACAAATCCATACAATTGACATAAGCTGCAGGACACTGTGAGATCTTACCCCTGGCTCCTCAGTCTCACTGCTACAACTACGTCTGCTTGATGGACATGCGATAACCCCATCAGCTGCTTTCGCAGGGCCTCGACAGGCAACAAATGCACACAGTGCCCCTGACTCGAGCGTTCAGTTCCAACTGCCTGTCTACCTCTGATTGTTTACCATTTGTACTGCATGCCAAGCAGCTCGCCTTATCGTGTTGCCAGGGCTTAAATGGCTTAAGAGGTCATAGCAGTTAATTTGTTTTTGCTGCCACTTGATGTCAGAAAATTGCCTTTTTTTCAAAAGTTGAATCCAACATCCTGTTAAACATACAGTAATATGCATTCATAGCCACAAATGGCTACAAATGGTAGCTCTATCTAAGTGCCTAAATTATTCATTTGAAAAATGACCATCAAGAATATTTGCAATTTAAAACAATACATGAATAAACATCACACACATTCTTTAGTGTCAACAACCAACATAGTTTAAAGAGCAACATTTTAGGCTTAAATAAGGGTTTTCCAATAGATTATGCTCACATTTTAGAATCACAATTGGATTGAGGGCACTCTTTGGAAGAGAACCTGTTTAAGACATCAGAAAATCGACAAATGTTTAGCCTGACCATTATGTGGAAGGTTTCTGATCCCAAAACTTACCGTGACATATTTTTGCTGGACTTCCTTTCAACTGACCAGCACAAAGCAAACTGTCACCATATAGACACCAGGAGTCTGTGTTCACAGAGAAGATGTTGAATGTTAAACTGGTTGTGCCAGTTTTAAAGCGAGCTGCCCTCCACCTCAGTTTTATACAGGCTTTTCGGATAGTTGTGATGTCAGTGCAACCCGTCACAGTATACTTACACCATATACTTAGTGGACTGTGGCAATTGTAACACAAGTAAATAATTGTTTGGAGACTTTCAAAGACATTTTTGACTTTTGTGCATATTCACTGACATCTTAGTTTTTAGTTTAGTTTATTTGTTTATTTGAGCAGCAAACACTCTGCTCAAAAGGAGTGGGATGAAGCAAGAGCTTATAAGCGCCCACCCCCAAAATCAATACAATTAAAATCATCATTTCACAAAAACATAGTGGAACAACAAAGGGACAAAATAGCAACAAGGAAACAACAGCAAAACAAAATAGACCCTACACACCCGCAGCATCCGACCATACCCCAAAACGGAGCAATACTGATTACGTAACAACTAATTACGAAACCAGTCTGATAAAGCTACATACTTACAAACTATTTACAAACTATTTACAAAGAACTATAACTTACAAAACACTGTTTGAAGTGTTCGTACATCAACAGAATGAAGCACAATTACAACAACGGTCTAGTTTCAAGTACGAAGTCTAGTACAAAGCAAGTAACAAAAGGCGATCATTACATTTCTTTCAGACGGTTACCATGCTTGTTAGCATTACCAAAAGTCACTAGTTTTATGTTAAAAAGACAGATTAATATACATATTATACTCCGTGAATATTATTATGTACATTTTTTATGTAAGCCCTACACAGTGTAGTGCGTTAAAAATCCAGGTGTAGGGCGGACCAGTTGTAGAGGGCAGTAGCTCCTCATCAGCAAACCCCTACGCAGCTGCCCTAACAAGCTGATTTTGTAGATAATGTTCCTATGCAGTGTGGTGCGTTAAAGGACGAGGATTACGAGCCCGTTAGAACGATCCCTCTCAACAGATCCATAGCTCACCTACCCTAATTCTCTATTTGTAATTTTGAGCAATAGAAGGACAACCGTTGAGGGCAACAACATTATTCCTTAATTAATAAGAAACAATTTGATCCTATTGTGCCCCCTAGTGGCAACTCATTTCTTCTTCTCTATACTTTGCAAAAATCTTTTGCTTGAATTTATATTTGAACAGGTTGAAGTTTGAACCTTGTTTCTTTTCCATCTCCAATTTATTCCACAATTGTGCCCCATTAACTGTCGGACCAAAACTTTTCAAAGTTGTGCTTTGTTTCTGAGGCCTGCAGCTTAATTCATCACGTAATTCATAACGACTAGTACAACTATGTTAATTCATTATTTGATATTTTGTAGGGCACTGAAAGCTGCTGAGGTCGTGTGTTCATGTGCTCATAGGCATCCAAAGGCTTTGTCACTTCTTGCTAAATTCATTTAAAATGAAGAAAAATAAATCTGCTGTTACACAATTGAAATTTTTCTTACCAACTCTATTATTGTATGGTTTTGTAGTTCTACGGTAAAGGAAAGCCAAAGAACAGTGTTTTTTCTTCTAGCTTCACAGTTGGCGATGACTGGCCTGTCCTAGAGGACATTTGTAAATTGTGACAAAATGAACTGAGCTTTACAAGTAATCCATAACCCTTTTGCAGCCCTGCCACTGACATGTTTGAGGCCCTCCCTTCAGGGAAACCATTATCGCTCTATCAGAAGTACATCAAAACATGTGGTGACATTGATCAAAGCATTTTGAACACATCATTTAGACATGTTCCTTTATTGCCTCATATTCAAAGTGTTTATCTCTTTTTGGTATGTTGATATGTTGTGTATAAGTGTGTTTTATGACTTTTAACTTTTGCAGTCTTTTCCCAATGTGGTGTTATACCGAAAATAACAAATTGTGCATTTCTGTGTACTGCCAGTTTATCTGTTGGTAGCTGAGAGCAAAGCATATAGTATACACAGCCACCTCCTTGTCCATCAGCAAAAATCCTTTCCAGCCTGTTTGCTATTCAGGTCATATCATTCTGAGGGAGACGGTGAACAAGTAGTTGGCTTGGGATTTGAGCCACATCAGCTGTCACTTGTCACTCAGGAAGGCCTTTGTCAGATAGGATTGTTGTTATCATGAATTAGGCTGCAGGTAAAAAACGCAGAGCTTGGCATTTGAGCCAGTGCAGCATAAACATCTCAAGAAAAATAAGAATTGTCTATTTGACAATATAAAGCAATGGCCAAAAGCAATGCATAACGAGTCATTTAGACATTTTTGTTCATTTTGTAGCACAAATTTGCCAGCAGAGTACGATAATAGCAAGCTCAGATGAAAGCAGGAGTATTTTTGTTATGCTTGACAGTGTGACATATTTTGACAGTAGAAGGAGACGTACTCTGTGTGTGGTTGGTTGTTTGGAAGAGAGTGATTGACAGAGGAGGGAGTGGTGGCCAACTGGATCCACTATGAGGATCTGTCACGCACAGCCTATTATGTCAGTCATGTCTTCAACAGGAATGAGGTGAGTGCGGGGCGATCCATCACCTAAGACTTAAAGAGCAGGTTTCAACATTTTATGTACAGTACAACATTTGCAACATAGTCAAGATACTGTGTGACTGTATGAAAAAAAAAGAGAAATCAGGAAATCAGTCACTCCCAAGAGAGCATTAAAAAAGGTATCATAGAAACTAGATCGATACATGCATTTTCTTCCGTTTTATCCGGGGCCGGGTCGCAGAGGCAGCAGTCACAGAAGAGATGCCCAGACTTCCCGATCCACGCACACCTCCTCCAGCTGTTCTGGGGGGACCCCGAGGCGACACCAGGCCAGCTCGGAGACATAGTCCCACCAGTGTGAAGGTCTCTACTCCGAGCTCCTTCCGGGTAACTGAGCTCCTCAACCAATCTCTAAGGGTGCGCCCAGCCACCCTGCGAAGGAAACTAATGTCGGCCGCTTATCCATGATCTTGTCCTTCCGGTAATTACCCAGATCTCATGATCATAGGTGAGGGTAGGAACGTAGATCGATCTTTAAATCGAGAGCTTCGCCCCTCGACTCAGCGTTTACAATGGGGGACTAAGGTAGAATAAAAATTAAAAAAATGCCACAGAACAAGAAAACATCCCCAATATTGAATCTGTGTGGGAAGCACTTTGCACTGGCTGTTTTCACTCTTTTAAAGATAATATTGGGTGATAACCTCCGTGTGAGCCTTCACCAGACCCTTAGTTGTGATTCGTCACTTTGTGTAAATCTGGAGCAGCAGAGGTGAGGAGGGGCACAGCTGTTGGTAAAACTAACTGTGTCTTGTCAAGCGCCTTTGTTTTGGAGTCTCTTTTTTTGTGCTTGTGCGAGTGGATTGAGCAGAGCAGTGAAGTCCATGTGTTGTCGTCTGTCAGACAGAGGTGATTTGGGAGCAGAGGTGTGGGCTCAGGAGAGGAGACGTGCCATCGCTCCTGTCCTTGACTCAGACTCTGTGTGTTCATGTCGGCCTGCGGTCAGACACTAAAGCACAGACGGGTACTTCACTGAGGCTAATGTCCCATTCTTCAGGGAGAGCTTAGACACCGCTTGATCTCTGCCCCCGGCAATCGTATCCGCTGACTGAGAAACATGATGAGAACAATACTGTCTAACACTGATATTGTCTCAGAGGCAACTTCGGCCACTTTACCAGTTAGATTTAACTGAAATCTTTTGGAATGTAAAATGTAAAGTTGATGCTTACTTTGTGTGTGTTTTATGTTCTTTGTATGGATCTCCCCCCCCATAACAATATAACCATAAAAAAAAAACTCAGAATTTTACCTTTTCCAGACTTTTTTAAGGGACTTTAAGAATCAGAATCAGAATAGGTTTTATTGCCAGTGTTATGAACAGGTTCACAACTAGGAATTTTACTCGGTGCGTTTGCGCACATTAGCTAAACACACGTTATTGATAAACTGTATTTTTACCACAGTGCAATGTTGAAATCTGGCAAAAACGGTGCACCCCTTTTGGATTCACATTGACCATTTGGGTTGACCTTAGACAACATCAGTATATCCTATAGTGCAGACTGCATGCATTGGTCTTTTCCCACAAATGATTACTTTTACAATATTCTGTGGGGTATAATGAATTTCACCCTACACAAATGAAACAACTAACACAGGAATGTCCCCCTGAGATTCAGAGTCTCGCTGTCAGGAGAGTCCTTGCTCCAGAGAGGACCCTATAGTAGGGCTGGGCGATATGGCCTAAAATCTATATCATGATATGAAAAAATAAATATCACGATAACGATATATTTGACGATATAATTGACAATGGACGAATTACTTCAAAATCCCAGCCTTACGCCTATTGGGAAGATTCATTCAGTGATATTTTATTCTTTCTTTTTTTTTACGGCATAATTGTCTTCCAAATATGATCTACTCAAGCAGTTTACATCCTTCATTTCATTTTACTTTTTCAGCACGTGTCCCCGTGTTCTACAGTCACCGTTTATGCTGCTCTGATGGAGCAGAGCGTAACATAAATTATATTGTGTCCACAACGATATAAAAAATTACAACGATATCAAAACATTATATCGCGATAACGATATGCGATACGATATGGCCCAACCCTACCCTATAGTACATGTTTTCAGTGGTTGGAGAAACTGGACCATCCTGAGGAAACCAACACAGACACAAACACTGTTTTGTTGAACAGGTTTATTAATATTATGTCATTTGAATGCAGAGGACGTGTTCTCCCAAATACTGTGTAAACTCCATGTGAATGGAAAGTCTGTATTGTTGCCCAGTCATCTGTATCTGGAGTCATACTCGTTATGATGTGAGCTCATATATACACACGCTGCTTTCTATATTACAAACACCAGCCAAATCTCTAAACATACATCCTTTAGTATAAGGAATTGCAGATGTTAACACTGCTGACACTTGCTGTAACTTCAGGTGCTTTTCTTCCTTTGAACTGTTAGCATTTTCTATTTTAATGCCTTGTATTGATTTGTTGCCTCAGGGCTGTAATGAACTCCTCTCTTCCCGACCACTGCGTAGGAGTTGGTTCAATGCTGTTGTTTTAAAGAACTTTTCTGTAAATGGTCAGTTTCCAATCCAGCTCACTCTGTTCTCCACAAACAGATGCCCACACTGTCTCACACAGACAAGCCACGGGGCTTGAGATGTTATGTAGTAAAAGTAACTACAGCAACTGAAAGATGTGAGCTAAAACAGTTATAGTGGATGAAAAACAACTGCCAAAATACTTGTGCTGTGCTGTTGCCATTTTCAAGTGAGAATTGTTTGACATTGTATTGCTGAAAATCAACCAAAGCCCCAATTTACAGTAAGAGGCATTCATGTTGGTAGTACTTAAAGGCAATACGTTTTCTCCATTTATCTGTGGTCTGACAGGACAACTCCAGTCACTGTAATCCACACGGCTGCAATCATGTTATGATTCCACTGCCAAGTAAATTTCTCACAGCCTTAGGCACTGCCAAAGGTTCTGTCAATCATGAGTTAGATGCTAGAAAGTATGCAATTGACACAATCTATCGACATAATGGCGAAACAGCTTTACCTTAGAAATATGCTCTAACAGTACCTATTATATATAGTCCAAGCAGTGGAATGCCGTACTCACGGGGCCTAGATCTTCACACACTCACACTCTGATATGCAAAAGATGCTAAGGCGGGCTTTCCCTGCCCCCTGCCCTGAGTCTACCTGTGGAGACGTGCAGAAGGCGGTGCAAATAGAATCAAGCTTTACATTTCTCACATTCCAAACAGCACTAGGTCAGTAACACATTAAACAGTAGAAACATCACTCGTTTATACCAGTGGTCACTGCATGACTGCATAGCACCAATATACAAGTGTAACATGTGTAACTAATATGATATAGACTCATTACATGCAAAGTGACATATGTCAAGTCTTTATTTGTTATAATTTTATGGCTTACAGTCCATTTTCAAAATATTCTAATTTTATGAGATTTTTAATTTGGGGTTTTTACAAGCTGAGTCATAATAATAATGAGTCTATCATATATTAGTTTTACAGTTTAACAGAAATGAACACACTTTATAACAATATTCAAATTTGAGCTATTTTTGAAATAATTTTAGGATCTGTATTAAGATACATTTGGGTTATTGCCAAAATTTAAACAATTTAATTGTTTAGACCAGCAGAAAAGGCTTTGCACGTCTTTACAGCACACCACTGAGTCCAAGTTGGCAGACATGTGTTGTGTTTCTACACTCTCCTTTTGTTTTTGAGGACAAAAAAAAAGTAGCAGGTCTAGCAAGGACCATACAACAACACAAATAAGAATAACAGAAGTGGATAATCATAAACACTTGGGTTGCAGAGACTTTGGGTGGAGGCTTTGTGTCGGATGAGATTCAGAACTGAAAGATACAACACAATACATAGGGAGGGATGTTGGGGTCAAGAGTTTAGAACAGGTATGGGCAGTTTTTTGTTTTTTTTTAATGCAAGGGCCACTTTGGGTTTTCAAACTTTCCAGGGGGGTCAGGCCAGTCGTCGTTTGGAGCATTTCTCAAACAGAAAAAACAACAAAATAGCAGTAGTTTTGCATTACCTTTCTTTATGTGAGTGAAAATAAAGGTGTTGTTCAACCTTTCTTCGAATGGAAGGTTTAGACGGGCGGCATTTGGCCCCTGGGCCTTAGTTTGCCCACCTCTTGTTTAAACAAACAGTATTGGGAAGGCTTCAGGGTAATTACAGTTGTGGTTGGCTTAAAGCAGAGAAGTGGTTGGCTAGTGAGGAGGAAAGGGAGGTTAAAGCCTAGTCTTACTCCTGAACCCAAGTCAATTCAATATTAACTCCGTTTAAATTCTGAAAGGAAAAAAGTTTTAAGCAAGTTAACTTTTCTGTGCACATTCCAAACCTCTTCCAGGTGCAAGCAGGCTGCACACACCACCATTACCACTTCTATTTTAAACCTGGTTTTACTGGAGTAACTTCTACTCCAGCGGTGGCAGTGCCACTCCAGAGCACAGATTCAACTGAGTTGAGCAATTTTTGGAAAGAACCAGCAGGAAAGATAAGGAGTGCAGTGGAATGGAGAGAGTTGGTGGTGAGGAATGGAGGAAGATAATAAAGAGGTAGATACAAATACATGCAGCAGGTCTGGCACTCATCCCATGGGAGCTGTTAAGGTCGCCTGACTTTCTTAGCCAGATATCTTCTGTGGAGCTGTCAATAACTGCACTCGGTAGACCGCCAAATAAATGTGTATGAGGTTGAAGTTCCTGAATACTTCAAGTCTCTCTAGCTCACTATAAAGAAACAACAACAGCAAACACAGTAGTATTCTACTCATATTATAAGTTTGTCTATTGTTTGTAAATTAATGAACATGTTAGTTAATGAACATGACATTGTAGCCATGGGCTAATTTCAATCCGTCATCCCCGACTCACACAAAGTCATTCATCCTTGCCTATTGTACATGTTTTTATTGGTAGGGAAAACTGCAGTACCCAGAGAAAACCCACGCAGACACAGGGTGAACATGAAAAGTCTACACAGAAAGTTCCAGGACCTTCTTGCTGTGAAGCTCGAGCGCTAACCGCTGTGCCATCGTGCCGCAGCGGTTAGCTTTATAAGATTATAGTTTATTGTTAAGGAGAAATTGGCAAATTGTTTGAAAGGCCAACCGAACCTATATACTGTGGCAATTATTAGAAAATTCTTCTCACGACTATGTTTTTGAATACATAATATGTTAAGCCTAAGGCAGGGTCAAAATCCTCAATCAACCAGCCTTAGTTTGGGAAGCTAACTGCTTTTTGGACTACAAATTTGGAAATCTAAAATGAAGTACATACATGCTGATGTTGTGCGTGATTCAAAGGAACAGCACATGTGTTTCTTTTACAAGGAGATTACACAGATGTGTTTCAGTGATGTGCATATGTACTGTCTTATCAGAAAACGTTCTGTATATACACAGTAGTTTTGAGTAAACCAAATAAAACAAAATGAACTCAAACTAATTCAACTCTATATTCCTTCCCTAAGGAGAAGGAAATATGGTGTCTCAAATGGGTAAAAAAAAAGCCAAAGGACAGCCAAAAAACTTTCAGTTTCCTAATTTGTGTGTCCCCTCAGCCTTTCCAAATGGTTTCCCCAGGCAAAGGTGACACGACTCTCTTCCCCTTTCTGCTGGCTGACATAAAAGGTTGCGTGAAAAATTACAACAGTCCTGAATATTAGACGCGCCGGCAAAATACTTTCTCAGCCAATCCATCACTGTGGGGACACATTGGTCTGAGGAGTGTGTGGACACCTAAAAGTCAAAAGGATAAACATGCTGGAGCATCCTTGTATGTGATGGGCTGTGAGTATAACCTTGTATATTGGATGCTGACACCTAATGTGACAGTTTGGCAGTTAACCTCAGAATATAATATAATACATATATAAATATACAGAAGACGACAGCAGGCTCACACATAAACACATGCTGTTTTTTATGCATTATAATAACTTTATATTTAAAAACATCACACAGTTGAAACATTGGCCAGACCCTCCAAAAGACAAATCTCCTCATTTCAATGGTTTTGAGTGAAGGAAAACATAACAGCAGGCCAATATCTTCAATAACAAAATCAAGTCACAGCGCCCCCTAGTGTAGCTATAAAAAGCAATGTGACAACCAACCTGTGTGATGAACAGCCCTGGTCTCCCTTACCTTGTGTTCTGTGTCCTGGACAGGACACGTGAGGGATTGTTTGGTGATTGTAAGTGAGGGGCAATGACGCTCTGATTCAGCCAGTTGATAACCCTCTTTGTGGTACCTCTTATGAGGGTGATGCATTCTTGCCTCACAGCATGTCCTGGGTTCCATCCCGGACTAGCATGTTCTCCATATGTCTGTTCCAGATTCTTGTACCTCCCAAACATACTGCACTAGCAGGCCAATAGTGGATCGCAGGTATAACTAAGGCCTAAACCAGAATGAAATACTAAACCAGATCAAACTGGAGCCCTGGACCCTATACATACTACAAATCCTGGATAAGTCAATGAAGTGCACTTTTCTGCATTCAAGCACCTACAATTTTAGGTGATAAAAATCATTATTATTTTGTTTTTATACCAGATGCCCTTCCTCATGTGACTCTTTCCATTTTGTGAGATTGGGAAGACATAGAACACAGGCTTCGATAGATTTAGGATAATAAATATTACAGATCAAGAAACAAATGATCATTGAGCAGAAAGTGCTGCGCATTACCAACACTTTTTTTTTCAATTCCTCCTCTTCCAAACTGATTATTGATAATTGATTATGAATCGCTTTCACAGCGGATTTATTTTACTCACACATGTCCTAATGTAATGATTCATCTTTACCTCAATATTATCTTATTTACTTTCATAATTGTCTTTATAGTTAAGGTGTATTAGTATAGTTTGGTTATATATTATGCACCAGCAGATTTTTGCCAGTTAGGGTCTCACTTGGCCAGGAGACAATGCCAGACATTTTTTGTTTCCAGTTTTTCAATGAACAACCACACATTATTGTTTCCAAAATCATTATCTCACTCCAATTTGTGAACAATTTCTCCTAACACTAATTCTAGATTCTGTTCAGCCACTGTCAAGCTCCAACTGCAACCGGCCCACGCTGGCCGCTCACTGCTCCTATAGGTCGTCCCAGCGGCATCGAGGATGGGTCAAATGCAGAGACGAATTCCCCTATGGAATCCCCCTACTCTCAGATGATGAGACGAGACTCCCACATTTTCTCTCTCAAGTCCAGATCCAGCTAATATCATGGGATTTTCCAAAAATGCTGACATTACCAGGAGAATGTCCTGTGGATGGCATGTCTAAAAATGACCACTTATTTATCCAATACTTTACACTTGCATTTATTATGATGAAGGGATTAAACATAACACCCAAAAGGTGGTAAATGCTTCATTTAAAATGTGCTGTTACTTTTCTTAATCATTACACGTTTCATTAAGTGTCACATAAATTGGCACAGATGGAGACAAAACATATTTCTACATTTGTTTGATGACATGGAAATCTGAAATGTCTATTATTCCTGTCGCTAATTAAAAAGTAAGAGGAAATTGTCGCATTAATTTTTCAGTCTGAGCTCCCCAGGCCCCACTGTGTTATTGGAAAAAAACAAACAAACATTGCACTTCAGGATGTAGTCAGTGTAATACAATCTAACAGCAGCGTAGCCAACCACCAGGTCAGCTCCCGTATTGATCGAACGCACAGTTTTACTGCTGTTTTGAACGTGTAATAGCGGTGTAAAGTTGAGGCACATGGATTAGAGCGCTATGGTAGCTATTACAACAATGGCCTCTGCAATCAGTAAGGTGTGGACGGCATCCTCTGTTGGAATTGCATTCACGTCAGCCATAATAAAGACCATTATGCTCAACAACTGGCATATTACACGACACACGAGCTACTAAGATGAAGGAGTTTTTGATAGAGTCTTCGCAGAGAAGGAGTGGGCTGGAGGTGTGGGAATGAAAAATTCCCCAACAGATGTCAGCGTTCGTTGTTTTCAAAACTACTGCAGCTTTTAGATACAGTTTAGCAAAATAGTTCTGTGTAATGCATGTGTGTTTGCAGTCTATGCATTCCTTCCCTTTCCCCAATCATTGTGTTCCCATTTCATTTCCTCTCATTCACCCACTTTCTATTCTCCCTTGTGCCTTGAGTACATTTCCAATTTGATAAGCTTTGTTGGTTTGTTGCTCCTAACAATTAATGTTAATTTGCAGCAGCACTCCAAACTGAATTCCTATCTTCATGGACGTTTTCATCAATATTTGCCAACATGAAAAGAAAGCACAGACGCAGGGAAGCAAGACTAATTTGTTGTCATTGACACTTTCTGCCTGGGGAGGAGGTTTTGTTCAATTGTTGACAGAATTGAATGGGTTTACATGAGTCCTCCCCTCCCCCTCCCCTCTTCCCCCAAAATAACTTCTCTTGTCAGGACTTTTTGAGCCTGAAAAATTACACCAGAAGTTAATTTGTGAACATAAGATTATTATTGACGGGCCAGTGTTTTCATGCGACTTTGCAGCGAGCTGTTCCACCACTGCTCTTTCCACTGTCACTCCGCCATAAGCATCGATTTGACACGGTACAGTAGGTGCCTCCTCGCTCGCTGTAGAACTCTAATACCCCGCATGGCTGTTTGAAAGGAATTTAATCTGACCATGTATAAGTCTGATCCAACCATCGCTCAGTCGCGTGGAAACGGGTAAAACGCTCCAGCACTGATCTTCAGCTGGCACTAAGCCACTTTTATCACAGGGCTCAGTGCAGACGCCTCGGCTGCTGTCTCGTGCTGCCGTGTGACTGATTCAAATATATTGCACCTAAAACGCTACAGATCTGGATTATCATGTAACCAAGTTTTAGATGGGCACATTATTTGATACTGTGATTCCCCCCCCCCCCCCCCCCCCCCCATTTTTTTTTTATTTTAGGGCAGTGAGCGTGATTCTGATGTCAAGAATCAATCTACCACAATTTCTTGGCAAATAAAAACTCCCTGTGAATGTTAAAAAGTAAAAAATAATAATAATAATTATCACAGCTGTCCATTATACCTTGGTTTTAGAGCATTGACCTTCATTTGAAAAGACTCCCTGAGGGGAAAACAAATCTAGCCCACTTAATAAGCAGGCCTCTATCACTGTCCATGGGGTTTTCCCAGCACAAGTTCTTTCTCACATTTTAAAACATGGCTGATTCTTAAAAGAAAAAATGACAAGAATAGTTGTTAGAAGAGAAGTAGAGAGTGCTGCACTGGATAAACAATGAAGGTTGAAGTAGAAATCTTCTTAAAAAAATCAGGTGCTCTTCAGGCTTGGAGGGCATAAAATGAGTGAGGCAATATAGAGGAAGCTGAGGCACTCTGAATTTGCGTAGATTTATTTGACGCGTTTCGACTCACAAGGTCTTCATCAGAATTAGTGAGGCAACACAGGTGTGCTATATGCTCATGTGACCAGAATCATGTGACAAAGATGTGCACAGTATTTACACAATTTACAATATTTACATGGAGTAACATCTAGACAGGAGCAGAAGTACAAGTACAAAGAAAAACGGACCAGACTGGACATTAAACCGGCTTAACAAGCAGTTTAGAAATACAGTGCGGAACATATCAGAAATAATAAAAAAATGCATGGTACATTAGTAACTCAGAGGCAGTGTTAGTCAAAAAACACACATGACTCGTTTGTTGATGTTTTTAATGAAAAACTATACACATGCCGGACCTTTGCGAACTGCAATACCACCTTTGTTGTCTATAGGCTTGAATGCCAATGCGGTTGCTTCTATATAGGCCGCACTAAACGGAAGCTCAAGGAACGACTCGCGGAACATAAATATGCCATACGAACTCAGAACATGCTCTATCCAATGGCTAAACATTATAAACAGGTTGGCCACAGTAGCCCTAACTCTCTGAAAGCCATGGTTTTGGAAGCCATCCCTCAACTCCCAATAGGTGGTGACCGTCTCAAAACAACTCCGCAGGGAGACCTTTTGGATAAACCAACTAAAAGCTATGAGGAAATAGACTTTTCTCCTTTCCTTTAACTCCCTCCTCGGCCACATGTGTTTTTTGACTAACACTGCCTCTGAGTTACTAATGTACCATGCAATTTTTGTATTATTTCCGATATGGCATTTGATAACGTTCCGCACTGTATTTCTAAACTGTTTGTTAAGCCAGTTGTCCAGTCTGGTCCGTTTTTCTTTGTACTTGTACTTCTGCTCCTATCTAGATGTTACTCCATGTAAATATTGTAAATTGTGTAAATACTGTGCACATCTAATCTTTGTCCCGTGATTCTGGTCACATGAGCATATAGCACACCTGTGTTACCTCACTAATACTGATGAAGACCTTGTGCCTCAGCTTCCTCTATATTGCCTCAAGAATAATTATTTTGTCAGCTCTTTGAAACTACAGCTCCCATGAGTCCGTTGACAGTGACGATAGTGGATGGAACATGTAATATGTTGTAACAAAGCACCCACAATACGTCAAGTGGAACATAAAACTGGTTTTGTCATCTGCCACCTACCGCTTTTGTATATACTTTTAAAGCTATCGTGGTGCTGTCAGAGGTTGACTACATAAATGAATAATTCATTGGTGGGATTTCAGTCCCACCAATGACTGAAAAAGGTTTTTCCCATCAGGAGTTCACTGAGGACGAAACAGACCGTAAAAATGCAGTATTTCCAACTCCCATCAATATTACAAGGCCCTGGGTCTTTTGGAGATCCATGGAGTCCATGGTGAGCTTACCCTAAAGTAGGCTCTTCCACAGCCTCTAAAACATCTGTCATACTTGGTGGAGACTTAAGAAAGAGAGAAGGTTTTTATTTGTTTTGTTTTTTTCACTAACTGGACGGGTTCATATACTGTAGCTCATATTTGTGTTTGTTTGTTTGTTTGCACAAATGTAGATATATCATGTGACAAAATATACACTACGGTGCTAAGGCCAAACCAGGCTTTGAAATCAGAGTTAAAATAGTTAAATTCATATTACGATGATATATTATTAGTTTCAAATTAAGTTACTATATCATACTGTATTATAATTAAGACTATGCTCAATTTGTTTCAAGTATAAATTAACATTAGACATGATGTGCTCATCTTAATTTATTTTATTTTATTTCAGGATGGTATGGGACAGCTCAGGGTGACCAAAGAAGGAGTACGGCTGGAGGGAGTGTCCCAGTTCCTATCCCCTCTCTATGTCCAGGAGATATGGTCTCGTGGGGTAAGATCACGTTAATGTATTTTTATATTGTTATTATTGTGAAGTGTGCTCAGTATTTTGTTCTATGAAGTATATTTTTGCAGAGGCCAGTGTTCATATTAACATATCATGTTGACAATGACTGAACCAGAAGTTGCCTTATGTCTTTTGTGTTTGACACATTATAACCACATATATGACACAACACAGGTCTATTTATCACCTACAGAATCAGTATTGATCTCATCAGCCCAGGCGACATGAGCAGCGTCACATAAAAGCCAGACCTTATGGTGCTGTTTGTTCATCAGTGTAGAGTGTAATGATTTTTAAGTCAATGACTTATGTTGCATGTGTTGTTGACATGAGGTGGTGACCTGGGATGATTAATTATATTATTGATGTAGTAAAATAGTTGCTTGCTGTTTATACGAATATATTGCACAATATAGGATAAAAGATTTAGAATTTATCTTGTATTGGAAGATTAATGTGGATGATGTTGATTTGAAAGAAAAATAGTTCATTGTATAGTCAGTGAGTAAAGTGGTTTATCATGTTTGTCATGAAAAAAAATCATGCAAAAAATATCTTCCTTCAAAGCTGCTGGAGCAACCCAAAAGGAGCAGTGCACAGCTGCATGCTGCAGATGTCGAGCTGGAGGGTTGTTATAAAACCTAGAGATCTACCTACAGGTTTCTATTCTAGGTGTGAGAGTTGGTGTTTATTTGGGTTATTAACATTGACCAAATAAATTTATAAAATCCATAGAAGCAATATCAACTGCATAAAATAATGATTGTTGCTGCTATTCTTTTAGCCTATTTGGTAGTCCTGTGATCTACCGGCATTGCCTACAAGATCAAGCCTGTTTAAATGCCTCCAGTCCATTTGTATTTCCATCACAAATAATTTCCATCATTATAAAAACCTATTATGCATAATAAGGAAAACTGGAATTGGCTCTGAACTCATGTGTCTGGATATGGCGGCACGGTAGTACAGCGGTTAGAGCTCATGCTTCACAGCTAGAAGGTCCGGGGTTCAATTCCCACCTGGACGGGGCCTTTCTGTGTGGAGTTTGCATGTTCTCCCCGTGCCTGCGTAGGTTTCCTCCGGGTACTCTTACCAACACTTACCCTACCACTTTAAAACGTGTACAATAGGCCAGGATGAATGAGAGTGTGTTTGAGACTGTGCATGGGGGACGACGGATGGAAATTAGCCCAAGGCTACAATCCGGTGTGGCTTGTTTACATGCATGAGACCCATGTATGTTCATTAACATGCACTGTCCCGACCAAATAAACCACTAAATAAAAAATGGTTTGCGTCTAACATAACAGTCAGTTATGAACACTCCCATAGTGCCCTGCAGCTAATTTACTCATAATGCTTTATGATGTTGACACTGCTCACAATGGACAAACAACAACTTTCCTCGACGCTTTTGTCTCAAAAATGTTTGCCTTCGTCTATGATTGTGATTTTTGGTCTTATTGTTGCCTCTTTGACACCCATCCATCCATCCATCCATTTTCTTCCGCTTTATCCGGGGCCGGGTCGCGGGGGCAGCAGTCTCAGCAGAGATGCCCAGACTTCCCGATCCACGCACACCTCCTCCAGCTGTTCTGGGGGGACCCCGAGACGACACCAGGCCAGCTCGGAGACATAGTCCCACCAGCGTGTCCTGGGCCTTCCACGAGGCCTCTTCCCAGTGGGACATGCCTGGAACACCTCCCGAGGGAGGCGACCAGGAGGCATCCGGAACAGATGCCCTAGCCACCTCAGCTGGCTCCTTTCGACGTGGAGGAGTAGCGGCTCGAGTCCGAGCTCCTCCCGGGTAACTGAGCTCCTCACCCGATCTCGGAGGGTGCGCCCAGCCACCCTGCGGAGGAAACTCATTTCGGCCGCTTGTATTCGCGATCTTGTCCTTTCGGTCATTACCCAAATCTCATGACCATAGGTGAGGGTGGGAACGTAGATCGATCGGTAAATCGAGAGCTTCGCCCCCTGACTCAGCTCCCTCTTCACCACAACGGTCCGATACAGCGACCGCATCGCTGCTGACGCCGCACCGATCCGTCTACCGATCTCACGCTCCATCCGTCCCTCACTCGTGAACACGACCCCGAGATACTTGAACTCCTCCACTTGGGGCAAGGACTCCCCACCGACCTGAAGCGGGAGAACCACCTTTTTCCGGTGGAGAACCATGGCCTCAGATTTGGAGGTGCTGATCCTCATCCCGCCCGCTTCACACTCGGCTGCAAACCGCCCCAGGGGTGTCCGGTTTGGGAACCTCAGAATATCATCTCTGCTCTTTGCAGACGATGTTGTTCTGTTGGCTTCATCAAATCAGGACCTCCAGCGCGCACTGGGGCGGTTTGCCTCTTTGACACCTTTCATAAATTACTTTTTCAACTGCAGTAGTCACTTGTGTAACTTGTCATCAGTTCAGCGGTGTTACTATTTTTCTAATTCATATTAAACAAGGCACTGTGATAGGTCATCAAACAGACATTGCTGTATGTCTTATCTCTGTCCTGGCTTTTCTGACGCTATTTGGACACTTTTCTGACCATGTCCTGGCCCCTGGTGAATTTAGGTTTAGAGCAACAAACGTAATTACTTGGGCATAGACACAGAAAGCCCTTTGAAAAGGATTGTATCATTAGCCAAGAAAGCTGTGAGCAAAACGACAGAAACACACACTCCAAAATGAAGAGCGTCCCTTGGGCTTAGATAAGTCTAAAGGTACCTTCTGCATGAGTGGATCATGGAGACAGGGCCAAGGCAGATACGTATACTAATCTTCTGCAGGCTGAGCATGGCTTGGGGCTAGACTGTTTGGAAACATATCCTGAAGTGTATAACCTAAAGAGCTCAGAAAAAACACACTACTAACAAGTGAAGTGAATAAACTGATTATATGTGTATGACACCTTCACATTCGGATGGGAAAAGGTGTTAGGCATGCCGACCAGTTGATGAATGCATCAGAGAATTCCCAACACTGCTTCCCTGGTCGTGATTGACTGGTGCTCCGTCAATAAAAATAAAAAATAAAAAAGTCCAAGAAAGGCTACTTTTTTGACATCCAAGTAAAAAATCATCATGTATTGTTAACTCTGTATCAGAGAATAAGAATATTCTCACATTAATTGTGAAAGTAAGTAAGTAAGCAAGTAAGTAAGTAAGTAAGTAAGTAAGTGCTTTATTTGTCATTGTACAAGCATACAACGAAACTGTGTTCAGGTGTTAGTCGTGAGCCGCTGCGACTGAGCGCGCCACCACTGTGGTCCAACCTGAGCAGCAGGTAAATAAGAGAGTAAAGATTGTGAAAAAAACAAATAACATTTTTTCCTTCCTGCACAGCTGCTTTATGTCTCATTGAAAAACATTCCACATATTGAGCATATTCCTGCAGTGCATTGTGGGAGACGTATTGGTGGATACTGAGCAGTGGAAATACCACCAAAAAATATGTGAGATTTTTTTGTTGTTCTCACCAACACCGGAAGATCTAAAATGATTTTAATGTTACTGTAGTGGATGCATTATTACAATAAACACAGAGGTTTACCAGTATGTTAGCAAACCATGATGTATTTCTACAAAAGCAAGGTACTATAAAACACAAACTGGAAATTACCTGAATCTGAATACATCAGCAACAAGTGACATTTGAATCCATCAAATACGCGACCTGATGTACACTAGTGCAACAGCATGATGTACAGTGCGAAAGTACTCGGCTCCCTTGAACTTTTCGACCTTTTGCCACATTTCAGGCTTCTAACATAAAGATTAAAAAAAATGTAATTTTTTGTGAAGAACCAACAACAAGAGGGACACAATCATGAAGTGAAACGAAATTTATTGGATATTTCAAACATTTTTAACAAATAAACAACAGAAAAATTGGGCGTGCAAAATTATTCAGCCCCTTTACTTTCAGTGCAGCAAACTCTCTCCAGAAGTTCAGTGAGGATCTCTGAATGATCCAATGTTGACCTAAATGACTAATGATGATAAATAGAATCCACCTTAGAGCCCTGCACGGGCCTGATTTCTGGGCCCGAGCCCGGCCCGGGCCCGTGAGGTTCGGGCCCGAGCCCGGCCCGGCCCGACAGACTTTCAGAATTATCAGGCCCGAGCCCGGCCCGCGGCCCGGCTCTTCCCTCTCACGCTCTCTCTCTCTCTCTCTCTTTCCAATATTTTCCAAATGCGTGATTAAACAGCGCTGCAACAGTTGACCTGTATTGTATGAATAAATAAACACTTCTATCTAAACGTAACATAAAGCACAGTGTTTATGTTTTATTGTTGGGAGGAACACGCGTGCATTTGTTTCCTGGAAACACTGCGAACACATACCGTCGATAGAAGCACTCCGCACGCGAACCGCTCCGTCCTCTCTCTCCATACCGCTTTGCAGAGGTTTGCCCACGCGGGGAAACCCCCCACGCCACAGCCCACATGGACGGCAGGTACATGTTTGTGGCAAGAGGTGGCGGGTCAAGACCATGGATGTATTATAATTAACGACGGAGCGAGAGGACATAGCATCGATAGAAGCACATCCGCACGCGGACCGCCCGGTCCTCTCTCTCAATACGACCGCTTTGCAGAGCTGTACGCACGGCGAGGAAAACTCCCACGCCACGGTCCACGGGGAAGGCAGGTACATGTTTGTGTTGAGTTGGCGGGTCAAGAGAGCAGGTGGGCAGGTAGAGAGGAGAGCGGGTGCTGCATTTAATGTCGCCATTTAAGTTGGTTAAAAATAGCAGCACAACGCATTGGCAGGGGGGGGGAAAAACAAGCCCGAGCCCGGCCCGTGTCCGACGCAATGATGCGGTAATGGGCCCGAAGCCCGGCCCGCGGGCCTTCGGGCCGTCTGGCCCCTCGGGCCTCGGGCTCAAATGCAGGACTCTAATCCACCTGTGTGTAAACAAGTCTCCGTATAAATGCACCTGCTCTGTGATAGTCTCAGAGGTCAGTTTAAAGCGCAGAGAGCATCATGAAGAACAAGGAACACACCAGGCAGGTCCGAGATACTGTTGTGGAGAAGTTTAAAGCCGGATTTGGATACAAAAAGATTTCCCAAGCCTTAAACATCCCAAGGAGCACTGTGCAAGCGATAATATTGAAATGGAAGGAGTATCAGACCACTGCAAATCTACAAAGACCCGGCCGTCCCTCTAAACTTTCAGCTCATACAAGGAGAAACTGATCAGAGATGCTGCCAAGAGGCCCATGATCACTCTGGATGAACTGCAGAAATGTACAGCTGAGGTGGGAGACTCTGTCCATAGGACAACAATCAGTCGTATACTGCACAACTCTGGCCTTTATGGAAGAGTGGCAAGAAGAAAGCCATTTCTTAAAGATATCCATAAAAAGTGTTGTTTAAAGTTTGCCACAAGCCACCTGGGAGACACACCAAACATGTGGAAGAAGGTGCTCTGGTCAGATGAAACCAAAATCAAACTTTTTGGCAACAATGCAAAACGTTATGTTTGGCGTAAAAGCAACACAGCTCATCACCCTGAACACACCATCCCCACTGTCAAACATGGTGGTGGCAGCATCATGGTTTGGGCCTGCTTTTCTTCAGCAGGGACAGGGAAGATGGTTCAAATTGATGGGAAGATGGATGGAGCCAAATACAGGACCATTCTGGAGAAAACCTGATGGAGTCTGCAAAAGACCTGAGACTGGGACGGAGATTTGTCTTCCAACAAGACAATGATCCAAAACATAAAGCAAAATCTACAATAGAGTGGTTCACAAATAAACATATCCAGGTGTTAGAATGGCCAAGTCAAAGTCCAGACCTGAATCCAATCGAGAATCTGTGGAAAGAACTTAAAACTGCTGTTCACAAACGCTGTCCATCCAACTTCACTGAGCTCGAGCTGTTTTGCAAGGAGGAATGGGCAAATATTTCAGTCTCTCAATGTGCAAAGCTGATAGAGACAAACCCCAAGCGACTTACAGCAGTAATCACAGCAAAAGGTGGCGCTACAAAGTATTAACTTAAAGGGGCTGAATAATTTTGCACGCCCAATTTTTCAGTTGTTTATTTGTTAAAAATGTTTGAAATATCCAATACATTTCGTTTCACTTCATGATTGTGTCCCACTTGTGGTTGGTTCTTCACAAAAAAATACAGTTTTATATCTTTATGGTTGAAGCCTGAAATGTGGCAAAAGGTCGAAAAGTTCAAGGGGGCCGAACACTTTCGCAAGGCACTGTACAATAATGCAACAGATGGGCACCTCATACTGTTTGCTTAGCAGCAGGGAGGATGAGCTGTGGTTATGAGCCCTCAGATCCACCCTGCTGGAATGAAAGGCACTGGAGGAGCACACAGAACAAAGTACTGGACAAGCTTCCTGTGGCAGCAACATGTACCCAAACATATACAGGAACTTTGAAGGTAGCCAAGGGTGGCTACAGGAGAGAGAAGAGAGGCCAAACACTCTGCCAGGGCTGGAAGCACATAACAAAGGCACAGTAGAGCAGATCACAGTTACCCCAGTAGCTCTGCTTTCACTACATGAACCAAAAATGGAAGAGAAAATATTGTAGTATTTGTAAATCATATTCTGTCTGCATTTGCCTGACTTTCAGCAATAGCAACAAAGATGGTCATAGTGTTAAGCATCCATAGCTGCACTTCAACCATAACCGACTACAGGCTGGCCCCGGGTGTATAAGACTCATGTCCTGTTAAGGCTTGATCACAATTCCTCTACTGTGAGTTACCCTGGTCAGATTTCCCTTATCATGCAGAGTCTTTGTAATTGATTTGAGATCACCATCATGGGTTAAAAGGAACACCTCATGACCCATGCACCGAAGCTTTTAGTTAAAGGCAATGTACAAAGAAAGTATTTTGCTGTAACCAAAGTGGCGATAAAAAGCACAACTGGCTCTCCTCTTTAGTGGCAGACATTCACATACACGCTGTGACTGTCACCAGGCCTTATAATTGTGCCCAGAGGGACCGGTGACGACCTATCACCACTGCCCGGGATGCAAAGAAAAGTAATTTATGCAGTTTTCAGCCCATTTTCTTTGTTCATAACTCAGCTTTTCTTTTCAAATCTGTATTTTCCATTTTATTGAGCCTTTTTTCTCTCTCTGCACCCTTTGTCGTCACTCCCTCCCTTTGTTTCCAGCCTGACTCGATTTCTTGCTTTAGAGATGTTGGCTCCCCTGAGAGAGGCCTAGTTATGTGCAGTAGACCGCCTAGATAAGGGCTCCATTTCCTGGAGACCGAATAAAAAAAATCCCTGGCATGTGGCAAATGAAAAGAAGGTGAAAAAGAATATTTGAGGAGGAATCAAATGGAACATAAAATGCACAGAAAAACAAAACAGCAACACACTCAAATGATGATTAAGCAGTTACTGTACAGCTTGGCCTGATGACTGAAAAACATGGGGGTGCACGAAGCTGGGAGGATGCCATAACTTTATTTTTGCTGTTTGTCAGCTATAGATTTATTACTCTCTTTCTCTGTCTCATACTTTCTCCTGTATGCTTCTCCTCTGGGGACCTGAGCTTGCTGAAACTTCTCCAAGTGTGGAGCTGTAATTGAATAGCAGAGAGTTCTAATGGAACATTAGGCTGTTCCTGTCTTGGCAGACTCTATTGATTTTGACTTTGCAGCATCGTAAACAATTGGGCCTAAATGTAACTGAACGGATGCAGCCCCTGGTATGAGCTATAATTCTATGATTATATTGCTTTGGTTAAGAATGCAGACGGCAAATTTCCCTATATGGGGATAATAAAGTACACCTTAACACCTTAACCTCAAGTCCGGTGTACTTTTGATATTAGTTTTATTCCGCAAAGACGATAAGTGCGGTAAGAAGACAGTGTTGTGTAGGGTTGACACGCTGACTGGTTATTAGCTGTTGACTACATAAAACTGACTTTAAACTCCCACATATTTTATTAGGAGTTGTTTGTTTGTCAGTCATTCTGTTTGCTGTTAGGACAATGTGGATTGGATATTTATCTGAAAGAAAAACATTACCTCAGTAAATGACATGAACAGCTAGACAGATGTTTGTTTGCACATTTGACAAAGTTAGAAATTAGAAAACGTCTTTGTGGATGTTATTACTCATTAATTATAACAGCAAACACACAGTCTTTTGCTGGTATCCTCATGTTACCCGGGGATATCTGCCTTCATATATGAATGTTGCATGAAAATCATCATAAAAAACTAAAGACAAAACAAACAAAAAACTCTCTCACACACACAACTGGTTAATGTGAATTACTCTTTATATTGAAGGTAACCATGTCAGATCTAATTAAGCAGGTAGAGACTGGACACCAGCATAGTAATGTGCTGGTGTAGTAGGTGTCCATACAGGATACTTTACCCCATTCCTGTTCGACCAGTCAACATTGCTCTTATTGTACAGTTACTGTACACCATTTCAAGTCTTCTAATGTTTTCACCACGGAGAGACACTGTACGTTCAGCGGGTCAGTGTCGGTTGAATGTATTTGAATTAAACAGCACGTCGCCTGAAACCGTCACTCTGCTCCTGTTTCGTCAGGAGGATTTTTTTTTTTTTGTTCCCAGGCTTTAGCTGGCAAAAGAAAAGGGAATGCAGTATCTCAGCACCGGGCATAATAAATGAGGAGCGTGAGGCGTCGAGAGCTGGGCTGCCCGACACACAGCGCGCTTGTCAGATGTCAGAGCTTTTCGCCGTCACCGCCCGCATTAAAACAGAAATCAAATGAGAAATCGATGTCACAAGTGAACTCCAAGAATGAAGAGAAGATAATAGCGAAATTGAAGTTGTTCATTATGACATTTCACTGAAGATGGACGCTATTACATTATTTGCATTTAGTTGAACTCCCTGTGCGTCCGGAGACCACCAGGCGATACCGCGGCCATTGTGAAAATAGTCCCCATTAACATTTAACAGGGTTTTTTTCAGAATGTCACATGGATAAAAGTCACACTGGCGCTTCAGGGGAGCAGGCAAAAATTAATAAGAATATTAATCCCCTGCCTCGAAAGATCATTGTGTCCATCCCTGAAGCAGCTGTTGCAGAGGTCGCGTCGTCTGAAAGCCACCCACAAATCCCCTCATCACCGAATTTGACTGGCGGAAACGGCCACAGCTCGTCACGCGGCCTTTTATCAGACATTTTCATAACACTGTCTTCAACGTGAATGCGAGGTGAGATGCCAAATATGTCACTGCTCACTGACACCTGCATAATGTTTTGGGACTCTAATTCAAAGTAGAGTGAGGCAGTAGGAAGTCTGGTTCAAAGAGTGACTTACCACAGTTTTGACAAAGTTTCTACAGCAATAGGGTTTTTAGAACAATAAAAAGTGTCAATATTTTTACCAATAATTCACAAGGTTACAAATACTAGTAAACCAAGTAGTACTTAAAGCATGAATGAGCATTGAATCTAATGTTGTCTATTAAAGAAAATGCTGGCTCTCTAAATAGATATGTTTCGATGGTAACCCATTAAAACAAAAATGACGCTCTTGCGAATACTAACAACACGTTTACTAAATGCACAAGGTCACATCGAGGCTAATGTCCGGGCCTGTCACTGCCGTGTGTAAAGTATGATGCGCAAAGTACATAAACATCTCTGCTCTTACCCACATCGCCACGGACTTCTATAAACTCCACAAACACGTCCTGTACCTCACGTCTGTCGTCACCAGCATCACATCCATCCAAACAAGTCGTCAAATAATGAAATATATCTGTAAAATCCGCTTGTGTCTCGCTTTAGACAACAACAGACCACGTGCTGCTTCAACCAATGAACATGTCAGGACACACACAGGACTCACCTCCTCTGATTGGTCCCTTGTGCTGTCAATCACTCTGTCAGCCAATCAGTGTCACTCTTGCTCCAGTCACTTCCTGAAATAAACCGCTCCTTGGAAAAACAGACGAGAGCAGGATCTGTTGGAGTGCAGCTTTTCTGCGAGCCTTGATAAAATAATTACCTACAGAAACGAGTACGCCGTTCTCACGGAGAAAACAGTAATTAATTAGATTAATCGTTACTGGTAAATCTAACGTAGTTACTAACGCAGTTATTTATGAACGTCGTTATTCCCAACACTGCGTATGACTAATCCAACATCCATGTCCAACCCTACTAAAGGAAAATTACCTAATATTTTTGAATTCTGCTCATAAAAGTCTGCATTTTTAATAAGTGGTGTAAACATAAGTTTGTTAATTGTCACTGGATGTGTCCATACAGTGTTTTGACATATGCCATATACCAAGATACAAAAAATGTGTTTAAAAATGCAAAACAAGTACAGGGTTTGGGTGGTTATTCATATTCGTGTTTCAATTAAAATACAACATAGACAAAAATGCTAATCAGACAATTGCAAGATGGACGCCACGTTTGCCATGACAATGGCTGCTATTTCACTTCTCTAGTTTTTTTTAGAACTATGTTTGCAAGCTATGGTGAAATGTTGTTTTACACCGACCACTCCGACAAACTTGTTCCAGCCATAGCGTTTCAATGGCTCTCTGTATACCCATTTGAAACAATGTCAAATGTCTTCTCAGTATAATCCTGACTCGGGGCTGAGTCCTTCCACGTCCATAAACTCAGTGTTAAGGGCAGCAGTAACCATCCAGCACTATAGGCCTTCAGCAGTGCCAGCACTTCATTTAGCAACAAATTTATTGAACCAGGCACACTCCCAGTCATTGATAGTTCACCCTGTTTTATTTTAGGCCTTTAACCAAAAGGCAAAGACATTTTAGTCTGTGTTATCTTATTATTTTCCCTCATCTAAAGCCGAATGACAAATGCAATGTTAAAATGTTCCTTGTACTGTGACTAAGTGGCATAACAATCCAGTGTGGAGATAGTTTGGTATCTACAGCCCACAGCTTGGTTCAGTTATGGCACGCTTGCACAATGACTGTCAACATTTGTTAAAAGCCTTCTTGTCACAGATACATTATTTATATAATACAATATTGTATATGTTGTAAGTGTGTATGAATTGAATCTTTCCTTGAGGTGAAGCACTTTGAGGGCGCATAACTGAGCTTGTGCTACTGCCTCTACCAGTCATTTTATTTTAGGAATACAATCTGAGTATTACTCCACTTAAGTTCTCCAACTTTTCACATCCACCCAAAAAAAGGCTCCCTGAGTTCTACCAGTCAAGTTTATTGGCCTATAAAGTAGAATGAGGATGGGCACAGTCAATTATCTCACAGGAAATGTTTCTTTTTTTTAAATTTGAATTGGAGTTTTATGACCCAAAAAAAATTAGATACATTTAACAAACTCAATGGAGGTTCAGGAGGAGGCTTCCAGTTGAAACAAAAATAAAAAGTAAAATTGTGATCATCGTACTCACTGATCAATAAACCTTACATATTCAGTAATTCTACCATATCTTTTGTGCAAGTATACCAGAAACTCAATCGGCAGAATCTCACAACATTGTGTACAGCTGTGGAAGAACAGTTTTACACTCTCTAGGGCAAAAACAATGGCAATTGTGAAATTATGATTCTCTTAATCTTATAGTGTAGGTTTCCATTATATAACATTTGAATTAAATGAAATGCTTTGAATTAAATTTGTCCATTGCTGTTGATCAGGGTTTTTATTTTGAGCCAAAGTTTAGGAATAGTCTTTTGGGTCAATGTAAAAAACATCTTGGATAAGTAAAGGTTCTTCTTCTGCACACTTTCTGTGATGTTCCCAAGTAACATACCTTTACATTCCTTTGGGATATTGTATCTCAACACCTTCTGTAATGTACTGTTAAGGATAGTCCAATAGGACTGATTTTTAGGACATGTCCAGAAGATGTGGTTGTGGTTTGCGTTCATACTACCACAGTCCCTCCAATAATCTTGAGATATCCCAAGTTGTTTACTTTGTTTACTTAGGAGTGATGAAAAAATTAAAAACTTCCAGTTAAATTCTCCACTGTTGGGAGTTGGTGGAGGTCTGGAGTAGACAACATGTTTGATACCAATTATACTCCGTAAGGTCAACCTTTAATTCACACTCCCTTTACATAAAGTATAGTGTTTTAGTTTTCCATCAGACTCTGATAGAGTTTAGACACAATCTTAGTGTCTTGTGTGGCGGTTGGTAACCGCCACACATTATTTCAATAAGAGGGTTTACCACGTCAAAAGAAATCCCCTTAATTTATTTGCAGTACTAATCTCTCAGCTGTAAGTATCTGAGGAGGTCATGATTATTCAGATCAAATCAATCCTTGAAAAAAATTGTACTGAATCCAGTCAAGAATAGAACTAAACCTGGTCTAAAATTAATAAAACGTATATGAAAAAATATGAATAAAACTGTCTCTGAAATAAACACCTAAACAGCCTGCACCACCTGAATCATACCAATGATAGTCATACTAGAGTTTCACAACCACTGCCCAGTGATTTTCTCTTTTTATTCAACCATTATAAGGTAGAATATATACAAAATTCTTCTTCTTCTCACTGATAATGTACAGTATCCAAGGGATTGTAGTAATGTTTATGTTTTTTAGTCATTGGTAATGATCAGTTACTTTGAGTGCATACTCCACTTGTGTCCCTCATTAATTACAAACCTGAGAAACAATAGAGTGCATCCGAGTCTGAGTTTTAGTTCACTTTGGCCCGGCAGGTAGATTATATTCATAGGGCAGAGCTCACAATCCTCTGTGTGAAATTAATTAAGGTTGGACATTTGAATTCATTAACTGGACAAGAGTGTGGCATTATACTGTGCTGGCCTTCTGACATTAAACATACACTCACACCCACTCGCCCCACGTGCAGCGAGACAACACTGATTAGATAATTAACCATGTGGAGATCATTGGCCACATCGTGGCTCATCCTTAATTACAAATTGAATCCTTTGTCTCTGTCATACCAATATCTTTGTGCTGCCCATACATCGCCATGGAAGTTGGAAATAACTTAGTAATAGGAAGTGCATATTCAGCAAGTTCTTTTAGCTGCTCCATCTCACATTTCTTGTAAGAGCAGAACAGGAGGTTGAAATCCCATTCTGCAGAGCAGTATTATTAATCAACCAGTTTTTTTTTTCTTTTTTTCTTATAGTTAATGCAGGCTGGAACTTTACACCATTCAAGCCCCAGAACGACAAGGAACCACCAGGAGCTTATTTCTGGCAGCACATTCTGTAGTCGTTGCTTTGCCACCATATACATCTTTGAAGAAAGTTACCGTATGGATCCATGCTAGAAAATGCTGTTATTTATTAAAGCATGATCAAGCCTGTCTGACTCACTGACACTGCTAAAGGAGAAAAATAGATCAAAGAAGAGGTGAACACTGCAGGCTTAAAACTTTCAAGATCCATGGTCTTTTGAATTCTGAACAAATAAATGTACATTTATTTTCAATTGTAAGACTGATTATGATTATGATTATGATTATTCAAGACCTATTGGGCATTACTGCTGCTTTTGGGAGTTTGGAATTCACTGAAAAAGTACCTCTGTGTCCTCAGGGCAGTGTGGATTTAATGACTGGAATGTCATGTCACTGTTCTTGACAGCCAAACTGAATCCGTGAATGAGAAAGTGCTTGTGTGGAAATTCCAACTTCTGGCGAGTGCACTCTTTTTTAGGAAGGTTGAATAAAGTTCTGTTCCTCTCGTAGCCAAACGTGCATCCGTCACATTATCGTTGGGTAAGAAAAAAGAACAGGCGGTGAACAGAGTTGGTTAGAAAGAGCTCCGACTTCTGTTCGGATCCTCTGGGGGTGCGTTTGTTTACTCTCCCGGGACAGCACAGACGGGGACTTCCTTTTTTTAATTTTTTATTTATTTCTTACAACAGAAATAATGAAAAGCTGTTTTATAAATTAAAATCAGGCCGTAAGGCATTACATTACAGAGGTCTGGCCCTTCCTGTTTGACACTATGACGTAAAATATGTCACAACTTAGTCGTGTTTCAGGAGAGGGCGGAGCAGCTGCTCAGAGAGCAGGATTCAGGAGGATTGCTTAGAACTGCGTGAATGAAGCCAAAAACCACTCTGGGGGTGTTTTTGAGAAAGAAATAGCATAACAACATGGTTAAAAACTCCAAAAAGTTGATTTTGCATGATATAGGACCACATAACATATCATTAAAAAGAAGAAGAAATGGATGGCCTGTGTCCCAAGGGAAAACATATACAGTGCCTTGCGAAAGTATTCGGCCCCCTTGAACTTTTCGACCTTTTGCCACATTTCAGGGTTCAAACATAAAGATATAAAACTGTAATTTTTTGTGAAGAACCAACAACAAGTGGGACACAATCATGAAGTGAAACGAAATGTATGGGATATTTCAAACATTTTTAACAAATAAAAAACAGAAATATTGGGCGAGCAAAATTATTCCGCCCCCTTTAGTTAATACTTTGTAGCGCCACCTTGTGCTGCGATTACTGCTGTAAGTCGCTTGGGGTTTGTCTCTATCAGCTTTGCACATTGAGAGACTGAAATATTTGCCCATTCCTCCTTGCAAAACAGCTTGAGCTCAGTGAAGTTGGATGGACAGCGTTTGTGAACAGCAGTTTTCAGTTCTTTCCACAGATTCTCGATTGGATTCAGGTCTGGACTTTGACTTGGCCATTCTAACATCTGGATATGTTTATTTGTGAACCACTCTATTGTAGATTTTGCTTTATGTTTTGGATCATTGTCTTGTTGGAAGACAAATCTCCGTCCTAGTCTCAGGTCTTTTGCAGACTCCATCAGGTTTTCTTCCAGAATGGTCCTGTCTTTGGCTCCATCCATCTTCCCATCAATTTTAACCATCTTCCCTGTCCCTGCTGAAGAAAAGCAGGCCCAAACCATGATGCTGCCACCACCATGTTTGACAGTGGGGATGGTGTGTTCAGGGTGATGAGCTGCGTTGCTTTTACGCCAAACATAAGGTTTTGCATTGTTGCCAAAAAGTTCGATTTTGGTTTCATCTGACCAGAGCACCTTCTTCCACATGTTTGGTGTGTCTCCCAGGTGGCTTGTGGCAAACTTTAAACAACACTTTTTATGGATATCTTTAAGAAATGGCTTTCTTCTTGCCACTCTTCCATAAAGGCCAGAGTTGTGCAGTATACGACTGATTGTTGTCCTATGGACAGAGTCTCTCACCTCAGCTGTACATTTCTGCAGTTATCCAGAGTGATCATGGGCCTCTTGGCAGCATCTCTGATCAGTTTTCCCCTTGTATGAGCTGAAAGTTTAGAGGGACGGCCGGGTCTTTGTAGATTTGCAGTAGTCTGATACTCCTTCCAGTTAAATATTATCGCTTGCACAGTGCTCCTTGGGATGTTTAAGGCTTGGGAAATCTTTTTGTATGCAAATCCGGCTTTAAACTTCTCCACAACAGTATCTCGGACCTGCCTGGTGTGTTCCTTGTTCTTCATGATGCTGTCTGCGCTTTAAACTGACCTCTGAGACTATCACAGAGCAGGTGCATTTATACGGAGACTTGTTTACACACAGGTGGATTCTATTTATCATCATTAGTCATTTAGGTCAACATTGGATCATTCAGAGATCCTCACTGAACTTCTGGAGAGAGTTTGCTGCACTGAAAGTAAAGGGGCTGAATAATTTTGCACGTCCAATTTTTCAGTTGTTTATTTGTTAAAAATATTTGAAATATCCAATCAATTTCGTTTCACTTCATGATTGTGTCCCACTTGTTGTTGGTTCTTCACACAAAATTACAGTTTTATATCTTTATGTTTGAAGCCTGAAATGTGGAAAAAGGTCGGAAAGTTCAAGGGGGCCGAATACTTTCGCAAGGCACTGTATATTGTTATGGGATGAGTACAGAACAGGCCCCATGCAGATCCATTACACAGCTTTTTATCTCCATTGCCCTCATTCCAGTCTAAATCCAGCTCTGTGCCAGGCTGTCTAACTGCTCCTCTCTCATCCACATAAACCACCCCCCATGTTTTATTCTCTGCATCATGTAGCCATGCAGAGTACCCACTTCATGTCTGGTCCTGGTAAACCATTTCTAGTAATTATGGATGTAGCTCCTCTACTGGGGATTCATCTCATGGCTGAGAGCTCTGTGGAATGGCCAGCATCAGGAAATCCCTGTCTCAGCAGCAAGGCCTTAACAAGCCACATGACTAAGTGAATGATAGAAACATTTGCCAAAGGTGAGGATGGGTTTCATTAAAATCCTCTGTAAAGTGCATAGAATTAGACTTGTTTTTGGATCTGAGGACTCCCAATTGCAAGGATCCTCAGCGTCTCGACCACTTCGGACGTAATTTACGTCATCACAGCGCCGCCAAGTGGTGTTCCATTTAACTCAGACCACTCGCCTCCTTGCAGCTCGACTCCTCCGTTTGGCTCATTTACGAAGGATGCACCTGTGGATCCTCCACTACCTCGGAGAGCTGAAATTACCCATGATGCACTGCAACATTGTTTTTTTTCTTCCCTATTCTCGCAAAACTTTATTAGTTTGAAGTGTTGTTGGAATAATAAAATCATTGGTAGAAGTGTTGTAAAAAGAGGTTTATATAAAATTAATGAAAGGCCTAATAAATAGGCCCATTTATTAAGAAATTAGGCATATGGTTGTTAACGTAAGTCTGCAATTGTAGCTATGAGCGATAAACTGGACCTGCTAAATATATTTAATATTTAAATTGAATTTCTTACAAATCCTTGCAGAAATTGTATTTTATTCAGGCCAAAATGTTCAAATCATAAGACATCCAACCAAAACCAGTTTATAAACAGCTTCCTGGCCTCTTTTAGTCATAAAACAGTTGTTTTTGTAAGCAGATTGACATTTTATTATATAATTTGACACGTGACCTGACGCAGCCGCTCACTCTGAAGGCTGTTCCAATTGAGCTCAAATGCGGCGGTGTGAGGACACTCGGCTCCGTTTTGGAGGAGCCCACCACCAAGGACGTCAACGAAGTGGACAAACGGAGGAAGAATCCTGGCAATTGAGAAACAGCCAATGTCGTATTGCTCATTTATAACAGGAATTGCCAAAATGTGAAAACACAGGTTCCCATTGGCCTTTTATTAGAGGAGCATGGAGGCCTGGGTGTCTGTGTGTCTGCAGGTGCCTTTGTTTTTATCATCAATTTAAAACATGCATAATAGAATGGAACTCTAGGTAACCGGTGCTCCCCATTAGTATCACGATTGTAATGTGGCTCCTGGTGCTAGTTTAAAGTATCTTGTGTTCTCGTTACATTTTAGCTTTATCTGTGCAGCTGTTGGCAGGTAAACCCTTTAGATCTGAGATAATTCTGTGCATTGTCCTGTAAATACCTGTAAGGTAATATTTATATTTTTCAAAAGACACTACAGCAGAACTTGGGTTGCCTTAATTTCAATATGAGAACACAAGCTGCTACAGCCGCAGGCCTCCAGTCTCCCTTTGAGTGGCTTAATCTCCCCTTTTCCTTCATGGAAACCTGGCTGTGTGAGCTCTGGCCTGGGATTGGTCCAAATGTGTGATAGTGAGCACTCCTGCTTTGCTGAGATAATCCATCCCACCTCACAGGTGTGCCACATCAAGATGCTGATCTGACATCATGATTAGTGCACAGGGGTACCTTATACTGCCCACAACAAAAGGCCACCCTGAAATGTGCAGTTTTGCTTTATTGGGGGTCTGGGGACTCAGAACCAGTCAGTATCTGGTGTGACCACCATTTGCCTCATGCAGTGCAACACACCTTCTTCGCATAGAGTTTGTCAGATTGTCAATTGTGGCCTGTGGAATGTTGGTCCACTCCTCTTC
This sequence comes from Proterorhinus semilunaris, assembly GCA_021464625.1. Classification (NCBI taxonomy): domain Eukaryota; kingdom Metazoa; phylum Chordata; class Actinopteri; order Gobiiformes; family Gobiidae; genus Proterorhinus; species Proterorhinus semilunaris. The sequence goes on along the minus strand of CM038349.1, from coordinate 21,400,036 downwards.
AATGGCTGCGAAGTTGCTGGATATTAGTGGGAACTGGTACACGCTGTCGTATTCGCCGGTCAAGCACATCCCAAACATGCTCAATGGGTGACATGTCCGGTGAGTATGCTGGCCATGCAAGAACTGGGACATTTTCAGCTTCCAAGAATTGTGTACAGATGCTTGCAACATGGGGCCGTGCATTATCTTGCTGAAACATGAGGTGATGGTCATGGATGTATGGCACAACAATGGGCCTCAGGATCTCATCACGGTATCTCTGTGCATTCAAAATGCCATCAATAAAATGTACCTGTGTTCTTCGTCCATAACAGATGCCTGCCCATACCATAACCCCACCACCACCATGGGCCACTCGATCCACAACATTGACATCAGCAAAGCGCTCATCCACACGACGCCACACACGCTGTCTGCCATCTGCCCTGAACAATGTAAACCGAGATCCATGAAGAGAACACCTCTCCAACGTGCCAGACGCCATCGAATGTGAGCATTTGTCCACTCAAGTCTGTTACGGCGACGAGCTGGAGTCAGGTCAAGACCCCGATGAGGACGACGAGCATGCAGTTGAGCTTCCCTGGGACGGCTTCTGACAGTTTGTGCAGAAATTGTTTGGTTATGCAAACCAATTGTTTCAGCAGCTGTCTGAGTGGCTTGTCTCAGACGATCTTGGAGGTGAACCTGCTGGATGTGGAGGTCCTGGGCTGGTGTGGTTACACATGGTCTGCGGTTGTGAGGCTGGTTGGATGTACTGCCATATTCTCTGAAACGCCTTTGGAGACGGCTTATGGTGGAGAAATGAACATTCAATGCACGAGCAACAGATCTGGTTGACAGTCCTGCTGTCAGCATGCCAAGTGCACGCTCCCTCAATGCTTGTGGCATCTGTGGTATTTTGCTGTGAGACAAAACTGCACATTTCAGGGTGGCTTTTTATTGTGGGCAGTATAAGTACACCTGTGCACTAATCATGTCAGATCAGCATCTTGATGTGGCACACCTGTGAGGTGGGATGGATTATCTCAGCAAAGCAGAAGTGCTCACTATCACACATTTAGACTGATTTGTGAACAATGTTTGAGAGAAATGGTAATATTGTGTATCTGGAATGAATTTTAGATCTTTAAGTCCATCTCATGAAAAATGGGAGCAGAAACAAAGGTGGTGCGTTTATATTTTTGTTGAGTGTATATTATGTGACACTTGTCATTTTTGAGACACTTGTTTGTTTAGTTTAAGTAACTTTGTTTTGGTTAGCCTTTGTAAATATTGTAAATAGCCTGACCTGTAGTTTGGTTATTTGTGTTACTCCTTTATTAAATGTACCTTTTACACTCCTTTTATTAAATTACAACTTTATTTAACCTTTTTGGTCATCTGGTTTTTATTACAACTTTTTCACCTAGCTAAGCCGGGTTGTAACCTGGAGGCCGCCATTGCTCCACCTTTGCTGTAGTACCTCCATATGGCCGCTATTCCCCCATTGGAATGCATTGGACTTTAGACACGTTAAAAACAACTTTAATGCCCGGTGCCTAATGGTTTAGAAGTGGCTAGAGCTAGATATTCCTCCTGTGATTACGCTGGGTTAAAAACAATCTGGGGCACCGGGCTGGTTATTGTAGTATAAATTTAAGAAATCTTGCATAATTAATGAGGGCCTGACTTTGATTGACAGGCCGTTTACGTCCATCGGCTAGAATGGGCGCGATTACAACAGAAATACACGCCCATTACACGACCCGCGAGGGCCAAGCAGGGCCGGGTCTACAGTTAAGATCCCTCCCTTATGCCCTTTTTAGGAACATGCTTCGTCAGAGCAGGAGAGGAGGAGCCTGTAAATCCGCCTTGATTTCCCCCTCGAACGTGGTCATTGTGGTAAACGGGGAGGAGTGAGGGGGAGCTGTCTATTCTTTTTAACAGTCTATGGTTGTAACACAAGCCAAGTTTCAATATGGCATCCTCATTTGACAGCTAAGAATCCAGATTTCAGTCAATGAGCTTTTAGAAGCTGCACTAGCACTAATCATGCTTTGATTGGGGACAAATGCTGGGATTGTGGAAGGAGAAGTCTCTTAAATGCTCATTTCAAAACAGGTTTTAGCCATATCTAACCTCCTTAAAGTCTGGGCCTCATTCTACGTTCTGATTGAGAACCTAAACAAACACTTTCCATTATGTGAAATGTCTTTGTAATTGTGATTAAATCAACATTACAATAGTTACCAGTAAAATCAATAGGGGATGTGACCATATCATATCTTTGGACACAAGTGGGTCATGTTAATAAAATGTTTACAAAAATACTACATACCACCTTTGAAGCCACAATACCTAAATCTATACTATCGGCGTTGACCTGTGATAAGACTGTGTTTACTATCTGCTGCTGCTTTACTATCCTCTAAGGAAGATTAATGGATTGTCCAGACTTTGCTGAGGTTAAACTGAAATGTATGTATTATCATAACAGAATAAGGGCCTTTAAGGATACATGTGGTGAAACCCACAGACCAATGACTTTAATACAAGAAAGAGGAGCTGTCGTGATGCCCCGGGGAATTGAAACAGATAGTGTAGGGAAGAAAAAAGGACAGCTGTTATAACATGGATACAGATAAGTAACGGATATAAAATGTATTACGTGCGACACATGGCTCCTTTTATCAGAGTTTTGGGAAAGGTGCAATAATGCCTCGAGTCGTTATCAAAATGAATCTGGATGGGGTAAGTTTATATTAGGGCTGCACGTTTTCAAGTGTTTCATTAACCGAGGCCCTTAGGGGTTAATACGCGGTTAACCATTAGTGTACGTACCAACCCCCACCCCCCAGCGCGCGCCGCCCCTCTCCGTTACGTTATACTGACAGACGCGAAAGGGTTTTTTCATTGTTAACACCTTTATTAAATGGCTGGAAGACATTTAAAACGAAATTAATGTATAGAAATAAAATGTAGTGGTAATGACAGTGCAGTCAAAGTAGGTCACCGACTTGCGTTCACGTGGCCTTACAATATTTGTATGTATTTTACCTGCAGTCATTTAGTACGCTTTTTTTGAAACATTGTGCAAAGAAACAGTCATTCATGCGTATAACAACAACACTTATCGCTCCACCACGTTTTAACAATAACGAGAAAGGCGAGTTTTGTGCCTTTAGCTTACCTAGCTACCTCCTAAGTGATGCCCGGGTGTCGGCTGTTGAGATGGTACAACAACAAAGTTGAAGTATATCCAAGCACTGCAATGCAATAGTTGCATTTTGATCCGTCATTCTCGGTTGTAAAGCTCCCACGCTGTGCTGTTTATGGCCCGCTTCATATCGAAAAGTTAAACTAGCTAGCCATGCGCTACGGCTTCTCCTGAACAAATATTTGGGAGCGCTCTGGTGGTCTCTGGTGGTGCAAAAATGTATTACAAGTATTTAATGGCACGGCAAATTATTCATGCCACTTAACCGAGCAAAATGCGTTTACTCGGTTACGCAATTTTTAACGGTTAACCAGTTAATCGGTTAACCATGGACACCCCTAGTTTATATTAACTTTATTCTGTAAATACTATACATCAGTTCATAGGGTGTATTTTAAATCTTTTGTACCTCCATGAAAATAAATTCTATATGTAAAAATAGTCACTCTCTATGGTCCTCTCCCACTTACTACAAATACAACTTTTTCGGGAGTTAAGTTATTCCTTCTTCACCTCAAGTTTTTTTCCACAGGGGAATATTTCATGGCAAATGGAGCACTGCAGCCTTATCTGCTATGCTGTAGCTTCTTGGTCCTGCACGCTTATCTGGTCTATGTGCTTCTAAAGCCCACTATAGGACATGCAGGGCTGCAGAGGAAATCTGCCTCTATATTGGCTAATATGGATACATTGCTGGACCGTTATGATAGTGTGTGAATGATAAGCAAGACTTTTCAATTTGCACCATATACTGTATGCCTAGTTATATTTACTGCAGCTCTTTATGCAAACAGCCTGTTTGCTTGCCCTACCCACAATATTTTTTCCCTCTTTTGTATGGAATCTTTCTGTTTTATGGAAATACAAATAGAGAAGGACATGTGGTCTGGACTTCAGTTCGTTTTATTTATTTATTTTTTCTACAGCTGCAATCTTGGTAGTGTAAAACAGAGGGATTGTATGTGGTGGACAGAACTCATGTTATAAAATAAGACTTACAAATAAGGAGATGATCCTCATGGCTTTCCCTTTAGTTCTTGGAGCTGGGCGTTGTGTCAGGGTTCCTTAAGCATAATACATTATCACCCATTGTAAGGGCGAAGGCTGTGGCAGGCTGACATAGTGACTGTTTATAGATCTGTTTTCTGCGTCTATCTCTAAAACACTACAGTGCGGTTCACCCTATTCTTTGCTCTAGAGCCGTCTTCCTCTCCGCTCCCCACCCATCCCTCTTGTTTTCTGAGCCTTCATGTTAAGATTTATCTCTCCTAAAGCTTGAAGCCAGGAGGTGCCTGTTTACTGCCTGTCATCTCCCACTTCCCTTACTCTCTGTTATTCCTTCATGTCTCTCCTTCACCCTGAGCCACCTTGCCTACCTCAGCTCCAACAACTTGTACCATAAAATTCGTTTTGGTAAACATCCAACGGACCTCGGTGGCATCCATGCACAAACATAGTACAATTACTGTAAGTGGTTTGGCACCAGTTATAAGTTATTGTTCCCTGTTTTGGGGCGATTTACAGTACGATGATAAATAGTTGCAATGGCAGTTCTCTCTAGGCTGTCGCGATGCAGCAGCACAATGCAATACATTTTTTACATAAATCAGAAAGGAATGGTGGGGAGAAGACAGCAAATAATTTTTCATCTTCAAGTGGAGCCAGATTAATGCTTTCTGGAGTTTGGGACAGTGTCTGGAGGGTTGCAAATAGCGCACACCTGTGCTAGTTGGACTCAAGAACGTAAATAAAGCTTACTAACTTCAAACAAGGAAAACACACAGCATATGTTGGAACAATATGGGTAGTTTAGCTGACTTGCAGGTCCTCTGTCTCATTCTGAATCTGTCTGAATCTTATGTTTAGTTTTTGTTGTAAATTACAATTGAATTTAGGTCGGCTAGAAGTCAAAATGTGTTCTATGACTCTTCCAGGCAGATGACTAAGCACGCATCTTTAAAATAAACAGTATGCTTACTTTGTCTTTTCTATTGTATATAATTGTCACTTGCATGCGATGTAATTGAGTTACATAATATGTAACTCAAATATGTCAATATTATTGACATATTTGGCTAGACAGAACTCCTCTCATTTTGAATCTTGTATGTATGTATTTTTACTCTACTGAATCAGTCTTTATTCATTAAAAAGGCCATTGCAAAAAGAAAAAAAAAAATTTATGGAAAAAGAGATGGCACACTAGAGAAAGGTATACAATATTGTGATGTAGCTACAATCCCAGATGCCACTCATGATGCAACCCTCTCAAGGCCCGGGGTCGGTACAAAGAGAGTGGATTGACTTGTGAGCCTCGAAGGGTATTCACAACCGGACCATTTTAACACTCACTGTTGGAGGGAGGACATACTGAGAGATGGGAATTACTTGAGAATAAGGAGCATAATAAAAGCTTTTATTGGATTGACAGCTCCGGGCACAGCATTTTAAGGTATGCCTATATCTTGTTTCAAATAGTGTAGGGAGATAGATAATCACAGTCAGCATGGCTAAAAGAGGTTATTGTGCAGTACGGTAAAGAAGAAGGAATGTAAGTTCTGAGGTAAGAGTGTGCTTTTGTGTAGTGGAGTTGCAAACATTGAACAGAGGCTGCGAGCTGATTCATGTTACAGTATCCTTCATTGCCTCTGTAGAGAACCCTGTATTTGACCCTTTCTTAATGCAGAGGAAACCATCTCCAGATCTTGAGCTATTGTGATTGTGTTTAGGTTGATGACAGAGGGGACCCAAAACATATTATTTCCAGGGATGCTCAGCCACAGTACCAGTTGTAATTCCTGCAATCACTAAACTTCTGACATGCATGTGTGTTCAGTAACATACACTTTCCCCATCAAATAAACACATAAATGATTTTTTTTTTTTTAATTGCTCTTTTAGCATTATAAATTGAAAACCTCTAATAAATAGAGAATATTTCTTGGATTTTTTTTGTCAAGCCCATAAAAACATACTACTTGCTGCCAAAAAGTACGTCCGCACCAATAAAACACTTTATGATCTCGCATTTTATAACTGCATTAACAGGTTTCGGCTTGTAATCTGCTTTGTTTAAGACTAAGCTTTATGCGTGCTTCGCTTCCTTTCTCTGATACTCCCTGTGGCAACTCCTGACTGCAGCTGAATAATGTGTCTGTGAAGCATATAAAACAGATATAAAAGTGTGAGGGGTGTTATCTCCAAGTGCTGTTGGGCGCAATGTATTGTTTAATCAGCAAACCTGTGCATAATGACTGCATTAGAATGTCTCTGTGCTTATCTGCAGAGGTCTCGTCTGCAATCACTGTGTACATATTGGAAAGGCCTGTGGTGATTTTGACCCAAACTGTTTGCTCGCTTCAATCTGAGGGTACGTTATTGTCCCCACCAAACATCTTTCTCGGCATTTAGCACATTCTTCAAAGCCAATGGCACCAGAAAGCTGTTATGCAAGTAGTGACACTTCTCTTATTAGCATTGCTTTAGAGTTTAATTGTTGGGGGAAAACAGAATACCTAAGTAAAAGCTAATTAATTATACATTTATGAACTATTACTGGAATAATTCTCTTCCAGAGAGGAAGTTTGAAGCAGCTGGACCGATTATCTCTCCAATACCATCAACACTTTCCCTTCAAGGCCAGGCCGCAGAGCTAAACCAGATAAGGACTGATGTCTCTGGCTCATATTTTGCATTTGCAACACTGACTTTCAAGGATTGCAAACAACTGCACACACATACCCCCTCCCTTACCACACCCCCGTCGTTATGTGTCTGCCTCAGTATGTTTCCTCAGCCCCAACCCCCGGTCTATGGCCGGTCGTCCTTCCTGTCCCCAAGAAAAAAATCCAACACGTGTTTTGCACGTGTTCTTTTGTAAGGCGTATTGAGTTGCACAAAATGCCTTGCCTAAAGGAAATCCACCTTCTTGCAGTGAGGCATGTAAACCATTTTGCGAGAAGCAAGCATCTTTCAAACAGAGGTGGTCAGCATCAAAGTAAATGTACTTAAGAGCGTGAGTTTTTGGAGGATCTGTAGTTTACTTGAGTGTTACTTTTGCTCCACTACATTTGAAAGACAAATAAGTTACTTTCTATCTCACTACATAAAGGTGCCAAAGTTAAAAAGCAAACCTAATAACGCACGATCCAGAACAGAAGGTGGCGCCGTGCAGATGGATTTTTACTGTCACTGAGCAAGGGATGAGGTTTGTCCACATTGTGTTGCCTTACGGGTAGGGAATTCAGGCGCAATCTTTGTGTTTTTGAAGGAGTAAAGTTTTTTTTTTTTTTATACCACTACCACTTTTATACCACTTTTTTTTTTTTTTTTTTATTTGTTTGTACTTTTTACTTTGAGTTATTAAGTATACAGTATACTACAGCAAATACTTTAGTGCTATCACAGCGCAATTGGAGTATTTGACCTGTAGTATCTTTACTTTTACTCAAGTAATAAAATCCAGTACTTAGACCACCACTACCTCCAAATAACTTTTTTTTTTTAACGCTTGTGTCTACATTTTGTCTTTGTTTTAGTAATGGGACGGATCGGTGCACATTGTAATGAGATACTTAAAACAAGTTTTCAGCAATCTTTTATTCTCAATCCCTTGAAGGTTTTAGAACAGCCTGGAGTTATGAATACCAGAGCCGTGGGAAGACATTTTAGTTAGGGGGTGCTGAGGGACAAAATTTACCCCAAAAACGCTTTTTATGTGCATAATTCCTATTAATATTGCCTGCAGTTCACAGATTATCCACCAGGGGGTGCTGCAGCGCCCTCAGCACCCTGGGTTCCCACAGCCTTGATGAATACCATGCACTATGAAATGCACGCAGGACTATGTACCAGCTCTGATCATATTTAAAACATCTAAAACATTGTGTATTATGCATTTGGTGTAGACTGAACATTTGAAGATGAACATGAAAAACTGTGTGGACTCAAGATCCTCTTCATTTCCAAGAGCTAAACTAAGATCAATCATCACAAGCATTAGTTAAAGAGTGCTTTTAAAAAAATCAGTGCTTTTGAGGACAACAGTGGAGGACTCGCTTTTGAATGGTGAACAGATAGTAAATAGGCTGTATAATTGTACAAAGTAATGGTTAAAATTTTACAAAGCAATGGTTAAAAAGGTAATTTTTAATCAACATTGCTTGCCTCAGTAGTTAAAGGAACAGGCCACCGTTTTTAAATACTGAGATATGTTCTTCCTTCCTTAGCTTAGACGAGTTGATGCGTAACTGTCTGGTCTTTGTGCATGCGCTCAGTCAGGCAAAAAGACCAAAGATGTTGTTAGCATTTAGCCTCTCCTCCTCTACTTTATGGACCCACATGGGGGTGAAGTTAGAAGCGACCAAACTCTTTCTAGATTCCCCTATTTAAATACTGTTACATGTGCAGTAACACGATCCATGTCTAGTTACACAAAATCAAACATGTCAATTTTCTAAGCGGATTAAAAGGGGTACTATTTTGCAATGCGTAATAACACCTTTGGAGCACTTTGACATTACTGCACGGACGTCGAAGTGCTCCCAAGGTATTATTATGAATTGTAAAAAGAGTTTGGTCGCCTCTAACTTCACCCCCGTGTGGGTCCATAGAGGAGAGGAGGAGAAGCTAAATGCTAACAACATCTGCGGTCTTTTTGCGTGACTGAGGGCACGCGTAAAGACCAGACAGCTACGCACAACTCGTCTAAGCTCAGGTAAGAACATATCTTAGTATATAAAAAAATGGTCGCCTATTCCTTTAACCTTTTGAGTTCAGGAATCAAAACTTGGAACTTCTTGTTTTTTTTCATTTCTTTTTCATTTTCATTTCTTTCTTTCAAGCAGATAGTATGCCAATAACAAAACAGAAAGGATAAACAATGATAATAATAATGTATACACTGATGCTTAAAATGGATTGGGGAAAAGTAAAACTCTATTTTTGTTGTACAGCAGTAATCTTTCTCTCCCCTTTCTCTACTGGAACAATCAATTATTCCCTAAAATATACTCTCATTTGCTGCTCTGCAATTGCAATCTCCCCTGGTTCCTCCCATGTATGACTTTTGTTTGTTTGTCCACAGTCGTTTGGAGGAGCAGTTTTTGTTTTTTTGTTTTTTTTACCAATTTTACACTTGTGTTTTTATTTGCTGTTGTTTTTTTGTCAGCTACATCTATGTGCCCAGAACAAATTTCCCCATGAGGGACAATAAAGTTGAATTAAATTCAATAGAAATGATGAGCTGTCTCAAAGCAGTGGTAGTATAATGCAATACCTGCATAAAATATGCATTCATTTTATCCTCATATAAAATCAATTATGAGGATAAATATTCTATTGTTTGTATGGTCAAAATGGCAAAGGAATAAAGTAATGTGACGGCCATTTATAAGTCTGAAGAGCTCCAAATGTATAGCAATGTCAAGTGTAATATTTGCATTGCATGTATGTTCTGCTATGGCTTTGGCTTCCTGGATGTTTTCATCAGCCTGCAGCAGGGTTAGGCCCAGTCCCAATTCAAACCCTAGCACTAGATTTGAGCCCTTCCCCTAGATTTTGCGCGTTCCCGCGGAGGGGTAGGGTGTCCCAATACTTTAGGGAGCAAGAGGAAGTGGCTATCTCCCCTTGAAAAGGCCCCTCCGCAGCGAGTCAGGTCAGGAGCTGACTTGCGGCCGAGGGAGTATAAACACTCTCTTCACCCGAGTGTCCGAGACACGCGGCCGGAGATCAGATGACAGGAACTACGTATTTCTTGTTATTGTAGTTTATGTGTATAAACTGTGTATTACCGCTATCTACTAGACGGGGGTGAAATCAAACACGTCGATGTTGCGCGTGACGTAAGGAACACGTTCTCTGCCCCAATTTGCATACTAGTGTTGTCCCATTCCTTAGGGGAGAATCTTCACTTGCACTTCCCTCACTGAGGGGACTCTACTGTGAAGGGAACTCATAGCGAGTGTTCTCAGACCAAGTGAGAGAAATGGGACTAGGCCTTAATCTTACTCTGCTTTCTATGAAAATGACATTAACACATACTTGTTTACCAAACTTACTTCGATGTGTGTATTTGCATATATGAGCACTTAATAATGCAGGGTTTTCCCATCTATGGTAATTTTTCTAAGTGACACTAGAAGAATAGGGTGATGCTTGTTCATGCACACTGCACACTGAGCTGGAAAGATTGGAAGTGCATTGCATCTGTCATGCTTTACAAAATGCTTCAATGCTTTAAACAGAGTGGAAAGATAATGTACTGGAGGCTATCACACGGCCCGTTGGAAATAATTAATCCAGCGTACAGTATATTCTTCAGAGGAGCAAAGTAGCCCATAGTAAACAGTCTGCAGGCCTCATTTGTAGGTTGGTTAATCGCTTTACCTGGACATATGCCATAAATAGTAAGAGGGGCCTTAAGGAACCGAGGGCGTGGCCAAATTGCAGAGAAGAAAAACTGCTTGAATACTAAATTGTGGGGGGGGGGGTTAAAGCTTGAACTTCATTCATGTGATTCTATATTTTTGTCCATTTGTAAATGGTGTGATGATGTTGATTCGAGTCCCTGCTTAGAATTAAATAAGCGGTTTTTCAGTGCCTTTTGAAACCATTATAAACATTTACAAACCCATATCAAAATTGGCAAAAACATACATACAAAAATGCCATCTTCCCTTTCATTCAAATGGATTAACAGCTCTCCGATTTAAACCACAATTTTCATGTGAATGATATTAATTTGGAAAAATCAAGAGAGAAATTGGGTTCTCCATGAACCATTTAATTCACAACACCAAAAGGAATAAGCAGTTTAGAGACCATTTAGGTCCAGAAATGAAGGCGGAAAATCCACACATAAAAAATAATGCGAAGGGGTTCACTTGCAAAATATTTTTTTCAGATTATCCAGAAGTTTAACTGAGGGGAAAACATTGGCAAAAAGAAAGTTGTTTAAGACACAGAATTCATCTGATATATTGGATTGTCACTTATATACTTATTTCCTTTTCAGCTAGTGCTTGCCTGTTTTCCCAAAAAGTATAATAACCCCATAAATGTTTCTTGGCTTGTAACATAACACTGCTGGTTATGTAATAATTTCACTCACAAGAAACACAAAGCAAACATTGTGACAATTGGCTTAGGAGGAGACGACGAGCTCTCGGGCTTTCATTCCTCCGACCTAAAACATCGAAGGACTGAAAAAATAGTGCAGTACGGGCAGGAGGAGCAAGTCAACATAAATGCTGAGGAGACGCTGAGCAAGACCGGGACGTATTTATAGGATATAGAGACTGGAAAGGTCGTTTGTGAGGTCCTGCTCCTGAACTTAATATAACACACTTATCTTCATAATGAGGATGATAGTAAATGTTACAGTAATAGTTTTGTGTTCTATGTCTAGTTCAAAAATAAACAATTGGAACAAAGTGTGGCTTTAAGCAGCAAATCGAAAATTGTGGTTGTTATTAGTGCTCAACAATAATTGCTTTTCATGACATGTCTCACACAGAGACAAAGCAAGGTGGAGCGGATGAGTGCTGTGCTGAATATATAAAATGCATTATCTGTGGCTGTCATGCTGCCGGTGGAGACAGTGTCAAGTGTAAGTGGTGGATGCTGATGCATCGGAGGCCCATTGATAACACAGGTTAATGCAGTATTGACTGGGACCAGGGGTCAGATCAGGAGCTACAGCGGGGCTAACTGAGGGAGAGGCAAGAGCATGCAAAATTGTAGAAGTGCAATCTCATCCCCAAATCTTTTTTGAGAGAAGGGGTGAGAGGCACAGTTCAAAACTGAGTACAATAGATTAGATTTTTGAACTAAACTGATGTTGGGTGCACTGTGGCAGAGTGGTTAGCATTGCCATCGTGCTCTCCAATCCACCCCACTGTACAAATAAATGTGCATAATGAATCGTAAATTGTGCAATGAATGAAGGTGAGAGTGAATATGATTTCTCTGTATTTACCATCAAGAATGGCAGGGTCAGGATCTACACGAAGTAATGTAGGTACAAAAAGGGAGATGGAATCAATGGCACTGTCAATCATTGCTTTTTGTTCAATGTTGAATACTATGCTTTTGTAAATTGCTGTGCGTACAGGAGATGTGAAGAGGTCAGATCCTAGCAGATGTGAGAAAAGAAAAATACTGTAAAATAAATGCATTTGACAAAACCTGTTTCTTCTTTCTCTTGTCCAGGACAGTCCACTGATTCTCCAGTCAGACCGTAATGTAACCGTCAATGCCAGGAATGGAGAAGGGCAGCTGACCGGACAGCTCACAATAGGTAAGCATTCACCACAAAAATGCTGCTCCTCGCTATTTCTGCTTTGAGAGAGCCAATAATGTTGTTTTGTTTGTGCTCAAGTTCCTAAATGCACTTTAGCTCTTTCTGTTTACCAAACTAAGTGCTATCTATTTCCATTAGTGCATCTCACCGAGGCTGACAGCCGCACTGTTTTTTCAGCCAAATCAGTTTTTCAAGGTCTTATTATATTAGACCAAGAGCTCACATCATTCACAGCAAATATGACTCCCCATCTATGGACAGGTTTTAAAACAATTAGATGGCGTTCTCTGTGGTAAATTGACTGGATTTGTCTGTGTGTGGAGCTAAAAAGCAAAAAAAAAGGGATTCAGCGGGTTTGAGGGGCTGAACAAAACATGAGGAAAGTGTATTGACGTATAGGGAGAATTTTTATAAATGTAGTCTTTAAAGTTGCATTAATATGTAAATACCCCAACCTCTGTAGGGTGGCAATAGCTCACATGGTAGATATAATCCATGGTTGCAGTTTGGCAGCTTGAGTCCTATGTGTTGCAAATGTGAAATGGCGCGTGTTGTGTTCCTTCCGGCCGGCTGTTTCTCGTCCAGTTTCTCCCAGTCAGACTCGCCCCCGCCTCCGGCTAACTAAAAGCACCAAGCCCTGGCTTACCAACTTATTATACATTTACCACGGAGCAAGTGTCTGTCTCAATTTAACCGGACCTGTGTGACCTTCATGGTAGTTGTACACCATGGTCATTTTCCGGGCTGTCCACCCGGTGGTGTTGTTGTAGTACACTTAATAATGTAAAGTTATAGTTTCTATCTAAAGCTACCGAGCTCTTGCCACACAATGCATACTGCCATTCTGTTTATGAGCAAACCAGCCCACTTTTCATCACGCAGTTGTGCTTTCTTCAATGAAGTAATTATGTTAGTCTCTACCTCTTCACATATAATGCATTTTTTATCCATAACGTTCTTAATGAATCAGTAATAAAAATATGCGCAAAATGTGACATTTGGAAAGTAACAGTGGGTATAAGCAACTTATTTTCAAGCCAAAGTGAAAAAGAAATAAACACATTTAAAATGCACAGCCAGGAGTTCAGCCTGGTGCTACAGCCTCAGGTGTGCCTCCATGCACCTCTGCAGGGGGGTCATTACCTTGTGGAGCTACAGCCTGGAGAACTGCTAAATAAAGTCCCCATATCTATATGGAAAGTTTTTGTAAAATTGGACAATTAATTTACATCACCTTTAATGTGGATTTTATTTTAATTATTTGTCAATACACCTCGCAAATTTCAAGGAACCAACATTGTTCTCCATAGTGCCCCGTGGTACTACAAATGGTCAAAAACGTCAAGCCTTGATCATGGGATATTTCATGTGTAAGTCCTTGCTTTCTACCAGTCTGGTACATATATGTACTTATATATACATTATATATATTTGAGTATCTACAAATGTGGGGGTTTGACAGATGTTACAGCAACCAAGAATTAAGTCTTATATATTGCTGCTTACTGGCACGTGCGGTATAGTTTTCAGAAATAAATGTGTTGTTTGCGAGAATTGCCTCCGTGGCTTCATGGCTGATCACTGCAGGTACAGCATTTAGATTGTGACAGCTGAGATGAATGGTATTTGGAGCTAGACGCCCTGTATCTGCTGTGTGATGTACACTGCAGTATAAAGATATTTATCTCCAGAACTTGTTTTATTTTCCCCACACATCCACACTCCATACCTCTCGGAGCTGTGATGGGTCGAATTTCCTGACAGCTCGTCTCCTGCTGTTAAAACTCCCTAAAGCTATATTCCTCAGTCAGAGAAAGCCTTTAATGCTGCAGGTGCAGACGTGACTGTCGGTGGATGTGGCGGCGTTCACTAAATCACATTGTGTTTAAATGAGGACACCGTGATGGCTAAATGACATTGACTGTGTTGTTTGTTGTGCACTTACCATTAAGCAGACAATTAGAATTTACGGTGTTTTGCCCAGCAACAATAAAACAAGACATAAAATGAATTGGTAAGTGGCTGTGGGTTGTGGTTGTACTTTTGTGTTATCCAACAATAGTTGTTTTCCCTCTGTTTTTTTTTCTTTTCTTTTCTGGCTTGTTCCTAACAAAACAAAATTACATGTAAGAATTATTGAGATACACAATTATGTGTTTAATGTTTTTTAATTGGAAAAAATATAAATAAAAGAGAGGGGGGAAAAGTAAACACATGCACGAATGCAACCAAACTCCAGGAATGTTTTGATGAATTTGAAACATAATTGCTCTTAAATATCACTTATTTTTTTATTTATTTGGTCAGGACAGTGCATGTTAATGAACATACATGGGTCTCATGCATGTTAACATGCCACACTGGATTGTAGCCTTGGGCTAATTTGCATCCGTTGTCCCCCATGCGCACTCTCAAATTCATCCTGGCCTATTGTACATGTTTTTAGTGGTAGGGGAAACTGAAGTACCCGGAGGAAACCTACACAGACACGGGGAGAACATGCAAACTCCACACAGAAAGGCCCCGTCCAGGTGGGAATCGAACCCAGATCTTCTAACCGTGCCGCACAAACAGCACAAACTCCCAGTAAAAACAATTGTGAAAAAACAGAAGGTAGGAGTGCTGCTTGGAACTGTTTTACTTATCTTATTTCTTGTTAAACGATGGTGCTCTTTGGTAAAGGGCTAAGTCCATAGGCAACAAAAGGAAAAAAATGGCCAAGGCACTCATCTATGAAATCTAAAAAGCCTTTATTAAATCACATGGCAAGAAAAGGTAAAAAAGTGCTCCAACGCGTTTCGGCTAGGGGCCTTCGTCAGGGAGTGTAACCTGAATGGTATGAAAAACCAAGCAATTAAAAGAACCTGTAAGACTAGGTACCAGGTGTTGGCACCTAAAAACAATTGTGATTGGCATTGGCGCTTTGATAATTTCATACAATTTGGAAACACTTGTCTGATTTATAGAAGCTTACATGGGTTGACTCCACCACCTCTTACAAACTACGTTAAATACAGAACAACTGCCTGGAGGTAGGGCCATAAGCAGAGGCGACTGTGAGGGGACTGTGAGGAAAAACGTTCTTTCAGTGTCTAGTGGGACAATTTACCAACTACAGTGAGGGAGGCCCCAGCTTTAAAGTAATCAAAAGTCACTTAAAGGAGTGGTTGAGATCAAGCCAAACGTGTGAACATAATTGATGCAACATTTAAAATGCACCTTAGGGCTATGTGTAATGCACCACAGCACTTTAAATAAGTTATTTTCTAAATGTTAATGGAAATGAAATCAAATGTAACTGATATTAATGTATGCACCTTGTTATTTTAATTATTGATGAGATCCAAAATACAATAATGCGATTGTTTGATTTGTTTGTCATCCATTAACTGTTCCCCCTGACTGGATGTGAACAGCTGTCTAGGGACAACAAATAAATATTAGCCTATGGTTAAAATCTGGCATATTTACATATTTTATATGTTCATTCATATGTAGGGTCTCTATTTGAATTAAAATAAAATATGTTTTATTTTTTTATATAAATAGAAATAGAAATAAATAAACATGCTTAATATAAAGAACAACATAAACTTCAGGGCTTTTTTGTCAAGAGAGAAGAAAAGTTTTAATTACTACTATTGTTACAAATGTGGCCCTGTATGTTCTGTGCTGCAGTGAGTCTCTTGTCACAGGAAGTGTGCCAAAACCCAAGAATCCCTACTGTGCCAAATCACACTTAGATAGCACCGCTCAGTGACTGCTGCAGAGCTACTGAGGCTGACCAGAGATCCTCGCTGTCCCTGAAAATCCCACCCCTCCAACCCCACAGAACAACTCCAACTAACTTCACAATTCTCCCTGGGTTATTAAGTATAATGAGACAACAGTTATTTCTGTTTACCAGACTCCTGCCACTTAGGGAGGCAAGAAAGTTGCAGCTGACTAAAGCCCTCATTAGTATTCATTACATAAAGACACAAGAGGACCAGCTCTCCCTGGTCTGAGCAGGAGGTTCAGGATCATACAGCAGCTGCTGAAACATGAGAAATAGAAACTTGTGTTTTCAGCGACAGGGCAAAATGTGTGTTTTAAAAAGCCTTAATAACCTGAATAAAAGAAGTTGACATTTCTTTTGTTTTCTACCATGTTTTGCTTGGCTATGCTGCACAGAAGTGAATCTCTAGTTTGTCTGTAGCCTGACCAGTGTGAGGGGCTTATCTGCAAGTTGGCCTTGGATGTCTCGCCTCACTTTTATGGCTCTTTCTCTCTCTCTCCTTCCTCATCCTTCTTTCCCATCTTCACCATTGGCTCATTAATGTGAGTGAAAACCTGTCATCTTTGTCTTCTCAATGGTCTATAAAGATGATAGGTGAACCTGAAGTTTGGAAGACATACCCTTTCACCTCAGTCCGTGATGATGCCACAACATTTGTGCATAAAGTCACACAGTCTATAAGCCAGGGCTTACTCTGTGAGTAACCTTTTTTTTTTTAACAAAAACGATCGCCTAGATCGCGACATACTGATGCTTTGATTACTTTGGTGTGCTTGGAGATCTTGGAGAGTTTATAGCTAAGATGATTTTTCAACACAATTACACAAAATAACTTTACTCTCCTTATACTTTAAGTTTATCTAAATGTTTGAAGGTAGTGTACCACCCATTAATAAATGCATTCATACACCAGTGAACACAGGTCAGCTGAGTTAAGTGTCTTGCCAAAGGACACAACAACAGTGTGCACTAGTTGGGCGGTCAAGGCATTGTTTGAACAACATTAGGCTCTACCTATTTAACTGTCTGCTATAAGGCCTTGCTTGGTTGTGCATTGAAAATATGGTGCACTTTTCTTGTTACAAGGACAAAACAATACATTGACATTGACAAAGTCATAGGAAAGATGCTTGGTGCCAGGTTATAGTCACGTATGCCAATAAGTAAGTGTGAAATGTATTAATTTGTCCTTGAGCAACCACATTTTTAACCTGGACTAGATGGATTTGCACAAAGTCACTGCCATTCTCGCTCTGTTTCTGGCTCACACTCTCTATTAAACAAAGTCCCAAAAATCTTTTTAAAAGTCCTTCCAACTTTTCAAGTACTTCACGGCATCTTTTTTCACTCCATCTTCCTCTCCTCGATTTACTTTCCCTCACCACAGCTCTTCCACACTTGTCATTTGCGTTGGCCTTCCCATTTTAATCATGCATGCCCCTCGTCCTTTATTAAGCCCTGAATTCCCTGCTGACCTTGTTACTTTGCTCAGAACAACTCTGGCCTGCATTTATCTCTTCATTATCTTTACCTTCTTACATTAATTATGCTGCCTTTTGTCTGGGCGCAATCTCTCAGCTCATTTCTTGGGCATCTGGCTAATGTAGCACAAAAAGTGGATTATCGAGCTAGAAATTTAAGCAGGTGAAGTATAAGCACCAAAGATCTAATGATTCATTTTCTGATAATGTCAAGCCACATAATAAACACATAATAAAGTGGCTGGACCTAGAAAGAGTCATGCACGTATGATGATGCATGTTGCAGGAAAACCAGGGAAGGTGGAGGTAACATTTAAAATCATATTAATAGCTTTAATTAATTGGAAATCTGCTTTGTATTTATTGTGCTACACAATTTCACCAATGTGATTGCTGAGCAAAAATTAGATTACTGTGCACAGCCAGCTCTACAGCTAAGCCTCACAGTGAAATCCAATTGTTCCATTTACACATAGTCTAATTATAAATGAAGATCTTGAAGAAATATCCCCTCCCTCTCAGCAACCATTGACAGACACAGCAATCCCATTTCGCTGTGGTCACACTTTCTGCAGAGAGAGCTGCATGACCTCATGTGACTGGCTCGGAGGCACAGTGCCATACTAAGTGCTCTCATGTCCAACATTGGCAGCCAATCACAGAGAAGCACATAAGCACCTCTCCAGTTTAATGGTTCTACCCAACGACCAAATCAACTGTTTTAATGGACCAATTAAAAATACATAGAGCTGAGCATTTACAAACTGGAACACATTTAAGCTATCAAGTGTTCAATAAAGGCCTGGGTTTACTGTTATCATTTATGCATGCCGTATGATAGTGCTTTCCTGTGCACAAAAGTTCAATGCATAACAGTTTATTTAATATGATGGACACTGTATCATTATTGTAATGGCATGTTTAAAGAAAGGCTATTGATCAAAATATACCAGGAGTTTGTGCTTGGAGACGACTGGAGAGTAATACAGTGGGGAAAAGAAGTATTTAGTCAGCCAACAATTGTGCAAGTTCTCCCACTTAAAAAGATGAGAGAAGCCTGTAATTTTCATCATAGGTTTACCTCAACTATGAGAGACAAAATGAGAAAAAAAAAATCCAGAAAATCACATTGTCTGATTTTTAATGAATTCATTTGCAAATTATGGTGGAAAATAAGTTGGTCACCTACAAACAAGCAAGATTTCTGGCTCTCACAGACCTGTAACTTCTTCTTTAAGAGGCTCCTCTGTCCTCCACTCGTTACCTGTATTAATGGCCCCTGTTTGAACTTGTTATCAGTATAAAAGACACCTGTCCACAACCTCAAACAGTCACACTCCAACCTCCATTATGGTCAAGACCAAAGAGCTGTCAAAAGACACCAGAAACAAAATTGTAGACCTGCACCAGGCTGGGAGGACTGAATTTGCAATTGGTAAGCATCTTAGTGTAAAGAAATCAACAGTGGAAGCAATTATGAGATAATGGAACACATACAAGACCACTGATAATCTCCCTCGATCTGGGGCTCCACGCAGCTCTCCCCCTGTGGTCAAAATTATCACAAGAACGGTGAGCAAAAATCCCAGACCCACACGGGGGGACCTAGTGAATGACCTGCAGAGAGCTGGGACCAAAGTAACAAAGGCTACCGTCAGTAACACACTACGCTGCCAGGAACTCAATTCCTACAGATTTATTTGAGTGATTATTTACATTATTTACATTAACATGTTGAAGTGCAGAAAATAAATACAGTAACAAAAACTCAAAAGGAGTAGGCCGAAGCAAGACAGCTTATGAGTGCCTACCCCCATATTCAAAATTAATTTACATTCCGGATACAGTGATACAACATCTCGTGTTTACATACAATATAACACTTTACATTACAAATTCCTGCATTACACAATTACAAATGTCCGCATTAACTTTACATATAGCAGCATTGCTAAAGAAAAACATTCATGTTTTACAAGAAGAAAATCACATGTTTACAAGATCGTGTCTTCCCTCTCTTTTACCAAATATTTGTTGTATATAGGGAGCTGGTTGTTTACTGCTTTATATATCTGTAACAAAGTATTTTGTTTTATAAGGTCATCAAGTTTCATGGTGTTGGATTTTAAAAACAGAATATTTGTATGGTCCCTATATCCAACATTGTGAACATTTCTAATAGCCTTCTTTTGGAGTCTATATAAAGCCTGTAAATGACTATTGCAGGTATTTCCCCAGACCTCAGAGCAATAATTTATGTACGGTAGGATTAAGGAACAGTACAGGGTAAAGAGAGCCTTGTGGTCCAGAAAAAATCTACACTTGCCCATTACGGCCACATTTTTCAAACTTTTCCCACAAATGTTATCTATTTGTGGTCTCCAGCTGACCTCATGATCACACCCAGAAATGTATATTCCTTTACTTGTTCTGTTGTCAATGTTGATTTGAATCTGAACGTCATTATTACGTTTACCAAATAAAATCATCTTTGTTTTCAATATGTTCAGTGATAATTTATTTCTATTAAACCATTCTTTGAGTTTATATAATTCTGTTGTGACCTCTGAGACAAGCAGTTGTAGTTGTATCTTTGCCGGAACCCAGAATTGTTGTGTCGTCCACAAATAATATACATTTTAACTTTGTTGAGACTTCACAAAGATCATTTATGTATAACAAAAACAATTTAGGCCCTAATATTGACCCCTGGGGGACTCTGCATACAATGCACCTCCGTCCTGATACATATTTATTTATTTGTACGTACTGCTTTCTTTCAGTCAAGTATGACTTCAACCAATTGTTAGCAATCCTTCTGATCCCGTTATTATTTAGTTTGTTTAAATGTATTTCATGGTCTATAGTGTCAAAGGCTTTCTGCAGGTCTATGAATATACTCAATGAATACAGCCTATTGTCAATATTGTTGGTGACTTCTTCGCTTAGATTGATTAATGCATGTGCAGTTGACCTGTTGCTTCTGAACACATACTGACAGTCACTAAGTACTTATGTTTATTCACAAAACTGTCCAAGCGGGCAGCAAAACGTTTTTCCAGGATCTTGGTGGAGAAAGAATGCTGAGTTGCATCCAAAACATCACTGCTCTAGAGGAAATCTGCATGCAGGAATGGGCCAAAATACCAGCAACAGTGTGTGAAAACCTTGTGAAGACTGCCATTGCCAACAAAGGGTATACTTTGTTATATTATAACAAAGTATTGAGATGAACTTTTGTTATTGTCCAAATACTTATTTTCTACCATTATTTTTTAAATAAATTCATAAAAAATCAGACAATGTGATTTTCTGGATTTATTTTTCTCATTTTGTCTCTCATAGTTGAGGTATACCTATGATGAAAATTACAGGCCTCTCTCATCTTTTTAAGTGGCAGAACTTGCAAAATTTTTGGCTGACTAAATACTTTTTAGGTTTTACATCCCAACATTTGTGATCGTTCAGAGTATTTTCATTGTGACATTTACGCGTGTGGCTATGATGTTCATTTTACAAAATGTACTTTTCATTTGCAAAGGCTTTGAGGGGACATGAATTATGCAGCATACACTACATCAGCGGTTCAAGCGGTGACTCAATGTTCCTGAGGCATGTTTTGCAGGAACTTTCTCTGTTTAAAAGTTAAAGTAATGATTACTCAAACTCAATCCTAAATCCAGCCCTTACCAGCAGCTCACCCTCCAGCTGTACTGCCCCGCTCCAGTCAGACTGCCGCTGTTGTCCACAGGCAGACATAAACAGAAATCACTTGCATTATTTTTGCGAAATCTTTGAAAATGATGCCGACTAACACAAAGGGCACAATCAAATAAATACACATATGGCTGGGTGTTAAAAATTTACATACTTCTACATATCTCAGAGTTAGATCTTACTGACGACCACTAGAGTCCATGGGTTCGATTCTATCATCAACACGGCTGGAAAACTGAGAGCCTTCACAAATATAATAAAGTAACTCCTTTTAGGAAACGATAAAGGCTAATCTAATATATTCGTCCTATATCATTACTTTATTTGTATGTTATTGGATAGATAAACAAAAGCATTGTTACAATGACAAAAGCCATGTTCACTTCATAGGCCAAATAGCTAACTGCTAATTCGCAGACAAAAAGTACATTTAGACAAATCACGCACAGTAGAATTATACTATACAAACACTATAAAACTGTTCACAGGTTTAATTTGATTTGAACCCTTGTTTGATTTTATTGGTAATCACGATGAATAGAATATATTGCCTTTGGTTTAATAGCATCCTCCCTGGGGCTGGGGCTTCGCTTGAAAGGAGCTCTATAGAATTGTTCTTGGACTTTGACAGTATTAAAGATAATTAAAAATGCTAGGGTTATGCAATAGTTTTAATTTAGTTTAAGTTTTTCGTCCTGAAAATAGGCAGCACCGTATTCGGCATTATGAATTCAATATCTATCAGCACAGAAAGTGACACATTTGTTTTGTTCTTCAGTATTTTGCAAGTGCAGACATTTTTTGGGGAAAAAGGCTTGTGCATAGTGCATCTTATTATAAAGCCTTTTTATTGATCGTGAAATGGCCGACTAGATGTTATTGTTGTTCACATGTTGCTCTCTGAACGTTATGAAACACTCACTCCTGTGAAGAAATGAAGAAATTCATTTGGAAAGATAGGAATAACCACAACTAACAAATTGAAAAAAATATTTATATAATATGTTAATTACACTGTTTGTAAATGTAAAACAAGAAATAATTATTTAATTTACTGTAAATTAGTTAATGAACCTTAAGTGCAAATTGAACCTGGAAGACTGACTTGCAGAGGTTCATCACCTTATCTAGAAACTCCACCTCGTCAGTCCTCCAGTCATCCCCCAGGATTCCCTTCTTAAGTCGTTCACTGCCTTGGCCATTTCCCGTCTGTGCAGTGACCCTCCTCCGCGCCTCCTCTGCCTGGCCTCTCCTCTGCTCTGCTCAACGTCCACTGGCTGTCTCAATCTCATCTTCTATCACCACCAGTGTTCAGGCTCTGGGGGGAGACTTCTCCTCTGTTCATTCATCAAGCCCATATCATATCGTTTATCCACTGTCTTCCGCCGAGGTCTGAGTGCCAAACATGATTCATGTCCAATAAAGCTTTTGGTTACACTTTATTTTGCACTTTGTGTCTACCAAAATTAGTACAATGTAATGTGCTATGTAGCAACGTGTAATAACATGTACCAGTGTAGAGTGTCTATTAGTAATTTGGAGGTACATAATGTAATAAGACGCAAGACCCTTAGGGCTAGGGGTTAAGTTTAGGGTTGGAGTTAATGGATGTGCGTCAGTGCTGCGTTCTGATGTGCATTGGCCTTAGGATTTTATGTCTTATTGCATTACTTCAAACTACTAATACAGATTATTCCATTGTGTATGTAGCCAGTAGGTACAAGTTATTACACATTGTTACAAAGCACATTACATTTTATTATATTTGGAATGTATCAAAAGTAGTGTAAAAATAAAGCGTTACCAAACTTTTCTAATGCCACTTTGTTTCTGTGAGTCTTTTCAGGATGAACTGGGCCTTGAAGTGAGCTCAATAAAGGTTAATTATTAATAATTACAAGTAATGGCAGGTCTATGATTATGCCTTCTGTTGATCTGTCACTGGGTTGGTTAACATAATACACAAGAAAGTATATTATCCAGTGATTGAATAAAACTTACTCAATCAAAAATTACTTTGCTGCTTTGTTTTGTGAGACATCTTCTCTTTTGAGTGACATGTTATGATATCTAACCAAATGTGTTGAAAGTTGAAATATGAGCTGAAGTGTGCAATTGAATCAAATATACAGTCGCTTATATTAGATTTATGCTGGGATATATCTGACTGTGCAATAAATAAAACTCAGTTACATAATGCTGCAACGGATGCTTTTAAGGCATTTATACTTTTGTTTGCCAACTTTTCTCTATTCCTCTGCTCAGCATCGGCTCTCTCCTCCGTCTTGCCGCTTTGACTCCAGAGATCATTTTGATGAATGTCGATGACAAATGACACTCATTTATCTGGTGCTCTGGCTCCTTCTCTCCTCCCTCACCATATTAATGACTGTAATCATCTCTAAATAAATAATTGGTGTCCCCCAGTGCATGAATTTTACCCTCCCACCTGTGGCAAAGTGGAATAGGTTGCAAACTGCAAGGCTATGCACTTTCTTTCTCACTGTATCTTGCAACTCTGTTTTCCCACAACTTTCTGTCATTTGTCTTGGTTTGCGTTAGAATCTTTTGCTGGTGTGTTGTGCCTGTAGTTCTTTGACTGGTGCAAACACATCAAACAAAGAAGTGGCCACAGCTTTGCAGCCTGTTGCATCATGAAAGACTCTCCACTGCCTTCTTTGAAAGCAAAAACACGTCTTTCAGCAGTGAAGTCGTGAGTAAGTATTTTTAATAAATGTAATTCTTTAACAATTAAATTTTTCAAGAACACAGTGTGGAAAAAAGTAGAGATTTTTTTTGGGACTTCAGAACAAGATGTCAAAACTGTGCACTGAAATGTGTGGCTAACCTCTTGTAGGCCAGCTATTTAGATTGTTTTATTGATAACTATTTCCTGTCCACATTTCTTACATTTAAAAGAAAATAAGATAAAAACAAAATAAAAGAAATTGTAAATGTCAATAAAGAAAATTAGTTCAGACATTGACAGCATCAAATTAAGATTAGCCTTTAACTTAAACACTAAAACACCTACAGTGAGAACCAGATGTTTACATACACTTTATAGAAAGGCACATCTGCATTCTTTTCTCACTGTTTAATTCTGACACCAGAATTAACTTTGACTTTTCTAGGTCCATTAGAATAAAAAAAATATATATATATATTTGATCAATGCCAGAACAATGAGAGATGTTTTTTGTTACTTTTTACAAAGTCAGAAGTTTACACTACATACACTAAGATTACTATACCTTTAAACTATTTGGGAAAGCCCAGATGACTTGGAAGCACAAGTCTGGTTCATCCTTGGGTAAAATTTCAAGACACTTGAAGTTTCCAAGTTCAGTGGTTCAAGCAATGATGGAAATGTCCAGCCATCACACAGATCAGAAAGAAGGCAGGTTCTGTGTCCCAGAGATGATCATGCTGTGGTCTGAAATCAGTGGCGTGGTGGGACCTCATTTCAGCCTGGGAATTTAGAGAAGACCGACCCACTTTTCTGTGGGTTAATAGCTCAGTGATAGCGCGCTAGTCTCTGGTGCAGGAGGTCCCCGGTTTAAGTATGGCTTTGACACTTTTCTAATGCTTTCTCTTTTTACATGGGCCGCTGCACACACAGTCTGAGCCTGATACAACTCCACAATCAGCACCAAGTTATGAAGATAAAAATATTATATTATATATAAATATTTTTTCTCTCTTTACTCGCACGGACACTTGTCTCCACGGGATTGGACTGCACCAACTTCAACTAAAGCGGAGGGGTGTTCCACTTAAACACGAGTTAGTTCAACATCAAATAGTATCTCCCTGCCACAAGGATAATAAATTAGATGCACTTTTTTTTTTTGGACACATTTCCTCCTTGTGGGAGCGGCCCGGCCCGGAAACAGTGCCGCAGCCAACCGGGAAACCTCCCGACTCTCTAATAGAATATTTTTTTAAATATAACTGACCTTGTATCACAAGAATTACTGCACTATTTTCTCCTCCGCTGCGTTAGCTTACAGCCACGAAGCTGATGCTGCTCAAATATAAGTTATTTTAAATGCAAAATGGTTAAAATTATTCTATCGACACCGACATGTATATAGTTAGTCTGGCGTTGTAAGTGATTTACCTCAGGTGCACTGTGGAGTGTGCCAGACTGTTTTTAATGCAGGCAAACTAATACCATAGAAATGCTTTCGCCTTGCCCTAGCCTAGCGCCACTAGACTCTTCAAATATAAGAATTACATGAATTTAAGAAAAAAATATCTCCAGACATCAACAACACTCTGGATAACTAGGAAGTGAGGCCTAATGTCAAAAATCCTGAAATATCCCTTTAACATCCTGTTGTATTGATTATCTGCCATCTGCTTGTTTTCTGACGTATGCTGTTCAAATATGTATTCATTTCAGCGAAACAAAGTTCACTCCCTTTGGACTAAGGGGCAAGAAATACCAGTCACATCATTCGGAAAGACCCGATGCTCATCAGTTTGCACACACCAAGTATTTACAACTTTTGAAGTAAAAGGAAACATCCTTAAGAGGAAAGTTGTGACTCATTGGCATTTTTAAGGCAGCATTAAGCAGACAATTTAAAATAAAGAAAGTTGGCAAAGTATATTAAGTTATATACAGTAACTGTCAAGCTCTGTGTTTGGAATAATTCATATCAGAATAAATTCAGTTTTTAAATTTTAATATACTTACTCACTTTAGAAAGTCAAATAGCATATAAATATACATTTTTTAAACAGCCTCCGGACCTATTATGCATATGCAAATAACATGACAATACATTTTCATTAACCTTTCAGTGTAACCTTAGAACAAACACATTTAACTGCAGAATAAATAGTACTCAAGCTTTTTTTATGATCTTTCTTTTCTTTTCTTTTTTTGGGGGGGGCGGGGAGTGGGGGGGGGTGCAATGTTATCTATCACTAAATGTGCAGTTTGTGCTTTGGGCAGATGTGCTATCCTCAGTTGATTGGCACAACCTCTTCCTCTTTTTGAGTGCTGTTGTAAAGACGTTATTAAATCCTAAATGGCTTCACAGCACTGGGGACAACAAAGCAGGTCCCGCCAGAGAGAGAATATTGAATCTGTGCATCAATTAACATGACTGTTTAATGAGGAGCACCGCTGTTTGGTGACAGGAGATATGGCATTGCGATGGCCAGAATGCAAAACCTCCTATCTGAAAAAAAAAAAAAACTTTTTTGAGGAAACAAAGAAAACGTTTATTGCTATTATAGTATGGTCTTTTTTTAAAGCTATTCAAGCATAATTTTATTCTACTGTTCTTAGACCCTATTTCTGCAATATGTGTCAACAATACAAGGTATTTTTGCTTCCCCAAGTTCAGATAAGTGTTTTTTTTCCCCCTACGTTTCTTGCAGCATTGTGCACATAGGAGGTTTTGCATTCTGGCCATCGATTGGCTTCACCCAACAGAAAGCATTAGATCAAGCATAATTAATCTGCATGGGTAAAATGAGGTGATACTAGACTTTAATGTTTTATGAAGTTTATGTTTTAAAGAGGGAGAGGCAACCAGAGGTCAACCCACATGCGAATACACTGCACTCACGTATTCCTTTGTGTTTATCGCCACTGATCCCTCTTAGCCCTTTTAGGGTCCATATGGCCCATTACACTTGTTCCCTGGCTGGGTCCCAGTGCAGCTTACGTGGGCAAACCCTTCTCCTGACTCTATTGTATGTGTAAGTGTATGTGCCCCGTTGTGGGTTGAGGGTTAGCAGAGAAGGCCTTGCTGGCGCTGGCCCACCTATGAGATAATTATAAAGATATTTTGTCCCACTAAACTCAACCTTTTCAATGTTTCTTAACAGAAATTATATTATCTAATGCTTCTAGACTGTTTTTGTTTTTCGTAGTTTCCATGAAATTTGTAAATCCAATATGTATTTAAAACTTAAGTAAAGTTTTACGTTTTAAATTTGTAAGGGTAAGAGATGGCAGCAGCCAAATGACTGCCTCTCTGAACAAGTCCGCTCCACCGGGGTTTGTTTACTTCTGCCAGCCCTGCACATGTAGCCGCCAAGGCAGAGGTCTCGCGATGTTACACTACAACAGCTGGAAAGTCTTGCGCCCAAGAACGACAACTAGAATGGCTAAAACTGGACTCACCATGCTCATAGAAACATACAAGAACCATATAAAGCAACACAAAGACAATCTGTCCTCAGCTAAATCCACCTATACAACTCCGGTTTAATTCACTCCAATCAACACAACTCAAAAAACCCTGACTTGCTCCCCCGCCACATGCAAGCCACTGACCTCTGCAACTCGCACTCCTTTTTTGTCTCCAAGATCTCCAATACCCTCCTACACCTGACTTCACGTGGTGCTGCCATCTCTAAAGTGGACTCCTCTGCCTCCACTTATCCTTCACAACTACATTCTCTACCTTCATCCCCCTCCGTTTAAGCCATTTCTGAACTTATCATCAAATCTAAACCTTCACTTTTTCAACTCGACCCCCTCCCTACAGCAGTGGTTAAAACATGTCTCCCTTCACTTGCTCCCCTCATCACCAGCATCATTTGTCATCATCATTTGTCTCTTACCTCTGGAATTGTCCCTCTCTCGTTCAAAATTGCTACAGTTACATCAATTCTGAAAAAAAAAAAAACAGTTTTGGATGCCATTAACTTTAACAACCTTCAACAATGTTTCCAAAGTTCCCTTCATCTCCAAAATACTTGAAAAATCTGTTGCCTCTCAACTCCACAACCGTCTCATCAGTAATTATGATCAGCTCCAATCTGGTTCCATCACAGCAGTGAAACAGCACTTCTCAAAATCACCAACGGCCATCTCTTCTTGGCTTCTGACTCTGCTTTACTTTCCACCCTCATTTGCCTTGACCCCACACCAACATAGTGGAGCAAAGTGGAGCAAAAGGCAAGTGCAGTTGAGCTTTCATGAATATGCAAAACACAAAGTGCAAAATTTTAGGCAATGCAAATAATATTAATAGTTTAGCAGGTTCTGTTGTATTTATCACAAATGCATGTTTTAGCACGTAGGAGAAGCAGGTATAAGGACAGAATAATGCGGTTTGCGCACCAATGTGCCATTAAAAATGTTTTCAAATGTTTTTATCTGAGATACAATGATAATTGTTATGTTTTGGCAGTGGATCTTTCCCCAAAGGCTATCAGTCATGTAAGAGCTGCAGCAGTTTTGCACAGCCAGTGCTCACGCAGTAAACTCATTTACATATCACATTTGTGGCACTAATAATATGAACTGTTTCTAATGGTAAATCAGGTGCAACATGCTCATAAAATAGCATTTGCTAATTTTAAGAACTAAATTTAGCACCTGGCCCATAGACTTTTGAGCATGCCTCATTCCTTTTACTATTGTGAATTCTCACTTGTTCTGACTCTCACTCAAGGGGTCATTTACTAAGCCTGGAGCTAAATTGTGAGTAGTACTTCAAATTAGTGAGTGGGCGTGTTGCTCCTGATTTAATATTAGGAACTGTGCGTATTATATGTGCAGCAAATGTGATATGCAAATGCCTTACTGTGCGAGCACAGTCTGCACATAACTGCTCTTATTCCTGAGCGCCTTTAAGGGAACAAGTTATGACGGATAAATGACAGGTCCACAATCAATAATTATCACTTTTTAATAATAAAAAAAAAGAATTATTATTAGGCTATAGCAAATAAATATTAGCTTGGACTTGGCTTTAAAGAAATTGCCAAGAGATAGGCCTATTGCCTGTGATTTGTGTCTAGTGCCTTCAGTTATTTGATCGTGTACGTGCACGTGTTGGCACAGGGAAAAAAGCAAAAACAAGCCCTCCACGCGCTCCTCCAGCGGTCTCCACGCGCTGGTCCGGGAAGCATTTCACCTGCTGTGGTACATAGCGCACAGGCCACGGTCGGGATGGAAACTAGCAGGAAACAGTGATCGGCGCTGCTGGATGTTTGTCCGAAGACTATGAGGTTTTTATCATGGACTCCTCAAAAGCATCGAATTTCGATCCAGCAGGAATAGACGGGGTACCGGCCCGCATTTTGGAGACGCTCAGGGATGAGCATAACAGGTGAATAGCGAACATACAGCTCGTGCCCCCTGAATACGCCGTCGCCATTGTGCACAAACCCCGCAGTTTAAGGGTTAAGGACTCTAAAAGGACATGGGACAGATTCGTGGAGCCTTTTTAATTCGTGGTGCCTTTTTTTGGACAGCAGTTGTGAACTGCAGTTCAAGAGCCAAGGGAAACAAGGTCGCAGGTGACATGTACTTTCTTTATAACCATTAAAACAACCCCATTATTATTATTTTTTGTAAATGAGCCATACAACATACGTGAACGTTTTGAACACCACACTGGTGCACAAACTGCATTATTGTTCTACGCGAAGGTTTACACCTGCCTCTCCTAAACGCAATCATTTGCATTTTCCCGCCTCAAATTTTGCGCATTGTGACAAAGTTGCCTTCATTTGCATATTCATGAGGACCCATCGCGCTAAGTTTGCTCTGCAGCCTTTGCTGTTTTTCGAAATGCAACTCCGCTTAAGTACACTTTTCCATGTTTGTACGTGTTAAAACGCCTAGTAAATGACCCTCAAGGTGTTTTAGAACATCTCCAATCTTAAAAGTCATATATAGCGCTTTTCCAGACGCTCAAAGTCGCTTTACCATTTTTGCATTTTGTGCATTATTCATTCACTCCATACTTGGTGGTGGTAAGCAGTTGTAGCCACATCTGCCCTGGCGTAGACTGACGGAAGTGAGGTGGCCAGTCTGTGCCATTGGCTCCTCCGACCACCAACCACTCGCTTCCCAAACGGTCTCCCATCCAAGTACCGACCAGGCCCTTCCCTGCTTAGCTTCCGAGGTCTGACGGGATCAGGCATTTGACACAACCCTGTGTGTCTCTGTTACTGCACTCCTTAAAGGAACAGGCCACCGTTTTTACATACTGAGATATGTCCTAACCTGAGCTTGGAGGAGTTTATACGTACCTGTCTGGTCTTTGTGTGTGCCCGTGGAAGAGCTTGGTAGCTTCCAACTTCATCTCGTTTGGAACTAAAGGAATATACTGGGAGAGGCCAAATGCTAACAACATCTTTGGTCGTTTTGTGTGACTGAGGGCACGTACAAAGTCCAGACAGGTTCGTATCAACTCGTCTAAGCTCAGGTACAAACATATCTCAGTATGTAAAAACGGTGGCCTGTTCCTTTAAAGCGGACTTCAATCCTACCGTTTCCCACAAACATACACTCGAAAGTGAACAGACATACTTCAGATCACTTCAGGACCAGACAAATCTCAAGTGCTTCTTCCTGCATGCTGTTGGTAAAAGAGAGAGCGGATTAGGACGAGAGATAGGAGGGGATAGAGACAATGAGATCCAGATGGGACAAAAGACTTAATCCCAGACTGAAGGGGGCTAATAAAGTGTGATTATAACTGACAGGGCTCTCCAGGCCGATTACTGACACTCGTAATCGGTGCTCAGTCTACAGAGCCACGCCTTCAGGGTTGCCTTACAAGTGTGAATTATTGGCACCAATACAGTAGATTGAAAGACCACAGTCATTATATACATTTTTTTCAGGGTCAGAGTGTTTATGCTTTAGGGAATTGTGGCCCTAATATGACTTTTGGAGTGAGGTTAGTCGAACCTCGGATTCAGGAGGAACAATGCGGTTTTCGTCCTGGTCGTGGAACACTGGACCAGCTCTATACCCTTCATCGGGTGCTCGAGGGTTTGTGGGAGTTCCCCCAACCAGTCCACATGTGCTTTGTGGACCTGGAGAAAGCGTTCGACCGTGTCCCTCGTGGTGCCCTGTGGGGGGTGCTCCGGGAGTATGGGGTACGGGGCCCTCTACTAAGGGCTGTCCGTTCCCTGTATGACCGCAGCAGGAGCTTGGTTCGCATTGCCGGCAGTAAGTCAGACCTGTTCCCGGTGCGTGTTGGGCTCCGCCAGGGCTGCCCTTTGTCACCGGTTCTGTTCATTACTTTTATGGACAGAATTTCTAGGCGCAGCCAGGGGCCGGAGGGTGTCCGGTTTGGGAACCTCAGAATCTCATCTCTGCTGTTTGCAGACGATGTTGTTCTGTTGGCTTCCTCAAATCAGGACCTCCAGCGCGCACTGGGGCGGTTTGCAGCCGAGTGTGAAGCGGCCGGGATGAAGATCAGCACCTCCAAATCTGATGCCATGATTCTCCACCGGTAAAAGGTGGCTTCCCCGCTTCAGGTCGGTGGGGTGTCCTTGCCTCAAGTGGAGGAGTTCAAGTATCTCGGGGTCCTGTTCATGAGTGAGGGACGGACGGAGCGTGAGATCGATAGACGGATCGGTGCGGCGTCAGCAGTGATGCGGTCGCTGTATCGGACTGTTGTGGTGAAGAGGGAGCTGAGTCAGGGGGCAAAGCTCTCGATTTACCGATCGATCTACGTTCCCACCCTCACCTATGGTCATGAGATTTGGGTAATGACCGAAAGGACAAGATCGCGAATACAAGCGGCCGAAATGAGTTTCCTTCGCAGGGTGGCTGGGCGCACCCTCCGAGATCGGGTGAGGAGCTCAGTTACCCGGGAGGAGCTCGGACTCGAGCCGCTACTCCTCTACGTCGAAAGGAGCACGCTGAGGTGGCTAGGGCATCTGTACCGGATGCCTCCTGGTCGCCTCCCTCGGGAGGTGTTCCAGGCATGTCCTATTGGGAGGAGGCCTCGTGGAAGGCCCAGGACACGCTGGTGGGACTATGTCTCCGAGCTGGCCTGGTGTCGCCTCGGGGTCCCCCCAGAACAGCTGGAAGAGGTGTGCGTGGATCGGGAAGTCTGGGCATCTCTGCTGAGACTGCTGCCCCCGCGACCCGGCCCCGGATAAAGCGGAAGAAAATGGATGGATGGATGGATGGATATATTTGACATCCGAGTATTTTGTTTAAAAACGAGTACATTTTGAGAAAGGTGCCATGGTAATAGGTAGCGTTCACTACGTAGAATCTGATGACGTCATAATGTCAGATGGAGGGCAGGGGCGCTCTGCCAGCATTGTTAGACATGGAGGAGAGCTCTTATTGCGCCGGTCTTGACCCTAGATCTAAAGCTAGATATCAACACAAAATAACAAAATATGTTGGGGAAGACCCGTACTTGATCAGAAAGGGGAATTTTTCAACTGAACTGGGTGACTTACCAGCTGTCGAGGCGGTAGATATCATAAATTATCTTGTACTTGCGACGTCTTTCTACACTAAACAACAAATGAAAGCGTACAAGAGTATGGAGGCCTATAACTTTTTTGTCAGCGGCTGGGTCCACAACATCGGAACCAAGATACTGAAGGATAACTATAGCCTTGTTGTTGGCAGGGTAAGATTTGTTAATTGTATTTTTTGTTTATCGATATTTTGTATGCTAACGCTACGCTAGCTGAGCCAATGTTTTGATACTGTTGCTACTAGGTTAATCATTCTCAAAGAAGTGGGGAAACACCCCTTAAAAGTTGGATCATCGCTAAAGATGATGGGGAAATTATGACAGCCCACTGCAATTGCATGGCAGGGTAAGTTATTATAAGGAGGATCGTTATTGTTGTTGTGATTTTGCAATTTTCACCGGATATTTTGGTGAATGGTGAGCAAACACATTATTTTTCCAGGCGAGAAGAGCTGCTTATTTAAGTCACAGATCTTTTGCAGCGCAGATCTTTTTTACAGAAGCAATTCTCTGTTTGTGAACATTGCTTTAACCCACCTTCAAACTTTTGTTATACATTAGTGTTGCCCCCCAGAGCGTTGTAATATGTGTTGACAAGGCGATGCCCCCCTTAGTGTATTTGTGCGACGACCAACTTCTTTAGTCACTGCTACACTACTCTTAAAAAATATTATGGCCTATAGTTTTTAAACGAGACATCATACATTTACTGACACATTATATTATGGCTGTTTATAAAACGTTTATTATATTTCCTTTCACAGTCTCTCAGAGTCCTGTTCACACATAGGTGCTGTACTGTTTGCCATCGAAGCAGGGGTCAAAATGAGAGAAATGGACAGTTCCTGTACAATGGAGAGATGCAAATGGCTGATGCCCTCACATGTAAAAAAGGTAAAGTCTAAACTTAAAGCACATGCAGGATGAACAGATCATTATAACTTTGTACTGGACATTACAATAATGAGCTATCAGGCACTTAGATATGTTTATGATTTGACATTTGCAGATTCCACCTGCGCCGGTAACGTTAATAGATTTTTCCTCTGCAAAATCAAAGAAAAGAAAACTAGATGATGCTATTGCTGGAACATTCAATGAGCAAACCATCAGTCAGGCCCCAGTTCTTTACCCAAGAGTGAGGAAAGACTCAAAGGAATACAACTCATTTTTTGAAGAATTAAAGATGAGCCATCCAAAGAGCGCAGCGCTTATGGTCAGGGAAAATTATTTCAAAGAGTTTATCCCAAAGTCATGTGTACTGCCCAAAAGTGTCCTTGAGTACAGAACACCAGAGACCCAACAGGTATCTCCAGCTGACCTCATGAAGTTATCCGAAGAGTTTCAGCTAGATGAGCTCAGCCCCTCTCAGATTCAGGCTGTAGAGAAGGCAACTCGACGTCAGAATAAATCAAAAGTCTGGTATCGGCAAAGATCTGGGCGCATAACTGCATCTATGCTTAGACAAGTTATTGCAACAGACCCCCTGAATCCATCCCAAAGTTTGATAAAGACATTGTGCTACCCAGAAGCACGCAAGTTCAGAACAGCAGCAACAAGGTAGAAGTATTAGTCAAAGACTGGTATTATAGGGAAGTTTTTTTTTTTTTTTTTTAGCACCACCATGTAACTATAGGTATAACTTATAGCCAGAGCATTTTCTTAACCTAGCATAACTTTCAAGGCTAATTTGGGCAGACACTAGGATTAGAGATGTTGAAATCTTTACCTTTACACGTTTCAGCCACCATCTACAGGCCGTCATCAGAAGTATCACTGACGTGTGCTGAAGTGTCACGCCTTGGAAGGAAGAACAGCTGATAAGTGACACTTCACTGCATGTTGGTGATATTGCTGATGACGCCCTGCAGATGGCGGCTAAAACATGTAAAGGTAAAGATTTCAACATCTCTAATCTTAGTGTCTGCCCAAATTAGCCTTGAAAGTTATACTAGTAACACAAGTAGACACAATGAACGTTACTAAGCTGCTTGTCTTAACCTTTTTTGAATTTTGTAAGGTATGGATCTGAACATGAATCCAAAGCCAGAAAGAACTACGAGAATCTCATGAATCGACAGCATGAGGGCTTTTGCTGCATGGATAGTGGTCTGTGGCTGAGTGAAAAGTGGCCTTTCATGGGAGCTTCACCTGATGCTATAGTCACCTGTGACTGCCATGGAAGAGGCATCTGTGAGATAAAGGTAAACAAGCATCTTATAGCAGTACAGTAGGGCATTATTCATTCACCACCAGGTAAGCTACTTACAGTTGTGCTCAAAAGTTTACATACTCTGGCAGAATGTTTGAAATGTTTTCAAAGAATATGAAAGATAACACAGTTAGTGGTTGTGTGAAGCCATTTGTGGTGAAAAACGGAGTTTGCTCTTTTTAAATCATAATGAAGAAAAATTACCAAAACTACCCTGATCAAAAGTTTACATACCTCAGTTTTGTGTATTTCTACCTTTAGCATCAATGACAGCTCATGGAGCTGTCATTGATGCTAAAGAGTCTTTTGTGGTCGTTGTGGAGAAGGTTCTGTATATAATCTAATGGTAAAGCGGCCCATTCCTCTTGATCATACACTTTTGATCTGTCATTTTTGGTACTTTCTTTCTTCATTATGATTTAAAAAGAGCAAACTCAGTTCTTTGACCATTAATGGCTTCACACAACCACAAACTATGATATATATATATATATATATATATATATATATATATAATATATATATATATATATATATATATGTCAATTTGTCTTTTTCTGCTTAATATATTAGTGCCCATACAACCAGCGAGATGAAACAGACCTGCGCCAGTGTGCTGGAAGCAAGGGATTCTGTCTCCGAACCAACAGCAGTGATGTCATGCTGGATCGTACTCATCAGTACTACTTTCAAGTTCAAGCACAACTTCATATTGTTGGTGCTGCATACTGTGATTTTGTGGTGTGGAACAAAAACAACATTGTCATTGAACGAATATTTCCTGATAATGAGTTTTGGAACAGTGTACTCCCTAAAGTTGAGGTATTTTTTAAAACCTGCATAATCCCAGAAGTGCTAGGGCAAAAATTTTCGAAGACATGTTAGAAAAGTGAAGGAGGAGAGACACGCACATCCGACACACTAAACCAGTGTGCTGGATCCAAAAAGTACAATGGAAATGGAAGAAAAAGATCAGCACAACTGTAGTTTGCTCACCGATTTATTGCTCACACCGAAAGTAGTGACGTTTCGGGTCCTAGCCCTTCATCAGACATGAAGTCTGACATGAAACATCACTACTTTCGGTGGTGAGCAATAAATCGGTGAGCAAACTACAGTTGTGCGGATCTTTTTCTTCAATTTCCATGTTAGAAAAGTGAGCCATTTTTGACATTTCTATTTAAATCAATATTTTGACAAAAATAAATTGAAGTAAATGTTTATGTTAGATTACATAAAACAACAGGTGTGTACAGTGAAGTTCTTACAATACACATTGTACTGTCAAAATTGCTCTTGTTACAAAACAATAAAAATGTATTTCGTTAGTTGTAGTAGTAATTGTCAATGTATTTCAGACATCATAAAGTACACTTATGACTGAAAGCTTACAATAACTTTAAATATATCACACAATCTTTAATATGTATATTACATCAATCTTTAGTCTAGTGGGACAATGGACTCTGACAGATTGGATAAGGCACAGCAAACAACTCCGATCTTATCGATTAACGACACAGATTCACCCTGTTTAGTTGACAGATGCTCGATTGTCATTGATCTGCTTTGTAGGATTTGGTATTTCCTTCTAACTAACCCTATAATGCGTTCTACGTGAATCCGTACATTGGCTATTTTTCTAGTGTGCTCAACTTCAAATGCTGACAACTGTTTTTTCCCTTTTGTAAAAGAAGGAAGCTCTAGAGAAGCACAATAAAACCCTACACTTTCTTTAATATTAAAGCCACGGTCGGCTAACACAACATCTCCAGGTAACAATTTCTTAAGGAGTTCACTGTCTTCTGTGATTTGTTTGTCACTCACTCTTCCTCCCCAGGCAGGAGATATAAAGGTGACGTAACCTTGGGGTGCAACACCAATGAGGAACTTCACCGTGTTGTGATGTTTGTAGTTGGACCATGTTTGTGCTTGAGCCAGCAAATTGGAAGGCCTTTCAATGAACACTTCAAAACAATCAACAATCACGGCTACTTTATTGCCAAAGGCCTTTCTGAATGACATTGGCATCGTAGCTTGCAATATGTGTCGCTCTGGCCATTCAATCAAGAACTCTAATCTCTCATGAAGTACACAAATTACTTTATGCCAAATTCTAGAAGCTGTAGCACGTGAAATTTTGAATCTATAGGCCAAATCTTGCAAAGAGAGATTTAATCTTAATTTTATCAACACCAAAATTAGTTGCTCAAATTTAGACACAGAATAACAGGAAGTAATGTAATCCTCACAAATCTTAAAAACTTGCAATAATACTAAAAAATTAGGGAGACCAGTATAGAATTTAGTTTTGTCCTCATTGTCCTTAAAAGAGTCCATGTTGAACTTTGATTCCAACGCCTTGGCCCGCAGCTCTGCTAGTTCTTTAGTGGTGTCTTTTAGCACATCTTCCATCCTTTCAATGTCTTCCATTGTGAGGTCAGTTTGACAGCCAGCATCTACAAGACAGTGTGAGGGATACAGATTACACTTCAATCACTTTACTATGGTATCTTTCAAATTTGTTATAAATACTGTTATAAAAACAAGTATGAGCAACATTATTTTACAATTGCAATAATTTAACTCTAGTCGAAGTATAGTACTTGAACACTGAGTGAATTTTAGAGCGTAAAGTGTAATTTGTTGATGAAATAGAATAATGTGAACATTTTTGATATAAACAAAGATAAATAACAAACAATTCTCACAATTATATACAAAAAAGTTACTCAAGTAACTTGGGCCATTTCAAATGGTATTACTCAAATATATATATATATATATATATATATATATATGTAAAAGTGCAGTGTGATAAAACTATTCCAAGACGTAGGCTACAGACACTTTAATAAATACTTGAGTAAATTAAGTGAGCAGATCACTAAGCAAAAAGTAGCTACTGCACCACAATCAAGCCTTTCCAGAGGTTTCCTTCTACTAGTATTTGAAATGTTTTATCGTCACGTTCTCTGCAAATGTACGTTTTATTTAAGTTTACCTTCAGAGTTGTTGAACAGCTCATCGGGGACATCCTGTGGGCTTTCTCCACCACCTTGCAGTACCTCTTGCATCTTTTTGCGGCCCTTAATCCTGTCCGTGCGACGCTGAGAGGAGAGTGATTTGGGCTTGGGCGTGTTGTCGTACCCGAGGTTTACGGTCGGGGCCCAGTCGACCGATGTGGACTCTTCAAGCTTACTTGGAAAACCTAATTCGAAGAAACAAACCTTTCAGACGTGTGCCCTATGTCAACATATTTTAACGTAACTGTATGCTGTACGCAATGATACAATGCAATAAAGAGTTAGCTTACCAGTGACGAAGTGGTCACTACAGACGCGGGCATTTGCTGACTTCGCTCCCCGCGATATCAACCTTAAATTTTCCAACCATTTCTTGCGTCTTCTTTCGCTTATTTTCTTCCACTTTTCGCCCTTATGTGTGACTACTTTAGGAACGCGATAATAACTTTTAATGTCTCTGTTAGAGCGATTGGAGCAACCGTAAACAGCGCACACTACCGGCATGGTTGCCAATCTGAAGCCCACCACGAACGCTCGGCCTGCCCTCCACCTGACACCTGTTAGCTAGCTGTGACGTCACGTGAACGCAACCTATTGGCATTAAATCCTCAGTATTAGCCTGGCTCCACATCTGGAGATTTTGTCGCTGGCTGCTCCTTACAGGTCGCCCCAGCCCCCAGTGACATCAAAGGATGGGTCAAATACAAGGACAAATTTCCCTACAAAGACAATAGTTCAAACGTTCACCTTAACCCAAACCTTGACCAAACCTGGACATAAAAAGACTGACGATGGAAGGTGCAATAGAGAGAAAGAGAAGGGATTGGCAACATTAGTTAATGGAGGATCCTGTCATTCAACTCTGCCACAATCTTTTTTGCTTTTACAGGGTAGTTTCAGACTGAGGGCAGCTTCCTTTGAACGCAGATTGCATGTCCTCGCTTTGTCAGACACACATGTAAATGTGGAATCAAAATGATTTTCTGGGAATGAGAGAAAAGTGTGCTTGAATGAAAATTCGCACTGTGGTGTATCCTGCTTCACATTCTTAAATCTTCAACCACTCATGATAACACTAATGTGTGTTTGGTTTTGTCTTGTCCAGGTTCGGAGATGGTGGAGGCGCAGTGTCAAAGGTTTGAGGTGAGGAGCGCTGATGGAGAGAGAGTATTGTTCTCCGCTGATGAAGAGGAGATCAGCATCGGCACCGAGAAGCTAAGAGTCACAGGTAAACACCCACACGAACAAGTCACACTTAGGGGCTGTGGGGAGCTGACTAAAAATGATTTGACTTTTATAGAGTTGCTAAGCCCTTTTCTATGTCTTCAGTGATAGAAAGTTGAAGTTGAATCTAAGCCGCAGTGGTCTTATTCTTTGAGTAATTGCTTATTTCACATTGTACTCAAAGTGGGAAAAAGATAACAGTCTACTACAAGGAAAAAAGCTCGGCTCAGGAGGACCTTTCTGCCGGTATTTCTAAAGTCTGTCCTGATAACAAAAAATCTCTTATACTACTGTGTTCTATGGTGAAAACATGTGAGAAGCCATCATCTGTACTTGGTAATGCTAACTGTTGTACGTTTCACGTCTCATCCAAGAGGCTTTGTCAGCAGAAAGCTAAAGATCAGTGATGAGGGGAGGGTAAACATTGTCGTTGATAATGAAACTCATGCAACAAGCTTTTGAACAAGTTTAGAATAGTTTTTAGAAAAGGTTTACAATAGTTTTTAGACCCAACATAAGTTAAACCCTTCCTACTGAAGGTTTCTATGCAGCCTACTACATAAAGATCATTAGTGCGGCTGGCGAAGCTTCAAAGATGAGAGGCAAAACGTCCAACACTTAAAGGCGCATTATGTAACCTTTAATAGTCCAGTGGTTAGCGCTCGTGCTTCACAGCTAGAAGGTCTGGGTTTGATTCCCATCTGCACGGGGCCTTTCTGTTTGCATGTTCTCCCCGTGTGTGCGTGGGTTTACTTCGGTTATCCCTACCACTAAAAACATGTACAATAGGTGAATCCTCCAGCCAGGTGTTTCTGACCCTCAGCCTGGCTCCACATCTTGGAGATGGGTCCCCGAGCGCCGGCCCACGCTGGCAGCTCACTGCCCTTACAGGTCGCCCCAGTGACATTGAGGATGGGTCAAATGCAGAGAACAAATTTCTCTACAGAGATTTCTCTTAATAAAGTATAACTTAACTTTTTATGTGGAATAAAAAGATGATATATGTGTCTATTTGACCTTGTAGGGACCCAGCGGCTGTATGAGTGGTCAGCATGGCACCTTTACTTTAATCTTCTTTATGCATACTTTTATAGCCTTTAAGTTTCAACGTTTTTAAAGCTTATTTTAAATACATTATATCTTTTATGTGTCATGTTGCACGATTGAATCCGGAAAAAATCCTAGTTTGTGAACCTGTTCTCAAACAATGGTAATACATGTTTTGCTGCGGGAGGGACTGGTGCACTTCACAAAATAAATGATATCATGAAGAAAGAATACTATATGGAAACATTGGAGCAACATCTTTAGACATCAGCCAGGAAGTTAAAGCTTGGGCGCAGATGGGTCTTCCAAATGAACAATTCCCAAAGCATATGGCCAATACTTGTTACAACGTGGCTTAAGGATAACAAAGTCAATGTTTTGAAGTGGAAAAAATGAAGTCCTGATCTAAATCCAGTTGGAAATGAATGGGCAAAGCTGAAAAGGCCTGTGCACGCAAGGTGGCCTAGAAATTTGGCTCAGTTACACCAGTTCTGTTTCGAGGAATGGACCGAAAGTCCTGCCAACTATTGTAAAAGTTTAAAAGGCAATGATACCAAATAGTAATACAATTTATGTAAACTTTTAGTTTTGTAAAAAGTAACAAAAACATTTCTAAACAATTATATTTCTTATTTTTCTGGAATTTTAAAAGTTTTAAATTCTACTTTGCCTAAAACAAAATAGTTAATTCTGGTTTCATGTCAGACAGTGAGAAAAATGCAAATGTGTCTTTTTATGAAGTGTGTGTATGGTTCCCGCTGTATATTCAGTGCTTTAGTGAAGTACAGACCTGAGCAGAAAGTGTTCCTGTATGCTGCAGTGCTGACTTTGCAGCCTGTACTGCACAGTCTCAGCTGGAGCCTGGACCAGAGCTCTTCCTAAACATCTGCTCTGGGCCATGGCTCCAGTCAGAGAGCTGCACAACAACAGGGGCTAAATGCTGCTATTAGCTACTACTGGCGCAGGCCATGAACACTTCTGCTGTATACTGTTATTTTGAAGAAGAAAACAGCAGAGAAAATCACCTCAACATTTATTATTTAAAACCTTTAGACATAAAAACATACTGCCAATTTAATCTATTATCTACAAACAGCCAATTCACTTGTCCTTACCATGTATCATTTAGCATAACAAAAGAGGCTGCTTTATTATTAATACTATATTTTTATATAGTTGCACAAACTACTGTAGAAAAAGAAAAAGAAAAAAACTCACACACCCACTTTTGAAAAGTGGTTGTTTGGTCCCCTCCACTTTCACAACGTGAATTTTCATTGACTTTACATTTACTAGTTTAGACTGGACCTTTTCAATAGGCTCCTGGAGGCCAAACAATTAAATGTGACCCGCACGTTATTTTCCGTAAATGTTTTTTGGCATTACCCGCGCCAGTATCGCGGCGCTCCGCGGCGCATACGCTCCGCTTTGCGTAGCTGTGTTTTTGCGGCTCCGCTACATCACCTCAGAGCGGCTGAAATGTAAACATGTCTCTGTAAACCGCTGAAAAACAGCTGAAGTGAGAATACTGGAGGGTTATTGTTGGACGGACTGACGGATTTGACCAAACCGAAGCACAAATACACTCGTGCATCGTGTCTTCTGAGTTTTTTACGGATTATCACATGGAGGAGCAGGACTTTTCGCGGTCCTCGGCAGGTGGACAGCGTGTCTTCATCGGTACAAAGGGTCTGACAGTAACTTTAAGGTGAGGAACATCAGTTTTGATGTGTTTACAAAGCGAGTGTTGAAACTGATGTAGCGTGAGTTTGGGGAAACTGCACCGGGCTAGCACGAGTGTTCAACCGGTCAACACGCCCGTTAAACCTCACTGTCTGGAGTCTAACTGGACTCTAAACCAAATAATATCTGTCCTATTTTTGCTTTTCCTTTTTGGAATTGAATTACCGCAAATGTATTTAACGCAAATTTAATTAACGTGTTAATTAACGCATTAATAAACACGTTAACGTTTTAACAATGTAAATTTTTTAATCGCGCGATTCATTTGTCTCAGTTTGCGGACACACATTGAAAAGACGCCACATGAGCTGCTCTGCAGCTGCTGTCACTCAAACAGGAGCGCGTCGCCTGACCGCGGGTTTACAGGAGAAATAGCACTTGCTGGTTTGTTGTTTTGCTAACGCCGCTGAGCAACATTTGCTTATGGACATAAGGAAACGAGGAGCAGACACTTTTCCCAGAGGCTTTACTTCACTACGTCATGGACAATTCTTTTTGTCAAACAGTACGGAGTTTGAAACTATAGTGGAGCAGCCTTTACGTGACGCTACAAAGCTGCTCTTCAGGTCAGTAAGAAGCTGATTTTAGGTCTGCCTTTCTTCTTGCTTCTGCATTATTTTAATCAGCCACACATTTGGAGCAGAAAAGTTAAGCTCTTTTCTCTAAATTCATGAAACTGGACATTCAACAAAACATCGCCTACTTTGAGTGGTATTTACGGATACAAATGAACTTTATGTTGTAAGACAACAATTTAAGGAAAAAATTGAATAAAATAAGTGTGCTTTCTAACTCGACCCACCTGCAACCCAAGTTTGCTGTACATTTGAGGAACCCGATAAGAGTATCAGAGTAAAGTGATGATTCAAGGAACATTTAGGATAAAAATGTGCGATTAATTGTGAGTTAACATTAATATTTTACTCGTTGGACAGCACTAGCAAAAAAGTTTAATTGTATGTGGTTTCATAATGTTTAAAAGTTGTAACTTAAAACAAGTACGAATTTTCTATATGTGGTTTCATTGATATCAATCCATTCTCTGTTATTTGACCATTTTATCTTCACTTTTCAAAGTTTCCTAATGTTTTACTGATGTCTTTGTAGAGCGAGTAAAATATTGCAACAGTAAAAGAGTTTTTTTATTGAAAGTAACTGGTGTGATGCATGGCTGATCCATAGCTCTGTGTCAT
Organism: Proterorhinus semilunaris; assembly: GCA_021464625.1. Classification (NCBI taxonomy): domain Eukaryota; kingdom Metazoa; phylum Chordata; class Actinopteri; order Gobiiformes; family Gobiidae; genus Proterorhinus; species Proterorhinus semilunaris. Next base: position 21,356,899 of record CM038349.1, on the reverse strand, counting down.
GCATGTTAAGTGCCTTTTATACTAACACTGTTTTATTCCTTGTTTCATCTCTCTCTCCAGGGAACGAAGGTGTTGTGTTTAGTCACTCTGTAGAAACATCGCATGTACGAGCGGAGCCCTTCCAAGATCTAAAGTAAGTCATTTTGATTCCTCTCAGTACTTTGTTTATAATGTGATTTTTTTTTTGTGTTTGGCCATGTGCTCTGCGCTGTCTGCCGCCACCAGGCTGTCTGGTGCGTTGGTTTACTTTACAAGCTGTTTTTAGTATTAGAGTGTTGTTGGAATATTTATATATTTCACGTTCTCATGAATAATAGAAACAGAACCGCAGCGAACATTTTGGCTTTAAAGTGGTAGTAAGTAAAAAGTTGAAGTGGCATGTGGTGCATCAGGTCTTGTACAGAGTAATTGCAGGTTGTTAAAAGCAGTGAGCTTGTGATTGGCGGCCGACAGCTTTGACAGAGAGAACCGAAGGGTTCAGGCGGCAGGGCACTGGGTCAGCACTCGACAAGAGCAGCCCTCCTCTGGTACCTGCTCCCAGGAACCAGTCGCCGATTAAAAAGGAGATTTTCAGTGACATTTGAACTAGAGGTAGAAAATCCCATTCATCTTCTTGTTTTTGGCACGTAAAGTTCGAGACAGTTACTTAAACTTAAAGGTGATGCACCAAACTCCGCATAACAAAAAAAGTAATTCTCAAAGGCCGTATACATTATTTGTTTTAAAGACGGAGCACATCCATTTTAAATTGTTAGTTATATGCAAACTCGTTCCCGGTTCTTCCCAGGGATGACTTTATAAACTTGTTTCCCAACTTTCAGGGAACAATACAATGCAGTCTGTGCGCAACTCTAAACGCATTGTGGTACACGCGCGATCTTGCATGTGGCCCAGGTTTTGCGCTAAAGGCTGCGTCACTAGGGAGGGGGCGTTATTTAAGAAACAGAGGCCGACTGAGGCTTGTGGTTAATTACAAGCAGCACTTGGAGCGCTGCTCTTCTGTGGCAACCTTCACATTATGTTCCTCTTTACATCCCGCTGCCTTGTATTCTTCCTTAGAATCAATGTCAAATTGACAACAAGAGCGAAATTACCTTTAAAAGTCTGCTTGAGCGTACGCACTTGGGTACAGTAGAGCAACGTGCACACCCCTAACACCAAAACAACAACAAAAGTTTTCTATAAATAAACCACACATGCCTTAAAGTGCCACAACACCACGTCTAATCTGTGTTTTAAGGTGACGTTTACATCGCGTGTCAGTGTTTACCTCCTGATGATGAAGAGCATCAGCGGTGGTCGTTGTTATAAGCCTCATGTTTCCTTTTTACATTGTTGCTCCTTGTGTACAGCTCAGTCCAAAAGAAAGAAGCGCATTTCACAAACGGCGCATAGCAAACTTTTTTTCTTTTTTTTCAATTCAGCCGCTCCAAGAATCCTGCAGCTGTAGCGCAAATGTTCCAATAAGCTACAATTTTCTTTCAACTACTGCATAACTCTGCAACTCCTCCGCAGCCAATATGACCGTTTCTGATCACTTAAATCCTTTACATTTGGTAACTTTGCTCATTTGAACGGTGTCCAACACCGAGGCTGCTGCCTTTCTTTCCCCGCCTGCTCATCTTGGATCTGCAGCGAGTGGAAAGACAGTTTTATTTTTTTCATCCTTATTAAACATTGCGCGCTGCATCGTGCATGTGATTAAGCGTTTACAGGACAAACTACACCCCTCCACATGCTGGTGTTTTGATCACGTTCTGCAGCATGGACTTTTCCCCGCGCTCTCTATTAGACATGGACAGTGTTTAACGCACAGTGGGAGAAATAGTTTCCCCCCCCCCCCATGAAAGCATTTATTGATAAATATGCTCCTTGTGGTTGGATGAACATCATTGGTTTTATTGTTTTATTTTTGGTAACAAAGTAGACATAGTAGTAGTATTTATTGTGCATTTAAAACAGTTAATCCTCCTACATAATTATTGTGCTGCTCGGGGATTTTCATTTTATTTTGACATTTTATTTGTTGTAAATATCACGGGAAATGAACTTTTAATTATGCCCAAAGTCAATATGAACTAATCAATGTGTGATGAAAGGATTTAGTCTCACCTAATGCCACTATAGCTCCACTCACTTCGCTTGTTGCCTCTGCTTTTATAATTATTATTATTGACACACAGGACAATTAATTGTGTTTATTTTCTCGCTGAGTTTTTTGCTAATTAAATATGTTTCTTGCTTTCTAGAGTTGGTATATTATATAGCATTGTTGCAATGAAGCTAAGAAAAATAGACACAATTGGATTCCAGGACAGTGTTTAGGTGGTGGTCGGGTAAAGCACAGGCCCCTCCCAGTGCCGGTACTGGGCCGGAGGCAGTGTATTGGAGATCAGTCACTTGAATCCAAATGTACTTGTAACGCAACTAAACATTGACAAACCTTGGTAAATGTACGTAAATAAACGCAATTTTCTCCATGCAATTTGACTGGAATGGGGAAATGTTTAAATTCTCGTTGGCTGGTCCTGGTGCCACCAGTGTATTTAACTCAATATAATTGCAATGAGTTCAAGGGCGTGGCTGCTCTGTCAGTGTGGCCACGCCCGGGAAGCACGTCTGTACTTGCCTCTGAGGAAGACGGAAGTAAAATTCCCAGTCCGTCGAAACGTGTAAGGTATTTAAACAAACTTTTTTTGTAGGTTTCTGGAGTAATGTCGGTGAGTACTCTTAAAGCACTGAACCGACAATTCTTTCACTATCCAACACCACGTTTTGACAAAATTGACGAGTGCATTTTTTTCTGCTCTTCTAAATACCGTTATGATATTTCCTTTGCTCTTATTCAATCGTGTATAGCTTGGCTTTTGTCTGGCAGTCACTTTCTGTCTGCCACTTATCCTCTGCTCTTCGCATCCTAATGCTCTCTTCTGCGGCTGATATGAGAAGCAGAGTGTTATGCAGTGAAGGTAAATGGGACATGTAATGACAGGGCTGAAGTCCATTAAAGCTAATGATCTATCTTACACTTCAACACTGAGGGGAATGTAAGAAAGAGGGGGACAGGCTGCATACAATTCAATAAAATTTTACCTGGTGTAACAACTTGGTAACATGGCTGGAGCCTCTTGAAGTCGACTCAACTCTGGTGATTACAGCCCATTCATCACATGGCACAATGAACTCATTTGGGTCGTGGGCTGAATATATTGTAAAGGACTTTGGCCTAATAAATAACAACGGTATACACTTATTGCGCTTTAACAACCTGTGTCACACGTTTCTGATTATTCGTACACTCCATGGCGGTAAGTTACTATTGTAGCCACAGCCGCCCTGGGGCAGACTGACCATTTACCACATGGCTAAAGTATGCTGTTTATATCCTGATCTCCTACCCTCAACCAGCATTCTGGTTGAAAAAAAATCATAACAGCACAGGAATGAGCTAGAGACTTCCCTTTTTTTATGTTACGGGTCCGGTCTAGGGGGCAGACCCGCACCAGAAGAATAATCTGAATAAACAGGATAAATTATGAGACGAGAGGCTTTGGTTCGATGCAGCCTCGCTTCATGTATATTTCAAATTATGTTCAAAATACATTTACATTTGTTTCTGTACCAAAAATCATGTATACTTTTACTTTGTCTAATCATGTTTCACCTTTTTCCAAAATCACGTGTAACCTTTATACTGTACTAGTATCTTGTTACTACCTTATCTGGTTTATCACTATGTTACTTTTATCTTTAACAAACATTACCAGTAAATAGTGCTTTCACGTATGTAGTTTTCTACTTTTTAAAACAAGTATATTTCGTTACTTGAGTACAACTAAAATAATGTTCATAAGTACAGTTCCTTGGTCTGCTAATCAAATCCTTTCTCGATGTTTTTACAAAATTACCAAACCAAAAATATATCAAGAGTCAATAAACATTACTATTTCTATTACAGAAACCAATTTAGCATTTAAACAATATTAGTTACTTTTCAACAATGTCCGGGAGATTATGTTCATATTACTTGGGAGAGAGTTCAAGTTATGGTGGGGCGCCGCCATTACACAACCTCATGGTAGCCTTACTAAAACGAGCGCGATTCTAAACAGTATATTAACGTATATTAGCTTTACAAAACTATCTGAAAAACAGCTATAAACAACCACAACACTATACAGTCATGTTGTATGTGATATTGCATGTGCTTTATACATTACTACCTGAATAACAGGAGAAATGATGAGACCGGAGGCAGTGAGTTTCGGTTCGATGTATCCTCGCTTCATGTATGAGGGAAGGCAGCAAACGTGTTGACAAGATGGACTCCGCCTGGCGGAGCCGCTGCTTTCTCTCTACATTACTGCAATCACCTCAGAATCAAAGAAAGACATTAATACATTGAATTATCAAGACTCTTTTTAACTGAAGTGCTACTAAATAAAAATACTCTGATTATAAAATAACATAAAAATGTGACTGCACATTTTGTGTGCGTCACATTTACATACTCAGAAATTCATCCTCTACAAAGGGCCGGATTAAATCATCTTTTTTTTTTTACACATGTGATTTAGATCTTTGTTTAATAATGATAATAATGTAGTGCTTTTCTGGACACTCAAAGATGCTTACATTACATTATTTCTTCACTGATTCACTGCATAATCCATAGTGGTAAACATAGACTCATAGAAATTAAGCTGCCAATCTGCACCATCGGCCCCGCCCACCACCACAAACTCACACTACAATAACACAGGCAGGTTGGGTGAAGTGACTTTCTTAAGGACACAACATTAGTCTCCACCCAGGATTCGAACTGCCAACCTTTCGTTATACGCTCTATAACTATCTGCCACTGTCACCCTCCAACTTCTTCTATAGCAGTGTTTCTCAACTGCTGTGGCCTCAGAACGCATATTCAACATCTCACCAATCGTATATAATTACTTAGAAATCAGAGAATTGACGGAGAACAGGAATAAGAGGAATTGTCTATGCATGAATCTTATTAATTCCTATCCCTATTAATTAGTTAATAGGAATGGGAATACTTACAATCTTTGGCCACCGTGCTTAATTGCCCAAAAGACTCATATGAAAAAAAAAAACATTCTAAACATACCAACGTATGCTAGACACCTCCAATTCATCAAAAAATGTATGCAATTTCACTGAAGCGCTGTTATTCCTGTGACACAGAAACAAAATGCTCCATTAGAGCCTGCATTTGCTCTGCTCGCATTTTGAAAACCTCATATAACCATTACAAGCCACGCACTCAGAGTCTTCTGGCTTGTATTTTGTCTTTCCTCAAACTGCTTTGCTGCCTTCAAGTGCACGAGGAGCGACCGCGAGGCAGACACAAAGACACACCACCAGAAAAGTGCTGTGGCTGCATCTTTTAAAGTACTACGTGCTCTGACAGTGAGTGACTAAACAGCTGCAGAGAAAGAGGTTAGCGTTGACAACGTGCTGGCAGTCAACAACAACAAGCAGAGACAGAATGGAAATGGTGGAAGAAGTTGGGCAAAGTTAGCGCGGGGATGTTGCTCTAAGGAAGCACAATGTTTTTGTTACGCTGAGATTCTAAATGTATAACAATAGTCACAGGTTCACAGACAATGGCAGATAACGCAACACGGGCGCGTTTCATTATCGCCGCAAGATGGAGCTGAAGCCGTAACAACTAAAGGTGTAACGCTTTACAACAGGGTGAAGGTTTTTAGGAATGGGCAAAGAAGAGTACAATATACACAAAACAAAGAGTTGCCTCTGCATGTGACAGGTCCAGTTACTCAACACTGAAATGTGCACGATTCCAAACCTCTTAGTTCAGGGATAAATGCTCTTTCTATTGATGACACTTCTGAAAGCATTGCTGTTTCTATGATCGTTTTAAAGGAAGTACTTAAGGATGATGGTGTTATACCCCTTGGTTCAAACTGAGAGCAGATTGCCTGGAGATACTGGAGATATTTTCACTTTCCTTAAGGCCTGGATAATTTCACAAGTACATGGCCCTTATTCCATAATAAATTATAGCTACATGAGTACTTATTATGATATAATAAAATTACATAGACTGTAATAGAATGTTCACAAACTCGTACATCCATTTAGCTCTAATAGTGTGCAGGGAAAATGACTTGTGCCTCAGCGAAACTCCACAAGGAAAATGATTGGACAACACACACGTTTAAATCTTCTGTAATAGCATTAGTTTCTACCGCTGTAGCTGCAGATGTAATTATGCATCTGAATTATGGATCATACCCATTGGACCAAATGTACGGTTCTTTTAAAAGAGCACACTGTTTGTGGAGCGATTTTGGCTCCTCAATATTAGTTTTATTGATCTGGTACCTTACCAGCCAAAATAAAAGTTGTGCGCTTGCATCCATTTAGAGAAATGCTATTTCTCAGCTGATCATATTTTATTTACAGTCAGATAGGGTTGAGTTGTGTAGGAATGGCAGACATGTGACTTGATTGTAGTGGGGCAGTATACGGTACTACCTATACGTGCAGCCATTCAGGTAGGACTGTAGTTTAAAAACTGAGGAGTCACCCACTCACCTTCCCCCCTCTGACGTCACACCTGGAAGCCACAGTAGCAGAATCACAGCTTTGGTCGAGTTATTGTGAAACTGTTTTGTCGTGTTGGAGCATAAAGCCAGAGACTGAGGGCTTTAGGCCCGCCTACACTTTTTTTACACAACTATTATATGATGTTTCGCAGTGCACTTCGATCCTAAAGCTGCCATCCCTAGGTTTGTTTTGGCTTCGCCCGCCTCCCTTTCTAGAGATTGTATCACTGTTAACATCTGTGAAACTTAATATGCTGCCAGTGATGTGCTGCATTTGTGTTGGTGTCTGATGTGCCGTGAGGTTTGGGGGACTCAACACGCAGCTAACCTATGGACTACCCTAACCCTAACCCTATACCAAAGAGTGAGCAAATGAGCAAAGAGAAAGAAATTGTAATTTAATTATGTTGCTTTGTAATGTAGATTAAAAACAATATAGTATTAAAGTTGGAGTTTGTTTGTTTCATACTTGTTTTCGTGACTTAAGCGAGCCCTCAAATTTTCTGCAAAAGAAATCTATCAACAATGAATAGACTAAAACAGTGTGTGTCGCCGACAGCTGTGGACACTGGGTTACCTCAGGTCTGGCTTCTCAATGGAGACAGTCAATTCCCCCTGTTCCCACACTGTCTCTCTCTGATCCCTCCCTGTGCAGCGCTGCTCCTCTCGCCAAGTCTTGGGGTCATGAGAAGGCTCCCTGAAGAGCGGGCAGCCCGCCAGAAAAAAGGATTTGTGCTTGTGGTCCTTTCCCTTTGAATCAACACGTGTCTTCCTATAGGTCTATCCCCAAAAAGTTAAAGAGAACTGCAGTAATAGCTGAACCATCCAAGAGAAGGGCATGGAAAACGTTTTTCTATTCAAGAACCAAGTGCATTTGTGTAACACATATTGTGGAGTAAAATGAAAAGGCGATTGCTATTGAAAATGGTACATTCGGGCCAGTCGACAGACTTGTTGCTAGAAGAGACCTAAATTTGACAGCACTACTGTATATCTACACTGGTTGAAGAAAAGAAAAAACGACCTTAAATGCATTCTTCAAGCATAAATTAAATTATCTCATTAAAACAAATAAAGTACAAAATTGCAGATGAAGAAAACAACCACTGATAAAGAAAGGATTTTATCTGTTTCATGTTTTTCCATTGGGTCGGTCTTCTTTCTTAGTTATTGTTAAGGACTCTCTTATGATTATGTTTTGGTTTTGGTATTCAGTTATTATTTGGTGGTATTGCCATTAAAGAGCAACTAAACACCTTATCAACTTTTTTTTGCTGATAAACTATCTATATGGGTCACTAACACAGTTATCTACATGTCCTTATCATTATTTTGACATTTTAGTGCAAACTTGTTCAAAATCCAATTTTTGTGTACAAAACCGTCTGTTCAGCGCCTCTCACGTTTGAACAGCACTCACTACATTTGAATTTAGGGGTTGGCTGATGACGTACCATCAAACGTCACAGAGCCATCAAACGTCACCAAATCTGCCGCTGTGGTATAAAAGCTGACCCCTCCCCTTTTGTGACGTGTGCACAACGTGCTTGTCACAGTGCGGCCAGGGAGCGGGAGGATGAGGAGAGAAGACCCGAGACGGGATTTGACCTACAGTCTCCGCTCCACTCTGTGAACCACAGCACTCACACCCCCGACCTCTCCTACTAAATAAAGACAAATGTTTCCCCAACATACCCAGATTCACTTATTTAGTGACATGGCTGGATGTTTTCACGTTGAAACTACAGACACGATAACGCTGTATCGGGCAGACAGAGCTCATCGGGGCTGTCCGTGCTTATGAGACGGGGCTGAGGGCTTTTTACTGTAGTCTCCCCCAGGGAGAGCTCACAGACACCGGGGCAGCGGTTAGCCATCCCCTGCCTTGGAGGCTCAGAGCGGGGCAGTGTGTGACTGAGTGTCCGCTAAAGCCAGGAGGGGGAACGGGGAGATACGAGCGCCACATGTCCGCCGCGTGTGCTCGGCCTGTAGCCGGTACGACGGGCTCGAGAGTCCGGGACAGTGGCGCCACATGTCCGGAGAAGCTAGCCGGTACGAGAGGCTGAAGTGTCCGGGAAAGTGGCGCCACATGTCCGGAGAAGCTAGCCGGTACGAGAGGCTGCAGTGTCCGGGTGGCTGCAGTGGCGCAAACATTGTCTAAATGCGGCATAACGGGAGTCAGTCAGTCCCGGTCACACATGGTCTGAGACTGTCAACAGAGCAGAGACCGCCCACACACTCCCCCTCCCCGCGTCCCCCCAAAGCCTCCCGCCACGCCTCTTTCGCTGAGTTTTTTGAATTTTGGGAGTGGGTGGAGTAAGCTCTGGAAGGGGTGTTTAGTAGCTCTTTAATAGTTGAGAACCACCGCATAGAAAATAAAGTTTTGTTTTTAGTAGTTTATCAGTTTCTTTCTTGCAATCACCAATATTTAGAAAAACACATCTACTCTTTTGAAGATGAGTGACAAAGCCTTTATAAACTATAAACTGTATTTGTTTAACAACACCATGAAGCCTGGTGATAATTCCCCTCTATCTGTAAAGAGGTTTATTTATATAGCCCTAAACATTGACATTTGCTTTGTGGGAATAAATGAATCTAAAATATTTTGTGAAAGCTCTAAAAATGACAGCAGCACTAATAATACTTAATGGTGGTGGAACCTCGGGCTGCGTCCAATTCCATCCAATTATGCACTGTAAAATTTTACGAGTCCTTGAAGTAAAGACGGCCTGAATTATTCACCCGGTGGTTTCCATTTTCTCCTTCCCTTTAACTGCACATCCATCAGAAATTAATGCTCTCTCTCTCTGGTCAGAACTGGGGTCAGGAATCATTTTAATTATCGTATATTCTTAACACATTTGTGGATACTGACAAATTGCACAGAGAAGGTGTCCTCATTATGTTCACATAGATGACCTGGAGCCGTAGGCCTTAGAGATTACACCTTAGGCAAAAAAAAATAATATAATAACTTCAAAGTGATCTGAATTAGGGCCACTTTCCTCTAAAGTTTTAAAAGCACAATAGGGCAAAGTTGATTATCCTTTGGGCGACAGTGGAGACGCCCCGGTGCGGGATGGTATATGAACGTTACCTCATTAGGTCAAGAACAGCCAGCTGTTTTTTGATGAAAAAGTTGGGGTTTGTGTCAAAGTAATTGGAAATAATAAAAATTTAGAATCAGCTGTGGTGTCTTCGAAGTGCGCCTTCGGGAAAACGCTGTGATAAAGTTTAAACTTGACTTCGTAGCCAGATCGAGTGCAGGTTTGGCCTTTAAAAATCCTTTGGCACAAGTTTATTTAGCGACACAGAAAGGATAATTTTTTTGTTAGTTCAAGCAGCAAACTGAAACTTTTTCTTTCTCTGTTCTGTCCTTTGTGAATTCAGAATAATTGTTTATTTGTTTTTTTGTTTTTTATTAAACCTATGATTACAAAGAAAGCCTTATTTTGTCTTATTTTTTTACAGCTGCTAAAAAGTTTATAAAGAAATCAGATTAAACACTTATACAAACAAGTTTGTCTTTTCCAAAAGTCACTATTGATTTCTCCAACAAATGGCATTTAACTTAAAAAAAGGTTCTACTGAAAGGCTGTGGCGAAATTTTTGTTAGTTTGAGGACAACCAGCTCTGGCCTCTTCAGCTCGATGTCCTATTGATCAAACACAGAGAAATCCTGAGAACAAAGAGAGCAAGCTTGACCAAGCCAAAAAAAAACTTCCCATCGTGCTTATGGGAACAATCTATACTGGATCAGAGCACTGTTTTACTGAGGAGGGCACCACAACTTTCACAGATCAGTCTATCCAGTAAGGACATGCAGTTATCAAATCATCATTACTAAGGTGACTTTTATTGTTTTACTTTTCTCTTTTCTTCATCTATAATATTTATTTCAGTCATATGACCCTATTAAAGCAATAAGGTTTAAAAAGTACTGGCACAGGCGCATCATAAGCAACTTAACAAAATAAAATAAAAAACGTGCTAAGAGGCTTTTAAGATGTGTGTCAGAGAGGTTACACCTTTCTTCTGAGGTAACCAGTAAATAATAACCGTTGTGATTGTAAAAAGGACACAATAATTGTCTTTTTGCAAATAGAACAAAAGACTCTTTTACAGATGTTGACTGTGTTTACTGTTGTTTGTCTTTGTTGGTTATGGCGGCTGACCATATTTGTCATCAGATGTGTCAGGGAAAGTATCCATTATTCTCACCATATTGCCACGCATCTGTTTCCTGTTCAGCTCTGAACGCCTCAGCTGTTTGCCACTTCTGTATGTCTGTGTGTGTCTATGTGGGTGTGACAGTTGTGAACATAATTTGTGTGACAATGCTACTGCTGATTAATAATGTACTATTACAATTACAAGAAACATCACCGCAAATTGATCATTTATTGTATACATACAGTTCATACTATGGGCCATGGCCTGGCGAAAGGGAAAATAGCCAATGTATCCAATTTGAATAATTATGTTTGCCCTCTTTTTAGATGTTCTGATATAAGCATCCCTCCTGGAACCGCCACCTTAACGTGGTGGAGGGGTTTGAGCTCTCGAATGATCCTGGAAGCTAAGTTGTCGGGGGCTTCGTGCCCCTGGTAGGGTCCCCCAGGGCAAACAGGTCCGAGGTGACAAAGAGCGGTTCAGAAGCCCCTTATGAGAGACCAACAGGCCCGGTTAGAACCATGAGGCCGTCCTTCTGTGGACCCACCACCTGCAGGAGGAGCCATTAGGGGCTGGTGTAATGTGATTTGGGCAGCTCCAACAGCTGCCCCCATGACCCGGCAACGGACAAGTGGAAGAAAATGGATGGATGGATGGATGGATATAAGCATATCTAACACACTCAAAAAAGTCGATCGAGGATACTTTACCAACATTACTTAGCCCTGTTGTGAACAGAAGGGCAAGTGAATTCTGCATGTGGCATGACAATGTGACTGATGTACAGTGGCAACCTCGACAAAAATCCCATGACACACAATCTGTGCAACCCTAAGAGACTGCTGTCCTATCTGATAAAAATGAAACTACCAGGCAAAGCAATGAAGAAAAAAAACAACATACATAAACAAGTAAATAAAATCACAATACTTTTAGTAAACTGTGTACGAGGGCTTGCAGTGCACAGATGTAAATATGTATCTTTCATATTTTCTGCTTCGGGATTGTGATATCTTTGGAGAATGACAAAGCAAGAGCACAGCCAGGATCCAGGCAGGAGGTATGGCACATGGAGGAAACTGTGAGAACAACTGATAGTGGCTCAGTGGGAGTCCAGCCAATGAACCAGGCACAAACAGACGCTCTTATCATTATCTCCATATAGAAACATAAAAAAACAGAGCTATTTGCGTTAAACAGAGATAGTTTATATATATATATATATATATATATATATATACAGTGCCTCTTGAAAGTACTAATACACCTTGAACCTTTGTACATTTTGTCATGTTTACAACCTTAAACATAAAGATTTTATTTTTAATTTTTTACTGAAAGTTCACACACAAGTAACAGACAACTGTGAAGTGAAAGCAAAATGATACATGATTCGGTTTGTTTGTTTTTTTAATATAAAACCGAAAAGTGCACAAGTATTCATACAGCATGACTTAATACTTTGTGGAACCCCCGTTTGCTGCAATAACAGCAGCAAGTCTTCTGGGGTTTGACTCTACAAGGTTTACACATCTAGAGACTGACATTTTATCCATTCCTCTTTACAAAACAACTCAAGCTCTGTCAAATTAGAAGGCGAGTGTTTGTGAACAGCAGTTTTCAGATCTTTCCACAGATTTTTAATAGGATTTAGGTCAGGACTTTGACTGGGTCATTCTAACACATTAATATGTTTGTTTTTAAACCATTCCATTGTAGATTGAGCTTTGTGTTTAGGGTCACTGTCCTGCTGGAAGGTGAATTTCTGCCCCAGCCTCAATTCTCTTGCTGACACCAGCAGGTTTTCCTCCAAAATGTCTCTGTATTTCGCTCCATCCATCTTCCCAACTATTCTTACAATCTTCCCAGTCCCCGCTGAGGAAAAGCAGTCAAATAGCATGATGCTCCCCCCACCATATGTGACACTGGGCATAGTGCACTCAGGATGTTGAGCAGTTTTAGGTTTGCTCCATACATAACGTTTTGCATTTGAGTCAAAAAGCACCTTCTTCCACATGGTAGCTGTGTCCTCCATATGACTTCTAGCAAACTTCAAACGGGATTTCTTATGGCCTCCTTTCAATAATGGCTTTCTTCTTGCCACTCGTCCATGAAGGCCAGATTTGTGTAGAGTACGACTTATAGTTGTCCCATGTACAGATTCCCCCAGCTCAGCGGCAGTACGTCGCAGCTCCTCCAGAGTTATCTTGGGGCACTTGGTTACATTTCTGACCAGTGCTCTCCTTGTTCGGTCTGTTAGTTTAGGTGGACGGCCGTGTCTTGGTAAGTTCGCAGTGGTGCTATACTCTTTCCATTTCCGAATGATGGATTGAACAGTGCTCCGTGAGATGTTCAAATCTTGGGAAATCTTTGTATAACTTAACACTGCTTTAAACTTCGCCACAGCTTTATCCCTGACCTCTCTGGTGAGCTCCTTGGCCTTCATGATGTTGTTTAGTGACCAATACACTCCGACCATAGCTCTGAGGCCCTCACAGAACAGTTGGAATTATACTGAGAGTAGATTACGCACCGGTGGCCTTTATTTCAATCAGTCAATCAATCAAAACTTTATTTATAAAGCACTTTTCATACAAAGTTGTAACGCAAAGTGCTTTACAGGTTAAAAGCAGTTCCCGCCCACCCAACCACCCACTCTTCCAAATAAAAACAAACAATAATAATATTGCTCACCCCACCCCCCTCCCCATAGCCACACACACACGCACACACACCGACACTCCCACACAGATGCACATGATGAGATAATGGACGTAGGGCTGAGTCTGGGTACAGATGAACCAGGTAAGGAAATACCATCAGAGGAGCCGTCTGCCCAGCAGAGGCACAGCAGAAACACCACGCCTCCATCGGGGCATCCAGAGGACAGTGCCCACACAGCCACAGCCAACCGCCGCTCCCGGGGCAGAGGGCTCCCCACTGGAGATAGCTTCAGTGCTAATTATGCATTTAGCAGGGTCTTTTTTATAACAACTTCGAGGGGGTAGTAAACTATGTAAAGATTTGGCACGTTTGAAGAGCAAGTGTAAGCGTTTGTCCACCTATGAGATGTTAAGAAGTTTGTATATGACTCATTTACAAATATCTCTCTCACTGACATCCACTCATCTGTCTCCATAAATTAAACACAGCTAACCCCTACATAACCTGTAAATGTTCTTTCTTATCTGTTGCTGGTAATCCTGGTGCGTTATCACCCGCCCTGCTGTATTTGTTCGGCTCCTATCTTCTGCTTTCTCTATACGCCGCTGCTACTCATACTCAAATTCCCCACGGGAGTCATTAAAGTTTTATCCCATCTTTAGAAAAATACAAGATTGCACCATTTACAGGGCATATTGAACAGGCGCCTGGGCTGTACAATGGCTCCTGATGTAGATAATACAGCCGCAGCATCAGCCTCCAGCTCCTAAAGATGATGTCTTTGGAGTGACACGCTGAGTCTCCAGTCTGCCAACATGATTGATCACAGCACAACCTAAAGACGCCCGACAAGAATGCGCTTTAAAGTTAGGATCAAATAAATAACTGTGTATGCATTGCTCTTCATATAAGCACACACACGGAAATAGATCTGGGCTTTTACACACTCAGCATATGGCTCTTATCACATCATTAGAAACGCGATGTGGCATTAGGGGAGACGTGAACTGCGCACAAGCTAAATGTAGTCGTTAAAATGGATTTCAATGTGTTTCTTTTTTTCTTTTTTTTTCTGAAAGATATGCGCTACTGTACTGTTGAATTTAAAAAAGGAAGCTAAGCAAAGTGGCAATACCACTTAACCAAACTTGTGACTCTCTAATTGTACAGCCAAGGTGCGCTGACATCAAAGACCTATATTTTCAACCTAAACAGCCAGCCCTGAACCCGGCTCTCAGCAAATCATTGGGTGTCAATCCCATTACATTTGCCTCCAGTGTCTGCGTACAATGGTGCATGAATGAGAGTGTGAATGGGAAAGTGGCTCCTTGCGTTTTGGCTAAAAAAAGTGCTATTTACATTGAGACCATTTACCTTATGTGGAAAACATTTAGATTTTTATTTTATTTTATTTACACAAACAATTCTTGCGTTGTCCATGGCTGATCCTTTTTGACATTTGTTGAGGAATCATTTACATCTGTACCTTTGTGGGCACTACTCCTTTACCATTTTGATTACAACGCCAAGTGCGTCTAGTGATGTTTAAAAAGCAACACCGATTAGTCTTTATCAAGAACTTAAAGATTTGTTTTTTCAAGTTTCCATGTTAGCACAATGCGACCATAAAAAAATGATTGTCGCATTGGGGGGGGGGGGTTACAAGACTCTGAAACTAACTTTCTTTTTTGGGCCAAAAAAGACGTAGCCACTAGAATCTGCAAATACTTTACTAGCCTTTAGGTACAGATAACACTATTGTAAAACTAAAGTGGTGTTTATTTGATCAAAAAGGATTGACTCGCTCTTCAAGTGCACAGTGGAGCTGATAGAGGGGATGTCCTGAGATGTTGCAATTGTGTCTGTCACAACAATGGGCCGACCTGTCCTGTGTGTTTTCGGTGTGTAACCGAATGGAGCGGCCATAACTTCAAATGCGTGAAAACGTTACTCCACCTCTCACTAGCAGGCAACACAGGTTTTTTATCAAGCTTAATTATGACAGAGACATGGCACAACCTTTTGTTGCTTAATTTATTAATAAATATGTCTCTTTTTCGTTTTGGTATTTTCATTGAAAATGGACTACGTCGGACAGTCTTAAATCCGCCCAAGGCACATACACATGCACACGTTGATCGTAACATAGACAGTGTGAACAGTACAAGAGAGTTCACCAAAATAAAACACGTCTGGGCAACATCGGTGAGAGGGAAATCTGTCTCAAAGGGGAGTCTTGACCGAACCAGGAACCTATAACAAGGCATTATTTTAGATTTTGATTGCTGTTAAATTTCAGGCTAAAGATACTGACATACCTGGGGGGAGAGGTGCAGGACCTGGCACGCCACGGGTCTTGTACACAATGCCCCAGTCCAACGCCGAGGCCACTAAGACACACACCTGTTAGCTCTGACGAACAGATTACACGGACTAGCCTGTATGCACTCAAATCACTGATGCCCGGACACTTCTCGCCAAACCACCGGCTTTACGCTCCCTGCGGCTGCAGTGCGCCCTATCGTGGGGTGCTGCCTGGTGAGCGACGTCAAGGGTGACAGGTCAGAGAGGGGCGAGAATGGGGGAGCAGCACCTTTTATAAGTGAACCTGGGACTAGCGACCCCACACTGCTACAAGTGGCATAAACCAGGGCACCCAAAGGAAATGTATGTCAACATCTGGAGAACAGGCAAAGATGCAAACACATACAGGCCCCACACAGTCCAGGAATCGAATCCCGGACCTTTCCTTTAAGGGCAGAACTGGATGTTAGCAGTTGGTGTTCACTAATATACATGTACATGATTTGTATTATTTATGTTTTTCATCCAAGAGGCAAGAGACAACATGTGCAATTGTGAGACAGGAGAAGTTATCAATAAGTTTACCTGTGTTGGACCCGGAGACAGTTGCTTGATTTTAGTAAAAGACATACCATAGAGAGATGGAAACAACTGGACGTGCTCTTCTTCTGCAGTGGACAACAAGTTTTCTAACAATCATAGCCAGACTATAACTGCCAGTCCCACAGAAAAGGAGAAGGCTTTGTTCTTTGTTCTTTCTGAAAAACATGTCCAAACCTTTTGTGCATCGCTATTACTTGTATATAGTCATTGCACACAACTCTAAAGAATTCGCTCAGCTCGAAGTTTTCCTTGAATGACCTAAACGTGTTGTAAAATATCAACCTCTTCCACGTCCACATTTTCCACAAAGATAGATCTCTAATGTACCTTGACTCTGTCCTGTCCTAGCTCAGTAACTCAGAGGGATTTTTACAACTTTTTACAACAGCCCAAGGCATTTCTCCTGCAGGTTTTTGTGATCCACACACTAACTCTTGACGCTTGAAAAATGCCATCTTTCTGTATTCAGTATCTATATTTTACATTAGGGATGTCAAAGCCAGGATGTCTATTTTCCTGGTTCCAAAGTTACATCTCAGCAATGCAAACTTCTCCAAGTTAATTTTTTAGTAGGAAAAAAAGGACCATTGAAGCAAATGATGGAGAACTAATGATGGAGATCCTAAAATGGCAGTGTGACGATAAGGTAGTGTGGCTGCGTGGCTCTGAAAAAGAGAAAAGGGCAGCTTGAATGTCAGCTAAGACTTTTGGGAAATATCAATCACACTTAAAGTCAGTCATTTGAAAAATGTTGACAACATAAAAAATATGTCACACTTGAGGAAAATACCTAAAAAACAGATAAAAGTTACAGTGTAATAAGACATTTTATTTGTTTGACTCCTTTCTAAGCACTCAAGGTCGCCTCTCGCCTCTCATCTATATACAGTGCCTCTCGAAAGTACTACTACACCTTGAACTTTTGCACATTTTGTCATGTTTACAACCATAAACATAAAGATTTTATTTTGAATTTTTTATTGAAAGGTCACACACAAGTAACAGACAACTGTGAAGTGACAGTAAAATGATACATGACTCTGTTATTTCTCAAAAAATAGAAAAGTGAATAAGTGGGGCGTGCATAAGTATTCATACAGCATTTTCGGAGTGCATTAAATGGCCTTTATAACATTCCTAATGACTGCAGAAAGTTCACAACCATTACCCTAACCATTAAATAGAGGCCACCGGTGCATAATCTACTCAGTATAATTCCAGCTGTTCTGTGAGGGCCTCAGAGCTATGGTCAGAGTGTATTGGTCAATAAGCAACATCATGAAGGCCAAGGAGCTCACCAGAGAGGGATAAAGTTGTGGAGAAGTTTAAAACAGCGTTAAGTTATACAAAGATTTCCAAAGATTTGAACATCTCACGGAGCACTGTTCAATCCATCATTCGGAAATGGAAAGAGTATAGCACCACTGAGAACTTACCAAGACACGGCCGTCCACCTGAACTAACAGACCGAACAAGGAGAGCACTGGTAAGAAATGCAACCAAGTGCCCCAAGATAACTCTGGAGGAGCTGCGACGTACTGCCGCTGAGCTGGGGGAATCTGTACATGGGACAACTATAAGTCATACTCTACACAAATCTGGCCTTCATGGACGAGTGGCAAGAAGAAAGCCATTATTGAAAGGAGGCCATAAGAAATCCAGTTTGAAGTTTGCTAGAAGTCATATGGAGGACACAGCTACCATGTGGAAGAAGGTGCTTTGGTCAGATGAGATAAAAATTTTACTTTTTGGCCCAAATGCAAAACGTTATGTACGGAGCAAACCTAACACTGCTCATCGTCCTGAGTGCACCATCCCCAGTGTCACATATGATGGGGGAGCATCATGCTATGGGGCTGCTTTTCCTCAGCGGGGACTGGGAAGATTGTAAGAATAGTTGGGAAGATGGATGGAGCCAAATACAGAGACATTTTGGAGGAAAACCTGCTGGAGTCAGCAAGAGAATTGAGGCTGGGGCGGAGATTCACCTTCCAGCAGAACAATGACCCTAAACACAAAGCTAAATCTACAATGGAATGGTTTAAAATAAACATATTAATGTGTTAGAATGACCCAGTCAAAGTCCTGATTTCGAATTGTGTGAAGATGATCGGGCATCTCTAAAACATCACTTATTAGAGCCAACAGGATGTATTCGATCCATCCTTAAAGGCCGCTGAGGTAACCCGTAAGGAACACTGTCGAACAATGTCGAGCCAGGCTAATGTTCAGAATCACCTGGCTGGGGATTAACCTATTGTTGGCTTTAGGACCGGGTTTTAATGAGACTTATAATTACAAATTGACAATTAACAAGACTCTCTGAAAGTCATTTAAGTGTTCATTATGCTTTGTGACTTACTTTGTTTTATAAAAAATGTATTTTTAAGTGAAGCAACTCACAAACCATCACTTATCATGGTGATACACGTTCAGGTCCAGGGTGGGTTTGAGACGTAGAAGCTGTATTTGTTGTAACCGCCATTGTGTAGTTTAGTGATCTGAAACATGGTAACCACTTGGTTTGTGCATGCCCGAGCCGAGTTTTGAAATATTCCTCTCAAAAATTTGAGCAAATTAGACCCTTTTGTTAACTCTTGAAGAGTCTTTCCAAGCTGCTATTACATTTATTTAAGTCTTGAAATAATCTGCTTTTGTCTGGTACTTCCCTTTGCCTATTTGTCCTCCTAATCTTTCTCTGTTTTTCCCTGAAAAAGTGAATTAAGATAAACCCATTTTGCACTGATGTACTTCTATCCTCCTTATCTTGTCAGGTTGGACAAATATGGACGCTGTATAAAATGGCCTTGTCTCAACTGAAGGTCAAAACAGATCTATGAGTTTGGGGGTGTTCTGGGGGAGAGAGGGAGAAGAAAGAGGGAATTAATGTAAGAATTTGAGGCTGACGGGAAGGGAGGCAGTTTTCTGTAATAATGAATAGGAGAGATAAGGCGCGCTTGCAGACTCCACTATCAGCTGCATATAAACACCAGTGCCTGACCAGAAATGTTATGTGGCTCTCAATGAGGGACTATGTAGGAATGCTATTAGTTACCAACAGGAAACAGGGTGTCCAGTATTATTTATGCTTTTCAGACATCAAGGAAGGTCAATATGAAAGTTTTCTTCAGACCATCATTATGACTATTTCATACTTGGTAATTAATTAATATTTTACATTTCCTACCCTTTCTCCAAAAATCCCCACACAAAAACTGTAAATACGCGATAGAGTCTCAGAAGCTTTAGCACCTGGCCGTAATGCAGTGGTGCTAAAGTTATTGCTCTATACATTTTTCTCATCATGCACACATTGCAGCCTATGAATAATTTCGGCTCAAAACACAAACTTCGAAAAACATCTATTCACAGCAACATTTTCACACCTACCCCGTTGGTGTCCTCAGTGATTCACAGCTTCAACTGGGCTGTCGTCCTCCGAATACTGAGAGCGAATACTGTGCGAACACTGTGCATAAATCATTAAAAACACCCAGTATTTATCACAAGCCACTGTTTTTGAAAACATACATTACATCCAGGGTAAATCATACTTTAACTTGTTTGAGACCTCGAGCCGAATTTTTCCGCCGTTCGGGGCCATGTTAATAAGAGACAGATCCATCCTGTTCAAGGCTCAAAATGCAGTGAGGACTTTGGCGGAGAGCAGAAGGTCACACTGCTATTGTTGGTTGGAATGGGATCTGTTGATAATTAAATGTACACAAAGCCCGCCTTAACTGAGCGCTTTTTCTCTAGTTCGACTGGAGCCTAAGCTAAGACCTTCAAAACTGTTTCATTGCATTGTCGCCTCTTTTTTGTATATACTTTTCTGTTGTGTTTCCATCTCTTTTTGGTTGCTTTCTTGTTGTTTGTTGGTAAATGGTAAATGGACTCAACGTATAAAGCGCTTTTCTACCTTCATCAGGCCCAAAGCGCTTTACAGTAAAGAACCAGTCACCCATTCACACCAGTGTACGCAGACACGGGAGGCAAGTTGGGTTAATTGCCTTGCCCAAGGACACAACAACAATGTGCATTTGCAGGAGCTGGGTTTCAAACCCCCGACCTTCCGATCACAAGACGACCCGCTCAACTGACTGCGCCACCGTCGCCCCATGTTGTTGTCATGGTTTTTGTCGCTTTTTTCCCGTCGCTTTTTGACACTTTTTAGTCGAGTTTCATCACATTTTTTGTCACTCTTTCGCCACTTTTTGGTTGCGTTTTGAAGAATGCCCTCAGTCCAGGTGGGAGTTACAGCCATAATAATTACTTGAGAACAATTAACGTCCAATAGTCCTGGAAGAAATCTCTTTTCTATTTTTCTATCAGCGGCCGTCTCTTACAACCCCGCAAAAAACACCTCCCGAGTCATCTCTTACGATTCTAAAGCGTTTCTTTCTGTTTTTCTGAAAACCTTCAAATATCGCTACACTTGGACCTACACTTTGCCACTGACCCACTCTCCCATAAAGACTGCTGCCGAATCGTTTGTAGACAAGATTAAAAAAAAACATACTCTTCTCTCGCCCGCCTGTACAGCCGTAGAAGGTCTTGACACTCCTTGGACTCTTTTAAAAAGGACCTGAAGACATGTTTATTCAAAAAAGCTTTTGGTTGATGGGTTTCACTAGTGTCACTTTGATTTTACATATGTCCCCACATTTTTTTTAATAGTTTTTTGCTCTTACACTGTACAGCACTTTGTGATTTTATCTGTGAAAAGCGCTTTATAAATAAACTTTACTTACTTACTAATGTTGCACCATTACAGGTGAGGTCCGCTTCCAGATAACTGTGCAACATGAGGAGTCGAGCTGCCGCCCCTCTTGACGTGTGTCCTCGCCATTTGGATGCAATTTTGAAAGCGCGGGACTAAAGCCGAGGTGAAGGAGTAATAGTGGGGAGGTTTGTGCGGGGCAAATAGATGGCTGAGTTTAAACGCTGGTGAAGGCAAACAGTTGACATAGCGGCGGAGGGAGACGCGATGTGATAGATGGTCAGTCTGTATGTGCGCAGCTGCCCATCAACACCGCTCGGAGCCCCTGAGCCACGTCACTATAATTGCTTTGGCTGTCAAACCTGAACATCTCCACATTACCGCAGCGTAGACCAGTAATCTCCCACTTTCCCGTCTCCCTAAACATGCAGTGAACAATAGCATTATTTTTTGCGTTCGTTTTAATTGCGTGCGTGTAGTTGAGCGCACGTCCAGCTTGTTCTGTGCGCGTCTTAACCCCTGACTGCTGCGGCGCTGCCTCACTCGATCGATAAGTCAGACCAATGTGAAGTGTCCGCTTCCAGCTCTTATTATATGACTCGGATGCTCAGCGGTGCACAGCGGCAGACCTGCTCTCACCTCTAATCCACCTTGTGACTCCTTCACTACCAACCGGCTGCTCCAAGGCCACTAAGCTAAAGGAGGAAAAAGCACTCAAAGTCTCTCAAGGGAGAAATGACTGCATATATAGGAAACAACAAAAAACAATCAGAAACAACCCGATGAAGCAACCTCATCAAGTCAATATTCCCAACCCTCAGAAAGAGTTTATAGATCAATTATACACAACAGTAGGTTTGGCACTTTTGCCTTACACTTATATGTAAAACGAAAAATCTGTAACGCCCCATTTAAAAGCTAAGACCTACAAAAGTGACTGTATCTTTTATGTTGGGTTGTCGCTGCGTTTTCGTCACATTTTTAAAAGCGTTTTTTGTCGCTGCGTTTTCGTCTCTTTTTTTTTGTCGCTTTACTGTGATGATTTTGCTTTTTCGTTGCTTTTTTGTTGTTGCTTTTTTGTCGTGTTTTCTCAACTTTTTTTTTTTCACTTTTGTGTGGCGTTTTCGTCGCTAGTTTGATGCTTTTTTTTCAGGAAGCTTTTAGATTTGGGGAAAGCCAAACTGGAGAAAATGTGCTCGGTTCAGGTGGGGGTTAAGAGGTTAAACTCGCCAATGCCGTGCCAATAAGTGATACGACGGTATTCACAGTTAGCGCTCGGGCTTCACAGCTCAGAGGGTCCTGGGTTCGATCCCCGGGCCAGACCTTCCTGTGTGGAGTTTGCATGTTCTCCCTGTGTCTGTGTAGATTTCCTTTACCACTAAAACATGTACAATAGGTCAGGATGAGTTGACGACAGATGGAAATTAGCCCTCGTTTACATGCATGAGTCAAAATGGCTATTCATTAACATGCACTGTCCCAACTAAATAAACAAACAAACAAATAAATAAAGTGGCATTAACCTGGCATTTACAAGGTGTCGTCTTTTGGCCTTTTAGTACTGGAAACATCTCCAGTCCTGTTTAACAGCATGAATTAAATTACTCTAGTCAATTACTTGATGCTCTTTACTTTGCCCAACAGTGTGCGCAAAGGCAAACAAAAAAACAAAAAAAAAACTAAAGTGCCTCTTCAAGGTGAACGGCTTCAACGGCAAATGGGGGGAAAACTGCTAATAAAGCGTAAACACCTTGGAAACTGTGGTGGCAGAAGTGGAGCAATGCTGGTGCGCAGACATCTTCTAAAGTGTGTTCATTACTTGGGAGCAACCAAACATGAAAAAACTCGAGCCAAGGGAGGTTTCTCTGTCAACTAATGTTTGCTTGTGCAGATTCAAACTCGCACCAGTTAAATTGTTCTCTCTTGTTCGTGCCTTCGAGCCACTGGTTACATTTTCATCATCTCAGGACTCCCAAATACAAAGGACATTACTATAGGCTCACTGCAGATAAAGGGCCCGACAGCTGTGTGTGCGTGTTTGAGGTTATTTGAACAAACAAAGCCCAAACAAATGGATATGCCGCATGTTATAAATGAGAAATTATACAAACATTCATTCTCAGTGGGAATTGGTAGAAACGAAAACTGCGCAAACCTTCATTAAACTGCCCTTATAAGCGAAGTGTTTGGGAAAGCAGCGCTCTACTTTGTTGCTGTTGCTGCCGTTTAGACGAGGTGAACTTCAAAAATGTATTTAATTCAAAGGGCCAGCGTGCCCTCGCGCAAAGCAGTGTGCTTATCGAACACCCAAACACAGTTAAATCTCCTCCAAAGGTCTGAGTTAGTGATCCTTTACTGTGCGCTCCAAAGAGAGTGACACTGAGCCAGGTTTATAGCACAGTCCAGGGCAGAGTACTTAAAAGGCGTAACTCTTCACTCATTTCGGGGTCATGGGTTTTGAAGCGAGCCGTGTCTGTTTTGTTCACGAGCTCATATTCACAGAAAATGGGCACAGGCTGAACTTAGAATACAACTTAATGACTTATTTTGGACCTGATACTTTGTCCTCATCAGAAAACCATTCTAAGTTTGTTTGTTTTTTTCCTCTCATTTTTCTCTCTCTGCTCTTTTTGATTTTGTGACTGATATTGTAATTATATCGTTGGTTGAATTGTTTCTTCCCTTCATAAGTACCCAGTCTTCAGCTCTCGGGTCCACGTCTTACAGGTTAGTGAGAGGAGGCGCACACTTTTCCGCGCCTCCATTGGTCCAACCTTTTCAGAACCACTGCTTCATCGAGCTGCTTGTTGCAGATCTGGTTCATGCTCCGGTCTCTATTGATCCACGTAGTAATAGGCTGGTGTGTAGGCTTGAACACAAGGCTGAGCGCTCACTGTTGAAACCTGCTTTTTGTGTTTTTCCAAGACTGGAATCGCCGACCAGGACCCTGACCCTGGAGGCCCCCCGAGGCGTGGAGATCAACGCGGGTGTCGGGGACTTCACAGCGTCCTGCAGAAAAGACCTCCTGCTGCAGTCCTCGGATGGTGAGGTGGGTGCACTGATTGTTTACTTTCTATATCTTAAGGTTTTCTGCTCTTTATTTTGACTTTGACAACAGCTCTCTATGGATTCAGGCTTTGGACCGGCACTACCCGCACACTGGGTTATAACCTTTTCAAGCTGGATTTTCAAAGACTTTGTTGTGAGCAGACAGACAGGAATTAGGTCCAGCACTAACTTGAGCCTAGACTTACAGAGGGTTATTTGGATAAGAGTTTGGGAAGTTTTTAGTCTATTCAAATTGTGTTTAGAAAATGTATACACTTTTAAACGCGCCCTATCATTTTAATTAGAGGTTTTTTAGAACATTGGTTGAACAAAGATTAACATGACGAATTATGTTCCTGGATTTGCATGATCTTAATAAAGGCAATCCAATTCGCAATACAAACAAAGATACAAAAAGTCCCTTTGCATGATTACTTGGTGGAGCTACACAAACTTACCAAAGTACTGAAGTTTGAGCTGGGACTCAGTGGCACTGCCTAGTGTTGGGTGCGCTTCATTAAAGTACCTTATTAGGCTAATGAGCGTCATCAATCCCTGCGACCTTGTCCTCCTCCTCCCCTCCTCTCTCATCCCCCCCATTTCTCCACTCTTCTGTTTGGGACAAGTGACTTCATTAAAGGCAGCCTGATGAGGTTTGCTGTCACTGCTGCTTTGTCTCCTGTACGTGTGTGTGTTTGTGTGTGTGTCACTGTTAGCCGATATCGTGCTGTCAAGCTCTTTGCGTAGCAGCCTGTCACGCTGCGTGAGTGCCTAGCCAGACATTCTTCCTTATGTGTGTGTCCTGATAGTGTGCATGTCCGCTCGAGCATACTGTGTCATTAACTCAGTAATTAACTGAGGAATGGCCTTCTTGTATTGCACTCAATGTCATTGTCTTTCTCTCTCATTCTGTCATTTCTCTGTGCGCTCACTCCATTTCACTACACACATTGCTGCAGACAGCCTAAAACAGGCTTCATGATTGACTATACAGTCAAGTTAAATATTAGGTCCCGTATGAAGTTGTCCATAAAAATCCTGTTAGCCACGGTTAGACAGCATCCATTCTGACAAGAACCCATACGGATTTTTCTGGAGCTAAAGCATGAATTCTCGAAACCAATTTGCAGCTTTCAGTATATCTCTCCACATTTTTGTTTTTGCTAACCACACCTGATATATGCACTCATTTAAGTGATACATAAGTATCATTTTTACTAACTTAAATGCCCTATACCTGATTTTTTTTGTATATATATTTTTTTTGTAGAAGCACATATTTGTGAAAAAGGACCTTTTCTAAATAGAAATCCTTTTTCTTATCGTAAACTAACAACTTTTTTGTGGCTAAAACAACATAAATCATTTACATTAGTCTCCACTAACTTTCCTTGTTTACAAAATATGCCGCACACTATTTACATCATATCTGGCTGTTCTTTGATTACTATCCTTCTCAATCACCCCCATTGGGAATTCAGTGAAATCACCCCCTGATCCCAGACTACACGTCTTTGTAAAGAACAGGAAAAGTGTTTATTTTGGTCCAGGCTACTGGTTTCCTCCATGTGCACCGGCTTCCCCCAGGTGGTGCCAGGACATCCCCGAAAAAGGCATTTTGAATCTCAGTGGGACTTTTATGGATGTATAAAGCCCAAATAAAATATTTGGGTAACTAAATGGCCTATGATAAGGCCAGTTAGTCGCCGGTAGAATATAAAAACATGTGCCTCCCGAGGGGATTTCCATGCACCCATTCTCGCTATATCTCCCTTAAATAAAGAAAATGGAGTTGCTTTGCTAGATGAAGTTTGCATTAGATATATATATATATATTTGTTTTTTTGTTTTATTTATTTATTAAGAGTATCTTTTTTGAATAACGATGGGTGGTCCCATTACAATTTAAAGCCTGCTACTGGATCAATAGATATTCGGCCTGCTGCTAAATAGAGATTATTAGTTGCTGACTTTTGTCAGTTTGCAAACTGTATTTGCAATACTTCAAACAGCTCTTCATCTGTCCCATTATCACATCCTGCTCCCCCATTGTTCCACTTCCTGTTTGGCTTCCTCTCATGTCTTCTCTTTCTGTTCATCCTCCCAGCCCTTCATCTGTAACCCGGCCTATCTAATTAACTTTCCACTGGCAGGGTTATACATTACTCTGTCTGTCACTCCTCGCATACAGGGGAGGGGAGGGGGATTATAATTTTTACCTCGTTCGTGTCACCTCTTTCTTTCCGGTTTCGTGCCTTCTTTTGTCTTTTTGCTTCCTTTGTTCATCCATTATCAATCCCTCTCTCGCTCTGTCTGTCATCGCCGCACAAATAGACGTCTCCGTATTGACGGGGAACAAAAGCGCACAGATGACTGGAACAAGGATGGTGGTGGAGCAGGCCTTTGGCAAAGCCGGGTGATGACAGTAGTGGAAAAGTCACGATCTTTGTGACACTTCAACACCCTATGGCGCGCTAAAATTACATTATGGAGAAATCAGGCTAACAGCAATTTTGCATCACTCATTTCAGTGTCGCTTCTTTTAGGATTAAAAGCTGTCATCTTCTTTCAGATGTTATTTTAGGGGGGGAGTATAATAAAGTTTGAGAAATGGCTTGGCATTTTGAGTTTGCTGGTTTAAATTTTCTTCTTTCACTGTTACATTTCCTCTCAGCAACACACACCAACGTGTCCCCTCATATCTATGTATGAGTTAATGTGCATAACATTGAATAGTATTCCATTCTAGCGAGTTAGAAAGCAGAAGCAGAAGAATGGCTACTCCCTCATGTTGGACCATTTCACCGCAGCTTCTCTCACCTCTGCGCTTTTGTTTGTTTTGCCCATTTGATTCTAACATACTTACAAATGTATTTGGGGGACATAATGTGTTATGTTTGCACTTAGTGGTATAACCACTTAACCCCGGCCTTAACCAAACAATTTTTTTCCAGTTCGGCTTTACCCAAATCTAAAAGCTTCCTGCCTTTAGAGCTTGCAGCCTATAGGCCAGTGTAACGCCTCATTTGAAAGCTAAGACCTACAAAACGTAACTTTTTTGTCGCATTTCCGTTTTCTGTTGTGTTTTGGTCACCTTTTTCGTCACATTTTTGTCACCTTTTTGTCGCTCTGTTGATTTTTTTTTGCTGCTTTTTCATCACTCTGTAGTTGTGCGTTTTTGCTACTTCTCCAGCACATTTTTGTCACTCTTTTGCTGCATTTTCGTCAAATTTTGGAAGTGTTTTTGTTGTGTTCTCGTCTTTTTTGTTGCTTTTTCTTCACTCTTAAGTCATGTGTTTTTGCCACTTTTTTGCTTTTGGATTTTGGTAATACCAAACTGGAGAAAATATGATAGAATGATTTCAGTGATAGAATCAACATATCACGAATAATACCAGGCATTGTTTGCTGTTTAAAAAAAACATTCCCTGAACTGCAGCCCGAGTGAGGTCTGCTGTAATGTTCCTGAAGAGATACTTGCCAGCACCTTTGTGGAAGTAAGTGCCTTTGAAGAGCGTGCACCTGAGGCAGCACTTTCTCAACAAGCAGAGGATTATCCTGCAGCTTTTACACAAGCAAGGTCACATTGGGCCTCCCGGACATCATTATGATAATCTCCGACTGTTGTATTTATCTCTGTATACTTATTTGGATGGCCTTGAAATAATATGCTTTTCTGCATTTGTTTTATTGGCAAAGGTGGTAAGTCAGAAATTGAATTAAATTAAATTAAAGCAGTAAGCAGTGTAGAGAGGGGGTGATTGTCATTATAATAAGAATTAAAGTCACTGTTACCTAGTGCTTTGTTAGCGCAAGAAACAATCAAATGATGAACAGGGAATTTCAGGGTGTCTTTTCGGGGCTTTGTATTGGCATATGCATTTGTTGTCTCATGTGTTTTTAGCCCATTGGTGAATCTCATTGACAACCCAAACTGCAGAGGCTATTTTTGTTTATCCCACTGGACATCCTCCAAAATGCACTATTTGTGGAACAGGGCAGAAGCTTATCCAAAACAGTGTTCCTCTTGATCCTTCCTCATCACACCGCTCCGTTGACCGCTGACACCATCACATGAATAGAGGCTCGCGGACAGAGGAAGGATAGTGGGTAATCGGAAGAGTCGGAGGTGGGGGAGGGTGGCAGAAAATAGATGTATCTGTCGATTTTGTGGGAGAAAATAAAGGCGTGCGGGACTGCAAGGCCTAAAGCCAAATCAATGTTGTCAGCAGCTGGCACTTAAGAAGGGGCCATTAAAGTTTAAAAAGTTTGGAATGCTGCGCTGGAATTAAAGCCAAATGGGTTAGAGGTAGGGAAGGGCGAGCTTCCATTAAAATCAAAGCCAACAAGAGCTGACACATCTCTCGGGGTTCCTACAGGCCCCTGTTTTTTTTATCAACTCCCCCTCTCGCTCTGTCTCAACGTTCAACCTCATGTCTGTCCATTGTATCTGCAAGTTTATTCACTCCTTTATTCACTTCGTTGCCACTGAATGTACCTATTCTGTTTTATTTTATCTCGAGAAGCTATCCGTGAACCTACAGTATTATCTGTGGGAAACATGTGCCTGTTATTATGGCTGTTTGTGGCTAATCCCTAGCAATTGGTAACCAAGATAATTAAAACCTAATACATTTTGGCACTTTGAATATGCTAATTCAATGCTTATTAACTAGTCAGATGATGGGACCTAGTTTAATTCTTGATATCGCGTGACACACTTTAATATCATACAAATTCTTCTTTACCAGCTGTTCTATCTTGGCCTTCGATCTTCCTTTTACCATGCCAAATCAAAGCACTAAAATGTAAAATGTCTGATGGTTAATCACTGTTATACTCAGAAACTCCATCTTTTTATTTTCATTACTATAACTACACTGCTCTCCTAATTTACATGGGATCTGGCTTTCCGTATACTTCTTTCTTTCTTTTTCTTTTTTCAGCAAGTGAAGAGTCAGAATAATTTGCACTCAAGTAGAATGAGTCCACTGTGAGAATACCCTGGAAGCACCAATTACTATGCAAAGCTGTCATATTTTGATGTTTATGTGCTCTTAGTTGAAATGAGACGGAAAATCTTTTCAGGGGGAGAAAAGTTTGGACTTGTTCACACAGGGGCTTCTGCTCCTGAATGTTAATTCACGCAGTCTGTAGTTTACCGAGCTGCATTTAATTGGTCAGTTAAGTATTTTGGCTACACTTCATGGACTTTTGAAGTGCAGACTCAATGCCACTGATGTTATGGTGTGTTTTCTTTGCTGCGTTAGAGTAAGAGGTGTCTTTCCGTTAAGGCTTTTGACCGGGATTTCCCTCTTAAATCCATTATCTGGAAACTATAACGTTGCAAAGCAGGTGATGAGCATGCACTATACAGTAGACTAAATTCAGTAGGGACCTGGTTTGTTTCAGATAGGTTCCCTGGAGGCCAAGATTTTAACCAGTGCAAAGACTATAGGTGACGATTTATGGCTGCATTTGGACGTTTCGTTAATAATGGATTAATGTATATCACGTATCGGTATACAGTATACTGTGTGTGTCTATTCTTCTTTTGTGCAATGAGTTAAGTTCTTGCAGAGGTCTTACATCAGAATCCGATTCCTTTCTGGGTCTTAATCTTTTCTCGACATGGGATTTTCTTGCACACCTGAATCAATTGTAGTGTTTTATTGTTATATTAATAAAAACAAATTATTTACGCATTTCCAATCGTTATTTTCATCTACTGTTACTTTCTACCCAGTAAAGGGTGAGAACACAAAAGTAAATTGCATTTTCTTTCGCCATCTGTCCTCACACTCAATAGGAAAACACAAAACTCCACATGCAGCATGACAATTTATTCCCAAAGTGACTGGGCTCTCCTCAGCTCGTGCGAATATTAATCCCTTTCTCGTGCTGACTGTGGAGAGGTGAAATTAGGTTGACGATAGTGAAAGTTTTGACAAAGTTCAGTTATACCGCAGAGTTCTTATTGTTTGTTGACACAGTGCTGGGGTTTATTAGGACTCCATAGCCTTGAGGTGTTATTGGGGCTGCTATGCTGGGACGTTTTTATTTCCTCCTTGTTGTTCTTTGCGGCTTGTTTTACCTGCGGGTGTAAAGCTGGAGAGTGAGCGTATTTGAATGCTAGTGGGGGGTAACCCTCTACTGCCGGCGCCCGTGTGGTAAAGCAGACTCAAAAATAAATGAATTAGTATAACTGCAAGAACACAAACAAACTCTCCCAGGACGCACCGCCACATTAGCAACATTAGAGTCCCCTGTGGAAGAGAGATAACAGATAAGACACACCTGCCAATAGCCCGGAGATTTTGTTTCAAAAGCAATGATTAGTGTCACAAATTCATTAGCCCATGTTTCACCGCGCCAGGATCTGCTTTTTTTTCCTCTTACACCATCTGTCAATCTTTACGTATGATCTGAACCACGCTGAGTGAAGTGTGGTCTTGATTCTGTTGCAGCCCTACTTCTGGCTATGCTGCTATTTCTATTCTTGTCTGTGTCTGTCTTACAGTAGGCCATTGTGCCACATCTGGATGACTACACCCAAAGTCTATCTCAAGCCTCTGTCATTTTAGGCCATTGTCAGCCCCCATTCCAGTGTCTGTCCATTCTACAAGCCTAATGGTGTGTGTAATACACTCAGATAGCTCAGACTCCCCCACCACTTCACTGTGGGATGTGTGTGCAAAAGTAGTGTGTGTGTGTGAACCAGCCAGAAGAAGCCACAATGGAAGCCAAAGTGAGCGCAGGCACAACGCACAGGTTTAATAAGAAAATAAGAAGAAATGTACAGTATTTATTTGTTTTTAATTGTTTGTTTTTATCAGCCTTATCTTGCTATTTGTCAAGCATTGGAGATTAAGGGCCCAATCTTGGGTTTCTAAACACATGTTGGAGACTAGACTATGTCACTCATGGGGACGCTCTGTGAAATCTTCAGCTCCAGACCTAACAGTATAAGTGGGATGAACTTGGGCTGTACATGGGCTGCTGGACCTATGGCGAATGGCGATGTTACGTACAGTAGTGGTCCCAAGCTTTCACCCTTGTTTGCACTAACACTGTTGTTGGGCAAGGCGGAAGATCAGACCCACCTGGACCTGAGATGGTCTGGGAGAGCGTTCCACAGGTGGACATCGTTTTGAGCTGTGTCCTGGGTGACAATCTTAACCCTCAGGTTGGTGACAGAAGGAGGGAGGGGAATGGTAGGACCAGAGAATGAAACAGAGGTGATAGGAGAGGAGCACAGTTGGAGAGGGGTTCCAGTTTGAAAGGCTTCTGTTTTTTAGCCACTAAGCTGCAGGAAGTTTTGACTCATCTTCGCCTTTAAGTGTGTCATCAGCATAGCAATGGGCATTCATTCTATGCCTGCTGATGTCAGGACCATGAAAGGAGTACAGAGTCATGGGGGACCCCACAGGTGACAGACTGAGGTCTGGATTGTGCATCCCCTAGAGCTGCATACTCAGTTCTGTCAGTGACATATAGTAGTGAAACCACTGAAGGGCCGTGCCAAAATAGATGTTGTGGTCTACAGCAGAGAGGTCAAAAAGTATAAGGAGGAATGTGAACTGGACTCATCAGCAGGTCACTGGTAACTCAGATGAGAGTTGTTTCTGTGCTGTGGCGGGGGAAAACACCAGATGGAAATTTCTCAACTCTATGAGGAAAGTGGATACTTTTGATTTATAGATAATGTGATGTTCTTGACCTCCTCCTGCGTTGTGTGAGGACGAAGAATGATAGGTGTTATGTGAAGGGTGCTGTAGGTGTGTCAAATGTGGAGCTGTTTGAAAGTAACAGTTAGGAGTTGATACTGTTTTTGAAGTGAAGAAATCAAAAAAGTGGTTGCGATTTGTATTTGTGTGGTAAAATTAGTGGTTCTGTGGATTGAGAATTTGGTTGATAGTGGACAACAGGTGTGTGTAGAGTTACCTGGGTTGTTGTTGACGAGTGCTGAGAAGTCTTACATTGTTCCCTGTAGGCCAACTTATGCACCATCAGGCCAGATGTTTTGCAGGCATGCTCCAGAACAAGGCACGGGTGGTATCGAAGCAATGTCAGCATGGACAAAACAAACCAGCGCCCTGATGCACCCTGTGCATGGTGGCACAGCGGTTAGTGCTCATGTTTCACAGCTAGAAGGTCCTGGGTTTGATCCCCGGACGAGGCCTTTCTGTGTGAAGATTTTGCAGGTTCTCACTGTGTCTGCATACAGTAGGTTTCCAGTGGGTACTCCAGCTTCCCCTACCTTTATTGCCTATTACAATAGGCCAGGATGAATGATGAGTGTGCGTGAATGAATGGTGGTGGTCAGAGTTGGGCCAGATGTGTTTTCTGCTCAAATAAACAAATACATAAATAAATAAAATGTGTGCAGTTGTCCTTCTGTCAGTCTACCCCGGTGGAAACACTAGCACTTTAGGTGACCTGTGTCATGTGAAAAATGCTATACAAATAAGCTTCCAAGCTATGCATGTAGCGGGGTCAGCATGGAAGATCCAGATCCAGTCTGTCTCGATTTATGTATTTATTTACTTTTTTGATTATTATAAAATATATTGTGATTTAATTATGTGTACAGGTCAATCCATTTATCATTGCCACATTTTCCACATAAAGATCAAATAATCAAATAAAGATTGGTTTCAAGATTCCACATACAGGTCACTTCATTGTTGATGCTAAGCTTTGTTGAAGCAAATCTGAGGGATTGGGTTTGACTGCTGATTTTTGACAGTATTTCCAACCATGATTTTTATATTTACTGCAGCAGAAGTACAGTTCATACAAAGCCACTCTATGAATGAAGCTGTTTTTCTTCCTGTGACTTTTATCTCAATGGTATTTGTCCTCCAACTCAGTCATAAAACCTTCTCTTCAGCATTCACCTCAACCTTTTCCAAAGACACCTTAACCCTCCAAAACACACTACACGTCCCATTCACTGGCCCTCTCCTTTATTCCTGCTTGTCTCTGCAGTTCCTGCGCTGTGCCAGAGGAAGCCATCCATGAAAAATGTTTTGACCCGCCGTAATTGCCACTTTCTGCATTTTTCAAATCTCCTTGACACCAGAGCCCGAGTGCATTTATGAAACTGATGTCTATAAGGAAGGCGCTTGCAAAAACATCTGCTGCTTCCTGAAAGAATACCACCTCTCAGGGCGGATAAATCTGAGGAAATGTTACATATAAAATCGAAATGACAGTCTGATAACGAAAGCTAAAAACAAGGCTGCTCTAAAGTGAAGGGATTGGCATATCCTTGCACACACCCAGACCAGTGCCACATCGAGCTACCAACAGGCGAGCTAATACTTACAGACACTTTCATTTGTAAGTAAGTAAGTGCTTTATTGTCATTGTACAAGCGTCCAACAAAATAGTGTTCAGGTGTTAGTCCTGAGCTGCTGCGGCTGAGCCGCGCTGCCACTGTGGGTCAACCTGACCCGCTGACCTTGGAGGTCGGGGGAACTGTAGCACTCGGAAGAGACCTGGATGGTTGCCCTTTCTCGCTGTCTCCTCTGATCTTCTGAAACGGTGCACCGCCTGGGTTTGTCTGTTTCAGAGCGTGGTGTCCTGCACTGGTCAGCTACTCCTCCTTCCTCTTCCTCCCTCTGCTCCACAACAGTCTTTCACCATCTCCTCGTTTGTCCCTTACTTGTTTCCTGTAGATCCTCTTGTGACGCCTCCACTGTGCTGCAGCTGTGGGGGCTCTTGGTGCCTCCTCAGTGTCTCAGAAGAAGAAATGTGTAGGTCTCAAATGGGTTTAGCTGAAAAGCTAGCATTTTGTTAACCTATAAAATGTTGCTTTCTTCAGGACCATTTTAGACTCTCAAAGTCTAAACAAATCCACCAAACCTCCACAAAACTTGGCAAAAACATACAAAAGTATCCAGAAAAACAATGTGGAACACAGAAACCACAAATGCAGGTCACAGAAAAAGGTGGAACCAAGAGGTTAACCAATTGTTATGGGATTTCGTATATATATAATAACGTAAAAAACATAAAGAAGAGAGTTGAAGTCTGGATCAAGTGGTCATTTATTGTCTTAAACACAGGGAGAACACAGACAGCATAACAGCAGGCTCACAGAGTGTTCTGCCATCTAACCCACTTAGTGGCATATTTATACAGTAAATACAGTAAATAACTAGCCTTTATCTGTGACATGTCCTGAGATGAATATTCATGTTATGTCACCGATATCCCTTTCAGCTGTTAAACAATGACTAGTACATGTTAGAAATATATTTCTGACATTACAGGAGGTTTCTTCCTGTTTTCACATCGCCATTGGGGTGAATGTCAGCGCTAATCCAACCTTAAGCTACAACAAATGACTTCTCCTTCTCTGTCCATTGCTCTAGTGAACTCTCTGCGGCTCTTATGGCCTGCTTTGCATCATCTGCCCTTTGATAGGTCTGACCTCCTCGCACCTCATGGCTTCTGAAGCATTGTTATATTAATTCACCTTGAGCAAGTCCCTGTGTTTTAAAGAAATCTAAAAAATAAAAATAAAAAAAAAGTCAGTTGTGTCTGTACAATATGTCCTTGCTTTTTAACACTGAAGTAAAAAATAAATCTCTTCGCTGATTTTTGCTGACAGAAATAATTGGCTTACAGAAGCCATTAAACAGTCTTAGGATTCATTTTATTCTTTATAGCATTCTATACCGGATGCTATAAACACATTATGAACACATTCTTTTGTGTTCATAACAATGGCATGACCTATAAGGAATGTCAAGTATCAAGAGACTGTTTTATCTGCGGTAAGCAAAACTATGCCTATAAACTGGAGTTATACACGCGGTTGTAGATAAGCAACAATATCTGTGATCTCTATACGGGCGGTAAACGTGTAATTTTATTTTCCCAACCTGACAGCACATCCTCATCTCCAATCCTATTGCACAGTACAAGTTCAGCCAGGGTTATGCTGTAGCCAGGAGGTTGTTGGAATTCGATTCGGGTGAAGTGGCCAAGCATGGCTGAGTCCTTCCCTGTGTGCGGATTAGACTGGGCTCTGGCAGCTCTTATTGCTGGAGCTGGAGAGGATGACAGGTGTGCACCAGGGACCTGTTAGAGGCGCACCTTGACATTTAGGAGTGTGCTGTGGAATTTTCCTACAGCAGGAGTGAGGCTACAAAAACATTTTAACTAACTATTAAAGCAACTTGCTATGTTTGTTTGGTCTCATTACGGAAACGGGCACCAGGAGCTAATAACAGGGGCCTCGAGCGGTAAAAAGCAGTGTTTGTTTTTAAAATGCTTCTATAATGTAATGATGTGCTCGAGGGGAGCTAGATTGTTCTAATGAAAGTAAGTAAAAGTAGGAGCAGTTTTGTTTCACCCAATTAGACTGTTTATGTCCAGAGAGAAGTGTAGGAGTGTGTATAAGGGTAGATTCTTTTGGACCATTTGGATATAAAGGTGCGAAGGATGGGCCAAGATCAAATTGCCATCAGATTTCTCATCACTCAGGAAAGCACTCTCATCTTATGTTTTCACAAGGCTGCATCCAAAATAGGCCTTTACTCTCATCTACTACAGCGCCGGCTCCAGAACAATCTGACTGAGGGTGCATCACCCTTTGAAAGGGGTGCAAATAGAGATTCTCATCGTTAAAATATATTGTCAGGCTACCCAGCACCTTTTTGCTGACACGAATATGAACAAAGAAAAATTACAGTGGGACATTTGAGGAAGGAAGAGATCGGCCTGACAAAAAATCACGAACAGCCCGTTTACCTGTTTGTTTTTGTCTGTTGTCAAGAGCAACCAAATGTTCGTTTTATGAGAAATGTGCCTCTGTCTCTTCCTATTAATTGAAACATCATTACAGTCAAAAACTATGAAACAAATTATAAAACAAACATGCATGCACACATTACGAACGAAACGAAAAAATATATTTATTTGTGTTTCTTCACATTGTTTTTGGTGTTGGTGTAGCGTGTTCCTTTTCCTTATCCTGGTCACACAACATTGTATGTAAGAAGAGCAGTAGCAATGAACACCAACAGCATGCTTATTGCAATTAACATTTTACTTTGAGTGGACTGATATTGGAATTTTCTAAAATATTGATAGTAATAGTAACATACTGTAACTATTATTATCATCAATACTAATTTAATAATGTAAATGGGGGAATTTGTTAAGAAAAGTTCTTAATGTTTTGTCTGATAAAATAAAGGAAATAAGTACATTCAATCTGGTATGATCTGAAGTAGCATTGAGTCATTAAGTTAATTAAAAAAACATTACTGTTATAATTTGAGCACAAAATTCAATTGTTTCAAATTGAAAGGTAAAAAGTTATGAGTTTAGAAAGTGCTTAGCTCTTCTCAAACTCCTCTGCAAGTATCCTTGACCTTACCTTACCCTCACTCCCACTTTTCTCTTCATCAAAGGAAGCCACAGAAACTCCCTCTTTGTGCTGATAGATTCCCGTCTATAGCCTCCCCTTGGGACCACCAAAGTGCAGCCGCTGTTTCATACAATATGCTTATTCAGTATTACTGGTTGACCCTCACTATCCAACTACATGACCCTGTTTTATAATGATTTTCTGTCTTTTTTCAGATCCTGCTAGATGCCAACACCATAAGATTGGGCAACATCCCCCTGGGCAGTGCTGTGGATCCCCTGGAGGGGGCACCGGCGGGCACCACCTACACCAAACAGACTGTGTACGAGCTGTGCTCCTGCGCCAACGGCAAACTCTACCTGTCGCCAGCAGAGAAAGGCTCCACATGTCAGACCACCAGTAACTTTTGTCTCTGGAGCTGAAACTGACCCAAACAACTGTCCATCATCTGGGACATGTGGAAGCTACTGCTAACCGATGAACACAATCAGCACGGACGCAGTTTGGCGCAAAGCAAAGAGGAGAAAGTCCCCTTTCTGAAATGACTACTAGGATCACAAAGTGTGCTGTGAGACCAAATCTCAATGAACTGCGCTTTTTGTTGAGCGAGCACCGGCTGAAGGACTCAACAATGGATGAGCGGCACAACGTGTGAGCTCAATGACCAAAATATGACTGCATTGGTCAAAAGCTTCTGGTAGAAAAGATTACGTGGATGACAGGGCCAACTACTTCAGCCAAGGATGTGCAGCGGAAGTGCAAGTTTGTAAACGGTGCATTTTGTCACTCTCCAGGTTTCCTGCTGTTTTTGCTGCCATGACGGTTCGTGGAAGTCAGAGTAAAGTTTGTGCAAAAACTAACTGCAAATAACCCTGCAATAAAAATACATTTGGTGTTTGCCATATGACCAAAATGTACTGGAAACCGCCCATCTTAAGAAATATGGAGCTTGATATAGAACTTCTATCTATCATTTGATTGAGGACTATTGTTTAGCCCTATGTTAAGTAAAAGTGAAGCCGGTTTATCCTCTAGGTGGAAGTTAGGACTAGCTAATGGACCAATCTATACCAGAACGGCCTTCCCCCTTTCACCTCCCCCTGACACAAGTCAATCACTATTTTAATGTCACTTATCTTCCATTATTCCTTCACTGCAGTCATCTAGCTATGTCTTTTTACATTGAATCATTGATGCTATCACAACATATTATGTAATTCCTTCTGCTCCGACTTCGAATCCAATTTGTACCGTCTTGCACTCATTTAAATTTCTTACCTTTTTCTCTTTTGGTTGCTATTTTCATGCTCTACTTAGTTCTTCTTGCTCAACACTTTGGTTTGAAAAAGTTCTTGCGTTAAATACTTGTTTCCACATGTCCCTGGAGTCTACCACTGAAAAGAGATTTTAGTAATTCATTGAGGAAATATGAGGTCAGTTTCAATCTCAGTACAATATACTTTGATCTGTTTTACTACAATTTGCCCTTTTTTTTACTCACATTTTAAAAGTTTAAAACACATGGCCAACCTCAACTTGATCTCAGTCAGAAAACTAAAAACGTTCATGTCGGGAATCAGTCTTGCATTAGTGGCAAACTCAATCATGACGTACAATTAAAACCTTCAAAGTTTGCGTGGCCAACTCCCCTTGGATGAAGTAATGGACAGATGCAGTTTGATGAATATTGATTTGCTGTGATCAAGGCCCAGAGGCAAGCGTTCTTTTTTTCTTAAACAAAGTGAAACACCGGTGCCTTTGCTGATGTTGGTAAAAGCACATCACAGTCTGGACGTTCACGCTCCCCTCAGTGGACCGTTTGCAAGTCTGCGGACTCTTTTAACAATCTACCTACTGTTCTGTTCAGTTGGATGTCCTACCTTCCCTCTTCTTCTTTCCAGGTTTTTGTAAAGCTCTTGGAGACAAAAGATGATACGGCTTATTGTTTTAATTCTTTTTTTCGGACGTGTCCCTTGGTTTTATTCTTGATAATTAAAAAAGCACAATTTATGCCATGTATATAAAAATATCAATAAAATAAAATCATAATGTTTATACAAAATATTCTCTCTAAGTTTCAATGTTTTTAAATGTGTTTACATAAATTAGACATTTTCCGGAACATAATGAGGGGACATAAAACACTAAAAACATGTTCAATAGGCCAGGATGAATGAGAGTGTGTTTGAGAGTGTGCATGGGGGACAACGGGTGGAAATGAGCCCAAAGCTACAATCTGGTGTGCACTGTCCCGACCAAATAAACCAATACAAATTTAAAAATATATATATATGAGTGACACTTACACACAAGCATTGACACCAAATAATGCTGGTTAGCACCAGGAGTCAGGGAGGAATTATTTATTTAATGAAATCTTCAGTGACAAGCCTGGCCAGCCAAATAAGTGTCCTCTCTATATTCTGTACAGAGGATCTCAGACTGGTACTTGCGCCCAATCACATTCAGGAATAGTTTGTGCAGAGCATCATATAGAGACATAAGAGCAAAACAGCCAAGATCGAGTTATTCACCCCAAGTGTGTGACACAGCCTGAAGCAGAGACGGGCTAGTCAGCATAGAAATAAAAAGAGTGGCGCTGCGGCTGCAACTTAACTTAAAATTAGTTTGAAAAATTCAAATTCAAGGCACAATTGTTTTCTTGCTAAGTGTCAATTAACAGTACTACATAGATAAAATATGAAAAGCTGAGCGCAAACCTGTGGTAATCTAGTTACCTTACAGGAACAGTGCTACAAAACATGTTTAATCTTACCGTCAGCTTTAGGGAATTCTGAACATGCACTATCAGTACATAATAATGATAATGAATGATATCCAATGAAGTCCTCATCTTAGCAAAGGAGCGAGTCTGTGAGATGGTAGAAGCATCATCTTCTTCTTCATTGGCTGCTTAACGGCGGATGCGGACTACCTTACGGTAGAAGCATCATAGCTGCAGCTCCAGCTCAAACCGAAATTTTCAAAAAGTTCAGGGGAGGAACGCCGGAGAACTCGGCATTGATTGGACTTTCAGTGGTGCAGTCTGCATACGTTTTTTGAGCAACACAATTCTATTTACTACTTTATTCATTTGTTTAATCATAACTATGGGACAAATTATGCGACAATATGAATGCCTATATCACTGAACAGACATTGATGTCTGAACAAATTTGGGAAAAACGTCGTTATATGCTATAACTTGTCATTGCTCTCCACAGAAAGAGGTAGTTAGACTGGGGTGCAGTAGATGGTGGGTTCAAGACCGTCCAGAGGAGATTTTATTTTGTCTCTATTCCTTTTTTATTCTACTCACTTTGGACAACGGAGAATTAAAGTGATATTATCAATAAAATTATAAATGTTGTCTATTTTGAGTATTTTCCCTCATGTTGCTGCAAAATAATACTGACAATAATACTGATATCATGATAACAAAACAGTGCCTTGCGAAAGTACTAATACACCTTGAACTTTTGCACATTTTGTCATGTTTACAACCCTAAACGTGAGCTGATTCTGTCTCGAGTTTCCGAGTCTGAATTACGGAGTTGGTGCGCGTTCCAGTTGAAATTTCCAACTCGGAGCTCGCAAATTCCGACTTCCGAGATCAAGTGGAACGCACCATTAGTACTGTATGTTTTCTTTAAAAGAAGAACAAAACATTAAATCAACATGTTGTGATTGGTTAATAATGCTATTTTAAGAAAAAAGTAAGTACGGCTTAAACGGTTTCGGTCAATATAACATGAAGTGTAACAAGATGCATCCGAACTCAAAGCAATTGAGCTATCACGCCACATTTTTAGATTTGGGTCTCCATGACTTAATTAAAAAGGGTTACTATAACTTTGGAGCACAATTGAGCCAAGATAGCTTAGTAGGTTTGAAAAGATGGGTGGTTGGGATTTACAGTGAAGAGATTGAGGTGGCCAGTGAAGTGGAGGAGAAGAACACAGTCAGAATAGGAAGATAATGTGTAAATCAATTGTGAGGACAAAGTGAGTTTGAGGAAAATGGGCAACAGCCAGAGGCGCTGAAAAGAGCCAGTGTCACGAGTGAAAATGTCACACAATGAACAGCCATCACAGCTACCATTTCATAACACTAGAGCTGACTATTTCAATAAGTTCCCATAAAGAACCTATACAATTCATTAAGAGTATGTGCTTTCAAAAATATGGTTAGAGACACTGCCTCAAGGATTCTCACATGTTTGTTGTTTGGGCAAAAAGTCTTACAATTTAGTCTTGCGAGAAATGACTAATAATTGACTTGAGATTTACTTGAAAATATCTCTTTCATGTACACTTATTTCAGTTTAGTTTGGAGCTGCCCAAATCACTTTGCACCAGCACCTATAGCTCCTCCTGCAGGTGGTGGGTCCACAGAAAGACGGCCTCACGGTTATAACCGGGCCTGTTGGTCTCTCATAAGGGGCTGACCAATCAAAATATGATGCTGCTAATTGTATGATTGATAATGTAATTGCAATAGGATAAAGTTATTTTATAAACGGGTGTGAATGCTGTAGAGGTCGTGCATGCGACTGACACGGTTCCTTAGTTGTTGTTTTGTAATCAGTACTACTACTCCTTGGGGAATGTATACAGTACATGCTTTTCTGTCATGTAATGTCTTTATGTAAATGCAATTTTGTAAATGATCATTTCAGCCATGATCAGAAACTGCAATTGTATATAATCTTTTTTGTTGTTGTTTCATTGTTTTGTTCCTTTGTTTGTTCCACTACATTCCTTGTGAAATGAGACATTTTTGTTGTATTGATTTTCGGGGTGGGCGCTTATAAGCTCTTGCTTCAGCCCACTCCTTTTGAGCAGAATGTTTACTGCTCAAATAAAATAAAATAAACTTAACTATTACTGTAATGCGCTTTGGGCCTGATAAAGGTAGAAAAGCGCTATATAAGTCGAGTCTGTCGCAGCCGAGGCTTTATTTAAAATCACTATTTAGCTACTTTAATAATTACCAACAACGCCACCTTGGATTCGGGGCCCAAGGAACCACAATTATTTGCAGAAGGCGATAGCCTTGTTACCTTGTTTGTGGAAGAGTAGTTTGTGAGACCAGAGAGAAACGCGCTCGGGTGCAGGAGCCCTCGAGCCCTGGTCAATTTAGTTCAGTTCAGTTTGTACGCAGCTTTAACTTGTGCACCGGGTGGGCGCTTGCTTTATCCAAGCGACCAGCAGATCGAAATGACCACAACCATATGGACATATGGGAAGAGGAGGTAGGAACAGGACCCTATGAAAATAGTACTTGTTTTAGAAGGAGCATGCATACATTTGTTTTTCCTGGAAGCACTGTGAAAACATACCGCCAATTGAAGCCCTCCGCACACGATCGCCCGGTCCTCTCTCAATACAACCACTTTGCACAGCATTACGCGGAGGAAACCCCCACGCCACAGCCCACGGGGACAGCAGGTAGAGCACGCGCACGGCAGAGGCAACACGGTTTTAGGACAGATCGGACTATATTTAATTAATGAAAACCCCACGGAAACTCACCATGGACGCATATGGCGAAAGCTTGGTTCAGTTGCGCGGCCTTACGACTTGTGCAACTGAACGGCGTGTTTGGTACGAGACGCTGGCCAAACGCAGCAGCTCTGTCCCCGGGCTAAGCTACGTGACGTCAGAGGCGGAAGAGGTCGACTGCTGGTGAGATGTGCACCTAATAAAGAGTCGGATCTAGCGGTGATTGGTTGACCAGCAGACGTGCCTACCACTACAAGTCCATTTACCATTATAGCTTTCTCCTATGCTGTTTTTACCAGGCTATTGAGGATAAAAGGGATGAAAACGAAGCACCACCCAACTTACCGTAAACATCCTCTAGTGATCTTCTCTGACCTTCAACCTTACCATCTGTATGTCAATTATTACTGTACCAGCACCAATGCAGTTTGTGTCAATGACCAATATACAAACAACCAAACAGACTCCCACAATACACTCTTTTGTGGCCATCAACTGTTAGAATGTATAATGACTGCTGCCTGGTCACCTCCCTGGGGAGGTGCTCTGGGCACGTCCCATTAGGAGGAGGCCCTCGGGAAGAGCTAGGACACACTGGAGGGACTAAACGCCGGATGAACTGTCTCTAAGCTGGCCTGGAAACGCCTCAGGATCCCCCAGAAGAGCTGGAGGAAGTGTGCGTGGATAGGGAAGTCTGGCCATATCTGATCAGACTGCTGCCTCCGTGACCCTGGTTAAAGTGAAAAAAATGGATGAATGGACTGTAGCTCTTATGTATTATTAATTTATATTTTTATTAAGATATGTGAAAAAAACTAAGATACAACTTAAAGCCACATTGAGTAACATTGTACACATAAACTAAAATAGAAGTGATAATAGGTGTTTTTATTGACAAAAAATACCTTAACTAAAAACATGATTTACTTTGAGTGGGCTCACCACTCCACAGACACAACTTTTAA
Source organism: Proterorhinus semilunaris (assembly GCA_021464625.1). NCBI lineage: Eukaryota > Metazoa > Chordata > Actinopteri > Gobiiformes > Gobiidae > Proterorhinus > Proterorhinus semilunaris. Next base: position 21,313,934 of record CM038349.1, on the reverse strand, counting down.
CTTTGCTGGGAGAGTGACAACATCATCTCCTGTCCATACAGATGTTGCCGCTTTGCTTTCAATAAACATGAGATCTTCCAAATGTTTTCTTTTGATAATCCATCTATCTAATAGCTTATTTATTGCAGTACATCCAGAATGCTGCTGCTCGAGTCCTGACAAGAACCAGGAAATACGACCATATTAGTCCAGTGCTCCGGTCTCTGCACTGGCTTCCTGTCACTCAGAGAATAGAATTTAAAACGGCTCTGCTTGTGTACAAGTCGTTTCATGGTTTAGCACCAAAGTACATCTCTGACATGTTAGAGCCGTATGAACCATCTCGGGCCCTGAGAACTTCAGGGAGGGGTCTCCTGGTGGTTCCCAGAGTCAGGACTAAACACGGTGAGGCTGCGTTTCAGTTTCATGCAGCTAAAATCTGGAACAGTCTTCATGAGGATGTGAGACAGGCCTCAACTCTGACAATGTTCAAATCCAGGCTGAAAACAGCTCTTTTTACCCGAGCATATGAAAACTGAAGGTATTTTATCTGCATTCTTGCCTTTTACTGTAATTGATTAATTTTTATGTTGATGTTTTAATGATTGATTTGATCTGTTTTCTTGTAACTTTATGCAACTGTGAAAGCACTTTGAATTGCCTTGTGTATGAATTGTGCTCTACAAATAAACTTGCCTTGCCTTGCCTTATATCAGAGCATGTTTTGTATCACTAGCTTGTGTTTTTCTACAGTTTTCTTTTGTAATTCTGCCACATGTAACCGGGAATGTTCCACAGTGTGGCTTTCTCTTTAGTTGGTTGTCTAAACTACAGTGACACAGATGTGCTGCAGAGAAGAGTCACCTTGGCAGGCATGTGGCCTTCCAGCCACTGCTCTGTCAGGCTCAGGGAGAAACAGAAAGCACTTGATGTTGATGTCATTGTTGTTGTTGTTACTGTAGTTGAGTACATGGGTCACCTGGGGAACAGTGGCCTGCAGAGGAGAAGACATGCTGCTACCAAAGATAGTCAATGACACTGGCTGTACCAGTAATGGACTCTAGAAAAACTGCATTATGTGTTGTAAAGACAACATAGTGTGCTGAGAGAACTGCCATCTAAAGCAACCATTTTACAGTTTCCTTTGTATTGTCAAAAACGACGTTGCTTCAATATGCAAGAGTTGTTTACAGAGTTCAGTGATAATGATATGCTTCTTATTAATGGAGCTCACTATACCAGAAAAGTCTTGAAACCTCAATTGAAATTTTTGAGTCAAAATTGAAAACTAATATAACTAGTTTATGTATCTTTGAGTTTGCTACTCATAATGTTTGCTTTCTCAGTTTGGGAATCGCAATAATTATTTCCCTGAAGCACTTCAAGTTACTTTATGAACGGTGCTCAATTAATAAAGTTGAGTTGCAATGAGTTCATTATATCATAAAAGTTGTTATTTCTGTTCTTCCTCCTCCCATTAGCGCTAAGAATCCTGATATTGACAAGTTTATTTTTAAGGAAGCTAATAATAGAAAGCTTTCACCTATTCAGTTTATGTGTCCAGCTCTGTAAACATCATTATTATTTGACACATCACTTCAGTCCTGTATATAGGTAATGTATATGCACACTATAACATTCTTACTTTCTTTTACAAAGGAATATTCACAATTAGTAGTTTTTGTTATGTAATTTGAAGTCTCACCCCCACGAAGGCTATGGTACATTAGCCAATTAAAATGCTTTCCAATCTCAGTCTCTGGATGAGATTTCCCTACCTGGGAGCACACCTGTCCTGTGAATGTAATGGGCCTGAAGTCAATTAGGATCTATCTACCATTTTGTAAAGCCACCACTAACAATCACAATCAAGTGCTGTGCTGAGAGGCAATTCTTATGTTAACCAATTACTGGTACTTTCAAAGTCATGAACTTGTATCATCACTGATTGTTTCAGTTCTATTTGCTAATCACCTTACTCTGTGACTTTTGGAAAAGATCTGAGTTCAAATGCTGTTATTGGTGGTAAATAAAAGACAGAACTGTTTTTTTTTTTTCATTTGTGAAGAAGTCATCCAAGACCAGCTTTCTCCAGAGATAATAAACCACATTAGCTGCATGCACTGAGGATTTATTATGATGCTAAAATACTTCCACTGGGGTCCCCGTAATGTAAAAAATATCTATATGCCCCAAGGAGGCACTATGGAGAAATAGGACAATTACAAGCAAAAGTAAAAGCTTAGAAATAGTTGTATTGTGTAAATGGCCCAATTAAATTATTCTTTCTTTCAGAAGCTCATGTTTGTGGGGGAGACCTTAACATCGATCTGCTGAACCCAAATAAGCACAGAAAGACTGACAAATGTATAAACACTCTATTCAGTATAGGTTTGTTTCCTTTAATAACTAAACCGAGTAGAATCACAACCCATAGTGCTACTTTGATAATATTTTTTCCAATGACATAGAAAGTAATACAGTCAGCGGACTAATGATAAATTATATCAGTGATCACCTTTCAGTTTTTGTATTACATAAAAATTAATATAAAAAAACTGAAGATGAAAATATGTATTGGTTTAGACGGGAAAACAGAGAAAACCATTGATGCATTTAAAAAGGAGCTGTTAACCCAAGATTGGAGTATTGTATACAGAGAGAATGATACTAACAAGGCATATGATGAGTTTGTACACATATTTCAAAACATTTATGATAAAAATTGCCCAATAAAAAAATACAGTAAAAACAGAAAGTGCAAAGAAAACCCATGGATGTTTAAGGGATTGTTAAATGCTTGCAAGAAAAAAAGTTCACCCTACAAAAACTTTATAAATAATAGAACAAAAGAAGCTGAGGATAAATATAAGAAATATAAAAATAAACTGACAGGTAATCATTAGAAAATGTAAACAGGATTATTATAATAAGTTGTTAGATAGCAATAAGAATAATATTAAAGGTTTATGGAATACTTTAAATAGTATAATTAGAAAGAACAATCACTCAACCTCACACACGCTCTTTGATATAACTGAAGAAATAACTAATGCTGTAGATAACAAGAAATATGCAATAGGGTTATTTATTGACCTGAGTAAAGCGTTTGATACAAAAAAACTGTGATATATTAATTAATAAACTAGAACATTATGGAATAAGAGGGGTAGCTCTACAGTGGGTTACCAGTTACTAAAAAAATAGAAAACAATGTGTGAAAATCGCTGATTATCAGTCGAGTTGTCGACAAATTGTGTGTGGTTTACCTCAAGGTTCCATTCTGGGCCCACAATGGTTTAATATGTATATTAACGACATTTGTAAAACGTCTCAAGTACTTAGATTCATCTTGTTTGCAGATGATACAAATATTTTTGCATCAGGTGACGACTTACAACAACTGTGTAGAATTGTTAACTTGGAACTTAAAAATGTCAATTAGTGGTTCAAACAAAACAAACTATCTTTAAATCTGAGTAAAAGCAAAATTATGGTGTTTGGCGGCTGTAGTTCCAATGCTCAGGAAGAAATTCAGATAGAGAGTGTTGTCATAGAGCGAGTGCACGGAATCAAATTCCTTGGTGTGATTATTGATGACAGAATTACTTGGAAATCTCATATTAAATATATTTATATTATTGTACTGTGGTTTGGGGTAGTACTTACAAAATGACAGTTAAACCAATAGTATTGTTGCAAAAAAATAATTCACCTTGTAATTCATAAAGTTGGGTTTTTGGACCACACAAACTCATTATTTATAAATTCAAAGATCATGAAGTTTTGTGACATTGTTGAGTTCCAAACTGTACAGATGTTATTCAAAGCAAGGTATAAATTGTTACCAAACCAAATACAAAGAAGGTTCCAAGAACGTACTGGTTGTTATGAATTACGTGATGAATTAAACTTTAGGATTCAGAAACATAGCACAACTTTGAAATGTTTTAGTCCAACAGTTAATGGTGTACAATTGTGGAATAAATTGGAGATGGAATTGAAACGATGTCCAAACATCAACCTGTTCAAATTTAAATACAAACAAAAGACTTTTGAAATATACAGACAAGAAGAAATGTGTTGCCACTAGGTCGGAGCAGTAGGATCAATTATGAGTATTTTTTCCTCTATAATCAAGGAAGAGTGTTGCTGCTTGGAACGGTTGTCATTCTATTGCTCAAATTCACAAATGGAGAATTAGGGTTGGCAGGTTATGGATCTGTTGAGGGAAATCCTCCCAACGGGCTCTAAACTTTATCTGTCAATGCACCACTCAGCATAGGAAAATCATCTATAAAATCAGCTGTTAGGGCAGCTGGATGGGGGTCTGTTGGTGGGGAGCTTATTGCCCTCTTCAACTGGCCCGCTCTACACCCTGGCTTTTTAATGCACCACACTATGCAGGGCTTACATCATACTTCACACATAACTCAAATAAATAAATAATAATAATAATAATTACTAAAAAAATTAAATTATATTGAGTAATGACAGCTGGGAAGTAATAAGATCTTGGAGAATAATAAGTATTAATGCTTTTTAATGCATTACACTATGTAGGGCTTTCATAATACATTATACATGAAGAAAAATAAAAAAAATATAATACAAAAATAAAAGAAAGAGGAAATTGTACACAAATTGATATTATACTGGGGATGGTAATGACAACTGGGAAGTAGCAGGATTGCGGAGTGTAATGTAAACTGCTGCATAGTAACGTGCCTTTATAACATTAAAATAGTGACTTCCGGTAATGTTACACTAGTGATTTTAGTAATTTACCAATGTTTGGCATTGGTAACAATTTGTAAGAAATATATTCATGATCATCATTTGTTACTTGCTCTGCACTAGACATTGTACAAGAAATGAAACAGCTGTTGTTGTGTTTTATATGCTTTGATTGTTAAATGAAAATGTTATTGTTTTTATTTTGGGGGTGGGCGCTTATAAGCCTTTTGCTTCGGCCCACTCCTTTTGAGCAGACTAACTGCTCAAATAAACAAATAAACGAAACGTCTTTAACCGTTTTAGAGCAGCAGATTTGTAGCAGCTAAATTCAGCAAAATTGCACTCTCATAGTTTATGTTAGGGCTCCCAGAAATACCACACACATTTTCCAAATTGAGGTGAATGGTGACCATCATCCCCAGGCCCGGGATTACTAGTTTACTTCTGCTATTCCCACATGCGACCAAAGGACACAATAATAGTCTGTGTCCACTGTATCTTATCTCTCACTCTGCAAGCCCCAAGACTCTATTGTAGTCCATATGTGACCAGTCACAGAACCCAAAGACACAAGTCGTTTTGGGGCATTATGAGATAAGAACAGATTGTTAAAGTGTAGTCTCCAAGCTTTCCAATGATGTGTAACACATGGAAATCTGATAATATTTGGAGGTGTAGCGGTGATTTGAAGTTAACAATTCCCAAAAAACCAGGAGTGACAATAGGGCTCATTTACATCTCATTTGGATAAGCCATACCCCCTGTCAAACTCCCCCTCAAAGCAGTAAAGCACAGAGAGGGAGCACAAAGGTTATTGCTTCCACAACAAACCATTGTTTACCAGTTTCATTATGTGTATCTGTTTTATTTTTGGTTTCATTTATTGATCTCACCTCACAGCAGAAGGTTGTTATTGTTCTCTTACATTTTTTTATATCAATTGATAAACTGTCACTGGCTTGAGAACGTGTTGTGTAACACATGTAACTTTTATGTTAAAAATAATGTTAATGTTCAAATCAAAAACAGTGATATATTATATACAGTATGAGTATGAATCGTTTTTATTGCCATTGTTGTTTTTTGCTAATGATAAATAATAAGCAATATACTATTGAAAATAAAAGTATATATCAATTAATAAAGCAAATCACTCAAACATTGCTTAGAGAGCGCTTTTCATACAAGAATGATGAAAGATAAGTTTACAATATATTTAAAAAACAACAGAAGAGATCTGGTGTTTGGGTATTTTAATGTTATTGCAATGCTCTGATTCATGAAACCTCACACAGTTTGTACACATCATCCCCCCAAAAAATTCATAAATACTTTAAGTGAGTTACAACTTTACTTTAAGCCATAGAAAATTGCCAATTGAGTGAATATGAATCCATATTTTAGTAATAACGGATCAATACCTAATATTTACCACATCACATGGAGGTTGATTTTTATTATTCAATGCTTTAACCTTACTGTTTTTTTACACTCAACGCCATCTGTTCTTAAACAATGTTTTCCTCTACATCTGCACCACATAGTATGCACAGTCATTTGCACTTTATGAAAAAAGAAATAAAAGTTTTCTGTTTTGGCAAGCATTGTGAGTGGTCATTGTCCACTTCTTAAAGCATAAATATTTTGGCATTTACTCAAAAATCAAAACATAAATAAATCCAAAAATAATGCACAACAGTTTTTCTTCCTGATAAAGGTCTAGTAGGATGTTCTGAGATGAATCTGCATTGCTTCTTCTGTGTGGGTAGTGGTGGGTGAATGTAACACAAAGTCTCTAAAACTAAATTTATAGTTATAATTCAGGTGGTTGGTTGATAAAGTGATAAAGTGACATTGCAGAGCTGCTCCTCTGCAGTCCCGTGCAGTGGGTGAACTCTCCTCCTCCACAAAGTCCTGACCACTTTTAGAATGGCCTGATGTTTAGTCCAGGTGGGGCCAGGACAGGAAGACCATCCATACGGGGCAGAAGAAGAAAAAAAGATCTTCAGTTAAATGTTTCATTGAAGCAAATCAGAAAACTACACTGAAGTCGGTAAAGTGAAAGTACCTCAGCGATCTCTGCCAAAGTGTTGACTCCTGTCTTCATGTAGGCTTGATCAGTCCAAAGCCACAGTCAGGGGAAAACAGTGTGGCAGCAATAAGGAAGTTGATTTCAATTTTATCGTGAAGCTTGTGTCCAACACGCCAGGCATGAAGTTGTTCTTGTTCGGCCCACTGCAGTTGTCACAATGAAGATCCACCTCTGTTTCAGGAAGTACATTGGTCCTGGCTGGAGAGGGTTTGCGGGAAAGTGTAACTGTAGGAGAGAGGGAACTTGGATTAGATTAAATGAAATGTGTGCCTTTTCATAACTGTCTAACAAAGGTAAACATTACTATATTGATGCTATTCTGCATTATTTCACGCTACTATCAGGCTGCTTATTCTCATGAATAAATCACCCTTTAAGGGACATTAATAAATTAATAAAGTAAAGTGAATGTGTGTTAAAGATCACCTGCTGAGCAAAATCAAAACATTAATGTACATAAAATATAAATAAAACAGGGATGGAGGCATGAGGAGGAGGAGAGGGATGGAGACAGGAAGAGAGGGGACATAACAGAAAAATAAGAATAAAAGAATAGACACATACCTCTGGTCTCTGGCGGAAACTTGGCATAAAGATTTTCTTCCTGCATCTGGTCGGGCTGGAGCTGTTAGACCCGGCCTGAAGAAAAAAAAAGATCTCAGAGTCTGTATCTGTACTTCCTGGTTTAGTCTTGGTTTAGACCTCAGTTAGTGGTTGGCCCTGGTTTGAGTCAAAGGAAAAATCCTGTACATTGATGAATACTTTTACCTTATAACGCACGAGTGTCCGAGCTAGCTAATAACAATAGGTATGAGAAAGTCTAAACATGGACTAAACATGAGATAACGTACGTGTTTTTAGAATGAACACAAGATGATGTTTACTAGGCCATAGTGATGTAGATAATGGACATAGTGTAGCTGCTCTTTAATTTACAGACACAATCCTGCGTGTTTCTCTGTCTGCGTCTGCTCCGCCTCACACTGAGAGAGAGCTATGGATGCGTTTATAACTACATTTATAACTTTAGAAGCCTCCTGTACTACTTGTAATGCACATACACGAGAGGAAAAGGCCGAATTTGCGTTTTATCGCCGCGCGCGTTCCCCATTGTTTACATTTCACTGCAGTAATCCAGAGTAACTTTATTTGGTCATAAAACCGAAAATATGAAGCGGATCTCTCTCAAATAAGAAGTGGCTGAAAGCTAGGGATGCGCTGACTACATTTATGGAGTAGTTTAGGTTGGGAGAGGTCTTGGTTTTAGTGTAAATAGCAGGTTCAGCTGCACGTTAGCTTAGCCGCTAGCCGTTAGCTTAGACGTTAGCCGTTAGCTAATAATAATAATAATAATAATATCTTTAATTTGTAATGCACTTTACATGAAAATCTCAAAGTGCTACAACACAAGTGGAAAATAACAACAATAAAAGCACATAAACATTTAAAAAGGGAACAGAAAAGTCTTTAGTCCTTTTCTAAAAGTCTCCAGGGACTGTGGGGCCCTCAGGTGCAGTGGTAGGGCGTTCCACAGTTTAGGAGCAGCTGCCTGGAACGCTCTGTCACCCATTGTCCGGAGTTTAGTTCTGGGGATGGAGAGGAGGTTGGTCTCTGTGGACCG